>OZ007600.1:164113937-165313937 GCA_963931845.1 Maratus michaelseni
ACTATTACCCGTCGAACAGATGTTTCCTTTATTCAACCCCCACTCCTGGAAACAGAAATTCAATGACGTACTTTACTGGCGTATTTATTGGCTAGCATTATTCAACCACCCAAAGCAAGTTATCGCTCTGACCATCGCCAAGACTTTATCGCTTTCTTAAACCTGTTTTATCGCCATATTTGGCGGGGTCAAGCATAGGTAAAGTCGTCCCGATAATTGGCTAATAGTCAAAATTTTAAGAAATTTCCAAAAATTAAATTTTTATTTTCAACCTGGCAAGAAAACAGTAAAATTGCATTTTTAACATTACATTGACATATATATCGCTGAAACAATCGCTGAATGTAAACAAACAGGTTGGCGAGAAAGTTTTGAAATAGCGCCAAAATATCATTACGGAAATTACGACATTAATAAGAATAACAACAATGAAATAATTTTAATGAACAGGAGAATGAATTAAAGAAATTAATTGTTATTGTATTTAACATTAGATAAAAGATGGTTTAGAATAAAAAAGATAAATAGAAAAGTGACACTTACCAACTATGAAGAGGAAAGCAGAATATGTATCTTGCAACTCTCGGCTTATGTGACGAAAACCTTTCACTATACTTTTCGTTTTGAAGAAATAGATGTGTCTGTGAGGTTTAAAAGATATTGCCTGACAAAATAAATGAAAAAAATGCTCTCCGTCGAGCTGAGACAGAGCTTCGGCAGCCGCCATGTTTTAAGAATCTAGAGAGTGAAATCGTGACGTCAGATTCCTAAGCATTTGATTGGCTGTAGGTGGCGACATGGTCGCGATATCGCCTGTAGCCGAGCGACAAAATTGCTCCGACAGAAAAAAGTTGCTTGCTACCGAGCAACTCTTCTGAAGCCATAGGTTTACATGGGTGTCGCCTGGAAGTGGCGGCGACTTGACGCCTCGTGTAATAGCACTTTAAGACCTAACCAATCAGCGTGCTTCATAATTGTTTATTCCGCCATTTTAAAAAATGGACGAAGTTTGATGAAGCAGACGACAGATGAATATTTTGATGAAGATTTAAAATTAAAAAGGGATTTACAAACCAAAGGTATGTAATATTTTTCAGATATTTTTAATGTTTCTCTACATTGCTTCATAACTGTTAGAAGTTTCTTTTATGTATTCGTAAATTACTATCTTCATGTATTTACGTAATACGCGACTAAAATTCATTTGTTCGCTATGTTACTTTTTATATTACCAAACTCTTTATAAAGCTATGTATTCATAAATTCTTTAAGTACTATCTTCCGGTATTTATATACTATGCTACCAGTTCATTTGTTAATTGTTAGTTACGTTACTTATTTCAAAACTCACCTTGTTTCATAGGCATGAATTAAAAAAAAACAAATTGAACAGTATATGAATAAAAATTAGAATAGTACGATCGTAATGCATAATGTACAGTAATGTCTTTTTTTGTGAGGAAATACTTTGATTTATTTCAGGTATTTATTTAATATTGTTACTGGCAATTTTTAACTTTATCTTAAAACTGGTACCAATAAATTTTTAGCCATATAATTCTTTTTTAATTAACTTCTCAGTTTTCTCTGTTACTGTCATATAATTGACTGATCATTGATTTGCATTGTTATTCATCAGTTTTAAATGTGTTAATTTTTTCAATGAATCCATCCTAATATATATCTAAAATATTGCAGAAATTTTAGATTGTATTTAGTTTCTTAGCCTTCTCCCCCACAAAAAAAAAAAAAAAAAAAAAAAAAAAAAAAAAAAAAACTCAATCTAATATGGTAACTACACAAATATAAAATTTAACTTTTGTTAAAATTAACAAACGTGTTTTTAAGTAAACAGTTTTTAGATTTACTTATTATTGCTAATTATTAAACCATTCCTTATTATTTTAAAAGTTTTATTACATGTTTATTTTTTGAAATTTTCTTTAATAATTAATCTGTAGTACATTACATGAATTTTTGTAACCCCCCCCCCCCCCCCTTTCACAACAAAGAATGGTTTCAGTTGGAAAACTTCATAATTTTTTTTTTCAGAAAAAGTTTTAAAACTTTCAAAATCTATGAACGGTGCAAGGGAGATTGTCTGGTGAATCTACTGGTGCCAGGAAATGTATATTTTATTGCTCTCAGGAGATCACTTATGTGTAGTTTTACAGTTTAGTAAGTCGCTATCATTTGTGATCTTCTGCAAGAAATTTGAATTCGGACCTTGGACTTGTGCTATTTTTGCTTCCAAATTTGTCAAGCAGGAACTGCGGTAAATATAATGTCCATCAATAAAGTATATTAACTTGTATGATTGACTGTAATTGACTTATATGTAGTTTTTCAATGTATATTGAGTTTGTTACATAATAAAGAAAGATTTTTAAATATATTTTACATTGTTTATGTTGTTTGGTACTTTTATGTTAGCTGGGCACCAGTGATAGATATGCATGTATATATATCACTGGTGCCCTTTTAACATATATATATATATATATCACTAGTATCTGGCTAACACAAAAATAAAAATACTTGTTGTTTTTATCAGTTTATTATGATTATTATAATCTTTCCTTTAAATTACAGATTGCTTTTAATCGAACACTACTTTTCTCAATATCTATGCGAATACCTGTCAATTACTACATGTTGATCTCACTTACGCATTTATAAATGGTGATCTTTTCAACAGGCATTTTGCATGATTATTTTTTAAGGCATGAATCTTCAGTAATATTTGTAAGTATGATGCTTGTAAGTAAGTCATTTTCTCAAAATTACATTGTTGTGTATTTATTAATGTTGTTTCATATAAAGTTATTTTTACAACAAATCAATCTGTATCAGAGAGAATCAGTTAAAGCTATGTCCATTCTCAATACAAAAATTGATTTTCATAATTTAATTCCTTTAATTTTTTAACTGAAGGTTTATTTGCTATTAGCTTTTTAATTTATAAAATGCTGTTAAATGATCAATCTAAAAACACAACTTGTAGTTAATTAATTTGTGTAGTTTTATGCAAGTGTGTAAGTTATGTTTTATATAAACTTGCGTAAGCACTTGTGTTTTACGTAAACACTAAATGTATAAGTGTTATGCTAGAGGATAGCAGTTAACCCTCGCCCCTCCCTTCAAGGAATCTGATATTTCAGAAAGTATCATTCAGACTAAAAAAAAAAAAAATCAAATTCAACAAAAACTAAAGTAACTTATCAGATAAGTTGAATATATAATTTATTTGAATTAATATTATTAATATTGAAATAATCTAAAATGTATTATCTATGATGCTATCAATGTTATAATTTGCTGTGCTTAATAATTATTAAGCTGCATATATAATAATTTATTTAATGTTTATTAATGTTGAAATGATCTAAAATATATTTTAACAATATTATGAAGGTTATAATTTGCTATGCTTAATAATTATTAAGCTGCATATATAATAATTTATTAATGTTGAAATGATCCAAAATGTATTTTAACAATATTATCAAGGTTATAATTTGGTTTGATAATATTGTTAGCAAATTAACTTACAGTTCTTTGAAGTGAGAGTAATTATTTATGTTAATTTAACTAAATATTGAAGATAATATATTTTGACAGATTTGATGGAACATCATTAGGTTATATTTAAAAAAATAAATATTATGAAATATTCATTAGTATCTAGTTTTTAAATCAAATTTTGTTACCAATGATAGAAAATCTAGCGAAGTACATGTGTTTTGTAGATGAAGAATTTAATAATTGAAAATTTTATGCACTTTGCATTAATAATTATTTTTTCTTATTCTAGAATTCAAAAAACAACTAACTATATTGTTATGTACTAGTTTGTTTTCATAATTCTCTTTATTAATTAAATTGTTAATTTACTTTCTCCCTAAATCCATGAAAAAATAAGTTTACAAATTATGTAAAGCAATTAAACATTTAATTTGTTTTGCTTTAATACAGGCAGCTCAAAACTAATTCTTAAAACTGAAATTTAATTATTATTCTTCATAATTTATTTTACTCAAATTACTTTATTTACTCCAAGTGATTAACAAAAATGCAATTTTTGAAAACTGAAATTTAAACATTGTCAGGTGTGCGTTGCTATTGACCATCCCAAAACTACAGCAGTGAATGTTTTGAGATAATAAATGCAAATGTGTTTTTGTATGTTTTCCGATATAAGTTTAACATTTTTTTAAATTGAATATTCAGGGAAAGGGAGAGCAAGCAGTGTTGAAATCAAGGGATGGCCCTTCAAATCTTTCTCCCCCCCCCCCCCCCCTGAAAGATTTGAGATTTTATGCTTTTAATGGTCAAAAAGTACAATTTCACCTCCAGAACTCTATAATGTCCCCTCGGAGCCACAGAAATCCCTCCCGGAGAAAAATGTCTAAATTCAACACTGAGGATAAATATTCTGATTTTTTATTTATTTATTGCATTGTGTGTCATATTAGCCATACCTATTCCTCAAACGATTGCTTTAAATGTTTTGTTATCTTTCATGTATACTAGAATAATAATAATAGTTTTCTTTTTTAAAGAAGATGTTTAACATTGGATTTCCTTTAAACATGTCATTTTATAGACATATGGAACCTTGGAAGTAGCATTTTCACATTTTTTCTGTAAAAAATAAAGATAATACTGTAGTAGCTTCCTATAAAATTGCTTGTTCAGATATAGCTCTATTTTTTATGCCCCCAATCTGGGGAAAAAATAAAGATTGTGCAGTAACCCCACTTCTTAATAACTTTATTTGATAACAAGAAATGTGTTTTTTTTTTTTTTAAGTTACTATTTCAGACATAATAAAAATTATATTCATTACTGAGGTGCACTATAAATTGCTCTCTTGAAATTGTGGTGTGCATTGCGTTTACTTATAGGGACACACAAAAGATATCGGTTACAGTACATATGTGATATTTACAGTCTGTGTGATAGGTGCATTTTCAACTTTGGTTTGCGTTTTTAAGTTTAACTAAATTTTTTCATAGTACTTGTGTGTTTATAAACTCGGTTGTTCATATACAAAGCTACACAAGGGAATCCGTCAGTATTACAGACTATGGGAGTGGATTGCTTAAGGGTAGTTTTTAATTTTGTTACGCATTTTCCTGTTGAACTATATTTAGTAGACTAATAGAAGTTTGTGGATTATAAATAAGTTCATATACAGGGCTATGCAAAGAAAAATATTCATCGTCATTTACGGTTGGTAATTGCTGCGAGTGAGTTTTAAGTTGCCTTTTAGCTTAATATGTGGTGTGTACAAAAATCTTCATATAACATACAGGGCTATACTGCACTATAAATAAAATATAGTAATATTTTTTTTCTTTTTATTGGAACTGGAGTTAAAACCACTTGTATTTCTGATATCTTCAAATCCAAGGATATTCTTAGCAGTTTGAATGAAACATTTATTTTCATCTCGCTGATTAATTTATGTATTTATTTTAATAATAAATTGAAATTTCCATTTTTTTTCTTTCTTTTTAGAAAAAAAAGCATGCCAGTGCTTGGCTTTGATGTTATTATTTATCATTTTTAAATTATAATAACTGAAAATTATTAATAACTTGTTTCTCCCATTAGATTAAAATACATACCTGTTTCTGTAAAGTATCGTGCCATCATCATTAACGTCCAGACTGTTATCTATGTATTTTACTTCTGATATGTAGTATATCATTATATTCAGTAATAAATTTGTTATGTGATAATATTTATTATATAGAGCAATATTTTGTTGTTTTATTTCTGTAACTTGTATTTTCAAATAAAGGAAATTTAATAAAAAATTTCTGTTATCATTTGACTATAATTTTATTATAAATGATCTTTTCATGTATCTACTTGTGTTGTTTAAATAACAGAATGTATATTAAATAAGAAAATCCTCAAACCATTTTTTAATTAAAAAAAAGAGTTACAAAGAGAGTTTATTTAAATTTTACTATTGAAGTCTTTATTTTATTTTAATATGTATATAATGCTTCATAACAATACCTTTTTAATAAACAAGGAAAATATTAAAACAATATTTTAAAAATTCTCTTAAAAAATTAAATAAACATTTGGAATTAAAATAAATGCAATTTTTAAAAGTATTTCTTTAAAAGAAAGTCTATATCATAATTTAAAAAAATCAAAAATTTTCACTTTTTAATGTTTCATGATATGTTACTTATTTAATATCATTATGAATCCATTCAAGTCAAAAATAAACTTGAATTATCAGTAGAAGTTTGTTTTATAAAGCCATTATTTTTAAATTAGTCTTTGAATAAAAATCTTTATTATTTTTTTATTCTTCAAACATGAAGGGTTTTCTTCATTCCAGGGTCGGTTTATTATCTCATTTATATATATATATATATATATATATATATATATATAATTATAAATCAAATACTTAAAATGAAAGATAGCTTAAAAAAAAATAGTTGACAATGAGCCACAAATTAGAAACAAATAGTTGATCATGGGCAGAATGACTGCAAATGTATGTGTCTTAATTAGGGTTGGGAGTGTTCAGGAAACAAAACAGTGCATAATGTTGAAATGCGATACGTAAGAGATTATGTTTGAATAATTCTAAATTGGCCTTTTCGGTCTATTAGATTATTCAATAAATACCTCTTTTAATGCAAGCACTGTATTTTATTATTTGTAGTGAAAGTGATATTATTTTCAGCATACAATTGGAGTTTCACCATAATATGCTGAAGCATGTTTGGGTACAATTGCTAGTTTGTTAAATCAATAAAGAATTGCCATGTTTTCCTAAAACTTTTCTGCCATTATTAGCATTAAAACTAATACCAATATGCTTAAAATCGTCAGATATGTTACGTTGATATATATTTTTATTTTATCAAGAAAACTGGATGAAAAAGAAGATTGTAACAGCACAGCACACCTAAAAAATGTATGATGAAGTGATATGTTAACCATATCTAGAATAATGACTACATTAATTTAAAATTCAGCGGATTACTATTTGCTTAAATAAACACCTTCATGAGATTAATAGCCAGATTTAATATTTTTGTTCCATGAATTAAACAAAAAGAAATAAGGATGTTTGTCAGCGGTATTTTTCACTGGAAGCAGAATTACTTAAATAATTAAAATGCTTAAAAGCCTCAGGAATTAAACTAATAAATTAATGATTTGTTAGATTTACATTGTTTTATTTTATCGTAAAAAATAATAATTTCCTTTAACAGTAATAACAAAATGTAATGACAATTAATTCATAAGATGAATATTTTGAGCTTGTAAACACGGACGTTCTCAGAAGGAAAAAAAAAGTTGGGGGGGGGGGGGGGCAATATTTTGAAACACATATGCTAAGGTGCAGAGAATAAACTTGGGCCCCAGGAATAAAGTTTCCTAGTGCCCCTACATATGTATTCGGATGAAAGAGGAAAATTTTAGAACATAATTATTAAATATATTATTTTTAAATTAATTGTTATTTAATTTATGTGTTCAATGATTTTAATTAACTAATTTTGATTAGTATTTTTTAAATTAATTTCATTCTTAAATCAAATTAACATTTAATAAATAATTATACTATTTTTCATACATTTCCTATATTATACTATGAAATATACAATTTAAAAATAAATTTCATTAATACAGTATTGCAGTATACGTTGGGCCCCATTAACTGCTTTGTCAGGGCCCCACACAGCATTGCACTGGCCCTGTGTGTGTATAAATTTTATATACAGTGCTGCATGAAAGAATTTGCACACATTACAGACTATATGGACAACAATTGTTGAAAATAGATTTTTACTGAGTTATGTGCTTTTAAATTGTTCATTTAGATATCGTATTTCATAAAAACAAAATTTATTAATAATATTCTGTTAGTGTTGGAAAGTGTTTATTTGTATGATCCTTATACCAATGGCACAACCAGGATTCTCATCTGGGAGGGGTTCTGAACCATTGTTACTGATAAAATAAATAATTTTGTTGATAACAATACATGACACGTAAAAACTGCCGTAACGAAAAGCACAATCAATCATAATATATGTGTATGCCATAGTGAAATCCCTGCACCGGGCCTCGCTTTAAGTCGTCCTCGCTAAGGACGGCTCTGGTTTTTCTCAAATGATGATGAAAAGTAGAAAAATCAAATTAAAAAAAACGCGCAAAGCTGAGAACGGCAAATAATGCGCATGATTGATTGATTGATCTGCAGCGAAGCGATTCTGAATGCTGATTGGTTTATCTTCCGAGAACAGCCGAAGCCAGATCGGGGAATAAGGAAAACCGAAGCTAGTTTAGGAAGACCAGTCTGAATAGCGTTTTAAGGATTCTTAATTAGTGATCACTAAATTTAAGTTAAGAATCGCTATTTAGATATCCTTAACGGGCGGACATCTGAATGCCTGCCATGGTCCCATTCGTAAACTCCTCACTAAACACACTGGTTTTCGTGTCAAAACTGAAATCAGTGTGGTTCGGTGTAAACCAGTTTTCTACGAGTTTACGAACGCTGTTGAGTGCGTTTAGTGTTGCACTGAAGTTTGTTTACGTTTGCGTCCATCTTGGTGAGGAAGAGGAAAGCGAATTTTTTTTCAGCAACAATTCCTGCTAACTATTGCTATTTACTCATTCCTGCTAACAACTCCCAGCATATTAATTGAATGAGTATTGTCTGTGCTGTATGATTTGTTAATTCACATCATATCATTGACAATACTTTCTCGATTACATCTAATTCTGAATACTAGACGTTGACTGGGGAAATAAAAAGAAAATGGAAGTTTCAGCAAAGTTTGAAATGGTGAAGATTACAAGATAATAACGGCAGCATTTTACTTCAATATTAATTCAAGGTACAATTTTGTTTTATGATACTGTTGATTAGCACCTGCTTTTGTCTTGTTTTATAAATATAAATACAGTTACTACTTTTTGAGAGATACATGCTTTATTTTTCAATATTATCGTTCTTTATTATGAGTTTATAAAAGAATGACTATTATCTTTAAATAAAAGCTTATGCTGAATATTTTTAAACATATATTTGTTTGATTTTATTGTTTTATTCAAAATTCCTATAAATTTTGTTTATGTATTACCAGTGAGTTGTGTTATCCGAAACGAATAGCTTATACAGATTTTATATTTTTAAATGTCTATTTGTTTGATTATACTCTTTTATTTATTATTTTGTATTTTACAGAATAATAAATAATTATTCAGATTTCAAAATAGTTAAAATTAGGCTTATTATAAGAAATAATGTGTCACAAAATTAGATATAATAATGGCTTTTAGTTGTTCCATTTAAATTCAATGTTAATGGGGCTTTGATAAAGCTTGTTCTTCCATATAATCAATGAGAACTCCTGAAATAGCCGTAAATGAAATTTTGTTGCAAGGACTTTGTGTGTAAAAAAAATTACATGTGATTTAAAACATGTAATATATATAATAAGCATTTTATTAATTAAAATTACAATGCTTCTTTAAATGCACAATGCAAACATGCAGCAAGAAAAATATTCTTATTTTTAAACATCAATCTTTGCACTCTATTTAAACAACCTAATAATATTACTTAAACTTATATACAATTTAAAATTGAATAAGTGTTAAAAGATTTTTTAATTTACTGAATTATTTGCATTATTGTTAATTAAATATATTTAAAGCTGTTCTTGAAAAAAAAATAATACTGCTCAACAGTGCGAATAAAAAGATCATTTTAATATGTGCATGAGATTTGCAGGCATTAATATCAAAGTGCTTATTTGCAGACCTGATTCAATATACAATTTACTTCATGTCTAAATTATTCTACGCATTGTATTTTCCTTGTAAATGCAAAATTATAGCTATTATTATTCACTACTATGATCAATTTTTTCATCTGGCAATGTTGGGGTTGCCAATAAATTTTTGTTTGTAGTAAATTTACACAGAAAATTCTGCATAGTGATCAGTAAAAGCTGAATAATTTATTTTGCATAAAGCGTCAAAAAAAGTTCCTGTGGTGCCAACATAACTGCTTACATATCTTTATTGGAATACGCAATCTTTTCTGCATCTGATGATATTTTAATTAATTAATTGCTCCTGAAACTATCACTGTGCTTATTACCTGGCTAGCTAAGTCATGAGCAGCCACAAAGTAGGGCAATTGCCTCTCCCAATACTTTCAAATTAAACAGATTTTTTTTTTTAAGGTCTCCTTAAAGCGCATATTCAAAAATCTTCTGGGGGGGGGGGGGTGAGAAACAAAATTAATCATTATGGTATAAATAATCAGTCAGCTGTGGAATTCCAGTAGAAAACCTGTAAAAAAAAAAAGAGATTCTTTTGAGTATTTGGCACAAAAAGATGCGGTTTGGCGAACAACATTTTTCTCTTCACCAAATACAAGTGGTTTTAATGTATTTGAAAATTACTTATTAAATGAGGTGTTTAAATGCACAGAGTGCTTAATGAATTTAAGCTTAAACGTTGAAATTGTTTATTATTATTTCTATACGCTTATGTAATATATAGGGTAGATGTGCCAGTAATGGACACCCTTAAGGAATTTCTTTAAAAATTATTTTTTAATTAATAGTTATAATTATTATAGTCCACTTTTTTTAATATTATATTAATCTATCAACAATATTTAATCATGCTCATAGTCACATTTCCCAATGTGGATCAAAATTTAATTGTAAATAACAGAAATAAATCAAAACACCCTAAATTCCAGTAATGGGCCACCTCTCTTCCAGTAATGGGCCACCCAGTAATGGACACCCCACAAAAAATAATAGGTAATTGATTTTATGATTGTATTTAAAACCAGAATTTCATGAAAGCATATTAATGAAATAAAATAGTCATTTTAAAATAAATTTAACAATTAGGATATCAATAATTAATAAAATATTTATGAGAATAATTCACTGTTTAAATTAATTATTGTCACTATCACAAGATCAATATTTTAATTATTTTAGATAGAAGGTTTAAAATACTAACTTTCAAAGAATTATATCTATCAAATTATTAAGTCATTGAGGGGGGGGGGGTTAGAAGGGTTAGTTTAACAAAAGAAAAATATTTTTTTTTTAAGTGTCTTGAAGTACCAGTGCATGGAATCATATTTCTTTTTATTCTTAACAGTTAAACTTCCTAAAACTGCTTTATATATTACTTTTAGCAATTTGTATAAAATATATCAAATAAATGAAAGTGTAGGTTGAATGTTTTTTAAATGCTAAATAAAATTATTTCAAAATAAAATATCAGAACTGACATTTGAGCCCCCTGATCTGCAGATTTACTACTTTCATTGCTACTATAAATTTAATATTATAGGGATTTTTTATGTATGTAGTTCTTTTGTCCGAGCTGAATAATGAAACATTTAAGACAGAAAATAAATTTTTAAGCACTCTTTATGATTTAAAAATTTGTCTTTTTTTAAATGGGGAAAGTGTGAACCCCATGAGCCCCTCATTTTTCCATGCCCTTAAAGATTATTGTCTGCTTCCTGTGGGTGTTAGTTGCCACATGGGTGTTGTTGCTGATGGGTGTTAATTGCCACATTATAAAATATGCAAGGTACGGTTTACAAAAAAATAATTTGATAGCAATCTAAAAAAAATTATTAATTACATGAAATTAATAAAAAAAATGTATTATTACAGTCTGGTAAGTAAAATTAAAAAATTAAAATTTGACTACTTAGCTTTTCAGTTAAATAACAAAAATATATGCACTATGAACATTACTGAAATTGCTTTTTCAGTAATGTCCACATGGGGTGTCCATTACTGGAAATTGACTAATTAAGCATTCCAGTAATGGGCCATGGTCCTAAAACCTGAAAAATAAATGAAATTTTGTAAATTGCCATTAGTATGTAAAAGTCAAAGTTTTCTATTATTGTCTAAACAAAAACATGCAATTTTTTCAAGAAAATAAAAAAGATATCAGTTGTTTAAGTGAAGCCAGCTCTTAGCATGTTCATTAAGATTTTCACAGAAAATCTGTGGAACTGTGAAACATTATTTTCTGCTTCCTGATTGGTTTGATTAAGAGTGTCAACAATAACCCAGATTATAAAACAAGCAAGGAGGAATTATGAAAAAATATATAAAAGGCTAAATTTTTATTGGTTATTTTTTTATAAATCAAAAACTTTGAAAGTGGCCCATTACTGGAAGGGGGTCCATTACTGGCACATCTACCCTATAAGTTGTGCAGTTCAATGAATGATAACTTATGGTATCGTAAGAGAAGGGGGGGGGGGGTCCAAAATTAGCAAAATATTGATAATGTTGTATAGGTACAGCCTTAATGATTCTGTATACTCATGAAATTTGGACAGGTTTCAATAATTAGAACTGAATTTAACCTTTTTGTAACAAGTGACATGTCTAGGATGCATGAAATTTCAACACCAGTAAATTTGAAAAGAAAATTTTGCCTTATCTCATTGCAGGTTTTCAAAGATTCAATAAGGCAAAGAATTCTATTCAGAAAAATTTGTTCTTAAAAATTAGAAGACATATGAAGGGTGTAGATGCAAAATTCACAATCTCCACTTTTAGAAACTGCAAAAAACTAAACATGATATATTGGCACAATTGTTTTGTGATATATTTCTTGTCATAAGTTATGGCAATAAATGTCACAAAAAATTGTGCCAATATATCATGTTTATTCATAATCAGTTTTTTGCAGTTTCTAAAAGTGGAGATTGTGAATTTTGCATCTACACCCTTAATATAAAAGATGCTCGTCTCAAAAGGCAAGGCTACGTCAATTATTGGCGAGTTACAGCCGTTTGAATTTTTTGGACCTTATATTTATTTTATACTAAAATTTAACAGGCTTCAATAAAAAAAAAGACAAAATTTCCTCTTTCTTTAAAGAATTTGATCACGTTTATCATTATAATCATCATTATTTTTATTATTATTATTTTATCATTATTTAGTTAATATAAATAGTTTAATTATGATTACACATTGAGAAATCAATCCAGAAATCCTAAATATATAATTTAAATAATGCTTCACTAATTCACATTTTCTACCAAGTGTAAATCAAAACAGTGAATATTTCATATCAGAGACAAGTCAAATTAATGTATTGTAATAGAATGTTTTTGGAACACTATGAATTGCAGTCCTGAAAATATTAAGCATATTTTTGACAAATATTGAGTGCTTATAAAAGAGTGTTTTATTTTTAGACTTACTCGGTTATAACTTTCCCACTTCTTTCATATTTAATTTTTAAACTAGCTGAGTAGTGTGTTAACTGTTACCCGATGTGTTGTTACATTTGCACATTGTATATGGAAAAATATAAGCCTTGTTGTTTGACCTTGTTTGTCAAATTCACAGTATTTTCTGATACTTTTTTGTTAGCTGAGCCCAGGAGATAAATCTTCACATATTGTTACCATTGCTGTTATTTGTATTGCATTCATTTCATTTAGAATATAAACCTTTCATTAATTTTATTTAAAATACATATATTACATGTATTTAAAATTAAAATATATGCCTTTCACTCATTTCATTTAAAATAAAATAAAGTAATTCACAAACCAGTACATTTTCTTTCAAATTTAAGGCTTTTTTTCTAATTTAAACAACAAAAAAAAAGCTGCAGAGGAAGGAGAAAATGCTATTGATAATATTTATGTCAAATTAACATAAAAGTATACTTTTTATCGACTTATTGTCAAAATCAGGGATTGATCCAACACTGGAGCCTCTTTCACAAAATCTTCTTAAAATAAAAGCAAACTCTTCATATTGTAATCAATTTATTAGGATTTAAAATGTGTTATTTACAAACAAAATACGCTCACAAGAAATGTAAACTTTAGCAGGAAGACATAAGAAAAAGTAGGATTAAGTAACTTGATTTGGTCTTTTGTTATAAAATTTAATTTTTATAAAAATTATAATTAAAAAAAAAAGGTACCCAAGAGAAAAAAAACTGCATCAACCCCTGCTGTAAGATCATAAGGTGTCATGTACAATCTTGAGTGCACTTATTTTGTATTTAATTATGAAATTTTTTTGCTAACAAAATGTAGCAAACCACCCTGTATATAACCACATTTAATAATTCTACATTGTTGTGATGATCCTAGACGTAGAGTTTTGAAAATTATTGGTAGGGCTCATCTCAATATATAACTTTTTTCCACTCAAATATGTGTATGTTTAGAGTAAAACAAATAGATTACCAATTTCATTTTGCTTTTTTAACTCACTTTTAAAGAAATTAAAATGAATCGTATAGTGATAAATAACTCACAAGTTAAATAAAATGTTTAGACAATGTAATATTTCGAATGTACAGACTCATTTATAAAATGATATATTCGCTGTTATTTGTGAATCGTTTCTAATAAAATCACAATGGAAATTATCTTTCAGTAAAGTTTTTTTTTCTATTTTTGTCTTTTATATCAAAAGCAGTTTAATTTAATTAAGAATTAAAGCCTAAACAAACAAACAAAAAATTTTTTAATGTTGTTTATCTCTGTAACAAATGAAAAAGAGGAAAAAATGGCAAAACTCAAAAAAAAAAATTATCTGCTAAAAATTGGTACATAACATAAAATATTAGAAATTCAAAAAATTAAACTTGTTTTATATTAAAGGGAGTGGAGAGAAAAATACATTTTAAAAATTATTAGTGGGGCTCGAGCCCATATAACTCTGTCTATGGTGATGATAGGGTAAGACAAGATGTCAGTATGTCTATATGCCAATCAAATAGTAACTTCTGATACTGATTAGTTAGATTTGATTAGAAACTGATTGTTATTTAGTTTTAAAATGCTTCCAGTCATCATTAAGCCTGATTATTTTTATAGTGATAATAAGTAGTAAAATTAAATATTTATCCAGCGCAGGAACTACATATTTTGCTAACTCTTCTAATGACATAATGTACTTATAAAATTCAGGAAATCAATTGACACATGTCTAATTAGAATTCTGCTAATTTGAGCTGCCTCATATGTACAGTCACAACCCTGGGCAAAGTATTTCACTCATCACTTTATCTTAGAAGTGAAAAATCACTTCTGTGTTCTAATCATAGGTAACTTAGTGTTTATATCTAGAATATAACTGCACTGCCACAAAATTAAAAAAATAATATTGCAACATGTAATTTAACAGTATTCAGAATAAACAGATTTACAGCAAAAATTTAGGATGAATTGGCTTCAGTTAATACTAAATTCATTACTGTAAAATAATTTTAAGCAACACTGTAAAGGCCACATTGCAAATAATTATTAAAATAACTGTAAGAGTATTTATTTAAAGGGTTATTTTAATTTTATTTACAAAAATCCTATACTGTGCAAATAAAATGAGCACAGCACTGAAATAAAAATCATAAACATACATTTCTACTTTTAATTTAATATGTGAAAAGTAAAAAAATAATTTTGGATAGCTCTCATATGGTACAAAAGCTACTGTAAAAAAAAAAAAAAAAAAACTTTCATTTAATTACGAGTGACTTCTAAGTCTTCGGATTCATTATAGTCATTATTAATATATATATATATATATATATATATAGTATTTTTTTATTTGAAATCATAAAAAAAGAATTAATAGTAGTTATCTTTGATTTATTATTTTTGATACACAGCAAAAGCTTGGACATTTATTTGTAAGCCACTATTTAAGACCTGAAGTAGCCCCAAAACAGCCCAATTTTTTTTATTATTCTCCATACAAAATAGTTATTGCTAACATGACAAGCAGAAACTATTTATTTACATCCGTAAATCGAAAAGCACGCGCCTGCGCAGTATACACGCCGCCGCTAGTGCCTGAAACAAACTGACTTTTTCTTCAGTGCATTTAGTTCTAAAACTAAACGCACTGGATTCTGTTTACGAATACAGTTTCGAAACGCACTAAGTGCACCGAGAGACTTTACGAATGGCTAGTGCGAAAACTAACTGCACGAGTTGAACGAGTTCCGACTTTACGAATGCGACCTATTATTCTTAGTCGGATTATTTATTTATTTTTTGTAGTTTTTAATTAAAAAAATAAGAAAAAAAAATTAGAACAAAGAAAACCTATATAAATTTATTCTTAGATGGAAATATTATGTTTTTTTTTTTTTTTTTTTTTTTGTGATAAAAACTTTGATTTGTCGAATATTGTGAACTTGAAATCCTCGATATGACGAATAAAATATTTATAGTATCTTAAAAAACCCGCCATTCCAAATTTGAAGTTTCTAGTGCTTTCAGTTCCACGAAAATCGTGATTTACAGCGTTTTTTTTATGCTGCATCCTTTTATATTTCTTTTTTTTTTAACTGTTCTATGTGAGCATTTGTGTGTTAAAAGTAATAACCATTTCAAATTTCTATCCTTAACAATTCCATAGAAATCGCAATTTAGAATGTTTTTTGAATGCTTTCCCTTCGTTTCATCGTTTTAAATTTCGAATTTTTTAGAAATTGTTCTTAGAGGTCATTTACACCTTATAAATAACTATCATGCTAAATTTCAAGTTTTTAGATTCTCCAGTATCACAAAAATCGCAATTTAATACGTTTTTCACTATTGCACCCCGTGAAGTGGCACCAACATAAAATATATGTTGGAGGAGGGACTGTAACCATCGATTTATGCAACTATCACTTTTGAAAACGGTTCGATAGTTCCAGAGATTACCCCTAAAAACAAACAAACAAACTTTACTTATAATATTAATATAGATTCATACAACATTTTAGCAAGTTTGAGATCAACTAAAAAAAAACCGCGTAACCAGGGCTTAAGTTGCGCCGGAGCCCGGCTCCGGTACTTCTCTGCTTTTAGTAAATATTTAAATATTGGTCGGAATTCACCGGAGATAAATACTGAGCTCTGCAGCCTAGTGCAAGCGCTTCCGAAAAACCGAAGCCTAAATTACCCTTTCCTTTTCCTCCCACATCGAAGCTTTTGCATTATTTTTCTATGAAAACACTATAAGTGACATAATGTATTGCACGCGTAGGAAATGGAGATGAAATGGGCTCAATATTTCAATTTCCTTTAAAAGTTGCTTATCTTAAACTATAATTGATTCCTTCCATATAACAGTCTTCCATAATGAGTCCTTGAAAATCAGATAAAATTTATTTGACAGCGTGATCGGAAAGATTCGATGCTTTTATAGAAAAAGGAGAACTGCTCCATTTCGAAATCGTTAGTTTTTTTTTTTTTATATCTGTAGAGGGATGAGTAGATAAAATTTTTAATTTACAGACAGATTGAGTTCGAGCACGCGCAAGCCTGAAGAGTGATATAAAAATTGAGCGATGCAGCGGACGCGCTATAGCGCGTAAATTACGCGAAAAAACGACAAACTTCGTCGAACGATCGCGAAAGAAGTCGAAGAATCTCGTAAAAAACGCGAAATTCATTTAAAGATCGCGAAAAATGGCTAATTTCGTTGACAGATCGCGAAAAAAAATGCTAATTTAGTCAAAAGGCCGTGAAAAAACGGGAATTTTGTCAAAAGGCCGTCAAAAAATGTCAGTTTCGTTGAAGGATCGCGAAAAAAATGCGAATTTTGCCGAAGGGCTATGGTGAAAACACCAACTTCGTCAAAGAATCGTGCAAAAAACTGTTAATTTCGTTGAAGGATCACGAAACAAGTGGGTAAGTGTGATCGATGATCGCACAAAGGGTTTCGTTTAATATTCCTTTCAAAACAGTTTATCCTTTCTTTAATAAATTCAAACATACTTCATTTAGCAACAACAACAAAAAAAGTCATGTTTTTTATAAAGTAAAAATTTACCGGTCTATTTTTTCGAATATCTAAACCAGCCGGATAGCGGGCGAAATCCGCTATTATATTCTGTCATAATAATATCCGTCATACGGACTAAATGCGATATTTAAAAAATATATAATTTAAAAATTAAACATGTTGGACGCCTTCAAAATGTTAAAATATGCGAATATTTCCATAATCGGGTTTTTATCATGATTCAATACATTCCTCAAACTCATATATTTACTATTCTCTATTATTCATATTGATACTCACTTTGTATTATTCTCAAACATTTGAAAAATTAGTTAAACTTCCCATATGACGTCAGATTTTCTTTTTAATTCTCTAATGACGTGATATTAATCTGCTTTGTGTACTTACACATACTCATACTCCTTGTATTATTGAGAAATTTTAGACATTTTCCGTTTTATTACGACTATGACGTCAATCAATTTTATTTCATATTTATCTTTTTTTCAGTTGGTGAAACTTTTTATTTCATTTTTCACGTGGATATCGTCTGATAGAAAATTAATTATTGTAAAAATAATTTCATTGTGGATTTTTAATTTTTGGCATCTGCTCTAACGAAAAATATTTAAATTTAATGGTACAAGGCTGTTAGAATTTTGGTTTTTATCTCTATTTATTAAAATAATACGTATTTTTCAAATTTTCATATTTTGGGCTATTCACAGTTGATATTCGGATTTATACACAAAGTTTCAATTCTGTAAGTTACACAGTTTTTGAGAATGGCTCTGTGATGGACAGACAACGGAGCGGGAGTAATAGGGTTTCGTGAGATGAACGAAACCCTAAAAACGGTCAGTTTCGTCGTCGGATCACGAGAAAACGGAGAATTCTGCCGACAGATCGCGAAAAAAGCAGCAAATTTCGTCGAAGGATCACCAAAAAACGGTAAATTTTGTCGAAGGATCTCGGAAAAAACGGTAAATTTCGTCGAAGGATCTCGAAAAAATGGTAAATTTTGTCGAATGATCTCGAAAAAACGGCAAATTTCGTCGAAGTATCTCAAAGAAATGGTAAATTTCGTCGAAGGATCTAAAAAGAATGGTAAATTTGGTCGAATGATCTCGAAAAAATGGTAAATTTCGTCGAAGTATCTCGAAAAAACGGCAAATTTTGTCGGAGGATCGCGGAAAAAACGCGAATTTTGTATGATATATTGCGTATTGCAGACTATTTTTGAAAACATTATTAGCGTTGCAGACATTTGAAGATAGTTCTGTCACTGGGCCTTACTCTACTAACCTAGGCTGCTTTGCTTAGTAAATTTTTCTTTGAAATTAGTTATTATCTTACATGCAAAACACAATGAATACCAGTGAAATGAAGATCATAAATACCAAATCAAGTTATTATTATGATTTTTAGAATACAAAAAAAAAAAAAAAAAAAAAAATCAATACTAAGTACATATAAATTCAAAAAGACCATTCACTAAAGTTGATTGTGGTTATGTTCAACAGAAAAAATTGCATGTTTTATTGTGCACAACCTGTTTGAAATTTGGGGTCAAGTTGGTGCAGCTGATTCTCTTCAATCTGTTAAGGTAGTCATCAGTGAGTCGTGATCTGTATTGGTTCTTAACCCCTTAGGGACGAGCGACACGTATACGTGCCACATAAGATGCTCAGAATCCTCGATTATTCCCACCAGTTATCTTTTATTGTAAGCTGTGCCTTATTTAATTGTAGTATTTCTGCGATTCAATTAGATGAAAATTTCTGTTTTGAAAAACTGGTGGTAAAAGATTAAAAATTCTATAAAGGATGCTCGTCACGAAGGGGTTAATGAAGTTCGTTTTGAAGCCAAACATGGTACACAATTTTAGTGGTAAATCAGTTCTTATCTTTTTTATCCCACATTTTTAATCAAAATTGATCACTCCAAAGAATTTTTGGAGCTTGAGCATAAATATCCTACAAAACATCTTCTCTGAACTCGATATTCCCAACTGTAGAACAGCTTTGTTGCTCTTGGAAACATGTGCCACTTCACAGGTCCATTCAAAATTACCGCCTGTATGGTACGTGTTGTATGCTGAAACATTTTTTTTCCCCTGTTATTCACAATTTCATCATGGTCTGTACAAAACCTGACTGAGGTCCGGATGCAGGCCGCAGCCTGCCATTTGGTGACTACTGACTTAAACTCTTACATTCAAATAAAAGCATTTAAAAAATTAATGTAGTTTAGAATAAAAGAAAAAAAAGAGGGTTAAAAACATAACTTTCGAAACTGTATAATAATAATAAAAAAAGTAGATTTTTGAAAATGTTTCACTGTTTATTAAAGTGTTTTCCCAAAAATTTTGTAAGCAGAAGTGTTCATTATCGCAGTTACAAACAAATCGCTTGCTCGACATGACCTAGAAACAATTAAGTGCAGTTTCTGTCCGGCCTGAGTATGTAGAATAAAATATAAGCTTGATCCCAGTCTGCTGAAAATATTAAGCCCAGGCTAAGACACAATGTAACTGTCCTATGCTGATTTCTGTGCTGGATATGTTATATTTCTGTATTGATGTCAAGTTAGCATCGGCTCGTGCAGCACATTTATACTTATTCTTGTCCCAGTCACATCCATTGAAAATTGTTCATATTTTATCAGCTTAGTATGATCCTTTTTAATTTGTTATATCAGGCTGGTTGGGCCTGCCTTGTTGCGCAGATGCAGACCCTGTGATGTTATTGATATATAACATTTTTATGGTGTTAATGAGTGTATTTTTCTATGGATGATGCGATAAGAATATTTTTGTAGAATGACTAAAACTATTCAAACTGTGATGGATTGGGGATTCATCAGCATATTTCATTCAGATAGGATTAAAATAATCCCAGAATAAAATGGAGTGATCGGTCTTGATTGGCAACTATCGTAAGAGGATTATCCGAGAGACATTAAAAGAAATTCTTTCTTCATTTCAAATAAGAATGAAAGACTTTCATGTTTCGTATGGTCTTGCTAAATGTGTGTGAATTTTATTTATAAGAAGGTTATCTGAAGTGGTTTAAAATGTGTCAGGAAGGTATTCATATGAATGGCATGACTAAAGAAAGGTATTTCGAAGAACCCTGGATACCAAGGGGTAGGAGGATGGAAGAAGGGTGTTTCAATCAAGAAGGATTAGTGGATTATGCACAGGGGAAGAGGATAGAGTTTTTCACCATGAATAGGCAGTCTGGTTTTTCAGTTTTGGAGAGTCGGACTTTGTTTTGTTGGGGTTCCTGAGATGTACAAAAATGTCTTGTAAATATCATCTAAGTTTTCACTATCATGTCATTTTTTACAATTGTGATTTTGAAATAAAACTTTTCGTTTAATACAAAGTATGTGTTTAATTATATGTATGCGATCACGATACCACAAGACATTGCAGTTGTGATTTAGAGCAAACACCCCTTTGTTTTTTTGGTCATGTTCTTTAAAATAGAAGAAAAATAAAGAATAAGTGTCTTGCTTTACAGTGATAACTGGAAAACAATAAAAGGATGGCTTGAAATGAAGACTATTTATTTGTCATATAATCCAACTTTATTCATATAGACATTAAATTGAGGAGGAAAGATTTAAATCATAATCACCTTTCTAGTGGTCACTACATTATCGTTATTAAAAATAAATGGAATCTTATTGATGGCTCCGCAGCATATTTTAGACTTGGCAGTTTGCATACTAGTGAATATAATCTTTAAATATTGAAGAACTTTAAAATCAGGCACACTCCTTTTAAAAGGGTAGAAAAATCGGCATTCTTTTGCAAGCTCTCAAAAGGAAAACTCGCACCAAAACGAACTTGAACTTCACAGCAATCCATCATGGGATCTTATTAAAAAACCTTCTAGAATAATCAGGCATCACCGTAAAATCCAAAACAGGTGCTCAGAGGCCCAGACTTTGTGTAAAACAACACCTCACATCAGATTTTTGTTATCCCACTCACTGAACTACTGCACTGAAGAAACTGTAACATTTGTATAAATACGAATAATACAGGGCTGTTAAAAGTAAAAGAATGTTCAATTTGAAGTGATTAGTTTAATTAATGATGCAATTACTTAAAAGCAAATCAAACAATTTAGAATAATAATAATGAATTTTGATACGAGCAGTGAAAGCAATTACTTAAAAGCAAATCAAACAATTTAGAATAATAATGAATTTTGATACGAGCAGCGAAAATAAAACATGCCCTCAACAGCTGCCAAACGTGAAACTGAAACTAACCATTCCAAGAAGCCGAAATAAATTGCTGACGCATGCAGAAATTAAACGAATGATTGGACTCGAAAGAGAAGCGAATGGCATAGGTGCTTTGAACCAACCGGTTGAATGGAGAAGTGCCTATCGGAAAAACCAACTACACGAAGGAGAAAATGCTGTTAGAATGGCGAAGTGCCATACAAGGCAAAATGCCGATTTTGCAAAGGGGAAAAAGAAGCCGAAATCTGCACTTGCTATTTAAGTACAGGAAACAAAAATGCAGAAATGAAAACTGTAAAAAGAAAACAATATGACAACATTGTCACAGACCCCTAATGCTAGTACAATCATGGAAAAAAATTGTGAACATGTAGAAAATGGATTAACAATCTATACTGACTGCTGGAAAGAAGTAGTTATTCTTGTGAAGAATTGTAAGAAATTTGTTATGAAACATTGTAATATATTCTTATTAACATAAAATATTCTATTTAATGCTGAAGTATTTATTTTTATATCTCGATTATATGTGCTTGCTATATTTGCTCCTTAATGAGCTTGGTTACAACTTAGCAAAATTGACTGCAACTTTAGCGTAATCATAATTGTGTGGGCCACTATAACAAAAAAGTACCAAAAAGTTTATTAAATATTCCCAATTTTCATTTCTAAAGACTAGGTTTGAATATTTGCTGCAACACGAATTTCTGTGAATTTAATACAGTTAGATTATAAAAGGATTACTTTTTATGTACATTAAAATTTATTGTGCTAAATTTCAAATAGTTTTGATGGCCATGCTCATTAATCAACATACAGAAGTGGACGGAACATTCAGTAATATAATGATGATTATACATATAAGTTTAGGTAAATTTAAGCAATACATAATAGTAGCATGTACAGAATTTTGCATTTTTTTTATAGTGTAATTATTCCTTGTCTACAGCCACTGCAGAAGCAAACTTCAAAATCTGCATTATGCTGCAGAAATTTCTAAATTGTTCAGTTCTTTTATAGTCTTCCTTTTTCACAAATTAAGTAATTCAATGTTGAAAAATTTAGAAAAATCATTAAAAGGCAGCTTTATTCAAAGCTCTAATAATTTGAAAAAATAATCTTAAACTGAAATACAAAAATTGCATAAAACAAGAATTTGGAAGCATTTCAAGCAATGTTGAAGTGTGTCGGGTTTCAGGTCGACTTAGAATATTTGGGTTTGTGTCGAGTACAACCAACAACCTCCTATATTAGGGAGAAAGACATGACACTTCTTTTTTCTACTCTGACATCATGAGAAGGGACAACAAATCATGAACATTCAAAAGGCTTACATGTTTTGGTTTCATTTGCTCGTAGAATTATTGATTATTATTAGTGTTAATATGAAGTTTTTGTACATCAAATATGGTGTACTCTTGTTGTGTCCCACTATAGTACAAAAATTATCCCAATATTACAAAAAGTCTTATTGGCAAAAAAGCCTTATAAGCAAAGGCACACAGTAGCTTATCAACTGCTACAACTATTCATGTATTAATATTGTAGGTGCAGAGTCGTTTTTTTCTACACATGAAGACGTTTTAAAACTAATTCCAGTACAAAGTGTCAACACTATAGAATTACAGCTTTAGCTTGGCCACAATATAGTTATATGACATAAAAAATAATTAATCTCTTAACCACAGTCATAAACAATCCCTTATTAACCACTTCAACGGCTGCCCCGAGTTAAGTCGGGGGTAATAACATTGTTTCCCTATCTATGTGGCCATTGAAGTGGTTAATAGAAACTTCTCTTGATATTACTATTACCATGGGATAATATGACAACCTTAATAAGAAGTACTGAATCATCACAAGTTCTTGATTCAGATGGCAACAAACTGAATCAACAATTATCAATTATCTTTCTTTAATGCAGTTTCAGCTTAGATAAATTATGTGGCTCAAAACATTCTTCCTTAAGTTGCTTTTTTGCTCTGCTAGCTGAAATGAGACCAAGACAATTATTTTTTGCATAAAATAAGCCTTAATTTTGTTAGTTTTTTCAAAGTCACTGATGGATTAAAAAAAGTAAAAACTACAATTCTCAATGTTAGTTCATATACAGTAGCTAATAATGCCTGTTTAACAACAATCTGTCTCATTGGCAATGAGAAAACAAATATTTTAACATCTTGCCGGTCTTCCTGATTTTTGAGTATTTTTACAAATTCCCTGATTTTTCCAGTTTGATAAACCTCCGTGATTCATTGCCAACCTGCAGATGCATAGTATTTTTGACAGTGGAAATTTCATTTTAAAAAAATCTGCAAATTTTCCGACTTAATAATAATAATAATAAAGGATACTGGATGAAAAAAGTAAAATTTTTTATTCTTTTTACAACTTTTGTGTACTTGAAAGTAAACATAATAAAAATATGCAATAAAAAGATTAGAATGTTTCCAAATAATTCTTGTCTGTACAGTTTTAATATCACCTTGTTGTTGGATTTTGATTAGTTTGACTTGAAAGTTTCCAAACAGCTTTTATCTTCATGATTTTATTTATCTGAAATTTAAAAAGATAGCATTGAGTAACAGACACAAAGTTTGACATTAACATATAATAATGCAGAGGGAATTTTTTAATAAATTGGTTAGCTTCAATTCTAAAATAAACATTTTTTAGTAATAAAAACAGCTTGAATATCAAACCCAGAATATATATTGTGTTACATTAATTTTTCTGTTTTAAAGATTTATTTTTTCTGTCTATAAGAACGAAACTTCACAGTATTATTTTCGAAGAGTTAAAAATTTAATAAAGTGCACAGGGAAATGGACGCTTATTTTACTAAATAAATGGATATTTTTGTGGTCACTGTATTTTACAACATATAGAATTTTAGTTGCAATTTAATATTTTAGTTTGGATATCAAATCCAGAATATATATTGTGTCACATTAATTTTTCTGTTTTAAAGATTTAATTTTTGTGTCTATAAGAGAGAAAATTCACAGCGTTAAAAATTTAATAAAGTGCACAGAGAAATGGACACTTATTTTACAAAATAAGTGGATATTTTTGTGGTCACTGTATTTTACAACATATAGAATTTTAGTTTCAATTTATTATTTTAGTACTTTTTCAATGTAATTTTTATATATTTAAAGCTGAATTTTCTTTTAAGCAGCTTACAATTCAAGATTACATGTTTCAAAAGAAAGAAATGAACAATCAGCATGTTGAGAAATTCATATAACTATATTTTCAGTTGGAGACTTTCATGAATTGACACCTATCATCTAGCTCAGCAGTTCCTAAAAATTAACATAATGTAACACACCTTACAGTTTGAAAAAAGTTCGCCACCCACCCAATAGTCAAGTATATAGAAACTTTTACATAATCTAACCTATGGAAAATGTCCAATTTGTGTACGCACACAATTATAGTAAGTAATAGGTACATTTAATGTAAAAATGAAATAATCATAAAACACAATCTTTTACTACATTAAAAAAAAAATATGCTTATTAATGAATATTTATATATATACACTAGCTGACTCACCCAGTGTTGCCTGGTCCCATGTAATAACCTTAAATCTCTCAAAAAATGAAACTGCGGCCCAGAACCTCACTGCCTTTTACCTTTGTGAATTGATATTTCTTCAGCGTCATTTACAGATAAAAAGGATCACATTTTTGAAGCGATGTTTACTGAGTTTTCAATTTATATCTTGACTAATTATCAAAATAGTAAAAATCTATCTGAGCCTCAGGTGCATCAGGACATGCTTTAGACTATCCTTACTGAAATTTTCAGGTACACTACACACAGAGAGCGAATCTTTCTTTTATTAGTACAGATAAATGCAGTTTAATAGCCGACATGATTTATGACTTTTTTCGCACCAACAAGAGATTACATATCAGGATTGAAAGTTATTAATTTTAGCTTTAAGCTGTTCTCGATATAACATTTAACAAAACACTGTCTTATCATAAAGTTACTTATCTATATTACTAGCAGGCTTCGCTCGCTATGTTGGTCTTCAAATGAACCTTCAATCAAATGAAATATATCGGTGAATTTGACCTTGTGTTTTATAGAATATTTTGAAATAAAGCAATATGGACCTTTATCTGGAATGTTCTTCCACATTGCTGAAACTATATTAATGCAGCCTGCACAGTTTTTGAACCCGCCCAGGATGATTTTTTTTTCTAAATAACCCAGGTTTTTTACAACCCCTTAAAAACTTACTTAGAAATTGCAGACTAAATGTACAGTCTGGAATTTCGATATATTCTTTCATTAATGTGTTATTTTTGTAGCGAGATTTTGCCAGCACAATATTTTATCCTTGCAGGTATTGGTAAATGGTATATTTATGGATTTGTAGGTAAGCAACTCACATTGTAGAATAAACATTATATTCTTATTTTAACAGTTATAACAGTATTTTCAACCTCAAAAATACATTTATCAATGCGAATACACTCTTCAAAAACATTTCAGATCATATTTAATACATTCTTCAAAACAACACACATATATTTATACATAGGATAAATGGAGTGTAACAAACCGAATGGAAGAATAAAAAGTTACGAGTTTTATTAAAAATTCTAAAAAAAATATGTATACCAGTGTTACCTACATGGCACTATGGCAACCTTTTAAGGTTAATCTCGACACCCCTTCAAATGTTCTTAAATAAATTTATAGCACTACTAACTTTTTTTTTTGTTTGACAGGAATGGGATTGACCACACCAGGAACCTAGTTTTAGTGCAATCTCAGGAGGCAGACTTCTATCTATACAAGAAGAAAGTATTGGATTTGTGAAAAATTTCGACAGATTTATAAGTTTCAAAAGGTCCTGAACATGATTCGACGGTTTTTAGAAAATGTTTGTCTATGAGTCTTTCTGCCTGTATTCAACACAAATTTTGCGAGTGCTCTATCTCAAGAACTAAGGTATGGGATAAGGAAGAATTTATATATTGATATTTAATCAAACTTCAGTTTCAGTTAGACCATACCATAAATTGGTTCTGATTAGGTTTGGGTGTATATCACCCAACAGAGAGTGCCGCTACGCTGTGTTTTTTACGATTTCTACAATAGCTGTATCTCAAGAACTAATGCACAGGATTTCACGAAACTTCACAATTTGTTATGCTTTAACATAAATTAGGTTTGTGTAAATTGTAGGGTTGGAAAAAAAATTGGAACAGTTGGATGCCATGCTTTAAGGTAATACTTTTATTTTTGGATGGAGTATAACTAAAAAAAAAATTAAAGAAAAAAATGGGCACAATTTTTGGACACGCAGCAAATGTAATGCAGTGAGAAAATGCTTTTTTACCCATTCAATAAAGTCAGGGCTGAAAGAGTTAATGATAAAAAATGTATTATATACTTTCGGCTAATTATAGATAAATTTGGCTAAACATATTTTAATTTGGCTAATTTACTGGCTAGCATTTTGAAAATTTTAGCACGGCCCCTGTGAATGAACATAATATATTCTAAATTTGATGCAAAGGATTTTTTTTATATATATAAAATATTCTTACCTGTGCTTTTAATAGTGCATTATTATTTTTTAAGGTATCGATTCTGTCATAAAGTATCTGATGCTTAGTGAAATTTCTCCCTTTGGTCAGAAAGTAAAAGTTTGTGTTCGTTTTTCTGCTTATTTCAGAGTTTCCAATTAGTTGACAATATCTACACTGATTTCCATGTGCCTTTAAAAGTACATAGCCATCGCATCCTGTTTTTTCCCTACATTAAAGAAAAAGAATAAAAGGACCATGTTTATCTAACAATATAATAAATTATAACACCTTGTAATAATATATTCTTTTTAAATGCTAAAGGTGTAAATTAACAACATAATATAAAATAAAATAACTTTTATCCATCCATAATAAGAGAAACCATAGAGATACTAACACGCAAAAATACAATATGTAACGCTGCGGCATCTTTTAATTTACCGAAACTGTGGCTCGAGTAACTCCATGGTCACAGATATGAAAATAAACAACTTAGTAAAAAATAATAGATAACGTGCATAATTTAAAAAAAAGTACATGAAAATAATAACTTTAAAGTCCGTGCAACTTTGGAATATTCTCATTTTGTTTTTGAAAATGACTCAGAAAGAGTCGAAACATGTAAAACAACTAATAAAAGTTATTTATTTTATATTATGTTGTTAATTTACACCTTTAGCATTTAAAAGGAATGGATCATGTTTATATTAAAATAAAATTCTTATGAAAAATATAAAATACGCATTGGAAAAAAAAAAGATAACTTACATCTTATTTGCATTTACACATATGTTATATCGGTCAACTTCATGTAAAATGGAAGAGAGCTGCATTATATTATTGATTTTTACATCGTCAAAATCAATTGCTCTATTTTTAAGAAATACCTATATAAAGAAAGAAAAAAAGAATCATTAATTGCATTCTATTAAGTCAATTAAACTTCTAAGTTGTGATCTATTTAAAGATACTCTAAAGAAGGTTTTTTAAATAGATACATAAGATATAATACACATTATATATATTATTATATTCATACATTATATAATACATAAGATCCTAATGTGATGTTTTTATGAAACAAATTTATGTAACGATTTTATGAAATGCTTAAATGCAGAGTTTGTAGAACACTGAAGCTAATATAATTTTAGTGTGTTGTTACAGTTACCTAAAGCATGTTTCTTTTTGAAGAGGGTGTATACAGCATTTATAGTTATTTTACAAGAAACACAAAATAATTAGATTACATTACCATCTATGGCCTGTAAAAATGCAGTTTAGTGCCATTATGTTATTTGAAACTATGAAATTTGTAAAAATTACTAAGGCTTAGTGTGGCATGTTCTCCATTGAAAATATAACATTTATAGTTATTTTATAGGACAACACAAAAGAATTAAGATGCATTACACTTTATTGCCAATTACTGTTAGAAGAGCTATTTTCGATGATCTTTTTTTAACGTATGATGCTTCATGCATCGCAATGTGTATAACTGTCAACTAACATTTTGAATGCATTTTAAGCTCACTTCCCATGTACGATTTTTCACTCAAATCCTCAGAAAAGCTTTTGCCATTGTCTAATAGATAAAATGTATTAGTAAAATTTTCCTCATTAAGTTTTTTTTTTATGTTGGTAGTGCCTCTGGTGGGAAATTGCATAACTAAAATTTTAAAAGGGATTTTTTTTTAAATGTTTTCTCAAATGACAACCATGCTTCAAGTTAAAAATATATAGTATAATATAAATTTAACATTTTTTTATGCCAATAATGCCCCCTAATGAGAAATATATTAACCAAATTTAACTAAAAGTGCTTCTTTTATGCTTCACTGTATGATGCCTGTAATCAAGATAAAAATAGAAAATATTAGTTCAACACAATTTACTTTCGTGTTTATAGTGCCCCTTAGGGGAAAATAAGGTAACCAAATTTAAGTAAAATTGTTTTTTTTTTTTTTTTTTTTTTTTTTACGCTGGTACTGGTGAGAGATTGCAAAACTAAAACTTTAAAATTTTGCTTAAATACAAAATTTAAAATAGATTTAAGACAATGATGTTAAAGGTTTAAGACAATGAAATTAACTTTCCAATTTAGTTTTTCCTGGCAATTTCAAAGAATGTTTTGTTTACCTTCCGTATCTTGAATTTGACAGAACATTGCATGTAAATGGTTACTTTGTTTGATGGTGCTCACTATATCAATTACATTTGTAAAAATTAAAAAAAGATACTTAATTGACTAGCATCTTAAGATATCAGAACATAGTAATTATAAAAAATGGACGAGGCCACTCAATCGGACAACATGCAGTGCATTTAACTGAATTGAAAGCTGATATATTTGAAGCATTGTAATCTATAATTTCAAGAAATTTTTAAGATGATTTTTTTTACAATGAAATATGAAAATACCCAATTTTTCGGCATTTACCGTAGGCTTGGGTAAATACCCAGGTATATACTCCCAAAAAATACCTACCCGCTGGGTATTTATCCTTCCCACATCATTGATCCTGGTAAAAAAATATCAATTTTTTTTTTTTGTATCACTTTATGACAACCATACTCAAGATAAAATAGGTAGTACTGATTTAACACTTTTTTTTTTGTGCTCATAGCAACCCTTGGCAGGATATAGGCTAATCTACACTTAAATAAAATTTATTATTTATGTTTTACTAGCTGATCCACCTGGTGATGCCCGAGCCCTGGTAATAACCTTAAATATAACTATAATCAGTGATGAATAATTTTATATAGTTAAACAAAAATCATTCCAAACAATCATAATGCTGTGTCGTCCCACTGCTTTTGGTAGTATACACCCTCAATTTTGAATGGTGTTATGTTTTTAAATGAATAGCTATCGAAACGAGCATTAATGTTGGGGGCCTTACTGCCTTCGGCAATGTACATCTCTGAAATTGTATGATTTTATATTTTTTAAACAAAAATCTATCTAAACAAATCTAGAATTAAAAGCTTAAATATCATTAGAAATTAATTACTTAAGATTTACTATAGTGGGCTAAAACATTGTAACTGGAATTCTTCACGAATGTTAAAAAATCGCCACGGAATGCAAAATTATGCTAAAAATCACAGAGGACAAAATTTACTATTAGGCTAAAAAATTGAAACTGAATTCGTTTTATGAATGTAAAAAAATCAATGTAGAACATGAAAAAACTCTAAAAATTGCATACAAAAATTCACAAAAAAATTCAAAAATGCTGTATGAATTTTTGAATAAACTACTGAAAAGAGGACATAAATTACTATATTGTGCTAGAAGATTGAAACTAGATTCCTTTTATTAATGTGGAAAAATTGCTGCACACTGGAAAAACTCTAAAAATCAAATTTTAAAAATCAAATTAAAAAATACAAAAACTGACAAAGGTGCATAACTTCAGACATACAGATACCCTCCTGCAGTGCCGAAACTAGCCATTTTGGCGCCCGGGGCAAACATGAATTTTGGCGCCCCCCCCCCCCGCCCCGTCCGCAAAGAAAATTTCCAAAGCAAATTTTTTCTAAGTTTCTAAAATTTAAAGTATATAATCTGAAAATCTGTAATACTGAACAAAGTAATCAGCTTTGTCAAATACTGACTCATTAAAACCTTGAAAATGGAATCGAAAGGAACCGTAAAATATTCCGCTTTATACACGTTTTCATCTTAGGAAGTATAGTTATTGATATTCTCAGGGACGGATTTAAGGGCTCGCGATGGTCTCAAAGGGCCTCGCATTCAAAAGGCCCCCAAAATCCTCTTTTGAGTTCAACGAGAAAAATTATTTTTTGATCAAAGGATTTTCTTAGCACTTTTTTTTAATTAGTATTGCTTCATAATTTTCATGTAATTTAAATAGAATATTTTTTATACCATTTGCAATTCCCAGAAATGTTTTAGTTGTGTTTAAATGTTTTTCCTAGTCTTCTTTTCTATTAGCAATTATCAGAACTGTGAACGGTTGTGGAGGGTTGGGGTGAGACTCAAACTTGGATCTGAGCTGAACGGAACCCTGCTACTGTTAGAGCCTTTTATGACGATTTAATTAGACAGATTCAGAGTCTAATTAAATCAGATCTGATAAATCTAAATCTGGATCGTGACACTGGGGCCCCTGATTTAGGGGTCCCCCACACTTGGTATGCTGTTTACATAAAGCTGATATTCAGAATGCATTTGACTTTGTTACTGATTATAATCGATATTTTGCATTTTTAGAGTATGATAAGATTAAAAACAAAAAGAAATCGAGCTTGATTATTACAGGGGCACACGATGTATTTGTCCCGGAAATTTACATCTGGATCTAAAAAAATATTTACAGCAAAAGAATGGGGCGGCAAAACACGTAAGAATGGCAAAAAGACGAAAACAATTTTTTTTTTTTTTGCAAAGACGACTTTATTAGCCATGGAACCCTGTGCGAGGTTCTTTTTTGCGTCTCTACAAATGCTATATTCTTTTTTTTAAAAAAGGGGGGGGGGGAGAGGTTACTATTTTATCTTGCATATGTTTCATCTCCTTAGTTTTTAGTGCCGTTAGTAATAGCCAACCTCGCGCCCTTTAAAGCCGGATTTGTATGTAAAAAAGTAATTGTAACAAATTGTATGGCGGCATTTTTCATTTATCTGAAAATGGCCAAATGACGAGAAAATAATTTGGGAGAATAAAGGCTGGGGCGGCTGCGGTTTTATTAGTCATAGCAACTTGGGTATGGTTTTCTCCCTGCACCCCTACAAATGACATTCTTTTTCAAAAAAAAAGTTTTAACAAAGAGTTTTATTTTGCGTATTTTTCAAATTATCCTTTCAAATATTATTTGTTTTTAGTATCCCAAGCAATTGCCCAACCTCGCTCCCTCTAATAATACTAGATTGGATCTGGATGAAAAAGTAATTTTAGCAAAAGTAACAGGCCGGCATATTCCAGTTGCCGCCAAGGACGGCAAAACGCTTAGAAAGCTTTCGCAAAAAGACGAGTAAAAAACTTTTTGGAAGATAAAGCCAGGGTGGCGCCCTATACGAGATTTGATTTTTTACTGTACCTTTACAAATGCTATACTTAAAAGAAAAAGATTTTACTGAGAATTTTACTTTGCGCATTCATCCCCCAATTTGTGTTTATTGTCCACGGCAGTCACCCCTCGCCCATGACAAAATGGAAAAAGAAGAAAGCTCCATGCCGTGAGAAAAGGGAAAAAATAGAACAGCCTTCGTGGAATATTTTTATCTAATAGAAAGGTCAAAGTGAGGGAATCGTTTGATAATTATCCATGCTGGACAGTGCAATACCGTGTCCAGACGACGTTGAACAGTGTCATATACAGACATGAGTAGGGACTGACCTTGAAAAATGTTAGTGATTCTCCTAAACCACAGGAAGAGATTTAAATGATAGACTGTATAGATTTGGAATGGGAGAAAGAAAATAGCCTAAAACAGTTCGTTTTTTATTCATTTGCTATCTTGTATTGTAGACGAATCTTTTTATCTATTTGTCTATTTTAATGCATTTGGTTCAGTTTTACTTTTGGATTTTCCGGCTGCGAGACTTTTTATACAAATTTCATATATATCTACATTTCTATATCAAACAACAAACAAAACCTGCATTTGGCGCCCCCTTCGCCTTCTGTTCTGCTGGCGCCCGGGGCTCGTGCCCCCTCTGCCCCCCCCTAGTTTCGGCCCTGCCCTCCTGCAACAATTAAATTTCAGAAATCAAAGCTAAAATGTAAGAAATATATCTTACAATCATTTGCAAAAAATATATAAAATAAAAATAAATAACATTTTAATACATTTTTAATAGGATCAAAATGCAATTTTATAGACCAAATTACTCTACACTAGAGTCCTGCATCAGGTCGGGTCGACACTATATTTTTTCGTTGCGGTTCGGGTGGACTTCTACTTTTTTTTTGCGGGTTCAGGTTGACCCGCTTTTCCAAAAGAATGTACACAATATTTTTGCAGGTTAAAAATATGTATACAATAAGACCTCCATAACGGACCCACTCGAAAATCGACCTTTTACGCTACTTGGAAAGGAAGAAAAAATGCCATTCTTCTAATCACTTGATTATAACTCGCTTTTTTTTTTATAAACTGTGTTCTGCGCAACAATTTGCGAATGTCAGCGACAAATCTCAGTTGCAGTGTCAGATTTTCCATTGACTCTTGCTAATAAAACAAAACAAATTGCTAACTCACGAAAATAATAAATTTTCTTGCGGTTATACTAAAGCATTATCATATCTAATGTTTTATACCGTGTATCTGCTTTGTGGACTACTTTTTCATAATTGTATTGAAATATGGATTAATTTTCTGTTCCTTCAGTTTCGGGTCGGATATAAATATTTTGGGGTTCGGGTCGGTTTTGAGTTGACTTTAAGCAAAATTTTCAAGTTCAGGTCGGATACACAATCCAACCCATGCTGAATTATAATCCTTGTCCTCAATTTCGAGTGTAGATTGAATCTTTCGACAAAATCTAAAAGTAGTGAGATAGTGACAACTTTTGAAAAGAAGTTTGTAGTTGCTATTTTTCAAAACAAGTAGTTGTAGTTGTAGTTAACTACATTTTTCATAAAGTAGTTGTAGTTTGCTACAAAAATAAAGTAGTTTTTCAGACCACTGACTTATTCACGTTGAAATACATATTTATTTTCATAGTTCTGTTCAGACTTTTTGTGAAAATTCCAACAATCTAACATGCTGGAACCCAAATATGAGCCGGAAGAATTATTCAAAGTTGAACCTGACTTGCAGAAAGAAAATAAGTCATCCTGATCAGAAAAAATAAATAAAAGCAACCAGACCCGATGCAGGACTCTATTCAACAATCTTGAGGTGTCTGCTATTCCGAGGTTTCACTATATTTGAATATTAAAGAATATAGATTTGTCCATTTTCTATATAAAATATAAAATTGGTATTAGAGATATAATTATACATTACTTTTCATTATAGCAATAAAACGTGATTTATTGTTCTTTCATTGCGGGTGCGGGTCAGGTTACAGAAAAATATTTTTGCAAGTTCGGGTCGGGTTGTGGGTCCAGAAATTATTTTCTTTTGGTCGGGTTGACTTCAAATGGAATTTGCGGGTTCGGGTCGGGTTGTACCCGACCAATGCAGGACTCTACACCTACTAAGTTTTCTTATTTGATGGTATAATACATATCTATAACTGCTAAATTTTATGCTTTTATTAATTTTATAGCTATTTTTTGCCTTGTGTGGCAACCCAGCAGATCAGATCGCACATATTAATCAAGTCTTTAATAGCTGAGTCAGTTTTATTCTTGATATTATGCTTCTTTATCTAAATTAAACATTGTGTATGTTTTATAATAAATTAAAAACATTGTGTGAGTTTTATGATAAATTAAAAACATTGTGTGAGTTTTATAATAAATTAAAAATATTGTGTGTGTTTTATAATAAATTAAAAATATTGTGTGTGTTTTATAATAAATTAAACATTGTGTGTGTTTTATAATAAACTATAGTTGACCCACCCGGTGTTGCCCAGTCCTGTGATAATAAATTCAAACAAATCTCAAGTTTGTATGATTTTATATTTTTAACCCAATTTTGTATGAAATTATATTTTTAAAATAAAAATTCATGAAAAATGTTTTATAATAAATTAAGCATTATGTAAAATAATTTGTGTGTGTTTTATAACAAATTAAACATTGTGTAAAATAATTAAGTTTGTTTTAGAATAAAATAATTTGTGTGTGTTTTAGAATAAAATAATTTGTGTGTGTTTTAGAATAAAATAATTTGTGTGTGTTTTAGAATAAAATAATTTGTGTGCAGCTGCTAAAGAGCGAAAACGAAAAAGGGAAGAAAAGAAAACAGAAACAGAAAATTTAAAAGCTAAGAAACTGAACAAAAGTGCCAAATGGGAGTTAAAAAAGTCATCTGAATTAGATATGCAAATCAACCAATAGTATGATGACAGTGACAACAATAGTTCAAATGAATTTACACTTAATTGTCATGTTCTTGTCAAATATGAAGGAAAAATATATCCTGGGATAGTAGAGCAGGTACAAATATGAGAACTACAAGCAGGGCTTAATTTGTGCCAGAGCTCAGCTCCGGTACTTCTGTATTTTTAGTAAATATTGGCCAGAATTCACCGGAGCTCATAAACACTGTGCTCCTGAGCTCAGTGCAATAACGCAATTCTCCTTTCCCTCCCCATCTCCAATCTTTTACCTTGTTTTGTATCAAAACATTTATAAGTGACATAATGTGTAGCTTACGTAAGGGATGGAGATGAAACGGGCTCAATTTTTATTCTTCGGGTTTGGGCTGGCTCGAGCTCAATATGTCTTAAATTCAAAATTTTATTTATTTCCGTTTCAAATCATTTTAATGCTGTTTTGATCCGAATAAAGAGTAAACAGAAATAGTCTTTTTCTATTCTGCATAGCTGCGAATTATTCTTTTTTTGTGTTAACACTATTTCTGAATCATAATCCTGAGCTTATTTAATCACAGAATTCTGTGATTAATTAACATTAGATTAGGCAAAGGTTTCTATTTGGAAGTAGTAATAATTAAAAAGTGGAATAGTTGATAGCTAAGTATTTAAGTATACAGATATAGATGTATTTAAAATTTTTATTTTGCTAAATAAAAAAACAATGCTTTAAATTTTGAAACTAATGTATAAATACTCCAATTTGCATATTTATATATGCAGATTAGAGTGATGGCAGAGGGGGGGGGGGAGCTACAGGTGTTAGTACTGCAGAATATTAGGGCTCTGGTACTTTTTTTCTTATTAATTAAGCCCTGACTACAAGCAAGTACAATGGTAAAAAAAGGAAAGTCATGGCAATTTCCTGAAAAAAAAAAAAGATTTATTATGGTATCCATTAAAATATGTCATTAAGAAAATTGAGACAGGTCCCATATCCTGTGCTGGAGAATTTGTCACCAAATTTGGCGCGATTTTATGGGTGATAGATGTTTTGTTCTTGTTTACGTTTATTCGTGACTTTCAACGGCTTCTCCGACCCTGGGGTTGCTTTAGTTCAGAAATCACGTTTGAAGACGGTGAACTTGAAGCTGATTGGTTACAATTAGTGTTACGTGGGCAATTACTAAACTAACTTTTGAATTCAGTTAGATCGCATTTGTGCTGCTGTTAAGGTAAGGTAAGATAAGGTAACTGGTTAAGCCTCTTGCTTTGCCGTTTACTTATTATTATTTTAATTTCTTTTAGTATTTTATTAGGATTTTTGCATTAGCTGTTTATAATGCTTCCTTTATTAAAGTTATTATTAGTGTAGATAGCAAATCAAAAGTGATATTTGGCCTTATGTACGTACAGATACGCACATTGTATTAAAAGATTCGGCTTTTTTTTTTTCTTAGGATTTTTGCTGATTTTTAGGATTAGCTGTTTAAAATGCACCCTTTATGAAAGAAGGGTTGTTTTTTAGGGTAGATATTAAAAAAAAATGGCCTTATGTTGCACGTTTTGCCGCATTGTCTATACAGATTCCGGCAAACAATACCATTACAAAATTATTCTTTAGTCAGACAACGAAGTTACAAATCGGCTGAAAAAATTAAAATCCTCATATATTAACTGATTGTTTTTTTTGTGTGTGTAAATAATTTAAATTTTTTATATATGTTTATTTTTTTTAATGAAATTTCCCTTTTTTTCTGAATCGCCATCTCATTTATTGTTATTTATTTATATTTATCATTTTACTTTATATTTAACAAGCGAGATTTTACCTGCATTAAAAGTTTCTGTTAAGTTTTTCTCTTTTTTTCAATGTCCGGCAGAGCCCCCCTGACAATAACAAATATTTATTTCAAAAAGCACATTTGTTTAGTTTTTTACTCGTTAGTTTATTTAGAATGCTGCTAAAATTTGTGTAATTGCATCGTAACAAATTTTTCAAGATGGTGGAAAAACTTCGTTAAATCTTTATGTTATTCATAAATCCATGTTTTTACATCATTTTCTGTTTTTAAAAATGGTGCAAAATCATTGATTTATAAATAACATAAATATTTAAAAATATTTTTCTGCCGTCTTGGAAAAAATTTCATGTCACCAAAACGGCATTTTGGCGAAAATTTTTTCGCCAAGCAGCACAAAATACGGAACTCTTCCCAGAAAATTGATACCCCACTGCTGAAAAATGTCAGAGGCATGTACGAAGTTCCAGAACTTAAACGACATATTGAATAAAACTTTAAATCTGTCCAGTTCTTTGTAGCTTTTCTATGTTTCCAGTCATTGGTTATTAAACATTGCACAAAATAAGTCAATTTCATATGTATTTCACTTAATATAATCAATTTTATTATAATTAAAATGATTATTAAATGTTCATGAAAATAGTGGACATAGATTTCTTTTGTCTTCACATTCATGCAGATTAACTGGTGCCAATGACTGTCAAATCAAGGTGCCAATAACTAAAAATAGAGTGCCAATAACTATGATTTCTGTCTTAGAGTAGTTTATATTTTTTAGTTAATTTGCTTTTAGGTTCAGTTATTTTATTTATTCATTATCAGAAAATAGCATCTTTAGTGGTTTTAAATTAAATTTTGGTTCATTTTAACTGTAAAAATTAAGTCACACATTATCTCACTATAGAAAAGTTGCATTTTAGGTGTCAATAACTGTACTGTTTACTCTATAATGAAATAAATATGTGTGTTTTATAAGATTATGTATGTTTTATAATAGATTGTGTGTGTTTTATAATAAAATGAACTAATTCATAATATAATAAAACCAACATGTATACTAGGCTTAACAGGTATTCGAAAACTGGGTTTTTAATTAAAAATGTTGCAAAAAAAAAAAAAAAAAAAAAAAAAAAAAAAATCGTGCTTAACACTGGTACATCTCTTCTGTTTATTTATGTACAATGAGTTTCTAAGAAAGTTGACTAAGGATTTATTGCAGTTTTTCACATTGAATGTATGTTCTGATTAATATGGCTTTATCGTGGGATCAATTGACCACACTTAAAGAGGGAAACCAGTACTTAATTTTACATAATAATTTTTGGAATTCACTTAAGTTTTTATTTCAGAGTTACTTACTTGAATCTTTAAATTGCGATCAATAATAACTCTTTTCATAAGGGTACTATCTTCATCCCAGTTTGCACACATTACGTATTCATCTTGCTCTGTTATACCCCATAACAAACTAGGTTTTGATAAAAGTTCCAAACTCATCACTAATGTACTATAAGTGAAGGTTTCAGTCATTTCATTTAAGACTATCCTTGGCTGTTCAAAATTCTCATTTGCAATTGTTTCTGGAATTTCAGGATCCTCAATCTTTACAGTCACAACTGAATGTTTAGGATTTTCATTTAAATTGTTCTCTTTGCTTTTAGGTAATATTTTTGCATAACTCTTTGCTACTTTTGTACACGTTACTGCATTATTAAATGATTTTGAGAATTTTCTTTTTCTTGGACTATTTTGTGCATTAAGTTGGTAAGTTGATTGAAAGTTAGTGGCACAAGGTTCCACATTTTGTGAATTAGGTTGCTTGGTTGTTTGAGAATTATTAGCACAGGGTGTCACATTTTGTGAATCAGGAAATATTGTAGGAACAGCACCATTTTTTAAATTAACTCGTGATCTTTCTATTCTCCAAACAGTGCCATCAGGAAGTAAAGTTTCATAATGTCTAATAATTTCGTCTTGAGTAAAATGCAATTCACATATTTTATCACCAATTTTAAGCTCTTTATAATGTCTTTGAACAGCCTTACGCCATCTTTCTAACTCTTCTTGATTCTGAAAAATGAAAACACATATGAAGAATGTGAATGAAAAATCACATAAATACCATAACAAAAGTTTAATTATATGCAATCATAAGTTCAGGAAAAAGGCATAAACCCAATTATGGATAATGGTATATTAATAAAAAGTTGAAGTTCTAAGTACAAATGTAGAATAAAAAGTGGTTTTAAAAAACAATTAGATAGTGCCCGTCAAGATTTGATGGTAAAAAATTTGAAAGTTCCAATAGATATATGTTTCAAATTTTAATTAGTTGCTTTTAAATGAGTTAAGTTTTGAAAACTTGTTGAATATATAGAGTAAGCGATTCCTATTACGTATAAGGCAACACTGTCAGTCCAACCTACTCACTCTTTTCTTTTTATGAAAAATAATCACATACTTTTCTGAGTACATAAATATATCTTCTTGATAATGGTCATACAAAATATAAATAAAAGTTTAGATCAATTTATTTAATCGATAACTACATGAAAAATCTTTTCATTTAAATATTTTTAATATAAAATTAGTAATTTAAAAAATATTGTCAGGTGTGAAATTTTATTTTCCACAGTTCCAATATTTTGAAAAAGTAACAAGATTTAGTATTTTCTGGGTTTTTTTTTTTTTTTTTTTTTTTCAATTACATGACCTTTAAACTTTTTCATTAATTTATTTTTATCAGTCTGACTTTAAAACACTGAACATAATTAATATTTGCTGTTTACATATTAACGTATATTATGCTGTTAACGTATTATAATACATATTTTTTAAGTAATTGAATTTTATTTTACTTTTCATACATTATTTAATCATTAAATCATGGATACCAATGAAATTTCCTTTAAAGTTCCTGTATAAATATTTTTCCCTTTTTACAAAAAATAATCGCATACTTTTCTTAATATATATACAGTAGAATCCCTTAAATCCGCAAGAGCTTAAAACGAGAGGTTGTGCGGATTTTAGAATATTGCAGATTTCTGGTCACTGTTTTGTTATAATTTTTAAAAAGTAATTTGAATGTAATAATGCACTTGAAATTATAATGAGTGCTTACAATAAAGTAAAATAATAAAAAATGAGAAAACTTAAAAGCATTTAAAACATTAAAAATAAAGGTTAAGTAAATAATTAATAATGCATAACTAAATATGCATAATGATGAGATATTTTTTTCTTGAGTTATTCAGTGAAACTCGCCTTATAAATATACACTCATAGTTCACATCAAAATTTAAAATAACAAAGTTTTATTTCATGTTTAGCCATGCTTAATAACCAAAAATCTTGATTAATATATATAAATGTATTTGGTAAAGAGATAGTGATTGCCGCTGATATCAGCGCTATCTTGAAATTTTTCAGAAATAAATTTATACTTCCTTCATAAGAAAACATGAGCTCAATCATATTAACCAGAATTCCATATTAAAATGTGCACAGAATGATAATTTTTTTAGAAAAAAGATAAATTTTTCACCTATATCTTAACTGTAAGTTTCATTGTTTACATCTGAAACAGTGTGCGGATTTGAGGGAGTCTACTGTATATATGATATCTTGATAGTTGTCATACCAAATATAGCAAACATTGTAGCTCAATTCAATTTATTTAATCGATAATTACATACACAATCTTTTAATTTAAATATTTTTAATATAAAATTATTAATTAAAAAAAATATTGTTGGGTGTTAAATTTTACTTATTTATAAAGCATTCGAATAATAAAAAAAAAAATACAAATAATATAACTTCTCCTTCTGAAGTAAGATATGACATTATTGAAATAAACTATTTTAAAATAACAGAAATTATTTTGTCCAGAGTGGGATTGAACACAGAAGATATCTCAGCTTAAATCTAGCACCTTAGACCACTCAGCCACCGGGACCTCATTCTGATGTACTCTAAAACTAAATAAGTTTAGATTTAATTTCACACATGCACAAATAGGGTGATTTTATGTGAATCCTCAGAGTGTGAATCTTGCACATATTCCTTTTCATTTTAATATATAGGCTAAGTAGTGGACACTAGAGATGAGTTCGGGCTCTCTTTTCGGAGCCCAGGCCCGTTAAGGAAAAAAATTGCATAATATTTAAAAATTTTTTTAAAAGCAATATCTCATTTTAAAAAAACTTCGTACGTGAAAATAACTGTTCATCCGGTGCACATAATTAATTTTATAGAAATTTACATTCTATCTTATCAAAAGAGAAGTTTGGTATCAAATAAAAATGTACTTCCTTAAAAGGATGTAAATATTTTTTTCTCCCAACAAGCAAATCTGATGGACACATTAACGAAGTGCGTTTTATGAAAAAATGAATGAAATTTGCAGAAATTACTATTTCTATGCAGAAGAATCGAACAATGTTTTATATTTCCTATAAAAGTGTATATTGTAACTTATAATTGATTCCTTAATTAAAACAATATTTCATTTTCCTGAAAATCAGCGTAAATTAAAAATTTGACACCGGTATCTGAATGATCATGTGCTTTTATAGGAAAAGTTGAAACACTCTTCGATTGCTATCGGAATAAAAATATATGACAATTATATCTACTTATGAATGAAAGTGATTTCGTAAATGTGCAGAGCAGAGCTTTAGCATCAGCAGAGTTCACAATTAAAAATATAATCACTAACGTTGTCTTCATATGAAGAACGAGTATTACTTGCACACAATAGAAGACTGAAAATTTGCAAACCTAAGCTAATGCTGATTGACTAAGAATGAAAAAAAATATTCATCTCGCATTAGATCTCTAAAAAAATAAAATAAAATAAACGGTCCAATAAAAAAAATATCCACAAACGAAAATCTAGCAACAAATATTACTGGAGCCTCTTCGCATTGGCGCCATATCACCCAGCTCTCAGTCGCGTCGCAAAAATCGTAAATTTTCTTTTAAAATAACATTCTAATACTAGAAAAGAAAAATAAGATTCCTGTTTCCCCTTCTATCCATTCTGATCAAAATACATTAAAATTACGTGAAATAGAATATGTAATTTTTTAAGGGAAAAAGTTATTTTTAATTTTTCTATATGAGAATAAATAAAATTGTCAGTTTCAGAAAGAATGAGTCCGAGCCCGCCCGGGCCCGAAGGCTGGTATAAAAATTGAGCCCGAGCCCTTGTTGGGCTGAGCCCGTCTCATCTCTAGTGGACACGGCTTCACAAATGCAGTTGCCAGGTTGCCATTGACGACTAAGTTATTGAATCTGGCAACGATTAAAATTAAATTTTTAATTGATATATCAGGTTTCCATGGTGCAATTTTTTCAAAATTTGAATTTTTAAAATTGTGATCTGTATCCCAAGTTTCGCGTACATTGGGATATTTTTTCGATTTGTTTGAAAAGGAGGTTAGAAAAGGCAATGACTGCGGTTTTGTGGCTGCCCGGATCTTTTTGGTGACCACACTAACCTCTCTGCAGGGTGCAGATCTAATACAGAATGCAGTTGTTTCTTTGTTTCTATAAAAAAATTACTTTTTGTGCTTAACTTTCAAGACTTTCTTAATTAAGGGCCGAATTCATCGATACTGAATAGTGAATATCCACAAATCCAGGATTTTTCCGAAATTTTTGACACCAAGAGCACCCCCTCCGCAGCAAGCAATTTGTCATTCAAAGAGTAAAATAATTTATTTACTATACACACATGTACAACAAATTTTGAATATTAATTAAGTGTAATATAAATCTTAAATCATGTATTCATGTACAGTCAGAAGATAAAGTTGGGCAAGATATAGTTTTAAAAATATATGTATAAGCTAAGCAATCATGAGAGTGGGGAATATTAGAAAAACAATATTTCTTATTTTCATTTTGCCATTCAAAAGTACATATAAAAGAAAATCTGAATGTGTGAGATTATTTTGCACTATAAAAATCACAACACACTCCAAATATTTGTATTTCTATATGAAAAATAATTTTGTTACGTGTTTTGGTCTTAATCTTTTAAGATTTTTAATATCGAAATTTCTCGATGGGGACTGGGAGTACCAGAAATTGATCACTTTTAAAATCACATGGCGACTTAAACACTGAAAGTTAGTGGCCACAGCAAAAAATTTAGTTGCCATGTGGCGACTGGCGACCGTGAATCTGCACCTATATGAATCAGATAACTAATTTGTTGCTGCAAATGACATTCAACTAAACATACTATATTATGCTTTTATCATAAAGAAGTTGCATCAAACTGAAAAAGAAAGAATGTTGTATAAGAAAAATGTAACAGTTCGATGTTGGCTTTACACCATAGTATAGGAATATATCATCAGGGTTACTCTCCATTTTTACCCCCTCCCCTCACACCAAAACAAATCCTTAAAATATACTAAAAAACAATTAATTTCAGATGTTTTAATTTTTTAAAAGTAACTACACATTTGATTTACATTCTTTTACAAATTTTAGTAATTAATGAACATCCTTTATCTGCTGCTATACTTTGGAAATAATACGCACTTTGACCCATTTTCTTAAAAAAGGATCTTTGTTTTATATAAAAAGGAATAGTTTTATTCCACTCTTTTGTATTTAACCCTTAACTCCTGTTAGCAATCTTGCAGACCACTGCTTTTTTATGTTTAAGCCATGTTAGCGTATTTTTCAATCTGCATCCTGAGATCTTTGTACGATATTAGTAGAATGGAGCGCCAATTCGTTATTTTAACTGTACTATCACGTTTTCAAGTTACGGCATGAAATAGCAAAAATAGTTTTATTAAAATCTGCCTGTTCGTTTTTATTTCATTGTTACTCTTTCTAAAATATGGAACAATGGGCAATATCAAAAACAGAAATTTTAAGAAGTTTTTATTATTTATTATTTTTTTCATTATCAATCAACATTTAGTATTTAATTATTAATCATCTAATATTTAAATAATATTTTCTCTGTGTTGTAAGAACCAACTGTGGTAGATTGAGCGGTGGCGACAAAAATGACTACGTCCTTGACTTACGAGATGAAATTGTGATATAAGACAAAGTTATTATTAATAGATGAAAAAATGACTTGCCTGCCTCAGTATTTTGTACGATATGAGCAGAACGGGGTGATTTTGATGGAATTATTATGTTACCAATTTACAACAAAATTCTTTAACATATCATATATCTTGACTTGTACAATACAAATTTTTCAATCTGTCTCCTGATATCTAGGTACGATATTAGTAGAATGGAGCGTCAATTCGTTATTTTAACTGTACTATCATGTTTTCGAGTTACGGCATGAAACTTTAGCGTGCGATCTCTCTTAACTAGTACATTGCAAATATTTCAATCTGCTTCGTGATATCTTGATATGATATGAGAAGAACATGGCACAAATTTCTCATTTGAACAGTACTTTCATGCCATCAAGTTTTGAGATGAAATTGTTGCCAAATTAAAGCTTAAACAGTGATTTTTTAAAACCCTTTGAAGGGCAGTGGGATATAATATATCCCACTTAATTTTAATTCCCAAACGCCCAACACCGGAATTTTGGAATCAAATTTTACTTTTATAATATATATGAAGAAAAGCTTTTACTTATTTTGAAATAAATTTGTTGTTAAATACCGGTGTGATTCAATGTTTTCAACATTTTAGAAACATAAGTACTTTGCTCCTGAAAGTTCTTAAAATATTTAATACACAGTCTAAATGTAAGAAAATGTCCAGTTCCCACCCTTTTTTTTCTTCAAACTGTCAAAATTATCACAGAAGATTCCATCGGAAAATTTAAAAGTAATTTTAATTAAGTTAAGCACACCAATCAGCAGATTCAATCAGGACTAGGGATTTCGAGCTCATTCATTACTCACACACTTGTTCCATTGTGCCCATATCGTACCACTGTTGCCAGTGGGCTGCTTTTTTTAAATTCAGTTTTCTTGATTGCCACCAGTTTTTAGAGAAAGTCAAATTCGCCTTATTTAATTACCGATTAAATAAGCTGAACACAGGGCGAATTATACCATTTTAAAAAAGTGGTACCAATCAAACAATCTTAATTCTAAAAACGTACCCGAATCTGAAATTTCTGCTTAAAGTCAACCTGAAACGGGACTTGAACACGAAGTATCACACCCGAACACAACTCAAACTCGAAGTGAAAGAATATTAATCTATATTTAAAATATATTATTGAAAAGTAATCTGCAATTAAACCTCTAATATCAATTCTATCATTTTTGCATAAAAATGAGCCTATATACACTCATTATATTAAAATATATAGTTTGTTTTATTTGATAAATATTCAGGACTTTCTTTTGAAAAATCGGTCAAACCAAGATCGACCTCAAATAGTAATAACCAAACACAAAATATTTAAAACCTTCCCAAGCCAATCCGCGTGTTGGGTCAGGTAAAATTGTACTCGACCAGATACAGGATTCTAGCTGCGAACCCAGGGGGATAAAACTGGAAGAAACATGAGAAAAAATAAAGAAAATAAAAGGGAAAAGCCGGACGGTTTTAATCATTAATTAGATTAATCAATTAGATTGACAATTGATTTAATCGTTCATCGGAGAAAAGAATTAAAATTAAATTAATTATTAATCATTAATCTATAAGTAGGATTGAAACGAAATTCAATGGTCAATCTAGATTAACGATTAAACATTTAATCGCTAATTTTCAATCATTAATCAAATTAAAATTTTGCACCACCCTGGCCTGTTTATTAGATAGTAATAATTATTTAAAACTATATATAAATTATTATTTAATAATAGTTTATGATATGGCTTTAAAAAATGTTAGGTTTAATGTTTAATATGTTCAGAATAGTGTTATATTTATTGATTAATACTTTGGCAAACTTAAATTTTTTTTTTTCTTGCTTCAACACGCCTAAAATATATGTGAGGAAGAATCTCGATAAAAACTCTGATGCTAGTTTGCTGCGGAGAAGGGGTAGTCAATACATGCTGCTGCTAAAGCTTTTGAAATTCCATACCTGACTTTAATCTTTACACGGGAGCTCGGACAGCATGTCCGAGAATACAAACAAACTTGGACAGATACTGTCCGAGCCCCCGTGTAAAGGTTAAGAAGATTGGTTACTAACAAGCCCAGACATAAAGATACAGGAAGAGAACCTGGCTGACATTAAAAGAATATTGTATTGTTGAAAGCTTGAAATTTCTTGCACAATGTGGATATCCACTTGATCGTTCTGATATAATACACAAATTTACAAATATTTTAACTATCCAAATAGCAGAGAAAATCTTTTGGAAGAAAACCACCAGGATCTGATTATATCAGAAAATATAAAAAACGATGGGCAAACAAATTAACTAAATGTGAACCCGAATTGCTTACAAAAGCTAGAGCAGCTAATTTAACAAGATACTAAAAGGTAACATAAATTTCAGAGGTAAAAAACGAAAAATTACCCCAAATCAAGATCTTTTTTCCAATCTATTTATGTTGGCCAAAGACAAAAAGGTATCTCAAATAATACCTGTAGGATCTTAGATGTTGGAAAGATATAAAACGAAAAAAATCAATACAGTACTTAAAAAATCCAAAATTGGCAATTATTATACTTCACCAGAATCAGATAATGGGAGATTCCACTGTTACGTGCGTGACTTTTAGAGAGTTTTTTTTGCAAATTGAGACAAATTTGGAAGTGAAATTATTTAGATAACATTTTACTTTTTTATTGCTATTACAGGACACATACAGAATCATTTTTGTAGTGACACCTTTAGTCTAAAGTAATAACAATTGTAAAAAAAAATAGTAAAGTCATTGTTACGTGTGTGATTTTTCCGAGTCACACACGTAATGACTTTACTATTTAAAAAAAAATTGTTAATACTTTAGACTAAAGGTGTCACTACAAAAATGATTCTGTACGTGTCCTGTAATAGCAATAAAAAAATTAAAACGTTATCTAAATAATTTCACTTCCAAATTTGTCTCAATTTGCAAAAAAACTCTCTCTAAAAGTCACACACATAAGGGTGGAATCGCCTGATGAAATTGAAAAAATCAGACGTGATTAAAATTCTTGAAAAACTAGATTTTAACAATAGAGGACATTACAAATTTACACTTTAATAAAATAAAATGACAGCTAACTTAACACAAAAGCTATGTAAAATATTTGTAAATAATAAAATGTCACTGTTTATTCATTAGACTTTTTTTTATTATATTTTTTCAATATAACCACTTTACCCCATGTACTACCTACTCCCTTGTCCCCATAAAGGCATGCCTGAAAAAAAAATGTCATAAAAAGGTGTTACTCCCAAAATATTTCTGAAATGGATATTGGTCTACTCTAGACTATTGTAATGTAAAATAACACCCGAAATTTTAGGAAACATTACAGAAATTATTATGCTTATATGCTTTGAAACTTATAAAAGTCTGTTTATATGACCACTTTCCCCCACCTGATCCTATGCTTTATAATTTGGCGATAAATCTTGGTCACTTGGCGATTCATCCTCGGGGGCGAAAGTACAACTTATATTCAATCGCCACCTTACGCGCGATAAGACGCCAAGTAATACGTTCGGATCGGGATGTCGCCCAGCGCCCGTCTTATTTATTACTTTCTACAATAACATGCAATTTTTTTTGTATGTCATAATAAATGTCAATATATAATTAATGTTACCATTTAAAAATTGACAAGTGAATTATAAGTACGTAATACCTACTTTAGGCACCGAAAACAGCGTTATTATTTTATCCTTATCCCCTTTCTTTCTTCTTCTCCTCCTCCGACATCCAGGAATAGAGCAATAAGTTTTACCACCCATGCTGATATAAAGTGCACACCTCAGAGAATAAAAGGTCTAATGTGTACACACAACAAAACCGATACAGGTTGTAATTAATAAACTATAATAAAGTTCATAAACTTTACGAAAAGCTTCGAAAGAGCAAGAGGTGAAGACTTCAGACGACAGCGCCACCATCAAAAGTTCAATTTTTTGGTAACTTTTCCCCGACCCGAACACTCATGTAGATGTAGTAAACATAAATTAAACGGAAAGTAGAATGAGTGACTTAAAATTATTTTATTGTATAATGAAACCAAACTTACTTTAACTGAAAATAGGGTAGGATTTTTTTGCCCTAAAGACTTATTTTTTTTTCTTGTTGATACATATCCAGATTTACAACCTGGGACAAAACAGCTAGACGAGCTAGACCGATGTGGTGAGCGATGTTTTTTATTTTTTTCCATAAAGAAAAATTTTCACGTGATTCAAGTTAAAAAGTTCTGCAATTTCTGACAAAATCTTCCTCCTTCTACAACAAGGATTCTTTCTTCTTGTTTACAACATACATATACAAACAGCAATGCCCTCTATCACTGAAAATAGTAAACGCATCGCACATTTTTCGCTCATAATTTTTTCTGTATTATAAATGGAATTAAAATAATTCTATTAATATATTTTTTAAATTTATAGAGAATCACGAGATTGCTCGAAAATATTATATGAATTATGCTCATAAACATTTGTATTTTTTTCTTGTGATTTTTACATTCATTCCGAGTCGTTCATTCTAAATTGATAGTATCATTATCAAAGCAAAACTAAAGTTCGGTTGTTTTGGTTAATATTCTAATGAGGTATGTTGTTTATTTAATAATTCAAAAAGAAAAAAAAAACGAATTTTTACTTGTTAAGTGTTTGTTATTTTAAATGTATATTTTGTTACCAATATTTACTATTTCCTTCTGTGTGAATTGCATATTTAAGATTTACAAAATGGCGCGTGTAATTGACCTCCTGTGGTATACGCCTATGTTTCGATTTCATGCATAGATCATGAGCATTAACTTTTTTACTTCTTGTACAGAATCTAGCTTCTTAAAGGTCCTTTTACAATATTTCTTTTGAAAATTATGCTGTTTATTATCATAACATGTAAATCTCACTTGTAAAAGTGTTAATTTATGATTTTCAAGTCTGTTTGATTAGCATCGCAATAAGTATATCCATTTTATTTTATATAATGCTTGTGAGGCAGATTTTTAAACGATTTTTCACCCCCTCCCCACACCCCAAAATATAGCATTGATTGTTTAAATCGTTAGCAGTATTAAGTAGTTTTTCAGTTGGATTGATGTTAATGTACCTACTAATCAGAAAAAAAAAAAAATCTTCGCTTATGTTGTCAGTGTGTAATTGTGATTTTTAATTTGATTGTACTATAATATTTCTTATTTCTTACAGATGCTACAAGACACTTATCATCATAATTTTTAGCTTGATCTTCTGAAATGTATGGCACCTTGAATGATTTTTAACTAAAAAAAAATATATGTTGTGCACATTAAACTTGTTCACTTTAGATGCTGTTGGTGCATAATCAAAGTTTCATCTGGTGTTTACCTAAAGTATTTGTGTGTCGTTTCATTTCTGTCATCTATAAGTGATTCTGTACAGTGTTTTTGCAAACCTGCAAAAATATAAGTGTTGTGAATAGAATCATGGGCATTGATTTAAGCTGTATGATTTAAATTAGCTTTAGTTTTAAAGCAAACATGTGGATACGATTGAAAGCATTTTTTTGAAGACAACAATTTGGTTTTCAGCTAATGATAAGTGCTCAAATAAACTGATGACATAGTTTTTGTGGTTACTTTGAACCTTTAGTCAGTGAGTCTCATAAATGATCCTTCTTGACAAAATTTATTTGAAGTAAGTAATTTAATGTGAAACATCTCAAGCAAGATGAAATCTTAAAAGTACATTGTGTAGTTTGTGTAGAAGAATGAACTAATATTTACTGTGCAGCTGGTGCTATATTATAAGCTATTGATTGTCAAAGTAAAAGGTACTTAAAGTATTTATATTCAAATTATATGATATAATTGTATAGTGTTTGTTTCACATGTTATTTGGTTTATGATGAGATTGATGAAAAAATATCTAATTTATGATATTGATTTTCAATAGCTCAGATGAAAGGATATTGTATGCAGATCTGTTGATTGATTGCAAGATTGGAGCATTATTAATATTTGCATTGCAACAGACAAATCTAGATATTTAGCTGAAGCATTTTGTAAAAAATGCCTAAAAGTAACCTACGATTTTTCAGTTGTAAAATAATATGATCACATATGGAAAATCGAACTCCAAAAAATTTACAAATCATGGTGAACGTTCTCATTTATCTACATCTACATTGTTCAATCTAAGCTTTTTTTGTTGTTTCAATATCTTTATTCACTGAAATCCACTGTAAGCAGGAGAGCTGACTCAGCAGTCAAATGAATTCCATCCCTGCTGAGGTGTTCAGGACAGAAGAAAATATAGTCTTTCAATGTTTGAAGCTTAGCTCCTGTCTCCCAATGACGAATCAATAGTTGATAACACTATATATAAAATATATTCGACCATTGGCATATAAATCAAAATGGGAAGCTCTCTTTGTCCTAAATATGAATTAAATCTATAGACACTGTATTCATGCGCATTGGCTGATAGGAATCACAGATAACAAAAAGTCAGTTCTCCTGTTATCTATGGAGCTCAGTGCCATACGAGAGAAAAAGAAAAAATTACCAATTTATTGATTCAAACAAACTTTATTGCATTTTTTAAAATTGTGGGCATAATGATTTGGTGATTTGTACCAATGTGATAGGCTGTCTGTATTAAATACAGACATTAGTTTTATTATGGCTTAAATTTCAATAATGGTACCGTGTGTTCATGTTTCATGTTCACATCCACTTCCAGTGCCAATTGGTATATTTTAGCAAGTGTGATTTGATGTAACAGAATAGGTCAGTTTCAACCATGTGATCACAATCCTTCAGTTTGTATCCAATCGATCAAAATAGTCAATTTGTCAACCTGTATTTCTCCCAACCAATCAAATTCAGTAAAAACCAGTGGGCAAACAAAATGCCCACCAGCTTGTTAAGGTGGTTGCTAGGATGTGATGTCAGTTGAAACTGGTCTATAGTTTTTGTCACAACCATTTAATGGTCAGAACATTAACTTCAAACATCATTGTTGGCAACATGTTTGAAACCAACCCTTTTCAGTATACCTACCTAATTACGGAAAGTTAATTGTATTTTATTTTTTAAATTGTAATGAATATTTTTTAAATCATTCAAATTTTTTCGGTCAATAATGCTAAAAAGTAAGTAAGGGTATGTGGTTGTAGAAAATGAATGCTTCTGTGCAGAATTAGTGGAACAGGTGTACCATTCGCCCGCAGTCCGCCATCTTATATTTTAAATCAAACACATTTCCAAAATAATTTTCATCCATATTTACTTATTATAAACATGTTATTTAATTTAATTGACTAATTTATTTACATTTAATAAAAAAAGAAAAAAAAAACAGATGGCGGACTGCAGGTGATGGTACATCTAAACCAAATTTGCTAACAACATTCATCTGATATTTTTATCTTTTAAAATTAGTTGAAACATTAATTTTTTTCTGTCTGGTGAAAATTGTATACCAATAAGTATTTTGTTTCATTTTATAATTACATGTTTTTAAATTATTTTATTTTTATGTATTTATTTTGTGAAGTCTGGAGCATTTCTATTTGTATTAAAATATAAAGTTTCCTTTTAAAAGTACAGTCACCATTGCCTCTTCCTCCCCACCCCGAAAAAGGAACATACCAAAGTATTGCAAAGAAAAAACAAAAATAGACATTTGATCTTGATAAAAAATTATATATCCTGTAAATGTATGTTTAAAAAATAAGTTTGTTTCTGAACAGGAAAAATAAACTTTAAATTTTCTTTATATTCTAATCTTTAAGCCAGAATATGAATCTAAATTGTCAAATTAGCCTAAATATAAACTTCAGTGGGTAGTTCTGGAGATATTCAATTAAAAACGTCTAATTTTGAGGGTGGTAGTCTCAAAAATGAAATCCTGTTACTAAAAGATTTAGTGTAATAGAAAATATAACTAGAGTTCAGAGTTGTTATGTTAAAAAACTAAGGATGCACTGAACATTCAGTATTTGACATACTTGGACTTACTGTCGAATGTTCTGTTAGGCCGAATATTTTTATATTTGGCCTGACTTAATATTCAGTAGTCAAGTATCAAAATATTCAGCCAAATCAAATACTAAAAAAAATTTTAAAACCTTTGAACATCAGTTTTTAATTGTCAATATAAAAAGATATTCAGAATAATTGAGAATGAATGTAATTTAAAGATATATTGCTTTTATATTATTTGGAACAGCTTGTGCTTATGCCCTTTCTAGCTGCAGTTTTTTTACATGAAAAAGCTCTTTTTGCCAAGTAGAAGTTATTGAAACAGTGATTTACTGTCATGTTAGGCTTAAGGAAAAAAAAATCTAAATACATGAGCAGGAAGATTGAGACATTGAAAACAACTATAATGTTTCTACTTATGGAACTAAAAGCGGTACCTAGTATGGTGGCATTTCCGGTTTTTAGGGCATTTGGGGAGTGTAGCACCCTTTATTTCCGGTTTCGACTGACAGCTCTTTACCATGCTCGAATCCAAAATGCAGGAAGATCAGACGAAAATTTGTCATGTTTGACAGGTCATATGACCGGACTTTGGGAGCACCAGCGCCAAGTTCCGGTCCATGTTCTTATCTTGAAAACCTATCTTCACTGTTCTTCTTATTTCTATCTCCCTGTACATGAGAATATTGCTATTGAATATTTAAAAATAAGCAAAAATGCAATTTTTTGTATATAAATTGACCAAAACACAGTTTTTAACAGCATATATTTTATAACAAATGCCATATGCTTACCCTAAATATTTTTTTTATTTAAATTTTTTTTAAATATCAGAATAATTTGTAAATTACACAAATATAAAACTGTTTAAGCATGAGATAAACAGAAATGCATTCAAAAAATTAAATCTTACCAAATAGTGTAAATGTAAAAACCTTAAAAAAACCTTTTGTGTAACCTTAAAAAAACACTTTTTATAATCTTAAAATACTTTTTCATCATTTATCTTTAAACACTATTTTATAACACTTTTTGTAATCTTAAAACTTTTTTTCATCTTTTAAAAAGATTGAAGTAAGCTAATTTGCTTCTTAATTTCATATCTTAAAATACTATTTATTATTTTAAAACAATTTTTATAATCTTAAAACAATTTTTCCTCTTTTAAAACAAAAAATTAACATTGCACAAAGTACATTTTATCGTCTCAAAACACTATTTATTATCTGAAAAGACTTTTATTACCTTAAAATTTGTTTTAATCTTTTAAAAAGGATTTCATTAAGCCAGTTTATGTCGAAATTTTTAACATATCAAAATTATAATACAACCTGACCGCATGCAGCAGATAATCATCCAAATTGATTTGCAAGCTAGTTCTACAAATTTCAAAAGTAAAACGATCGCACTCTAATAATTGTAGGGTTGCCAGTATAAAATACTGTTGTTGACTGGATTATCACGTTTGCAAAAAATTCGCCAATGGCAAATAGTGATTTTGGCCGAATACCGAATATTTGGAGCGCGGATAAACATATACCAAATATTGAATATTCGACCTGCCAAATAGTACCTATTATGCCGAATATTCGGCCAGCCTTGTAGTACTATTCGGCCGAGTACTGAATAGTCAGCTGGCCAAATGTGAATACTCCTATATTTCAGAGTTATAATGTATTAAATTTTAAAACAATTTTACATAATATTTAACATCAAGACTGTTTTACAAGTAAACTTTACACTAAAAAGAATTCTATGCTTAAGGAGAAGGTATTCTTAAATCATTTTTAATTAATAAAACTTTCAATTTCATGGTTCTTCTGCAGGGCGGGATTCGCGCCGAAAATTTTGAAATCCCGCCCAAAAAAAGATTGTGGGTGGGAGCCTCCCACCCAAAAAAATTCACCATTTTCCAGAGAAATTTGTATTATTTAATTTAGCTGCAACCGAACGATAAATTTCATGATTTTTTTCCACGGCTGATCGACGAATTTTGCGTTTTTTCTGCAACTAATCGACGAACGTTGCGTTTTTTAAGCGACTTATCGACGAACTTTGTGTTTTTTAAGCGACTGATAGACGAACTTTTCGCTTTTCGAGCGACTGATAGACGAACTTTTCGCTTTTCGAGCGACTGATTGACAAACTTTGCATTTTTTCGGCGACAGATAGACGAACTTTGCATTTTTTCCGCGACAGATCGACAAATTTTGCGTATTTTCCGTGATCGGTTGGCGAAATTTGCATTTTTTCCGCGATTAATCGGCAAAATTTGCATTTTTTCTGTGATCGATCGGCAAAATTTTTGTTTTTCTTATGTTTTTTCTTTCAACAGATTGACAAAGTTCGTGATTTTTTTTTCCTGTGTCCGACTGACAAATTTAGATTTTCTTCTCTGCTTTCGACTGATGAATTTCACGATTTTTCCTCGCAACCAACTGATGAATTTTACAATATTAACGAATTTCGCAATATTTTCTGGTGAGCAATCAACAAACTTCACGTTTTTTTCCTTGACAGACTGACGAACTTTGCGAATTTTTCCATAACCGATTGGCGAATTATTCGGTTTCTTTTGGTGACAGATTGATGAAATTCACTATTTTTTTTTCTCGTGCTTCACTGAAAATTTTCAAGATTTTTTTCCACAACTGACGAATTTCGCGTTATTTTCGTGCGACCGATTAGCAAACGTCGACAATTTTTCCTGCGAATGGTCGACGAATTTAGCGATTTTTTTTCTATGAACATAGACATAGATAAGCACTTTTAATAAAATAGCCTTTTGAAGAAGAAAATCGTTTCTCGAAAAATGTTTCAAATACAATGTCTGTGTAGAACAATTGTATTAGTTCATCTTCGTCTTCAAATCGTCTGCTTGACAGCCATTGTCTGGTGTATAATAGGTTTATTCTATAGTATTTATCCGTATTGTTGTTTGTAGGTGGCGTGGTGTTACCTTAGCACAGTTGTACACTGGCTGCCATGTAGTCCCAAAGTCGCAAATCGATATTAATACTATTTCGTTAGAAGTCCTTATCTATTTGTATGTTCATGCATAAGATGAACATCATTATTTTATTCCCTCAACCAATTGACTAAATTCACAATTTTTTTCTACGACCAATAGACATATTTACAAGTAGATACAATAGACAAGTAGAGACAATAGACAAGATTTTTTTTTCCTGCGATCGAAAAGAGGGAAAAGACAAAAAAAGGGTCTCTGCACCCTGCCAAATTGGCCTCTAAAGTCAGCAATAAACAAAAATGAGATTATAAGAGCTGCAAAGATCTTATTACTTTTACTCCTTGAGGTAAAGGAGTAAACCTGTTTAAATCCTTGTGAAGGAGTAAAATTGTACCTTGTGAAAGAGGCTTCATCATCCCTAAATCAAATAAAATCTAAATTCAGAAATTCATTTAACAACCTAACTGTTAAGGGTCCCTACATTTGGTGGAACTTGAAAAATACACTGCATATATAAAATTTAACTTCTTCCTTTTTTTACATTCTCCTTCTGAGTTGACTTAATTTTTTCAATGGTATTTTGTCATGTCTGTATCTGTATTAATGTAATTCTTTAAATAGCACGTAAAATAATAGTGGGGTTTATAGATTTTTTTTTCTCCCTCCCAAACATTGCAACTCCCCTCCATTTAAAAATGTTGGGAGGGGGACTCCCCTCCTTGAAAAAAATTGAATTTCAAGCCCTGCTTCTGTGAATTTGAAAAAATGAATAAAATTTTCTTATATTCTTTAACAAATATTTTTTTAGAGGAATTTTGAATCAACTAGAAGGAAAATTTTACAGTCATATAGTGTTTATTTGTCTGGTAGGGACTATAGTAATAAATAATTAGTTTATACAATCTATTCATATAAGCAAGCTAAGCGATTAATATTTGTTGTTTGAAAAATGACACTTAAGAAAATTAGCTGTTAATGATGACATTCATAGGAAATAATGATATATAAATGCAAGTTACTGTGGAAATGTTGTTTTTTGGTTTCAATTTTATTCCTTCAACACTTTCTTCTGATTCTTGCCTTCTCCTGTTTTATTAATGTCTGGTGAGTTACTTGCACAATGAGTTTCATGGAGTCAAGTCGTCTCTGATTGTATGTGCTGAGTGAATTTTAGCAAATTTTCTGTTAATATGGAGAATAGTTATAAAATGAAAAGGAAGGCGTTGCTCATTATCACAAATAATAAATATGAATTTAATAACTGGGTTGTGTTCTGCAAAAATTTTATATTTTTGGTTATCTTTAAAAAAATTAGGCTAGTAGGAAAAATAATCTTGTTTTGGTTGTAATGTACACATTAGTCATATTTGAATCCAAATTTTTTTTAAGTCTGTGCTAGAAAAACACAATGAATTAAATTTAAATACAGTTAAATTTTAATTTAAATATGCATAAAAGTCACTATTTTCAACGGTAAATATGTAATTGAAAGCTCTAAAGTTTATACAGATGATTAAATGTGTAAATGAGCTCAGTTCCTGCAACATGATACAAATCCCGTTTAATACACGTGACTTTTGTAAAGTCCCTTGAAACGCATCTTAACCGGGTTCGACTGTAATATGTTTTTGGCTATGGCCACCAGGCCCTAGTTAAAAATGGATATTCTCCTTGGAGTGCTGTGATAGCGATTTTTGTGTCAATTTCCTTATTGTATCATCAGAAAGTGTGTGAAGTTGTGCATGGAATTGAACCAAACTTTATATATATGTTTTTGATTATAACCGTCAGGTCCTAGTTGAAATTAAGGTTAATCCCCCCTCCCCTCAAAAAAAAAAAAAGGTGCTGTAATATATTTTTTTTTTTACTTCGATCTTTGCAAGAAAAAGGTATTGGATTCATGAAAATTTTCGATGGATTTGTACGTTTTAGAAGGTCCTGAACACGATTTGACTGTTCTTAGAAAATGTCTGTATGTGACAAAAATATTGTGGGCATTCTATCTCAAGAACTAATGCACGAAATTTAATAAAACTTTATATTCAGTTAGTCCCTGATATAAATGGGTGCTGATTAGTTTTTGGTGAAAATCACACAACAGGTGGCGCTGCTATGCTGCCTTTTTCGCGATTTCTGCAATAGCTCTATCTCAAGAACTAATGCACTTATTTTCATTAAACTTCAGATTCAGTTAGACCTTGACATAAATAGATGCTGATTACGTTTTGGTGTAGATATGCCAACAGACGGCGCTGTTATACTACTTTTTTCATTATTTTTATGATAGTAATACCTCAAGAACGAATGCACAAAAAATTTCATAAAACTTCATATTCTGTTAGACTTTGTCATAAAAAGATGCAGCTTACGTTTTAGTGTAAATGCCCAACAGGTGGTGTTGCTATGCCACTTTTTTCATTATTAACACGATAACTATATCTCAAGAACTAATGCACGGATTTTCATCAAACTTTAGATTCAGTTAGACGTTGACGTAAGTTGTTCTTGATTAGGTTTCGGTCTAAATCTCCCAACAGGTGGTGCTGCTATGCTGCTTTTTGCAGGATTTACCCGATTTTAGCAACAGTCATATCTCAAGAACTAATGCACGAAATTTAATAAAACTTTAGATTCAGTTAGGCCTTGATATAAATTGATGCTGATTCTTTTTAGTGTATGCGAAACCTGTGTGAGATAGAAGAAAGTTTTGGAATTAACATATCCGACTAGTTTTTTGTTTAAATCATTGGAAAGAGTTTCAAGTTGTGGTGTGAATAGATTTGAACCAAATTTCATGTATAAGTTTTTTGACTGTGGATGTCATGTCCTAGTTGAAAAGGGGAATATTCTCCCAAAAAGGAGCACTGTGATAGTGATTTTTCGTTGTTTTGTTGTATATCAGCTGCTTGTGCAGTGAAGTGAGCTTCGTATCCAGTTGACGCAGTGATTAACTACTCGTATTTATTTCAATTGATAAAATTGAGCAGAAATTTAAGATGGAAATCAAAGTAGGCATAGTTGTGTTTTGCACTGGGTGCTCATATAGTGAAGCACACTTTGGCATCTTGATTGTTTCTAAAATGCATAATTTAAAAAATTACACTTCTTGAAATATGTATGAGATAGAAGAAAGTTTTGGGATTGGCATACCCGATTAGTTGTACACGAAAACATTGTCTCAATCCACATACCCATAAAAAACAAAAGACATTTAATAAAAAATACAGAGTTTGTCACTACAAGCTGAAACCAAATTTTATTTTCACAATTTTAACATTTAATGAAGATATAAAGAGGTTTTCATCGTATTAACTTTGTAGTATATGCGAAATGTGATGACATCATTGGAAGTGACTGAATTTTAATCAGTGACACACTGCGTGTACAGTCAGCGACATTTTGAATAATAGAATGTCTAGTGTTGTTCAGATATGAATGGTGGCAATTTCCAGCACTTCTTGTCATGTTATTTTATTTAATGGAAATAAAAAAAAACCTCTTGTTAAAAATATCATTCCAATATCTTTATTAATGTTGAAGTAACAAACAAAAATCCAAATTTAGCCTGAGATACACTATATTTTTAATTAAATAAATAAGTGGATTGCAATCCTGGTTTCCTGGACAAAAACTGTCTGTTGTGATGCTCAAGGGTAGGGAATTTTCAGCTTACCAGCCAGCAAGATGCAACATACAGTTGAAAATCGTTCGGACAAAATGTATGCATCTGCAAAAAAGTTAATTACTATTACTATAATGCATTTTCATATATATATATATATATATATATACACTGCTCAAAACAATTAAAGGATATTTGAAGTTTTATATAAAATAAAGATATTAACGAAATTTTTTTTGCCGAAAATAGAAGAAGAGAATCACAAATGCAAATTTTTCTGGTTTTCAATCTGTGGAGTATGCAAATTTTGAGTTCGACGTCAAAAACGTCGCTTCAGCGGCAGCGAATGAAATTTGACTTTCAACTGGATAAAAGAGAATGAAGACAAGGATGATCGGCATTCAGTGATTGCTTTGTTTCGATGAGTACGATGTCTCAGCGAAGTCATTTGACAGATTCAGAAGCTTGGAGAATTGTTGGTAGGTTAGAAGGGGGCCAAACTCAAGCCGAAGTAGCGCAAGCCATTGGAGTGTCACAAAGTGTCATTTCCAGGATCTGGAACCGTTTTTTGGAGAGTGGATGTGCAGGCCGAAGACCAGGGCAAGGTCGTAGACGGGCAACAACGCCCAATGAAGATCGGTATTTAGCGTTAACAGCTCGGAGACACCGAAACATGAACGCTACTCTTCTCCAACAACACCTTCGCTCGGCTACAGGCACCACGATTTCAACTCATACTGTCCGAAACCGGCTCCATGCTGTAGGTCTGTATGCTCGCCGACCGATGGTATGTGTTAGATTAACATCAAGGCATCGTCGTGACCGCAGGGAGTGGGCAACCGAGCATGTCAACTGGAGGAGAAATGAATGGAGCAATATTCTGTTTTCTGACGAGTCCCGTGTTTCTGTGCATCCGGATAATAGGCGTATTTTCGTCTGGAGGGGCCGTGGCAGTAGGAATAATCCTGCGTTCGTGCACGAAAGTGTCAGATTTGGCGGTGGAGGAGTGTTGGTGTATGGTGGCATCTCCATTGACGGGCACACTGACCTCTACATTATTCGAGATGGAGCTCTGACTGGTTGCCGATATAGGGATGAGATCCTCAGACCTATTGTAGTCCCTTACGCTGCAGCAATCGGAGATAACTTCATTTTAATGGACGATAACTGCAGGCCACATCGTGCAAACCTGGTGGAGGATTTCCTTTTCGAGGAAGGAATCGTTCGAATGGAATGGCCAGCGTGTTCTCCAGACATGAATCCAATCGAGCACGTTTGGGACGCTCTAGGAAGACGAGTTTCTGGCCGCCAACAACCCCCACAAACTCTTCAAGAACTGGAAAGAGCTCTTCTGGAAGAGTGGGGCAGAATACCCCAACTCGTCATTAATAGCCTCATTGAGTCCATGCCTCAAAGGTGTTCAACGTTGCTGGCCGCCCGTGGAAACCATACCCCCTACTGAAAATGATTTTCTTTGAAGAAAACACCTTTTCTTATTCTTTTTTTCTCATATGCACAAATTGTGTTTTTTTCCTTTTGTACACAAATGCGCAATAAAATGCATTTTTTCTGCCAAACATGTGTAATTTATTCTCATATAACCTACTATGTCTGTCGACCATGTATCAATCAGCTAAAAAGTTTCCCAGATACAAAATCCACCTAAAACTGCAATATCCTTTAATTGTTTTGAGCAGTATATATATATATTGGTAAAATAAAAAAATATATATACAACACAGGAAAGTTTAGTATAGGATAGAACTTAGTTCCATGTTTACATCACGGTAGTAATTTAGAAAATTGCACGATATAGCTAACTAGACAAAAATACAGTTTGTAGCATATCTTCTACAGCCAGCAGTTTTTTGAACTGCCTAAAAATTCATTTGCACTTGAAATATGTACTTGCCACTCACCAGTGGCAAGTAAAATAATGTATTTTCCCAACCCTGGTGATGTTTATTATCACCCCTGAACAGGGCTTTACAAATTTGAAAAAATCTGGTAGCTAGGTATAAATTCTAGTCGCCAGTAAATAATTTAACCCCCCCCCCAACAATTTCAACCAATTTTATTATTATTCTTTTTTTTTTTTCACTTTGAGGTTCACTTTTTCACTTTTATTTGTATACCTTAAAATTCATTTAGTACATAACTGATTTATTTTTTTAATACAGGCATCAGTGTTCTATGGTTTTTTCCACATAAGGCAACAACTTACCAACCCTGGAATCAAAATAAGTTTTCCATTTTTTGATCAATAAATCACTTATCGAGTTATAAGCAATTCGTGTCATGTGACAATGTTTTTCTCCTTTCTTGTGATGAAGCATCGGGAATTCGGTTCAAAATGCCAACTTTGAGAGTGTTTTCTAAAAAATCTTCTGCCTTTACCAAAAAATGGAAAATGTGTTTCAATTACAAAGTTTCTGAATAACAACACCTGCCCATTTCATGTGTTTCTGAACAAAAATGAATTAAAAAATGTGTCTGAAAGTAGGCTCTTTGGATTTAAGAACAGTTTTAAGTACTTTATAAATATGTTTTAATAAATTTATAATATCAGGTTGTAACAAAAGTTTCCTGCCACATCTAATATCGTCTGCGCAAACAGTTTGCGTTGACGTGTTTGCTCATATTTTGTCAAACAATTTTTGGCATTTGAAAGAAAGAGACATTTTAGAGCACTAGGTTGTGAGAATCTGTATATATTGATTGTACTTCTCGCCTTTTTTTTTTTTTGGTCCTCGTTAATAAAGTTTCTATTGTACAAAGTGCAGAAAAAAAAATTAAAAAATAAATGTTTATACAAAATTTCCCTTTTGAAAAATGTTGAATAATTGGAAGAATATTTAACTTTAAACAGAATTTTTCTTGAAACTAATTTGTTCTTATTTTATAAATAAAACAATATAAAATATTTGTTGAAAATTTATATGTTCAGTTTGATATCCGCTATCCGGCCATTTCGTTAAAACTGTAAAAGTTAAAAAAAAGTCTGTCAAGGACCAGACAATGGACAACAAGCATTCAATTTTTGATTATAGCGACCTCCAAGGATGTTGCCAAGTGATCAAAATTTATCGCCAATTTATAAAGCATATATGGTATTATAATAATATATGATGTTCAACATTTCATGATGCATATGATTCAGTTGTAGTCCTGTATGATGTATATATATGACATATGTATAAGATGCATATGATGTATATATGCATATAAGATGTAAATAATGTGTAGACAATAACATAAATGAGAGTTTGGAGTATATATATGATGCATTATATAAGCTTTGCATTGATTTTGGCAAAATCGTAATTGCAATCTTGGCATAATCGTGATTGTGTGGTCTGCTATAACCGAAAAGTACCATAAACATTTCTGGCGTTATCTGATAACTAATCAACATCCCACTTTTTCACAACAAACATTGGGAGCTTTACCCGTTGCATGTAGTCCATTATATATTTTAATGTGCTTTTTGTTTCATTGGATTCAGATGAAACTGCCCAGAGAAATCTCTGATGCCATAGAACTGTACACACCACATACAATATTGAGAAAAAGAGAGGCCAAAAAACTACAAAAATTGGTCTTTGAAAGTTCAAAATTTGTGAAAAAATCTGCTTATTTCTACCTTGCTCCTAGATGTCAAAGCAACTTTTTAAAATTGTTTATTTTTCTTGCCAAAAAAAATCTCATGACTCATTAAGATGCTACTTCACTCAGGCGAAAACACTCGCTTGCTAATGTTAATGCTATGGGGGAAATAATTAATGATATCACGTTCGCATTTCAATATATATATTTTTTTTTCATTGGATTGCTGAGGTTTATTTCTATCCATGTTCCTTTGCCCCATGGTAGAATGTACGCGATTCTGCGATGGGCGTCGCAGACTTTTTAGGCCATCTGTAGACTAAGAACATACAGCAATGCCGCGGACGCGCTATAGCGCGTAAATTACGCAAAAAAGGGTAAACTTTGTCGAAGGATCGCAAAAAAAAAAAACCCGCCGAATTTCGTCGAAGAATTGCAGAAAAAACGCTAAATTTATTTAAAGATCGCGAAAAATGGCTGATTTCGTTGACAGATTGTGAAAAAAAAAGCAAATTTAGTCAAAAGGCCGTGAAAAAAACATTAATTTCGTCAAAAAAACACCGCCGAAGGGCTACGGAGAAAACGCCAACTTCGTCATCAGATCTCGAAAAAACTGAGAATTTTGTCGAAGGTTCGTCAAAAAACGGTAAATTTCATCGAAGGATCTAGAAAAACGGTAAATTTCGTCGAAGGATCTAAAAAAAATGGTAAATTTTGTCAAATGATCGCGAAAAAACGGCAAATTTCATCGAAGTATCTTGAAAAAACTGCAAATTTCGTCGGAGGATCGCAGAATAAATGTGAATTTTGTATGATATATTGCATATTGCAGACTATTTTTGAAAACATTATTAGCGTTGCAGACACTTGAAGATGGTGACTTGAAGATCAGTCACTGGGCTCCTTTGTACTTTTTCGATTTTTGTTGGAATTTTTTTTATTGAGGATACTTTCATTTTCGAAACCAGTTCCGAAAGTAAAAAGTATCTTAATAAAAAAAAACTTGTAATCAAAATCGAAAAAATACAAAGGTGTGTGCATAGAGATTGACCTCAGCTATCTAATGCAACAAAGATTATTTTAAAATATTAAATGCGAACGCGATATCATTAATTATTTCTCCCATAGGATTATCATTAGCGAGCGGGTGTTTTTGCCTGAGTGAAGTAGCCTCTTAAAGCAAAATGAAGTTCCTTTTATTTATCAGTTTAATCTCATGTGTCAGATCTCAGAATATGTATGGATTAATATATGTATATATTAATGGGGTTTCTTTATTTTCTAGATTGGAAACATGGCTGCCAAAAAACCTCCTATTACAAGAGTAAGTTTTTTTTTTAACTATTATATATTAAATTAAGATTTTTTATTTCTTTGATTAATAGTTAAAATTCAAACTGACTTTCAAAAGCTATTTGATAATGTAAAAAGTTCGTTTTGTTTTCTGATAAATTGCGTAGTATCGTTGATATTTCTCATGCCCATGTATTTGTTACATTGTAAATTTCATGCAAATATATTAATAAAAATTTCTGAAGTATAATAATTTGATTTGTTACTATTGTCATTTGATTAGTTATCTATATTAATAAAAGAAAGTTTTGCTCTGCCTGTGATGGCTAGCAAAATCTACTGCAAACAGAAGTCTGAAAATTTGGGTGAGGACATCCAAAACAAGTCCTGAAGCATCTGGAGCTCATAGACCAAGATCCCAGAGCCCCCTAACCTACATTATAGTATCAAATCTAAGAATTTTTCTATGGATGTACACTATAGTAGGTAAAACATATGGGTATTAGCTAAATTGAATAGGGGGGGTCGTTTAGCAGGTTAAAGGTACCTAAAAATGTTGCTAACCTCCGTTAAAGTATCAAATCTAGTTTTTAGCTTACAAGCTATCAAAGCAGGAGAGCTAATGTGCCCACAGGTTCTGTATGTATATGTACGTATGTATGTATGTATGTAACATGATAATTCTTGATAGAAATATGCAATTTGCTTTAAATTTTGTATATAGGTTCATTGTGATAAGGCGCTTCCCTGATTAGTTTTGGGGGTTCAATGGTTAAGTATAAAGGGAGGAACGAAGGGCTAATTCCCTTTAATTTAGATAAATGGGTTTTTCATGCAGAATTATCAGATTTGCTTCAATCAACTTTTGTATATAGGTTTATTCTGATAAGGCACTTCCCTGATGAGATTTGGAGGTTCATTGGTTAAGTATAAAGGGGGTGGGCTAATCCCCCCTTAATTTAGGTAAATGGATATTTCATGCAGAAATAGCCTGTGAGCTCAATGCCATCAGTTTAACTGTGCTCATATATTTTTATTATGTTTTAATGGGACAGTATTAAAAACCCATATTCACTGTTGCCAGATGCTTCCCGCTGGTCATAACTTCTGCCAGATGCTTTAAAGCTCGCTGAATTATTGGGGAGAACCTACGTCATAGTATCAAGGCTGAATTTTACATATGTTATTCAGGCGATTGCTTTATGATATTTTCTAAGCAGCCAGTCCGATCTGATTGGTCTAACATCCCACGAGACACTGTAAAAGGTCCGCTGTATGTGTGAGCATGAGACCATTGGCTGTGCATGTGAGAGCATTACTGCTGAGCCATGCAAGACTTACCACGTGATAATTTAATTGTTTAAACATGTATTTTTTTAATTTGTAAAATGCATTATCAAACAATTTTAAATGGTATGAAAAATAACACGAATGGAAAAAATATTTTAATTCTTGATTTCAACAAAAATGTTTCTGGAAGGCTCTTGTTTTAAAAAAATTACATTCCGATAATTAAAAATATGCGAAAATGCATTTTATTCTATCCACTATCTTTTAAATGATTCAGAGTTGCTATATTTAAATTTTCTTAGTTTTTTTTTTTTTTTTTTTTTTTTTGTCTCCCAAATCCAATGCTCCCCTTCCTTCTGAATGGTCCATTTCTTTTAGCAGCAAAGACGGACATTGGCATGCTGCCAGATAAAATGGACCATTAAACATATTAAAAACTTATTTTTAAGTACCTTTAACCTGCCAAACGACCCCTGATTCAAATTAGGTAATACCCATACGTTCTTACCTACTATAGTGTACATTCATAGAAAAATTCTAAGTTTAATACATAGGTCAGGCGGCGCTGAGATTTTGGTCTGTGAGATTTTTAATATTTTGATAATTTGTCGAGATATTAATTAAAAACTGATCGAAAATGCATTTTTTTTTTCTGAAAATCAGCAAGTGCACCCATACATGCTCAGCCCCTTCTTCTCCGAGCGTTGTCTTAAATACTGCAATCAGTTCGAAAAAATACTGTTAACCCTATAAAAAAAAATTTCCAAACAGTCATTTTTTGCAGTGGACCTTTTCTCTCTCATGGCAACGCTTCCCGAGGGTGCAATTTTAAAGACCTTCTCCTAACTGACAGTGTAATCGATTTTCAAAAATGTAAATTTTAATCTATTCAAAAAATTCACAGCTACAGATCACTTTGTGCTATAGGTGCAGATTCCCAAAATTTGGAAGGAGCCAGTGGCTCCTAAACCCAAAAAATCCAGTGGCTACAATTGTGAAAAAAAATCATAAAAACAATTGTGTTTATATGGGGTAAAAATACTAAACAGAAACCTCAGGAATTCAAAGTGTAATTTATTTAATATACAGACATGTAAACAAAATCTGAATATTAATTAAGTGGAATATAAATCTTAATCATGTACAGTCAGAAGATAATAGTTAGGCAAGATACGGTTTAAAAAAAAAATGTATAACTAATCAATCATGATAGCGGAGAATGTTAGAAAAACAATATTTCTTATTTTTATTTTACCATACAAAAGTACATATAAAAGAAAATCTGAATGTGTAACATCATTTTGCACTATAAAAATCAAAACACTTCAAACATTTGTTTTTCTATAAGATTTTTTTTTTCTTTTTGTTAATCACAGACTATGTAAAATTATCAGACTCAAACTGTTACGAATATCATTGCTATTCGAATATATTTAATAGTTTGCTGTGTTAAACAGATAATTCTGAAATGATAATAATAAAGATAATAATAAACAAGTAATATAAAAACTTTTTTTAAGTCAATTCCTACTTAGGTCAAATAGAATTTTTTTTCCAGCGATCTACATGCTTCGCCACTGACGGTATTTATTCCTAAATTTATATCCTGCTAAATATCTTACATAAGAGAAATTTTTGAAATGTATTAAAAATTAAATAAAAAATAAATAGCTAAAATACCAAAAATTAATAGCTCGAAAAGTATTTCTCACAAAATTGTTAGACAAACTGCGTTAGAAAGGTAAAAAAATTGTATTTTTCTTGATATAAATTTAAAATCTAATGATTATGCCGTTTTTCAAATATTGAATTTCAAAAATTACCAAACTTCACAATAAAGTGCCATAGCGATGTTACAGTTAGCGATAATACAGTTTTTTCAAATATTAATTAATTAATTAAATTTTATTGTTAAATTTTAGTTTTATACTTCATTTATGTTCAAAAGTATAGACTCACTCCACATTTATAGTCCAGCAAACCGCCTGATCTTCGTCCGTGAACAGTCCCATTATCTTTTTACGTGTGAAGGTGAGACTATAAATATGGAGTGAGTCTATACTTTTGAACAGAAATGAAATATAAAATTAAAATTAATTAATTAAATTTAATGAATGAATTAATATTTGAAAAAACTGTATTAACATCAATTGTTATCCAGTACAAGTTAAAAAAATTTTATTTGAACTTGATTGGATGAATAGAAAATATTTTATTAACGATTGAAAATTCCAACAAGATATATATATAGAAAGTGTGAGCTAATAGTAGGAATTTAATTAATGAAAATGTAATAATAAATTTTGTTATGTGTTTTGCACTTAATGTTAAATCAAAATTTTATGATAGTGACTAGGAATTTCAGAAATTGATCACTTTTAAATCACATGGCGACTTAAAGACCGAAAGTTAGTGGCCAAAGCAAAATATTTAGTCGCCATGTGGCGACTGGCGACCGTGAATCTGCACCTATACTTTGTGCCTCTCTCTGAGACTATATTTTTTCTAAGCTGAAAGTAACTAAATGTTCGTATTTCAAAACAATCCTTTTAGAGTATCTCTATAGACCAGATGTACATCACCTACAAAACTTTTCAAAACATTTGGAGAAGTATTAAGAAAAAATCTGAGAAATTTTCGATGAAAATGCTAAAATGTGGGGTGTTTTGACGCAGCTTCAGCTCTGTTTTCACTACTAAATGTAAAAAAACATGTTTTTTTGCGAAATTTTAAAGAGGGCTTTGATTCAATTATATTTATAACTGATTACAATTTCAGATAGTTCAGACAATAAGAACTTTTTTTTTGTTATGTTAAAAGACCCAACGTCAAAACAAATAAGCAAAAAGAAACCTTTTTGCAATTTTTTTTTCAATTTTTTTTCACAACATTTATACATGGGCTTCAAAACTGTTATGTTTATAACCGATAAAAATTTCTAAGAGTTCGGACAACAAGAATTTTTACTTTTTAAACTATGAAATGACCCTACATAAAATAAAACTAGTCGGGGGGGGGGGGGGCACCGTGAAACTTACCCATCATGGATATGCATAATATAAAATATGAAAATAAAACATGTGTAAACTATTTTACTGCGTCAGATTAAGCATCTCTTTTCCAATTAAAATATATTTTTGAATTGAAATTTGAATGAAATACAGGGTCATGAAAAATCGAAGAGTGTGGAAAATGTGATTACAAATATCTCGGCAACTCATTATCCGATCAACTTCATTCTTTATGCAAAATTTATGTTTTTTTCATTGTGTTTTATATTCACTCCTTAAAATAAACAATTTCGAAAATTTTTATATACCTTTTATCAGAACAAATACTTCGAGTATCCGAAAAAAATAGTTTCAGATAATTGAGGTTACTGAAATTCAATAAGCTTCTTTCCATTATTACATACTAAGTACTAGTGTTTCCCTCAGAATAAAAAAGGGCAGGGTGCTCCTTCAACAAAGGGGCACTTCAGCTGAACAAAATGGGCACTTTTTTATGAAAAGAGCTTTTTAGTGCTTTTCGTAAGTAATAAATAGCTTAATTATTTTAAAGTTTTCTTTCTATTTTAATATTCACACATAAACATATTTTTCTATTGAAAAGTATTTGTAAATTTTATTATTTGGCCTTTTTAAAATCTGGCAAAAAAATTGGCTAGTTCAAACTATGAATTAAAACTTTATTCAGCTAATGAAATTTTGAATAAAAGATCCTACAAACTACAAAATTAGTCGAATTAAAAGAAAATATTAGACTTTGCACACTACAATTTAGTTATGTATGTGCCTCCTTTTTGTTTTAGTAATGTACAGATTTTGATATTTAATTTTTTTTTTTTTTTACTCAAAAAATTTGTTTTAAAAAATATTTATTATTCCAAAAGACACATTTCCTTGAGATCAATTTGCACGTTGAAGTTCTTTCATGCATTTCTATGCTGCCTATCTAAAAAATAGCCATTTATTTCAGGAACATTTTTCTTTAAAACAATATAATTTATTAAAAAATATCTTAATATTTACTATCTCCAAAAAAAAAAAAAATCTGGAACACAAGCTAGTCAATTTTTCTAACAAATTTCAATATAGCGTTCTAAGAAAAATAAATGTTCTTTCGTGACCAGGGACAGATTTAGAAATATGGGGGCTCTAAGCACAGATGCGTATGAGAGCTCCCCTCGCACAGATTCTTTGAATAAAAAAATATAATATCAAAAGCAGTACTTATTAAGATAACCACTATTGACTTTGATAATTTCTCTAAAATATTAATTAAAAAATTAAATTTGATAATCATGAATTTACTTTTAAATAATTATTTGATAATTATGAATTTTTAATTGAATTTTATAATAAACTGTGTGGTGCTGATTGCCTTTCTCTATGCAAGTCTATATATCTGGAATAAAAAAGTATGCAACAACTAATAATAAATTTACCGCAGTACCAAACTATAATTATTTAAAATATTAGCATATCCTATTAATCAAACAACTTTTTCTTTCAAATACAAGCTTCGTATGGAAAAAAAACAAAACAATTTACACAAGTAACCAGCAGAACCACACGGCTTTGTCCATGTTAACCATGAGGGCCTTACATGTAAAATAAATAAAAATGAAATAATATGGCGATCCCCAAAATGAAGTTCTGTACATTACTGCACATAAATTGTTAAAAGACAATCAAGCTCTGCCGTAAATCAGGCACTGTTTGTGACAGATATACAAATTTCTCTATTTTTTGCCACAATCGATTGACAAATTTAGCGATTTTTCTCATGCGATCAATGGACGAATTTCGCTATTTTTTCCCATGACTGACTGAATAGTTTCGTGATTTTTCCCGCAGCTGACTGAAGAATTTCGGAATATTTTCCTGCTACCGATAGATGAATTTTGCGATATTTCCTCGCGACCAATAGATGATTTTTGCGATATTTTCCCACTACCTTTTGGTGAAATTCGCGACAGCAAATTCTTGCGAATCCAAAATAATCAGGGCACATTTCTAGCTATATAAAAACGGGCAGGGCGCATTTACAACTATAAAAAAACGGGCAGGGTGCTGCGCCCTCTCGAAAATGCCTAGGGGAAACAATATAAGTACATAGCAAATTTAAAGTCTCTATCTCAATTTGTTCAGAGATAGAGCGTTTACAGACATTCCTTAACATTCCTTAATTTTAGCTGAATAAATGAGTTGCAATTCTGGTATCCTGTACAAAAATTGTTGGTTGTAGCTAGTGTTTAGTTAAACTATGAAATGACCCTACATGAAAAAAACCAACAAGAAAATGTCTTCTTACAAGTATTTATATCACTACACATCAATATATTTTTTTAATTTTTCATTTAAAAATATAAATTTATACAAAATCATACAAATTTGTGGTTTGTTTAAGGTTGTTATAACAGGCCCAAGCAATGCCGGGTGGGTCAGTAGGTCTGATATAAAATCTATTTTTCTATTATACTAGCTGACCCGCCCGTCGTTGCATAGGCCTGTGATGATAACAATATGTTCTATACAAACATGTAAGGCTATCGAAATAAAATGGAGTGAGGCAAACCCTGTCATAATCGGGGGCCCATAGAACCCGAGATCAGAAAGTGCCACATGACAGTAGAAAGTGAAACTAAAATATTTAAGGCTACCAATATCAAGTTGAATGACCCAAACCTCGTTGTAGGGCCCATAGAACCTGAGATACTCCTGTAGTTCCATCTTCTACTGACAGGGGACGCAATCAGTTTTATGTGAACATAACTGAAATCTGTAAGAACATCGAAATCAAGTAGAATGAGACAAACTCCGTCATAATCGGGAACATTGAACCCGAGATAGAAAAGCACCCCTAGCAATAAGAAGTGGAAATGAAGTATTTAAAGCTGTCGATATCAAGTCGAATGAGCCAAACTTCATCGTCATTGGGCCCATAGAACCCGAGATACTCTGAAATGAAATTTAAAAAATTTGAAGTTATTTTTCGAAAAGAGTCTCAGAAAAGAGACTCATGTGTATCAGTAGAGGCCTTGGACTGTCCTCACCTAAATTTTGCTATATAGATTTCGCTAGCCATCGCGCACACACATACACAGACAAACAACTTTCTTTCATTAGTATAGACTAGCTGGCTTCGGCCCCTAATTTACATTGAGGCCTCGAACCGAACGAACCTCCGGCTCGAGTCCCCACTACCTTTGGCACCATATACTGAGTGTGCAGTGCGTCGCACTGGAAAAATCCTTAATTTTCACCTCGAATAGTACACTTCTCTAACAGAATGAACCTACTGCTTGGGTCTGTGCTGCGCAAATGCTGCAAAATCCATGAGTTCTGATGTGATAAGATATAAATTAATGATGATTTAAATATTTAGCAGATTTAAATTAAAGTCAGTGAAATTGTAGCTGAAATTACCTGACTTGTTAAAATAAAGTGAAGTTCAATTTATCAAAGTTCAATTTCTATTAAGCTAAAAGTAAACCTGAAAAATAATTATTAAGCTATGAACAAATGAAATAAGACGTGTGATGATAAATAAGAACAAGTAAATTTAAAAACAAATTATATTTATTAAACAGACATGTTACTTTTCCGCGGAAACGCGGAATTCCGCTTTTTCGGCACTGAATTTTATCATTCCTGAGATCAATGTAAATATGCATTAAAATTTGACTTTTTTTTTGAGGGGGGGGCAAGTGGACGAAATACATCCAAAATGTGAGATATCCGCGTTTCCTCCCTTCAACTTACTTTCTGTTTCCCCTGCGTGATCACGCGCACCAAAGCAAACAGCGTCAGAATGGGGCGGGGTCATGTGAGATTCCAGGAGAAACGCCGCGAGTCGACTTTCTCCTGCAGCTTCGATCGTTCCGAGTTTCGTCTGGCGTGTATCAGCGAATTGCAAGAGAAAAAGAAATTGAAGCTTTGGTCTTTGGTGAATGGAAAGTTCCCTTTTACGAATTGGCAACACTGCTAAGCGCGATTGGCGATTTTTCGTTACTTGACTTCTGTCTGATACAACACATGAAAATTTTTTGTGGATTGTTGCTTGCATCGTGTTGATTTCTGCTTAGTTTTTTTTTTTTTGTTTTTTTTTAATTTTTATGTAGTCTAGTGAATAGAATGGCGAATGTTATTACTGATATTGCAAAATCCTGCAATATTGATAAGGAGGAAAGAAACAAATTTCGATGTGAATGGCTTACAAAAGCAGTCACGGTAAAACTTTAAGAAAGAGTTTCTGACGTGATAGTGGGAGATACCATACAAAAAGTTGATGTGAGTGGCAAAACAATTTGTAGTCTCTGTTCTGATCTCCAGTATTATGGTAAAAGAGGATTTTCTGCAATATCCGACCACTTAAAGTCAAAAAAGCATGCAGAGAAAGTTTTTTTTAAAGATGACAACTATTCTTTGCCAAGTACTTTTTTCCCTTGTAATCCATCAACATCTTCAGGTTCATCATCATCAGTCACAAATACTGCTCCAACTAAAGTTAATGTCCCCATCTGTGACAGAATATCAAATTCAGAGGCTTTAATTTTAGGTGTTCTTGCAGAACATAATTTGCCATTTACCATGGCTCCTGTTCTAGTTGAAGTTGGCAAAACGCTAGCAGAAGATAGAAAAACACTAAATCACCTCTCATTAAAAATAAATTGTGCAGCTTACAAAATGAGATATGGTGTTGCAAAAACATTTTTTCAAGAAACTCTGTCAAATTTACAACAATTTTTTTTTAATTTTGATAATAATGAACTTGTTTTTTTTGTTTACTTTATGCAATTAACATTTCTCTAATTGGACATACAAATTTAAATGTGTAAATTATAAAAAAGTTACATATTTAAATTTGCATGACCAATTATATTATAACTTTATTGGTTGGGGGGAGGGGGGGTTGCGTGAGAGCGTAAAAGTTCAGCTTTTTTTCTGGTAGGCTTGTAACATGTCTGATTAAAGAAACATCTACATCTATAAATGAAAGTCTTGACTGAGGAGAACATCAGGCACACCCTAAACTACTGAACCTAGAAACATGAAAATTGGGGCAAAATACTTCTTAGGATGTAGAGGCGCACTAAGAAAGGAATTTCTAAAATTCCACCATGAAGGGTGGTAAAAGAGCGAACTAACGTTGAAAAAATTCCTTAAAAATCGAATATTATAGCTATGTGTCAAATGATAACATATTTTAATGTATTTTCATCTGCTGAATCGAATGGTACCAAATAAAATATTCTAAGTCCAATAATTCATGAGATATTGCACATTTTCGAATTTGGCGATGTCTTTGGCGACAAAGCCTCAAAATTTCAAACAATACAAGTGATAATTTTAAAAATACATCCATCATTGTTAAAGATCAAACAATACTTGGCGATTTATCATTTGCGACTGGATGAATAAAAAATGTACCTGATATTTTGATTAGATAAAATCTCAATAATGCCAATTTTTGAGCTCCTTTCTTTTATTATTGTTGACTACGAAATGGTGAGTGGACTGTAATTAAGTAACTATCTATGAAATTTCAACTACGTTGACTTTATGAACCATTTTTATTTACAAAAGTATTGGTTTTCGGAGCTCCCCATGGAGACATCAGAACAAAGCGAAGAACAAACGACTTCTGATTTACATTTATCGCCAAGTGATGTTAGAAGCCTACAGTGGCGCCAACAATTTTAATATTCTTTTTCAACTAACCATTTTGTATGCTGTTGGAGATTATTTAAATAATCTCTACTCCATTTTTTCCAAATTAATTGATTAATTTTTGTAATTTGCTGCCAATGACTAAGTTTATTATTGGTAAGGTCAGTCAAGTTTGGTTCACAGATGCTATTTATAGGGCGGCCTATTAAAAAATGTCCTGGGGTTAATGTTTCGTAATCGTTTGGATCTGAAGATAAAGGTATTAGAGGACTACTGTTTAAAATACCTTCGATTTGATTAACGACAGTTAAAAATTCCTCAAAAGTTAGTTTTAAATCTACAATAGTTCTTTTTAAATGGTGCTTAAAGGACTTTACTCCTGCCTCCCACAAGCCACCAAAATTAGGGGATCTAGGAGGAAGGAATTTCCAAAAAATTGAATTAGCCAATAAGTAAGCAGCAAATTCCTTGGATGGATTTTTTACAATTTTATGCAATTTTTTCAATTCTGAATTCGCACCAACAAAATTAGAGGCATTATCGGAAAAGATGGTGGCACAAATTCCGCGCCTAGCTACAAATATTTTTAAGGTGGCTATTAAGGCTTCAGAAGTTAAATCTGTTATTATTTTTAAATGAATTGCACAAGTAGCAAAACAGACGAAAATTGCGATATAAATTTTACTAAAAACTCCTTTACGTTGGTTTTTGTATTTTATATAAAATGGGCCACATAAATCAATACCTGAATTTGTAAAAGGGGGATTGATATTTACCCTTTCTTTAGGTAACGAGGTCATAATTTGTTCTACCATTTTAGGTTTGTTTTTAAAACAAACAATGCAATTATGCATGATTTTTCTGGCTATGTTTCTGTCATTTAAAGGCCAGAATTCTTGTCTCACAAAATGAAGCAAGGTTTGAGCACCAACATGCAAATTTTTTAAGTGAAAATACTGGAAAATTAAAAGTGTAAGCCTGTGATCTTTGGGTAAAATAATAGGATGTTTTTTATCATAAGATAAATTTGATTGATCTAAACGACCACCAACCCTAATTATTTTATCCCTATCAAGAAAAGGATTTAAATTACTTTCTCGACTATCCTTTAATTTCTCACCTTTCTTGAGCGCCTTCATTTCCCTGGCAAAGTACATTACCTGCACTAGTTTTACCAATTTTAACTTTGCTTGGTGAAATTCCTCTTTTGTAATAGGCCCTACAATCCTTTCTTTGTGCTTGCAGTTATAAATAAATCTATAAATATAAACTAAAATACAAATTAACTTAAAATAACTGTTACTTAAATCACAAAATTTGTTAAGAAAATCATTAAAGTCCTGATTAATGAGATGCAAATTAATATTACAGTTCGATTTTAGTTCGTTTAAACATGCATCATTATTTGAAAAGTCAGTTTTTTTTTCCTTTTTCTGTCAAGTCCAAGAAATTATTAGGCAATAATGGACCTTTCCACCACAGTTCCATATCTGATAGTTCCTGAGGAAATGTTCCACGAGATATATCAGCTGGATTATCACTAGAAGGAATGTGTTTCCAATAAAATTGTTCAGTGAGAGACTGAATCTTTGAGACTCTTATTTGCGATGAAAGTTTTAATAGATGAGCAGAGGTTTTTATCCATGCCAATGCTATAGTTGAGTCTGAGAATAAAATTACTCCTTGAATGTCTAGTTGTAAGGAAGGGAGAATTTTAGAGACAAGTTGAGAAAGAAGCAAACAGGAACATAGTTCCAGTCTTGTCACAGAAATGGTCTTTAGAGGTGACACTCTTGATTTACTCGCAATGAGGTTTGATGTGGTCAAGTTGGATGAATTTAAACAATATACATAAACTGCAGCACCAAAAGCTGTTATGGAAGCGTCAGCGAAACCAAGAACAAATATTGCTTCTGTGGAAGGAGTTAAAATGTATCGACTTATTGTTATATTTTCTATGCTCTTTAGTTGACTTACGAAGCTACACCAATCACTAGCAAGGGGTTCCGGAGTGTTCTCGTCCCATCCTATTTTACAAAGCTACAATTTTTGAAGATAACACTTGGCCTTGGAAATAATTGGGCCAATGAACCCAAGAGGATCATACAATTTTGCTATGACAGAAAGAACCTGTCTTTTAGTGTATGATTCTTGTTCTTTCACTGAAATTCTAAGCACAAATTGATCTTTATTAGATTGCCAAACCATACCGAAAGTTTTAACTGAAGTGTTAGACTTAGTGCAAAAGGAAACATCTTTGATTTCATCATGATTTAAAAGCTCATTCAAATTTGAATTCCACTTGTGCAAAGCCATTCCACAAGAACGAAATATGTTAATTAATTGATTTTTCAAGGCAATTGCCGACTCTGAATCTGGGAATCCAGTCACGATGTCATCCATGTAGCTATCAGATAGAATAGCTTTTGCGGCTAGAAGAAATCTATCCTTCTCATCTAAGGCCAATTGTTTGATGCACCTTATGGCCAAAAAAGGAGCACATTTAGTTCCATAAGTAACCATATCCAATTTAAAGGCAATTATGGAATTATTTTCATAATCCTTCCAAAGTATGCGTAGAAGGTCCCTTTGTGAAGGATCTATCAAAATCTGCCGAAACATTTTTTTAATGTCGGCAGTTAAAGCAACCGTATATTTTCGAAATCTTAACAAAATATCAAAAAGATCTTCCTTAACTTCAGATTTAAATATTAAAGCATTAAAGACAACCTTTAATTTAGTAGAGGATTTATCCGGTTTAAAAATGCCATGATGAGGCATGTAAAAAATTACTGAGCGAGATCTTCGACTGAAATTCTCTCCATATGCTCCAATGCTTCATATTCATTTAAAAATTCGCAATAAAGTTTTTTTATAGCACTGTCAGGGGTCTGTCCAGACTTTTTTCCTAGGGTCCTGTTTTTCTGAAATTGTGAACAGCTTTTTATATTTGTGAAAAATCTAGTCATAATTTTGTGAATTTGAAATGATCGCTATATTCAGGATTCTTGTTTATACATTTTTAAGAAGATATGTAAAATACATATATTTTCTTTATATGTGTAAAAGCAACAGGTCAGATTTTACTTTTAAATGATTAATTTGTGAAATGTTCAGTTTAAAGATGGAAAAATTTTGTGAAAAACCTATTTTTATGACAAAGAATTTTATGAAGGATCCTGTTTTAGGGAAAATAGTTTTGTGAAAGGTCCTGTTTTGAAATAAAAAAACAATTTTTTCCTAAACAGATCCCTGACTATTATTTTCCAATCTCTTTACAGTTTGTTGTAAATGCTTTTCTGCCAAATTTCTCGAATTTCCCAATGAATTTAATTGTTCAGTTTGAATCAGCATTTCGACAATAAATCTTCCGGTATCATCTCGTTTGTGCGTTTTTTGAAAATGAGTTTCACAGAATTCTTCTTTACTTAGAAGACGGTCAGGTGAAATATTTTCTATTTCCCAAAATTTTTTAAGATTAGATTCAATATTCTCAATTTCAGAATTAAATGTCAATCCACAATATGAGTTAGAACTCTTGATTTTAACAGTTCCAGTAGCAATAAGGCCAAACACCGAATTTTGAAACATTAAATTTGGTGAAATGAGATTTTTTCCTCCTTTTATTATCTCATAAGAGTTCTGCCCCAATTATTAAATGAATTTTTCCCGGTATGCCAAAAGTAAGATCAGCTAGCAAAATCCGATTTGGTAACAATGCCTTATCAATTTTAATATTTGAAGAAGGTACAGAGTCAGTAATTTTCGGAACAACAAAAAATTCTCTAGGTGAAGAGAATGAAGAATTCTTATTACGAATTATCATATTAACCTTCCCTTTCACGTTAAAGGCATTTCCACCTAATCCACTAACGGAAATATTTATTCTGTCTTTTTTAAGCCCAAATAGAAGGCCAACTCTTTCGAAATATAGTTAGCTTGGCTAGCACTGTCGAGAATTCCACGAGCCTGGACAAAATACTTATGTAACGGACTATATAAATATAAATATATGCCGTAGACAAAAGAACTACTTTTTTACTTTCATTATTATGTGATGAAAAACTCTTAAGATATTTCCGATAAATTTTGTTTATTTGAGTCATCATTTTCCTTACCAGAACGTCCGTCTGGTGCCGAGCAAAAAATTTTTACTTCTGAATCGGGGCTTTTTAATGATGTTTTATTTTGAAACGATTTATTTTTATCTCGATGAAGTAATACGTTATGTCTCAAACTACACACCTGGCAGTTATATTTTGAACTGCATTTCGAGAGCAGATGTGAGTAATTTAAATAATTTATACAAAGTTTATTCTTCTTTACTTCGAGTCATTTTTAGAAAAACAGGGCAAAGGTGTAATGCATGTAATTTTTTACAAACAAAACATGAATTAGATTTCAGAATAAAAGTTTTTTGTTTGTTTTGGGTTTTAAATTTTTGCGAATTTATTTGTGTTCCTTGAAGGTTTTCTAATATTTGAACACGATTTTGCAAGAATTCGATAAAGCTAACCCATCTGGGTAAATCTGTCGTTGTTAATGTCATTTCGAATTCCTTGCATGTTGTTCTATCCAATTTTGTCAAAATAATATTAATCAATAAATTTTCACTAAAATTGTTCATTTCGACATTTAACACCTTTAAAGCTCTTACATGCTTTAAAATACAATCAAGCAGCATTCTTAATTTTTCAGCTGATTCAGTACAAATATTATCTAACATTAATAAAGATTTAATATGACTTAACTATTAATCTTTTATTGTCAAATCTTTTTTTAAGTGCTTCAAATAATGACTCATATGTGTCATCAGTACTTTTGATTTGCTTTGCTGTCCATACAAGAGAGGATTGCAAATAAAAAAGTTTTTGATCATTAGTTAACAATTCATTTGAATCAATTATGCTATTAAATTGAGTCTGGAAGTTATTCCAGTTTTCATAAGAGCCATCGAATTTCGGCAATGGAATGTCCGGTAGTTTAACATTTAAATTTTTGGTTTTATTAACACCATTATTTTCATTTATTAGATCAACATATTTAGTTTTGGAAAGTTCAATAAGTTTTTTAAATCTTACATTGAGATTTTGGAGATCTTGCTCGATTTCTTCAAATTCAGCTTCACACTTATCTATTTCTTCGTCTTTCAAAATTTTATAGTACTCTATTTTTAAATCGTCTAATTTATCTTCTAACTTGTTCAAATTTTCGAATTTATTCAAGATATCCACCGAGTCTATTTCTTGTGCCTCATCGGCTATAAAATTTGATAACTTAGTAACTTGGGCTTTTATATTGCCCCTTCTTCGATTTAGCACTTTTACATCCATTGTTCCGATTTTTTTTTTTCTTTTTAAACAAAAATGCAATATAATCCAACGATCACTGTTGCTTCTCCGCGAGCGGTACCATAATGTTGACTACGAAATGGTGAGTGGACTGTAATTAAGTAACTATATAAAATTTCAACTATGTTAACTTTACAAACCATTTTTATTTACAAAAGTATTGGTTTTCGGAGCTCCCCATGGAGACACCCGAACGAAGCGAAGAACAAACGACTTCTGATTTACATTTATCGCCAAGCGATGTTAGAAGCAAGAGTGGCGCCAACAATTATTATTTATGTAATTGTGTATTATTATTATTTCCATAAATACCATGAGTTTGAAATAAAACGTGCTTGCTGAAATAAAGTTTCGATGGTCTGTACGATTTTAATATTGCACGTTTTCTATAATTTGGCGATGCCTTTGTGCCAAAACATCAATATTTAAACATTACAAGTGATAATGTCTAAAAATACATCCGTTACTATAGCAACGGAATAATTTCAAATTGTCGATAAAATGCAAGGGACTTATTTTCATCATTGTAACTTACAAGGAGAGGGCCAAGCTTGGTAATCAGATTTTGATTATTTTGATATATGTTGTAGGCATGGCTGCGGAGTCGGAGTCAGGCCTATTTTTGGACAAAAAAGTCGGAGTCACTAAAAAACAGGCTGACTTCAGCTTGTTTTTGAAACAGTTTGAAGTGAAATTAAACCAATTCTCTGTAATTTTAAATTTATAAACTGATTTATTATTTTTATATTTGGACTATATATACAAGGAAACCCAGGTTAAACAGGCCCAATATACTGTCCAGTTTACAGCGTATATGAAAACTGCTTTTAATTGAAATCTCCAGTTTATATTTTAAATTAGTATGCAGTACTTTCTCTCGATTTTTGGCGTTTGCAGAACTTGATGTAATGCAAAAATTAGCAGTTTCTGCTCTTTTTGGAGTCCACAGAATCCAAAATATCAAAGAAAAAAAAAATTCCCTTTTGTTTTCTTGTTTTCCTCAGTTTCTTCAGGCCTGTAGGACCAGGAGTAATGCTGAAATTGTAGTAAATTTTCTCCCTTTTTTTCGTGTGCATAGGACATATATTTTTCTTCCGTTATATCGGAATTTTTCGGGTCTGGAAGACACAATAACTCCAAAATTACAACATTTTGCATTTTCTTTTCCAAGTCAGCGGGATCTAAAATAGTAAAATTTCCATTTTATTTACTTCTTTAGATTTCAATATTTGGATTTTTCGGGTCTGCAGGACCCAAAATTGTACAATTAATAATGCTGAAAATATAAAATTTCTACCCTTTTTTTACGAAGCCGTGAGAACAGAATTAATGCTAAAATAGTAAAATTTCCATTTTTATTTTTCTTGCATTTCCCCGTAATTTTTCGGGTTCCGGAGACTCCAACTGATACTTAAATTGCCAAATTTTCGCCTCCTTGGGGGTCTGCAGGAATAGATATAAAACCAAAATTAAACATCCTATCACCCATATTTTGGTGAAAAAAGGTGAAATTTTTTATACTAAAATACTGTCAGAAGTTTGTCGCTGCAGTAAATGAGTCCTAGTCTTGACTACCTATCACAGCTTATACCCATAATTCATCCAAAAATATACACATCATACACTTCAAGGTCAAACAGGAATGTAACAGCAGTTTGCAATGTTGCCAGTTGAGTTTTTTTAATTCTGATTGCTTGATTGCTGCCATTTTTTTTTAAATAGTAATATTTCTTTTTTTTAATGACAAATTTAATAAAGCGACTGTTACTATTTCAAAATAAATGACAGCAATAAATCAATCTGAATAATAGGAATCAACAGGCAATACGTACTATTACTTTAGAAGTCCCAGATTCGGAGTCGGTTCCTTTAAAATTTCAGGAGTCAGAGTCGGTCATTTTTCCCACCGACTCTGCAGCCCTGGTTGTAGGATAGAAGCCGCTTAGTCTCAGGGCCAACGAATTTTATACAACGCTCCTTAGTTCTCGATAAATAGGGGGTCTAATATTATAACACAACTTAAATACTTACTTTGTAACAAAATTACTGCAAGGTCGTAGCTCAGTTGTTATGGCGTCTGCTCATTGATCTGCAGCCCAGCAGCAGAATTTTTTTCTACAGTCTGCAACACAAGTAGAAACTTTAAAAACAGTCTGCAGAACTTAAGGACAAACGTCCCTCGCATTACGTTACATGCACTCAACCCCTCCTCCCCCACCCAATTATTTGTGATTAACATAAAAGGAAAGTACTTTTAAAAATAATTTACCTTTGTCCTCAGAATTTTTAACACCCATACATTGTCTGAAAAATCTTTCATAAAATTTGTCAAAATTTCTGAAGTTAGAAAATACAATAACAGTAAAAATAACACCTGAACACCAACTTCTAAAATTTTTTAAAAGATTGATATAATGTGATAATATCAAAATTTATATATAGATGGGATAATATTAAATGTTACTTGCAGCAATTTTGCCATGCCCAAATCGGGTGGCAGCACTTGCACTGCAGAAGATGTCGATGGAGCAGGAAGGAAAGTGGTTTTCGATTGAGTTGGAGCAGCCACATCACCGGAATTCAGTGGTGGTGATGTTCGAATGAACATGTCAGTTGAATTCGGTTTCGGGAATCTGAGCTCGTCAATCGCGTGTGGCAAGGATCGTATTACTATGGCACAAGGCAAATAATTTGTAGCAGAGTTTTATTTTTCTAAACTCTAACATAGGGGTACACAACCTTTTTAAGCAAAGGGCCACTTACAAAAATGACTGGGCTGTCGAAGGCCACCATTAATAGCACAGAGAGAATTTTGTTTTGAGGTGCTGGGGGTTTGTTAGGAAAAATTTTCAATTTACACGCAATCGATCGGCGAAATTTATGATTTATACGCGTTCGATTGACGAAATTCGTGATTTTTACCTGTTCCGATCGGTGAAATTCGTGATTTTTACCCGCCTAACCGGCGAAAATTGCGATTTTGATGCACCTGATCGGCGAAATTAGTGTTTTTTCGGTCGGCAAAATTCATGATTTTTACGCGTCCGATTGGCGAAATTCATGATTTTTGCATGCTTAATGGGCAAAAATTAAGATTTTTACACACTTGATTGATGAAATTCGCGATTTATATGCACCCGATCGGCAAATTTTGCGTATTTTACGCGTCCAATCGCCGAAATTTGGCAAAATCGTGACTTTTACGCAGCCGATCGGAGAAATTTACGATTTTTTCGCATCCGATTGTAACAGTTAAAAAATAGGCTGCAGACCTTCTCAAGAGTCTGCGACGTGCGTCGCAGCGTTGCGCCGATTCTGCGCCCGGGATCTGCAGACCTGGGTTTGAGACCAGAACATGCTACATTTTTTTTTTTTTTTTTCATTTTTTGTTTTATAATATACTTGTAATTATAATTTAATAATCTCAATTAAAAATTTTAATATCGTACATTAATTATAATGTTAACATATTTAAAGTTTAATTTATTTGATTTTTAAGCCATAATTAAACATATCTCATCATTTAAAGAGATTTTTTTTAAATAGATCCATTATTGACTGGTAAAAATTTCAAAATCGTTACAGAATCATACCTTATCTTATTAATTATAAATTAATTCAAAGCACAAACATACGTATTACAAATTAAAAAATCTTTAATATGCAAAAATATGTGTTGCAATTTAATTCTTATGCTAATTTTTAATATAATTATGCTTCTTACTTTAAAAACAGAGTAGTATTATCATCGCATTGACTTCCCTTGTTAAGGCAATATATAAATGATGTTTCTTTAAAATCACGAATTGACATAATTGTTCAATAACATTGCATCGATAAAGCATGTATGAAGTACATTTTAAAAGTGATTTAAAAAAAAAAAACTTTAATGATGTTTTATATAATGATTTAGTTACAAATAAAAAATAAATAGGTTAACATTATAATTAATGCACAATATTATAATTTTTAATTAACATTATTAAATAATAATTACAAGTATATTTAAAAAACAAAAACATGAGAAAAACAAACATAGTTTGTTCCAGTCTCGAACCCAGGCCGCTGATCAAGGAGCAGACGCCATAACAACTGAGCTACTACCAACGCGGTAATTTTGTTTCAAAGTAAGTATTTAAGTTATGTTAAAATATTAGACCCCCTATTTCTCGACAGCTAAGGAGCGTTGTATAAAATCCCTTGAACCTGAGACTAAGGACAATATATATAAAAATAATCAAAATCTATCTCTGATTACCAAGCTTGGTCCTCTCCTTGTTAGTGTGATGAAATCTATCCCTGCAAACAGTTGTTTCTGCTTGAACTGGTTTCTTTACTCTGTAATTTCGCATCACGTGAGCAGTTTCTCAAGTACTGCGTCTGTATTTGTGTGTTATGTTATAAAAGTAATTTAATTTTTTTAAACTTGTGTTTGAGTGTAAATAAATATGCTAATTTGTTGTTCCAGCAATTTCTTTGGTGATCTTTTCGATCTCTAAAGCTTATTTTGTTAAGAGTTGTGTTTTTTCATTTTTTTTTGTCTAATAACAATTTATTATTGCTTAAGATATAATTTTATTGATTTGATTGTCGCTTATCGATGCTTAAGGTATTATAATTTATAATGGACGGGAAAGTTATTGTAATTAATGAAATAGAGGTCCTTTGCTGAATTATAAATATCCGTGATGACGGTGCGTGCCTGCTCTCCCCCGTGTCCTATCTGGTGTACAGTGACATCTCAAAGGCTGATCAAATTCGTTCTACATTACGAGTCATTTTTCCAACAACTGGCGGAAGTTTAAACCCTTCACTCAACAACGGTCTGGGGCTCCTTATACAGTCGAACCTCGTTAACACGAAATCGCTTAACGTGAAATTTCGCTTAACACGAAATAATACTGAGGTCCCGTCAGATGAATCTGAAAATCAATGTTAATTAATTCGTTTAACACGAAATAGAATTTCGAAAAATCCCGCTTAATGCGAAAAAATTTTTTGCTCCAAAGTAAGAAAAAAAAAAATCCTTACTAAATGTTTTTGATATTTCAAGCTTACATGTCACATCCTCGTATTAAAAATGAAATTTTCTCATGGTTTGAAGAATATATAAAGGGAAAAGGTGTTTCAGAAAATCGTGAAATATTGAATTCCTGACTAATCCCTGCTTTTCTTTGATCTCTGATGTGCGCAAGTTTTCCCACATTAACCATATGAGCTAGGTCAGTCACAATGAGAGTTTGGGTGAAGGAATTTCTTATTTGAAAGTGATTGTTCCATTACTCGGTTGATTGTATTGGCAGAGACATAAACCATAAATCGAGTATCCGAATTCCCCTATCTGTGAGTGAAAGAAGTGACAATCCTTACTTCACTACTTGACTAAAATAACTGAAACTCTGTTCGCAGTTGCTCTGTAGAATTCTATAAAAGATGAGTCGAAAACAGCAAGGTGTATCTTTAGAAAGCAAAAATTTTAAAACGAAGTTAGCGATAAAATGCTGAAAAAATCAGAAAAACCGGCGAAGTGTGGGATACCCACAGTTCTTTTACAATTGAACCTCTCTACAATTTTAAAGAATCGTGAAACGATTGAAGCGGCTTATGCTGTGAGTCAATTCAAACCAGTAAGAAAACGAATGTGTAGAAGAAAAAATGAATAAATTGAAATTGCTCTCTACGGTGGATAAAATTTTTGCGGTGGATAAAAGAGGCAAGAATCCAGAACATTGTTTTAACTTTTGCAGTTTTGCAAGAGAAGGCAAAGGCTTTTGCTGATGCTCTCGATGAGAGCGATTTCATATGTTCTAACGTATGACTGACAAGATTTATAGATATGTAGCCAAAAAACAGGAAATTCTTACACTTAGACATTATTTTTTTCCGAGTGCATTTGCATAGATGAAGATGTGTTGAGTTCGGCTGTGACAACAGACGAAGAAATAATTGCTGAAAAAAAAAGATGACAACATTGAAGTGTCAGGCGAGAATGATGAAACTGACACTGGCAAAGTTTAATGTTAAAAATGAATCTACCGCAGCATTGAAAACTGTACAACGTTTCTTTATGGAACAAGAGGATGCTTCCCGAACATTGGAAACATTAGATGAGGTCCATACGTCCCTAAAAAAAATACTTCACAAAAATTGAAGCAAAAGTCAATAACGGACTATTTAAAAAAAGGATTAGCAAGTAAATAAATTTATTATTGCCTAAAAATGATGATTAATTGTTAATGAAATTTTCTATTTCTTATTAATTTATGATTTTATGAGCAGGGATATATTTGTAGGTTAATTTATTTAGTTTTTATATCTAACGTAGATGGCGCCACTATTATGACGGTTAACATGAAATTTCGGATAACACGAAAAAAATTCGCAGTCCCTTCGATTTCGTGTTAACGAGGTTTGACTGTAGTACTAAACGCCAGTACCTCACCGAACTGTTTAGACGTTACACATATGGAACTACTTGTGAACGCAAGGCTGCAGGAGAGATATATCCTTATGAGTTTCAAGTGTTTAATACCTTATGAGTTTCAAGTGTTTAATAGTGATACCCCTTCTTGCTACGTTTAGAGAGGCACTACAGGGTTTCAAAAGAATTCGGTTCACAAAAGATTTTAATCAATTGCTCTTTGATGTACTAATTTCAGTAGGTGAAACAACAAGTACTGATAATGTTCAATCAATTAATCCTGATAATGTACAAGAATTGCCGACTGTGAACCAAATTTTTCCTGCATAGTGTCCCAGTCCCAACTTGTTCCTTATACTGACCTGTGCAATTCTGGTGAAATCTATCCTACCACCGTAATACCAGTTAAATGTAAAAGAGGGACAAAACACAGAAAAAGGTTTACAGATTGGATCAAGAAAAAAAAAGTAAGGGCAGCTACTTCAAAATATGTAAAAAACAAATCCGGATAGGTAAAAAAATGTATAAACGAAGTTATTCTGAAGTCAATAGAAAGCAGGGTTGGGTTTTTGATGTCAAAACTGGTTTTTGACAAGACAAGTGTCAAAAACTGGTTTAAACTGCCATAAACTGGTTTTAACCGTCAAAATCTGTTGAAAACGGGTAACACCCTTTAAAACTTTTAATAACAATAGGCATACATTAAATATCATGATGATTTATGTAATCTTATTTAAAATTGTAATAATTTAATAATTACAAAAACATTTTAATTAATTATAATAAAATAATTTTATTTTTGGGAATTTTCAATCAGAAGAAAATTATTGTACAATTAATAATCTAATATCAATTTTACCCTGCTGCATTCTGTAGCACATAACCAGGTTTACATATTTATATACTCTCTCAATTGATGCTGAGCTAGCAAGACTTGAAATCGAAAGCATTAGTTCAGTAAGTTTGGAGGCAGGTTCAATTGAAAAACTATTGCATATTGCATCTAATGATACCTTTCCACCATGTCATGGAGTTAACTGTCCTCCTGTAGCTTGAAATAGGGAGGAGGAAAAGGGGATTCTTCAGTTTTGTAAGCAATTAGCATAGGTAAACATCCATCAATTCTCTCTGTAGCTCATATGTGAGCTGAATCAATTTGTGCATCAGTCAACCCCTTCGCCCTTTAGGTTGGGATGAAAAATATAAACCATAAAATGGTGATTTGATCCATTCTGTTACACACTTTTTCAATATGGGGTGAAATTTCTTTTAGAAAACTGAGCCAAACTTGACAAACAGTATCTCACTGAAGAATGTCTAATGCAACATTTATGGGTTTTACAAAACGTATACATATCAAGCGTTCTAAGATATATGGCAGAGGTGCCCGCCGAGGTTTACGTCAATGAAGGTCATACGCCACGTAGTGGAAGGAGGGTGAACTACTAGAACTGCGTATGGGCAAACCAAAACACAAACTACTATTTCATTCGCAAAACATTTTGACTGTTATCTTATTTTTTATTTGTTCTTCAAGATTGTTTTAGGACATATTTCATTATTTAAATAATATGTAATTTGTTGGAAGTACTTTTAAAAGTATATTCAGTTTTATTTCATCATGTTAGTATTAAATCTTTGACATTCTGTTTTATTCTGATTTACTATCTGATGAAATTAGGGGGGGGGGGAAGTAGGCATAAATGTATCAGCTGTTAACCATTATTTAAAAAATGTATATTTATTTCTGCAACTTAATTTTTGAGAACCTATTTATGTGGCACTTCTGCTATACCTATTGTTTTGGATATACGCCAAGATAAGGCACCATACCTAAATAAAAACTATGGTTATTAAATGAAACTTTAATGAAAATGTATTTAAAAAAAAACCTTTTAACTTATTCCCAAAAATCCAATTTCTTACTTAAAGAAAAGTTGTAATTTATTTTTAAAATTGCCATCAATAAGGTATAACAAATAATATGGCAAATACGTTTTTAAAGCCGTTATATTGATTCCACATGCTAACATATATATTTATAGCCAATTTTTAATAATACCAATAAACTTTGTTTTGAATCTACTAAAGTGAATTATCACAAATGAAAAATAAAGCTTTTTTTTTTTTTAATACACTTTTTCTTTTAATTCTATTTTCTTTATATTGTATTTTATTTTTTAACATATAATATTTTATTTTCTACTTTTTAGTTTTTAAAATATTTCATTGTTGCAATCTCACAACCAGCTGGCATATTTTAGAGATCGTGGTTTGGTGCAAAATTATCTCCATTGTTGAATCTCATACACAGTTGTAACAATCGTATAGAATTTTTGGTGACTTATCACCTGCGTCCGGATAACATAAAAATTCCATAAAATTAATTTATAATTAAGTTACAAAAATATCATACTGTTTTACTGTCACCGAAAAGATATCTGTGTACATAATTTTTAGGATTCTAGCAGCATAGTTTTAAATCAAGTTAAGGTAAATAAAATACCGTAAAAAAAAAAAGAGTACTTTTAAGAGGCTACTTCACTCACGCAAAAAACCCACCTGCTAATGTTAATCCTATAGGACAATTATTTTAGATCTTGTTTGCATTTCAATATTTTTAAACGATTTTGCATTGATAGTTTAGGATGATCTCTATGTAAGCCATTTTTTATTTTTTCGATTTTGGTTGCAGTTATTTTAATGAGGATACTTTCACTTTCGAAACCGGTTCCGAAAGGGAAAGTATCGTAATAATAAAAAAACTTATAAACATAATCGAAAAAGTAAAATATGATCTGCGTAGAGATCAACCTCAGCTATCCAATGCAAAATAATAATAAAAATAAAATACTGAAATGCAAACAAGATATAAAATAACTGTCCCATAGGATTAACATTAGCGAGGGTATGTTTTCGTGTGAGTGAAGTAACCTCTTAAGTTAGCCGAGTGCAGTTGATAAATCGCTAAATGTTGTTCCCATCGCCAGCGTTTGTATTGCATTCATTTCGAAAATTTAAATAATACATCCATTTAAAACACATGCCCTTATTATATTTAAAATACAATTTTTTTCAATAATGAATAATAACAGAAACCGAAACATTTTATTTGAACATCAAATCATTGTTTCTAATTTGTACACTCACTCAAACCATAAAACTGCTATTGGCGAGAAAAAAAAAATGCTATTTGCAAGATTTGCGGACAGACATAAAATTACTAAAACATTTATATATTTTCTTTTGGTTATATTTTTGATATTGCATTTTGTTTCTCGATAAACTGAGCCAAACCTGCCGATTAATTGCTGGTCGTCAATAAATCTGGCAAGTACTTAAAATCTAAACAAAGCAAATGATCTAAAAATGTGAAAAATTCAGACATCCACAAAGCACTTGGTCGCAACCTGTGATTTTTTTTTTTTTTTTTAATTGTATTAGCTGACTATAATAATTTCTTGTGTACATAACACTTATTTTTTTATTATTATTATTATTTTCTTTTTTAACAGGAATTATGAAATAGTCCGTAAACACTAAAATGCATTTCATATTGTTTTATTATTTTAAACAAATTGAAACTGTTATGAACGTGTGCCTTTTACTGTCATCGATCAGTTTTTACTGTAACTTTGATGGAATAAATGATGATACTCTGGATTGACTAATGCTTTTTGCAGATATTTTTATCCTTGATTTTTCTTTTGAAGTTTAAATCTGCATCTAAAAAATATTAGATTGCAGCGCGAAATCCTCGCACGGTTCCGCTGGTAATTTTTATTGTTGGAAAGTATAATTACATTTTGTGAACATATGTTGCGTATCTGTACTCAGTCAGGGAAGATGTTTATCTTGTTTAACTAGATTTATTGCCAAATATTTTTGATAGAGTTATGTATATTTTAAAAAAAAACCATTCACAATATCATATTAACTTCGGGTGAAAAGTAATTAGTGCTACAAAGCATTAATTCCCTTTTTCCCAAAACTAATATGGTATTTTGATTTTTTTTTTTTTTTTTTTAAATAGACATATCTCTGTTAAAACAAACGAAAATATTTGGAAATAAATCTACTAAACAAGATAAGCAGCTTCCCTGACTGAGTACAGATTCGCAAAATATGCTCAGGAGATGCACAGGTGGTAGATTTTGTGTCATACCTAATGACGTCATTCTAAAATAATTTAAAAAAAAGGTACTTATGTAGTTAGCTACATAAGCATGTTGTGTATTACTTTGCTGTTAACTTATTTTAAAATTTAAAATAGATTGGAAATTAATATCTCAAGTTTATTCAAAACAATATAAATTAAAATATTTTTATTTAATATATAAATTACTTGCCTCTCAAAGAAAATGGCACCCTTGCTTCTGTGGAACGAAATTCGCGTTGCAAATATTCACATAAACACGAATCACTCATAATTAATATCTATTAAGAGAGTTAAAAAAAAAATTATTTTAAGTCCAAATTTTCGGACTGATGATAGATTTTTTAATTTTTTGGAACTTACAAAACAGGATCACCCACTCTGGGAAAATCTGTGCAATGTTTTCAGAAAATCATTGATGCATTTAAAAAATTACGCGGCACATTAAAAAAATCACACGGCACACCTAAAAAATAACACGATAGACTTAAAAAAAATCACGCCTCGTTAAATATGCCTAAAGTAATCTCAAGTGTAATAAAAAATTTAAGGTAGTTTTGCAAAATGGATCTTTCCCCTCCAAACTTTTTTTTTTAACTTAAAATATTAAATATTATTAGAAAAAAAAATTAGAATAGATGGTTAGGAATAAAAATACAAAAATAATTAAAATACCCTGTATTCAAAAATGCATATTATGATTCATTAGTTAATCAAATTTATAGGTCCTGAATTTTTTCTGCTTTTGGTCCTTGAAGCCCTTAAAATAAAAGTCTTTGATTTTTATCAACTAAAAAAATGTGCACAAACCATGTTTGTGCATAACTACCCCATTGGTAAATTAAATAATAGTTCTAAGCTAAGGGTGCACAACCTTTTTAAGCGAAGGGCCATTTACAAAAATGACTGGGTTGTCGAGGGCCACCATCAGTAGCACAGAGAGAATTTTGTTTCGAGGAAGTGTGGCGGGTGGGAATCTAAGTCTACAATCAAATTAAAAAAACATCAATTTCGGATGGGTAGTTTTAGCTCCCTAGGTTCCTTCCTTCCCAGTCAACATATTCAGTTCTGTTGGCAAGGATATATCAACAGTTTACGTTTGTATTTATAAAAGAGATATAGCTAAGATTATTTTCAAAGAGTGAAAATACTCCTTGACTTTATTTGAAGGAGTAAATTTAACTTTAAAGGTTGCCAGTGCCGAAAAAAATCGTGCTTTCATGAATGAAGGTGGGGAAGAGAAACATATGTTATTATAAATTGTACTTCTTAACATATTCAGATATAAAATGTGGATATCAAGTAGAGGTGCACAACCTTTATAAGAGGAAGGCCAGTCACAAAAATGACTGCATTGTCGAGAGCTAACATCCAGAGTGTCGACAAAATTGTGTTACGGGGAAGAAAGGGGAGGATCGTTCCTGAAAGTGAATAAAAATGCTAATTTTAAAAACGGAGGGTTTGCCTTCTATACTCAACCATCTCGTTAGTCAGCATAACTCAAATCAGTTGGCAATTATGGAAAAAACTTGCATTTTTTTTTTCCTCACGCGTGATTGACAATATTCAGTTTTTTTCCTAGTGATTGACGAAATTCACGATTTTTACGCACCCGTTAGATGAAATCTATGATTTTTATGCGTCTGATCGGCAAAATGTGTGATTTATACGCACCTGATCGACAAAATTCGTGATTTTTACGTGCTCGAGCAGCAAAATTCGCGATTTTTACGCAGACAATCAATCGGCAAAGTTTACGATTTATACGCAACTGATTGGCAAAATTTGCGATTTATATGCACCTGATCGGTAAAATTCGCAATTTTTACGCAGACTTTTTTTACGTACCCGATCGGCAAAATTCGAAATTTTTGCGCGTCTGATCGGCGAAATTTGGCAGAATTCGCAATTTTTTCGCCTCTGATCGGCGAAATTGATCCACGGGCCACCAGTAATCTAATCGCAGGCCATATGTTGTGCATCCCTATTCTAAGCACAGGATGCACGCTCAGCTCTTGTGTTAAAAAAAGATACAAGGAAATGTCTCTCTGCTGTTACTTTAAGTAAATTAGTTATTACAGTAAATCAGGTTTACTTTATTAAACTAAATCTTGTTATTACTTTAATAAAGTGAGACATTTGCTTAGCCTTAAGATAAAAAAAAAGGGCATGCCTATTAAAGTAATGCATTTTTATGGAAATTAGCAACTGTCTGTAACTGAGAGGTGTCGCGTTTTGCAACAATATATAAGCTAATTTTTTATCGAGAAAAGTCAGGAAAAACATGGAAAAGTCAGAGAATTTTTTTGACAGAATTGTGTAGTTAACCCTGTTTAAACTCTGTATCTGCAAACCATAAAGTGCAGAATAACAAATAAAGAATTTCACATTGATAAATTGTTTAAAAAGCAGAAATAATGTATTATAAATTTGGAAAATGTCCTTCCGTTACTGCATAGGATTGCCCCAAAATAAATATTGAGAAATATTTTAAAAGATTTTTTTTAATGTCATTTGTATATGAAGAGTAAATCTGTTTCACATTATTACTAATTACATAATGACTTTTTTTTTCTCTTTACAGGTTCGTATTGCACGGGAGGAGTTGGAGAAAATGTCTAATGATGATTTTTTAAAGTGGTATGTCTAGTCTTGAGTCATTAAATTGTAATTAGTATATTAGACTTTTTATTATCATTTGATGACTTTTGTACAAAATAATTTTAGTTTTACCGTAGCAGTAAAAAAGTGGGAATTACGCTTGTGAATAAATGCTATGCATTAAAAATAAGAAATTTATCCTTTTGGCATTATAAATAGCAGGGCTTTATTGTGACTTTGTTTTGATTTAGATGCTCACATGCATTATTATTATTACTTATTTTTATTGTTTTTGTTGTTGTTTATGAAGGACATTATTAACAAAATTGTAAAGATTACAACGTTAGGTATCGTTATCCCTAACATATTTAACCAATATGAATTATTTTCTTTTATTTTTATTTATTTATCATAGAAACTCAGAGTTTCTTGTCAAGCACAAGAAACGACAAAAGAAATCATTTTCTGCCAATTGTAGTCAAATAATTTTTCAAGATTGTACAATTGAATGGTGTAGATGCTAAAGTCACATTATCCACTTTTTTAAGGTATTGAGTTATTCATATCACAGTGTTCGTCTTTTTAAGGTGAATCAGACTGTAATAGTGATTTGAACTACAAAAAACCTATTAAATTTGGGAAAAAAATGCTGAAAATCTCGTTTTGATGCATAACTCACATTATCCAACAACTGTTTTGCTGCAAAACTCACACTCTCCAATTCAACCAATCAGGGAGGTACATAAGTAAGAAGTAGTGTAAAATGTTGCACTAGTTTAATGACAGTGAAGAAGTTGAGCCATGTCTAATAGCAAAATTTTTGCACAAATTATTTTTAATAAATGTTTTTTGATTTTTGTTGTTTATTACCCTCCAAAATAACATAATGAAAACTAGTGTTCAGATTTTTTTTTTTCTTTTTGGTTGTTCTTGTTGTTTTAAATTCATAACTATTTTGGTTTATGACTAACATTACCCATAAAAGTTTGCTGCAAAACTCACATTTTCCATATTTAAATTAAAATTTTAGCTTTACCACAATTATTACAGGTTTAGGACAATGTGCAACTAGTTGTATAGCATGTTATAGTTGCAGTTGTATAGTTATATGACAACAAATACATCACACAAAAGAAATTGTGCCAATATATCATGTTTATTAATAATAATCAGTTTTTTGCATTTTTCTAAAAACTAGGTTATGTGGAGCAGGGTGGTGCAAAATTTTAATTAGATTAACTATTGTAAACTAACGATTAAAAGTTTAATCCTGACTAAAGATTGACGATTAAGTTTAATCGTCAATCTTTAGTCATGATTAAACTTTTAATCGTTAGTTTTCAATAGTTAATCTAATTAAAATTTTGCACCACCCTGATGTAGAGAATGTGAATTTTGCATCTACACCCTTCAATTTATATTTTGCAGGCTGAACATTCAACATCTCTATAGCTTGCTTTCAATTTGTCATCGAAACAAATTTCTTTTTTCTATGGCATGGGACTTGCCAAGTGTCTAAATAACCAAAAGTAACTTAGAAGCAGATGATTAAGTAAATGTGATTTTAAAAGTGTTCTTTTTTAAAAATTTGTGAAGTTAAAAAGGTTTAGCCCAAATCTTTTGTCGGTTTATAGACATATGTAATTATCGGATTTTTAAGTAGTTTTCTGGATTTTATTTGTTTTTATGAGTTGTTCAAACTTTTAAAGTTTCATGTAAAAATATTAATTAGCTGATTTATATTACTTTAAAGTATTTGATTCCTGTTATAGAGCAAAAATATACTAAATGCCCTAATTTTTAACAAAATGGTCATGTATGAACTATAGGTGCAGATTCCAACATTTGGAAGGAGTCACTGGCTCCTAAACCCAAAAAATCCAGTGGCCACAATTGTAAAACAAACCCATAAAAACAATAGTGTTTATATAGGGTAAAAACTTAAAAATAATAATAATAATGAATTCAAAGTGTAAAGTAATTATTTAATATAAACAACAAAATTTGAATATTTAAATCTTAAATCATGTACAGTCAGAAGATAAAGTTGGGAAAGATACGGTTTAAAAAAAATATGTATAAGCTAAGCAATCATGATAGCGAGCAGGGCCCGACTAGCAAGTTTTCGTGGCCAGGGCACTTTCAATTTTTCGTGCCCCCCCCAGATTGATAAATTTACTAATTAATATGATTATTTTTTTTAACATGTTGCACGCTTATTCAAAAAGTGTCAACTCAAAAAATTACATTTAGCGGAAAATTGAAAAACGGTTCCAGGAATAAAAATAAAATATTTTTTTCTGTTTATTGAAATGTGTTTTTTTAACCATAGATTGAGATATAGTTTTGTCATTTTATCGTATTATATTATTATTATATACTTATAGTATTTTAATCTCAAGTATCACATTTTTTCAGTTGTGTCATTTTTCAAATAAATGGGCAATATGATAAAATTGAATGACTAGAAAAAAAAAAACAGAACATCAATTACTATAAAATAATGATAAGAAGTCTACTTAATAATGATGTTATTGATATTAAATAATAAAATTAAGCTGATACTGAGTGCAGACAAAAGCCCTAAAAGAAATGTTGACAAAATGATTTTTTTAATGGAAATTTAGATGAAATTATGAAAAATTTCATGCCTTTCAGAAATTTCGTGCCCAGGGCATGGGCCCCGGGTGCCCGTGCGATAGTCAGGGCCTGATAGCGAGGAATATCAGAAAAACAATATTTCTTATTTTGATTTTGCCAGACAAAAGTACATATGAAAGAAAATCTGAATTTGTGAGAATATTTTGCACTATAAAAATCAAAACACACTTCAAACATTTGTTTATATATATTTAAATCACAGTCTATGTAAAATAAAATTATCAGATTCAAACTGTTACGAATAACATTGCTATTCGAATATATTTAATAGTTTGCTGTGTTAAACAGATCATTCTGAAAAGTTATTAAAAGATATCAATAATGTTTGTGATGTGTTTTGGTCTTAATCTTTAAAAAAAATATCAACATTTCATGATGGGGACTGGGAATACCAGAAATTGATTACTTTTAAATCACATGGCGACTTAAACACCGAAAGTTAGTAGCCACAGCAAAAAATTTAGTCGCCATGTGGCGACTGGCGACCGTGAATCTGCACCTATAGTATGAACACAAAATTAAGATATGTTACTGCAGTTGATCCCAGTAAGCTGATAGTAAGCACCCAGTAGGTGCAGATTCACAGTCGCCAGTCGCCACGTGGCGACTAAATTTTTTGCTGTGGCCACTAACTTTCGGTGTTTAAGTCGCCATGTGATTTAAAAGCAATCAATTTCTGGTATTCCCAGTCCCCATCGTGAAATGTTGATTTTTTTTTTAAAGATTAAGAGCAAAACACATAATAAACATTATTATTATTATCTTTTAATAACATTTCAGAATGATCTGTTTAACACAGCAAACTATTAAATATATTCGAATAGCAATGTTATTCGTAACAGTTTGAATCTGATAATTTTACATAGACTGTGATTTAAATATATATATATATATAAACAAATGTTTGAAGTGTGTTTTGATTTTTATAGTGCAAAATAATCTCACAAATTCAAATTTTCTTTCATATGTACCTTTGTCTGGCAAAATCAAAATAAGAAATATTGTTTTTCTGATATTCCCCGCTATCATGATTGCTTAGCTTATACATATTTTTTTTAAACCGTATCTTGCACAACTTTATCTTCTGACTGTACATGATTTAAGATTTAATCAATATTCAGTTTTTTTTGTACATGTGTTTATATTAAATAAATTACTTTACACTTTGAATTCCTGAGTTTTTTTAGTTTTTTACCCCATATAAACACTATTGTTTTTATGCGTTTGTTTTACAATTGTGGCCACTGGATTTTTTGGGTTTAGGAGCCAGTGATTCCTTCCAAATTTTGGGAATCTGCACCTATAGCAAACTCCCTATTCTAAAAGAACATTGTAGCATTTACAGTTCCTTTACAGGGTCACTTCAAAGATATCTAATACATTACTGTCTATGGATATTTACTAAGTGAAATGTATTTTAATGACTTAAAACTGTTTCAATTTCTATAAAGTTTTAATATGTACTTCAAAAGTGAAAAAAAAAAATCAGTTTGTCTTGATAGTTCAACCATCCAGGTAAAGGATTGTCTGTTGATATGAGCACACTTCCTTTGAAATTTCCACTATCTTAATAACCTTTGAATGCAAAATTTAGATAACAATTAAATGATATTGCATTTCATATAAAAACACAATAATTATTAATGGGAATACTACAAACAATAAACATTGCTGTATGCCACATTCGAGTTCGAGGGAGACTCTGACTACAGAAGTGACAGTGGACTCCAAGTATGGAGAACCCACATAACATGCTCAGTAAAAGAATGCCAGCATTTTTAGTGAATGGCCAGAGCATTTACAGGCAGACTAACAATCAGACGGGACTTCAGGATAAAATTCAGGTATGTTACTAAAGTCAGTCATTGAAAAATTTCATTTTAAGGTTTGCTGTTTATTTATAAACAAAATATGCTAAAAAAATGGAATTATCCTTGGGATTCATGCATTTGATATCTTTTATGCAACACGCATAAAAGATATCAAATGCATGAATCCTAAGGATAATTCCATTTTTTAGCATATTTTGTTTTCCTTTTACAAACTCAGTTAAATTTTAAGTATTTTCAATGCCTAAATCATCGTCATTGGAAAAAACTCAAGAGCTTAAAGAATCTATATATTTAAAATGCTAAACATTTTCTTTCAACAATCCGTGAGAACAAACTACTGCATCAAATTACATCATTCTTTTTTTAAATGAAAGATATTTAGACACAGATTTGTTATCGTACATTCGTTTGTTTGAAAATTTAATTAATTAGCCGTAATTTTAAATTAAACTTTTACTTCTGCGTATTACGTCATAAAGTCGGCAATCGGATAACGCCCACTGTTGCGAGGCACAGAGTAACGAGAAACTCTATGGTTGCAAGGATGAAAGAGAAATAATATTAAAAGCACGTGGCTTTTAGGCCGAATTTTTTAATTTGCAAGTTAAATTTCAGTAAAAATATTTATACGCATGTTTTATAAGCGAATAAAAATTCATATTTATTGTGACATCACGGGGATATTGTCCTTTGGGTTCATTTTATCATTATGCATCATAACTTTGTTGATGCCATTTTTTCATTACAATTAAATACAAAATATATTTTTATTTGTATACATGGTGTTTAAGCATAAAAGTAACATATACAAAGTACGTGTGAAAAGTTTGCGCCGGTGAAAATGACGTTCTGCTTAGCTTGAAATGCATTTTAACATTGAAAAAACTAAAAAGAAAAAAAATATCATTGTGTCAACATGACGTAAGTTTAACTGATTTTTCAATTTTTAATTTTAGAGATTAGAACTGGAGCTTTTATTGATTGCTTCATCTTGATTGCATACCTTGATTACATGTTACCAATTACTTTTTTTAATTTATAGGTTAGAAGATTTCATTTTTTAATAAAAATTCACAAAAGTAAAAGATTTCAGGAAAATTAAAATTATTAAAAATAGTGTTACGGGTAAAAAACTTGAAATAATGATTGCATTTTTAGAATTTTAGCTAGAATAAACAATGTAAAGCTAATATTTTATAGGAATTATTTTGATAGTTTTGTTATACGTTCCTTTAACAGTTCCTTATTAGTGGCTAATTAACAGTTCCTTATTAATTAATTTACTATATTATATAAAGTCCTATTTCTTTCATTGTGAATTTCTCTTTCGATGTCAAAAAATGGTAGGACGCTAGCCAAAACACAGTGGCAATTTTTAGAAATGTATAGCGGTTGTGACAACAAATAGCGATATCGCTTTAGCTTTCATTGCACTTACACCACTTTTACTACATTTTACAATTACAATTCTTACATCATCAATTGGAAAAAAATTTAGCTTTCAATTGAGATTTATTTGAAAAATGCCGCTTATTTAACAACTTTTTAAATAATTTTCAAGCATGAAATATTTTTCAATTCTATTTCAACAATGACCATCAGTTTGCTTTAATAATGTAAAATAGTCCCTGGGAAAGTTGCCACAATTGAAAATAGATTTCCCTAATCATTATGAAAAGTGAAAAAATAAGAAGAATAATAAAAAAAACCTGATAAATCTTGAGATCAGATTATCCATAAGATAGAGCATTTTGGCGCTAAACTAAAATCGGTCAAAAAAAAAAAAAAAAAAAAAAATCAGTTTATGATTAACATAACATATTCAAGTCATTCATGCTTCAACTTGGTATTCTTCATTATATTTATTTTTGGAGCAGTAAGTTAATTTTCCGACCTGTGTTCTTATAAAATAAAGTTATCCATGGAATTCCATACATCCTTATTGAAAATTCATGTAAGTAACCTTTTACACATCTTAATTACAAATTTTTTAAGATTGAATACTTTACAAGTTGATTCACAAACTTTATTGCACATTTCTTATGTTTTCAAGAGTTTACTCGTTTTTTTCCTTCTGATACTCTGCAAAAATGACACCTTGGGTTTTAACCCTTCTACTGACAACTAGAAGGGCACCGGAAACCCACAGATATCCCCATTTACATTACACCATATTGATGCTAATACCTTTTTTGTGTCACTCTAACCTTGGCAGTAGACTCGATTACGGAAGATTAGAAAATCTACACATGCACTGCCGTGCTCCCATTAGAAAATCTATTGTTATTCTCATCTAATCGTTTTGGATCGTCAATGTGTCTTAGTTTTAAGATTTTAGCTAATTTTACTCGAAAACATGAAGTTGAAATACAACGAACCCGATTATAGAAGATTCATTTTAACGTACATATCATTAAACAAGATATATGTTATAAAATTATAATAATCATAAAGATAACTGGTAGTTTCAGTGTTTTATTAGTTTCTGTAAATTTTCTTTCTGTATTACAGAAGTTTTAACAGAGTAAATAAAGACTAACAATACAGTAACAGTAGGAATAACAGTGCAATATAATAACAATAGCAGAAGTCTTGTACAGAGATGAAAGTATTGTCAATTTATTAACATTTGTACGTTATAACCATTTAATTAACCAGATAATATGTGGAAAAATATTAATAGATGGATTCTCACACTAAAATTTAACTCAATGAAAAATGGCCATTAGCGTCAAATTCTCTCCAAGTTAAAAAGGATATACTGTTATTTCTCGCCAGACATAATATTGCCAAATTTGGCGACAAAAAAATATCCAGTTTATGCTGACATCATAATAATGCATATGTATTGTGTATTATATTCATATGTATTATATATATGATGCATATTCATATATAATTTATTAACACCATTAAAGGCACTTAAAGGAATTACACCCCATAAATAGAAGCAGATTTTTGCCAGCTTGACTAAAGAGCTATTATTGAGATTAGAATCCTGACATTTATAAAAATAATTTATTTTCAGGAAGTAAAAGACGGACAGATAAACTGAAAGATTTGGCTTATCAACAATTTTTGGAAAAGCATATAAGAATTTCATTCAGCTTGAAATCATGTAATACCTTCAAACTCTCAGGCTAAATATCTGTAATTGGGCTTTGGCAACCATTGTTGTTGTCAAATATGAATAAGTAAATGATGGTCTATGGAACTGTTTCAATGTTTATCAGATAACAAAAAACATACATGGTTGCAACCAGAGCTTGACAAATGCGGTCGCCAGGTCGCCACTGGCGACCAACTTTTTTTATCTGGCGACTAACTTTTTTAATCTGACTTTTTTTGTTTCATTTATTTATTTATTTATTACAAAAATTGAACTAAAAAATGAGCACAAACGACATTTTCTCTAAAGCGAAGTTAAAAAGGCATTTTCCATTTCATGCACATAAAACGCCATTCTTTTCCGCTCTAGTCGGCTAGTCATGTGAGGAGAGGGGGGGGGGGGGTTCAATAACAAATAGTCTTATGTGGCTTCTAAAAATTGGATGCAATGATAAAAAATGCTTACTTTTTTGTATGTTTCAAATCAGATTTTTGTGTTCAGAATTAAAACTTTTAATCTATTACATTCATTTTAAAAGAATAATAACATATAAGTGATTATAAGTAATTCATTCGAAGTAAATCTATAAAACTTAATTAAAATTTCAAGAATAATTCATTTTAATAAAAATATGTATTATTATTTTTAATATTTTTTCCCGGCTTAAAATGCTTGGCGCCTCGCGTCTGTTTGCACCACACGCGTTGAACATTGCCGTCGTCACTCTGTCTTGGCGACAAGTGTCTGGTTCAGAGTTGTTTCTCAATAGTATTTTATAATTACATTGTTTGGATTATTATCTGCAGTAAATAGAAATAAAAAATCATTGATTGCACTTCAAAAAGTTTTTTTTTTTTTTTCTTAATTCTTATTGTAGATCGTTGGATGAAAATAAACCTCAGCCGGCTGCTGATTTCGATTTAATCCAGCGCGGGAAAAAATATTTTTTTCTTTCCTTTTTAGCTACGAAAACAAACGTTTACGTAATAACTCGTAATATTACGCGTTAATAGCCTTCGAGTTTGCGAACATCACAACGTTTAATTAAATTTCTTGTAAGATCTCATTATAGATGCTGCAAAGTTACAAAATATTAAGAAATAAATTTGAAATTATATTCACACACACACACACACACACACACACACACAAACAAACAAACAACAACAGAAAAAATTAACTTATTTTTAATTTGGCAAAACTATTGCAAATGTCATTAAATGCAAATTTTGAAATAATTAAATCAGAATTATTTGACTTTTTTATTTTGATAGGCTAAATAGGCATAAAATCGTTTTCCGGCTTCACTATTTTATAGATGCCCTCTCATCCGATATAGATTTTGTAGCACTCAACTATTTGAACATTTGAAGCATACGGCAATCAGCATTTCCCGAACATGTCGGTTAATTCAGAGTTTACAATATTTCCTTTATTATTATTTTTTTCACAAATATATAACTTTGATAAGTTTCCTTAGAAAACTTAGTTATTATGCACTATTATAAACTATGTAACTAATAATTCTAAACTATGTTTGTTATTATTTTTTCTGACTTAATTCCTAAGCAAACGTTTGTACTTTTTAAAAATCAATAACGGGGAGGGAGGGGGTGTTACATTTTTTTACTGGCGACTAGAATTTATACCTGGCAACCAGATTTTTTCAAATTTGTAAAGCCCTGGTTGCAACAATCTAATTAGCCTCCAAATCAGCTCCAAACCAAATCAGCCTCCCCTGTTTGCAGGGTTTAAAGGCAGACATTCTATGTTTTCAGATTTTTTTTATTAATTGTGCTACAAAACCTACTTACTTGTCAAATTTTATGATTCTTTGATTATTAGACGTACCTTATGTATTTGATGATCCTCAACCTTAGTTATTTGATGATCACCAGTACAGGGTGCGGCAAAAAAAACGCTCATCAAGATTTTTTGCAATAAAAACAAATTTTATTAACGAAAAACAATAAAGAACAACCACAGTTATAAGATATTCAATTAGCTTCAAAATGGCCCCCTTTGTGCACATTTACAGAGCTGCAAACGCTTCAGAAAATTTTTGGCTGCGGCACGCACTTCCTCCGGCAACAATCTGTCCCATTCCCGGCGCAGTGATTTCTTCAGAAACTCCCAACTTTTGTTTGGCTTAGCACAGGCCATGGTCTACAAAATGGACCATATGCTGTAGTCCATCAGATTCAGATCTGGTGAGTAAGGCAGCCGTTCTGCAGACGAGATGAAGTCTGGAAAATGGCTTCTGCCTCAGTCCTGAGTTGCTTTCGCCTTGTGTGCCGTGGCTGAGTCCTGTTAGAACGTCTAATTCGCATACTTGAAGTGCTACTGGGCCAACATAAGTACCATGGTTTCCAAAATGTCGTGTCGGTACACTTCTTGATTGATTTTGACCCCTTGGTCCATGAAAACGAGTGGAGTCTTGCCACTGGCACAAATTCCGCCCCAAACCATAACGGACTAAGGATTTTGCTGCGTTCGACAACGGCCAAGCTGCCGGGGACCTCGGCGAATCAGCTTCTGTCGTTTTGGTGATTGTGGGCTTGTTCAACGGCAAACAACTTCTCGTCCATGAAGAAGATCCGGTCCCAGTCGAGAGGTGGGTGTCGACGAAAAAGTCGGTTGCATCTTTCAAGTCGTACACGCTTGTTGTCACCGGTGAGGAGTTGAACTTTTTGCAGCTTGTATGGCATTAAATGGAGATCCTCTTTGGCTATTCACCGAACCGATCTGTCGCTGATTCCAATATCATGAGCGATTTTTCGCATCGAGACCCTCGAATTTTGCCTAAGCTGCTTTTGAACCAGTTTTCGGTTGTTGGTTCTGACGGTGCGCTTTCTGCCGCTTCCTGGACGGCGGCCACCATGGCCCAGCTCTTTGTATCATTTGATTGTCCGGGAGACAGTGGGTCGATGCCGAGAGTTCGAGCGATCTCACAGTTGTGCTTTTTCAGGTTATGTAACGCCAAAATTTGTGTACATTGGTGGGACATCTGAAAATAACATATTAAAAAAACATTAAAAATTATGCAATTAGACATACTAGTACAGAAAAACATGGGCTATCCAATTAAAAAAATAAAATCAAATCAAACAGGTTCAAACATTTGTGTTAGAACCTTAGAACAACAGAAACATTGATGATGGTTTTTTTGCCGCACCCTGTAAAAAGGAAAATTCTGTAGCTCTCCCTAAAACGAAGTTAGGGGTGAAAAGTATGCCGAAATGCTTCAAAATAAGGTAGCTACAGCCTGTGCGAACTTGACAGATGCACTTCTGTGCTCCCAGATAATTAAAATGAAATCATATGTGTGAAAATAAATGATATATATATATATATTAATAATGTATGCCCAAGTATACTTTTTGAACAGATGTTCTGATTTTGTGATTATTTTTATTTGGAAAATGTTCATTTTAGTTGCGGTCCGTATAAATAAATATCACCAAGATACTAAAATGGTCCATCTTACTGACACATATATAAGAAAGCATATTATATTTTAATATGGCTATGGCTACTATTATTTTTGTTTTGGTTTTCTGTAAGTGTTACAATTTTGTTTGCTTTATTGAAAACATCTTCTCTTTACAGTTGGGCTCTTCAAGAGCAGTATGTTGATCATCTAGAAAACAAATTGAATAGCAATAGTGAACACAGTAAGTTTACACTTATGTTGTATATATTATTTGGAAGTATTTTTGTAGCAAATTAATAAGTTGAAATTCATTTAGTTGCATGTTTATTATTATCCTTAATTATAATTTAACATTTTATGCATTCTTTTGATATATGCTTTTGATGTGGGCTGCTAAGATCCACATTCTAAAAGTTTACCAAACATTATCTACTGGTCATCAAAATTGTACCAATACTATTTAAATTATCAAAATTTTAAGAAATGCACAAAAATTCACACTTTTCAATAAAAAATAAGCCAGTGATTTATTCAAACATTAAAAGGAGTTTAAAGAGGATTTAGGATATAATTTTAAAGGATATGTGTATTCCTAATATCAGCATAGGGTTAGACAGCCATACTCAACCTGTGGCCCGGTGAACCTTTACGTGCAGCCCGACACACATAATCATTAATCCATATTTATAAAATTGTGATATACATAAAATATGTATTTAAGGCCTTCACTATTGTTTTATGTATTTTCATGGACAGACAAAATCTGCCCTATTATTTAAAATTATATTAAATTATATTAAAACATCCTAAATGCTGTTTACTTACAAAGGAACCTCCAAACATGATACAAACAGATTTTGATGATTTTAATGTATGTTGTAGGGGTTATACCCCTCACTATTCAAGTCAAAGGTTTCCTTCAAATAGGCCTTAGTTTTTAAGAAATTTGGTGTTAGTTCAGCATGCATTTTAAATACCCATTAGTTTGATGATCTTCTGAACAAGGTCTTTGTGGCGCAGAGCTAACGTTTGCGCTTCCAGTCCTGGTGGCAAGGGTTCTGTCCTGTGCTGTGACTTCTTTCCTTTTTTAATTAATTGTATATTTTTGACACATTACAAGTTTTGCGCAGAATTATGAGTTCTACATCTTTGAACTTTTTGATATTTTCCTAATAATTAAAAATTTACATTTTTGAATTTTTCATGAAAATTTATATATTTTTTTTTGCAATTTTTAAATTAATATTTCTGTTGACAAAAATCCAAACTAATTTATGTTTTAATATCTCATCATTTTAAAACTATTATTGTTTACATTTATGTATATTCATTTATTTATCATATTTATGAAATAATGCATATTTTTTTTAACTTGCATTTTCTATTAAAAATTTTTTAAATTGATTAGGAGAAAATTAACAAAATAATATATCCTTTTAATATTTGATTTGTTCTAAATATATTGCAATATGTTAATACAAAAATATTTATCATCACCAACATAACATCTTTTGTTTATTAAATGTGGAATTAATTGTGTGATACATATCGTAAAAATATTCAAAACAAAATATTGCATTAAAAATCACCATTAAAAATTTCTTTACATAAATTAAATTGTTTTAACAGTATTGGAAGAATGGGTAAATTAACATATTACATTTTCTTTAAATACTTAAATTGTGATAAATATATTAAAAAATGCATTAAAAGTTGAAAAACAAATTACTTCAAATGTGATAATTGTCTGCAAAAGAAGCTAAACGAAATCAATTAAAAGAAAATTTTATTTATTCTGATATTATCATAAAAGTCATTGCAGACAATTTTTTTTCAAATATATTTTATATGTATTATAATTTACAACAATTTTTCATTTCTAGTTGAATTTTTCTGTATGACATCGACATCGTTTTTTCTTGTTAGAATGGGGGGGGGGGGGGGGGGAAATGTAATAAATTTTTTATTTGTGCAAATCAAAAATAATGTTAAATTTGAACTTTGTTAAATGTATTTAGATGACATTAAAAATTGATGTAACTGGTTAAAACTTGCATATAAGTGTTACTACTTTAATATTTTATTACTCCTTTAAGATATGCTATTTTAATTACCTAATCATACATATGTTTAGAAGATTTGAGATGAAAAATATTTTGTATAAGTTATTTAAAAAAATTATAATTTTTCATTTAAAATTCCATAAAGTTAAAAAAAAAGTATTTCAGAATGGTTATTAAAATATAAAAGGTAAATAATAATAAATTTTAAACAAATTTCTCATAAAAAAAACCTAAATTAGTTTGGAGTTTCGTCAATAGAAATATTAATTTCAAAATAGTCAATTTTTATGAATAATTTGAAAATGTAAATGGAATTTATTAGGAAACTATCAAAATGTTCATAGATGCAGAAATTCATAATTCTACATATAACTTGTAATGCGTCAAATGTATAAAATTAATTAAAAAAGGTAAAAGTAAGCTGTGCTGCAGGTGTCCTGATTGAGCGCGGACGTAGACGACCACCGAACTCAAGTCCTGAGGGACTTTATTGCGCTAGCAGGTTGGTCTCCCTGCGGTGCTTCGGCCTTAAAAAAGGTAAAAGGCACATGATAGGACAGAACCCTCGCCTCTGGGACTGGAAGCGTGGATGCTAGCTCTGCACCACGGAGACCACGGAGTTCAGAACGTTAAACTAATAGGTATTTGAAATGCATGCTGAACTTTTACCTCAAATTTCCCAAAAACGAAGGCCCATTTGAAGGAAACCTTTGACCTGAATAGTTAGGAGTATGACCCCTACAACATATTTTCAAATCATCAAAATCTGTGTGCATCTTGTTTGGCAGTCTCCTTGTTAGTCAAAAGTTCATTTTTCATGTAGTCCTATTTGTGCTACAGTAATGCATGCATTTCTTAATCTTCAACACCAATAAAATATTATTTCAAATTAATTAAATTTGCACTAATATATTTCTACATTTTAAAACACAAAAAAATGTGTTTGCATTGAGCAAAAGACTGGTTTATTAAAGAAAATAATTTTTTTTTCCTTTAGAACTTGGAAATTCTGCATTGTTATATTGTTACATTTTGTACTTATTATATAGCTAAATACTGTTTATTTGGATTAAAAGTTTGTTGCAGGGAAAAATAGCACCAAAAACGTTTTACAGCTCTATTTCCAAACAACAATCTTTGCGGCATACTTCTAGAACATTTGCAATTGAAATCTAATACAAAGTATATTGTTTGGAATTAATTTTTGGCAACATTTATTTTGCTACAAATATTCATCCCTATTGATGGTATTAACTTTGTTACAATGCTTTGTTAGATTACTTTTGCTATCTTAATATTTTTATTACCCCTTTTTTACTTTGATAAACAAGTAAGTTTCGCCCTGCCTAAAGTTGCAAACGTGTTTGCAGCCTGCGAGAAAAAAAAAAGTTGAGTATGGCTGGTCTAGACAGTAACCGAGTCTTGCTTATTTTAAGCTGCCACCATTAATATGTAGGGATACGATTTGGTCTTGATACCAAATATTAGTCATCTGAATACACTGGCCTCCAAAAGTTAAGGTACAACCAGTTTTTTGACGCTCACTATTAATGGTTACTTATATATTTGTCAGGAGGAACTGTAAACATCCCACTTTAGGAATTTGATAAGTAACTTCAATAAAATCTTATGAAAAAATTATACCAATCTCAATTATTTTAATGTATTGGATACTTATATGTTTGTCAGGAGTAACTGCAACTGTCCCACTTTGGGAATTTGTGTGAAATTTTTTTTATGGTTGATTATCTTGAATTGTTGGTACTAAAATAGTGTTGTCCATGTCTATGAGATGTCGTTTACTTGATTCGTTAAGATGGCGGGCAATCTGATCGATGGAAATGGATTTATCACAAGCTGGTGCTGCTAGACGTCTTAATGTGTTTCGTAGTGTGCTCTGAGATAAATTTGAATCCAAAAATTCAGTATCAAGAATACTTGTTCCAGATCGCTCTTGGGTTACAACCCCTGTACAAGATCGCTTTCTAGCTCTTTTGGCCCAAAGGAGGAGCATCACTACTGTGCCTCAGCTCATTTCAGATCATCGTAAAACAACAGGAATGACAATACCTGCGATTACGATGCATAGGCATCTTCACAATTAAGGACGTGTGTGGCCCTCTTAATCAACAACACAGTAGTGCCCTTTTATGTTGGCCAAGAGAGTACGTTACATGGAACACACAACAATGGGCTTCCATACTGTTCATAGATGAGTCCCAGTTTGCTTTGGAGAGTGATTCCATTTGTGTGCTGATCTGGAGAGAACAAGACATCAGATTCTACCTATGTAACATTGTTGAAAGCCGCAGTTATAGAGGAGGTGGAATCATGGTTTGGGCTGGAATCTCTCTCTTGGTCCCAGTAAATTCCATGTGTGCCATATAAGAATTCTGACTGCTGTAAAATATTGGGATGAGATCCTTGCTCCGTTTGTCACACCGTATGGTGGTACTATTGGTGATGAATTAATCTGAATGGTTGATAATGCCCGATCAAATTGAGTTAGAGGCATTGATTAATATCTAGAAGATCAAGGTTTGGAGCGAATGGAATGGCCAGCACAATCTTCGGACCTTGATCCCATAGAGCATCTTTGGGATTATCTCAGCAGACAGGTGGCTGCCGTAAGTCATCCTCCAGTCATTAAATGAGCTGGAACAAGCATTGCTCCATGTATGGGAGTTGTTTCCCTTTCCAGTGACCAACAACTTAATTGACAGTGTGGAAAGTCGATGCTACAAAGGCATTTATTTACAAGTAGAACTGGACAAATGCCTTATTAAAATCCATTTATTTAATTTTTTATTTGAAAAAAACTGCTATTTATTCAAACAGTGGACTTTTTCAAAAAATAAAATTTTTTATTTGTAAATCATGCTTGATGTTAAAATTAAGTAAAATTCAATAAATAACTGTTTAAAGCACAATTCTCCTAAATTTCATGTTTTATCTTCATTTGTTTTCAAATTAGACACAAAAGACTGGTTGTACCCTAACTTTTGGAGGCCAGTGTAGTAACATTTAAAAAATATTTGCATTTGGATTATATATTTTATTTATTTACATACATATTACATAATTTACATACATGTAAATTTAAAAATAGAAATACAATTAAATATAAATTATTTTTTGTTATTTGTATGTTTAAATATTTTAACAGCTTAATGTATTTTTGTAATATTTCAAGCATAATCAGGCTAATAATGATACATGACTTTTACCAAATCTAAATTACTAATTAAGAGATTAAAAAAAGATTATGACTTCTACTATGCTTTTATTATGCTTTACTTCATTTCTATGATACTTTTACTCTTTCTTATATTAAAAATTAATGAGCCCCTCACAATGCTTACTTTCCCCCAGGAAGTGCATGAAATTTACAGATATTAATATCCAAGCTCTTTTAAATCAAATCACGTTTTTCTCTTTTCTATAAATGTATATTTGAATACATTTTGAGTTCAAATCGATTGTTCATCAACAAAGACCCTTTCCTAACAGTTATGTCTATAAAATTGGTTCAAATCTCCAACTTTGACACCATGTTCTTAAAGATCTATAGCATTTATAGGAAATTCTAATTGATTTCTTAATATCTGAATGGATCTCAATAGCTGAAAATGTTGTGCATTTAAGAATGAAAATTATGAATGTGTCAAAAGATTTGAAAAAAGCTTTTTTTTTTCTAAGGGGGGAGGGGATGTATTCAGCTAATTCTGGTTGTATTTGGCTAAATATTTAACAATATTCGGCAAAAGGGCTGAATAGACTGAATACTGAATAGTGGCTGAATATTTGTTACATCCCTACTAATATATTATGCCTGGCCCCAGTGATGATTAAACCATCTAGAGGCTTTTAAGCAATTGAAGAGCCAGGGCCCTAATCTGCAAAATCTAAATATTCTGCTGTGCCAGTTGCCATGTTACATGATTCTGCTACTTGGGTAACATTCATGTTTGTTAAATATTATATTTCGATTTTTTACGTATATGAATATTTCGCTGTTTGGATATTTTTCTTATAAAACTTTTCTTACAAACAAGAAATATGATGTGTTCGAATTTCTCAGGCTATAACCCTCCCTAAAAGTTGCAGCTCCATTTTTATATAGTTGCCTATTCTATGTAATCCGGTACTGCTAGCTTAGCTTATTAATATGATATATTTCAGCAGTGCAGATCTCCACTTCAAAATAGTGTCATTTAAAGTTACTTTATTCAAAATTTTATCTGTAATACTTTAACAGCATTGTTAATTTATTATTTGAATAACTCTAAATAGGTTTTAATACAACTATGTTTTTTTAAATTAGAAATTAGATAAGATATTTTTTTTTTAATTACAAGCATATCGAAATTTTTATTCAATTTTAAACAGAATATAAACTCTTATTTATATATTTTTTTTTTTTTTTTTTTTTGTTAAACCATTGGGAAGATGGTTGTTGTTTTCAGTTGAGAATGGACCTCTTGACGACATCATTCTATTGACGTTGTGACTTTATTTTCTTAAGCGTTTTTATCGAAATTCTGTAACTTTAGAAGAATTTTTCTTTGAATAGGTAATAGAAATGCATAAAATCGTTACAAAAAGGATAGATGCAAATTATTAGATATGAAAAAAAAAGCCGAATTCAAAAATAGACATCGGATGAGAAATCGTCTTATATATATATTTTTTTTTGTTTGTTTTCATTAATATATTGTAAATTTGGTGCTTTCCTGTTAATAGAGGCCCCCAAGGATGAATCGCCAAGTGACTAAGATTTATCGCCAAATTTTAAAGCATGTATGACATTATAATAATATATGATATATATATATAACATTTCTTGACGTATGTGGGCAAGTTATAGTCATGTATGATGCATATATGATGTATATACATATATGACATGTGTATGTGATGTATATACAACATATAAGACGTAACTAATATGTGTATAATGACATATATGGCACATGTTTGGAATATATATATATATATATATGCGTATATAGGATGCATATATAAGCTTTGCGATGATCTTGGCGAAATCATAACTGCAACCTTTTTCATAATCATAATTGTGGGGGCCGCTATAACACAAAAATATGGTAATTTTTTTTTTTTTTTTTTTTTTTTTTTTTTTTAAAGCTTTTGGAACATTTTTCCAGTGGTTATTGTAATTTGTTAAATTATAATTTTTTTTTCTTGTTAGCGATTGCTAATAAAGTAAAATTTTGTCATTATTGAGAAATTCTTTTTATTGTAGCTGAGTTATTAAGCTTAAGAGAATCTGAGGAGAAATTAAAACAGCAACAGTTAGATGCAACAAGAAGAGAAAATATATTAGTTATGCGTTTGACTACCAAAGAGCAAGAAATGCAAGAATATGCGGTATGTACTTTTTCTTAATATCATTACTAAAAGCTTTCAGGAGAAAATTAAATAATAAATTTTTAAAATACAGTAAAACCTCTCACACTTCAGAATAATGGAATTGTCTGCTATTCCAAGGTAAAGGAATCATATAATATTAGTTCTGAATGTCATCATCCCTTTTTCAATGCACATACATAACGCACAGCAGTGAATGAGTTATCACTCGAAAGGTTTTTGAACGGGCTTTTGTTGTAGTACACTCACATTTTGTTAAAATATGTTTGATTAAAAATTGCAGTTTATTTATAATTAATGAAAAAACATATCAGCTAATAATCTCAAAGATTGCAGTTTGAAAGCCTTACATGGGTCCACTAGTGCAAATATTTGTTGGGGATTGAAAAAGTGTCTGCTATTCAAGAGTGACCAATATAAAGGTTTTACTGTATTAATCTGCAAAATTAGGCTGCAATTTTAAGTCAGTGAAAATAAAATATTAAATTTTATTAATCTATATAAATTGTATATTCATTGAATAATTCTACAGTTTTTTATGTTATTTATATTCTTATGACTTTATAATAACATTTTAAGGTTTAATAATTTATTTTTTATTGTACATGACAGGCAAAATAAAAGGTAAAATTGTACTTTCTTTTATCCTCTTGAGACCCAAGCTCGTATTTTTCGCACAAATTTTACCGTAATTGAGATTATTGCTCCTTTTGAGACTAAAAATCAATAAATATGTTAATTTATTTAATATATTTATATATATATATATATATAGTTTTTTAGCTTGTCCAATAAAATAGACATGGGGTCTTCGCCTTGTGAAAAACATATTATTGACTTACGTGAATCTGAATGGAAAATTCTTAATATTGGACAAAAAATAATGGCTCAAAACAGAATTAGACTCAAAATAATGACACAAAATCTAATTAGACACAAATTATTAATTAAAAAAATTTAATTAGACACTAAATAATAATAATAATAATTATTATAAAATACTTAATTACACGCAAAAAATAAATAGATGAGCTTAAAATTGAATAATTTATGAATGGGCTTCTGCAAAGCAATTATTTTGGTAGTTAAACAGATATACAAATTGCACTTCATTTACAAAAATTTAGTTTTTTATAAAATTTGATTTTGCTTCATAACTCATTTTATTTGTCCATTATTTTAGGTAACTGTTGGATACTCTTTTTAAAGCTGAGTAGATTGCACAAGTTCAAACTTTTAGGGCCCCACCAGTGGCTGAGAGATTCTTCTCTTAAAGCTGGTAGACGGGAGGTGCTGGGTTCAAACCCCTGTTATGCTCGTCAACCTAACCGTTCGAAGTTTTCTGTGTTATTCTTGGAACCTTGACGTAAATACAGGTTACTACCCTTAGAAAGACCCTCATGGAGGGCACTCCCCCCCTAGGGCCTATATCCCTTGTGTAGATAATCGGCCGTCATAAAATCAACCAATCAACCAACCAAACTTTTGGTGGCGACTAGGTTGCTAGGTGGAGATGTGTTGGGGCTTGAGTTTTCATCATGACTTGAATAACTCAACTTTGATTTCCTCAAAAGCTGATTCGCGCTAAGCACCTAGAAGTATAATAATTGGATGGATTTGTATGATACCAATTTCTTTGTTATTTTCCTCCTTCTTACCTTCGTCACTAACTGTAAAGCTGTGACACGTCACAATTCAATTTATTGCTTCCAAACATGTCTCAATAACTTTCTCTAGATCTAAATAATGCCAGTTTCCAAATATCTATCTCTAAAAAAGATAGGCCTTAAAAATCAGATTTCTTGCGGCAAAGTCCCATTTCTTTCACTGCAAACTTTTCTATCTTCAGAAGTGTGTTTTTATTACTCATCAATCAATTCTAAGCATCGCTTAATTTCAAGTTTTACATCATCAAATAGAAAAGTGTAGGCCAATTTAGTGTAATTTTAAATACTTTTCAATTAGAATTTTGTTTTAAATCTATCTCAACACCAACCCTTTATTTCCTAAAATAATTATATTAATTAGTGGCACAACTACCACAATTGTCAATTGAATGCCAAGTGGAAGTTTAAAAGAAATAAAAATGAGTTTATTTATAATCTTATAATGTTATCTTTAATTATATTTTTATTCAAATTTGGTTATTTTAATTTGATTAAGTTAATTTAATTAGAAACAACATACTAATAAAACATAATATGAAAATCTTGCAATGAACAAGAACAGAAAAAGATATTAAAAGAAAAGCTTATTTGTAAGTAAATCTCTTTATTTATTAAATACTGCAAAAAATCACGTTTCACTGAAATAAAAAATTAAACAAATGTACTAATATGGAACAAGCATTTTATCAGTAGAATTATGCACTTCTAGGACAATATTTAATTATTTAATTGCCAATAGAAATGTATATTGTCTACTTCTGTATTTGCTTCAATACAGTATGGAATTTTGGATAAAAACAAACTTTCCCTTCAGTATTCTAAAAGATCCTAATATGAATGGAAACAACTGAATAAGACCCAACGTCCAATACAATGGACATTGATAAAAAAAAATGTGTTTATTCTCCAAAATATGGATTCAATTACTTAAACTACGGTTTAATTTCATTAATGTAACATTTAAAATTAGATATATGCTGCATTAATATCAAAATACTTTAAACAAATATATGAAATTTGAGTAAAAACTGTGTACTCACCTTCAACAATCTTTCACCTGTTCGCCGCCATTTTCAAATTATTAAAATACACATTTTACGGTGATTTTTTTACCTTTTCGGTATACAGATACCAGCACTAGACTATCCATTATAATGGACAGTAAGTTTTTACCAGTTCCAACTGAAATTAAATATTTTATACGAAAAATTAAAATGTCCAATAGGGTGGGCGCAGGGTCTCAGGAGGTTATAGTGGCCATGGCAAGTGAAAGAAAAATTTTCATAAGTATTTTCTGATACCTTATTCACTGTTTTATACAGGGTTTGAAATAACAAATAATGCAGTCATTAGCCGCTCTATATTTTACACCTGAAAATTTCAGATTAATGACCATGATAACCCATTAATATTTTTTTATGCCTAAATTTTTAAGTTTCATTTGCTTGCAAGATATAAAATTTCATTATTAACTAATACCTTTGTGACGAGTATCATATATATCGTATATAAGGTGCTTACAATCCTTAATTTTCACTGCCATTATTTCCAATTAGTAATTTTTACCTTATTATTCACATAACTTTTGCAATTAAATAAGGCAAAGATTACTGTTCAGAAATAGTGGTGCTCAATATTTTAAAATTGTAAGCAGGAAGTTCATCACAAGTTCAATAAAAAAGACTAATATTTTATCGGCTACTTCTAACAGTGATTTGTTTGTTAGGCTGCATAGATTAAGCTTCACTGAATAAAATTCATGAACTGTAATCAGGATTTGTTGATTTAAATCAGCTGATTTTTTTTAATCGTTGATTTAAATCAGTTTAAAAATATATATATTTCAAATTTAGGTCAAGATATTTTGTAGTAAATATTATGTTTTACCAAAATACATTGCAAATTTAAGAAGTGGAAGAGACTGGGAACTCAAAATCCACGTATTTTTAATTTTATTTAAATCAAATATCACACTTTAAAATAAAAATTTTAAATTAAAAATAAATAATCTCAGCTGAAAAGTGTTAAAAGATTAATGCATATACATACTTGCCAACTTTTACACTTTAGGTGTAAAATTTACATTTATGGAGAATTTTTTACACTTTTACACTTAGGGCACATATTTTTACACTTTTTTACAAAGTTTCTTCCAAGTTTCATTTTTCATTCCTTAATTTATGAATTACTTTCTAGTTGCTTATAGTAATGGTAAATGATGAATGTGAGGGGAATATCTATTTTATCCATTATATCAATTTTATTCAATTTTATGTCAAAAAATGAGTTTGGGTTTCATTGTTCTAAAATCATCAGGAAGATTTTGAAAATTTGTATTGCATGTAAGAATTCGTATTTTAAATAAATTTGCTCAGACGTAAAGCAAAAATTAGATAAGTGATGCTGTGTATATGTCTTTAAAATCAGTTTCTTAATGAATGCTGTAATGTTTTTCATATTTTTCTCATCAAACTATCTTTATAATGGTCAGCATTGTATTATTTAATAATATTCAACTATTATATACTTAACATTTTTTGAAAAAGGCCATGTATGTGTTATTTAAAAATGGGTTTTATGTTAAAAAAAATTGTATGAAATGCTCTTTATGCATCATTTTACACTTTGCCATTTTCAAAAGTTGGCAGGTATGGTATAAGAAAACTTTTTATTGAAAGTTTGTATTTACGAGCCTAAGTGTCTAAGATTAGTGAATATTTTATTTGTGTTTAAGGGTTTTTTTGTGCAAACTCCCGTGCAGAAGTATCAGTAAAATTTGCAGATGAGGCAGATTTTTAATGTTTTCACAACATTACGTAGAGAAGATTGATTGCTGGAGGAAATTAATCATAAAAATGTATAAGAAAAGTGTTATATTCATAAAATCTGCAGATAAAGTGAATTTTTAAAGTTCGCCCATTCTTTGGTAAAAAAGACAAGTTGCTACATGAAAATAATTTAAAAAATATATATCAAAAACATGCTGTATCAATAAAATCTGCAGATAAGGAAGATTTTTAATGTTTTTCTTGCTTTTATGTCGAGAAGATGAATTGTTAAATGAATAAAAATATAAATGAATGATAAATGTATAAAAAAAAAACTGCTTTATTTCTGCTTAAAAAAACTGCATCTATGATTTACACTCCCGGGTGTCTGAAATTAGTTACTACTTTATTTTTATTATAAACACAAAATAAAAACACTTAAAATAAAAATAAGCGTGCAGTGAGTCTGAGATTAGTGAAAACTACTTTTATTTTACGTATTTATTTTGCTCCTTTCTGTGTGCAGATCTACCATTGAAGTCCACTTATGAAGCATATTTTTAATATTTTCACTTTTCAATCTCTCATATTTTGTTTTTACAAGGAAGGTTTTAATCAATTTGGAATAAGCGCCATTATACAAATTTAGAAAAATTACAGAATATTCTTGTTCTGTCTATTCATGTCATCCTCTTGAACCTCGATATATCACCCATAAAACAAATAATGAAAATTTCATTTTATTGGCGATATATCATCAGTTGGTGGCAATGAAATTTTTAAAAATATGTTTTTATGATAAATACTTTTTAAGGAAAATTTTTTTCTACTCTTCCTACTGCAATAGTTTAAGTTTAGCTTTAAATTAATACATGTTTATAAGTACAGTTTTGTTATGTACATTTACATGTATATATAATGAAATTTAATTATTTTATACAGTTTAGAACAAAATTTAAATTGATTAAAATTATTTCAAGCTGAAAATTAAGGTTTGATTCTAAGCACTGTTAATTCAGCTTCAATATTTTTATGTTGCTTGGGTATCATGTGATTACAGTATAAGTTGTGATGCATATTTATATTTTTTAATGATTTTCTTTACTGTATTATGGCTCTTTTTTGCAGTTTCATTTATTTAGCACTAGCTAACCCGCCCGGCGTTGCCCCAGCCCTAGATATTAATAATCTGTTCTATACGAATATGACTGAAATCTGTAAGGCTATCAAAATCACGTCGAATGAGGCAAACCCCGTCGTAATCGGGCTCATAAAACCCATGATAGAAAGCTCATGCTGGTGGTCAAAAGTGCAACTAAAATATTTAAGGCTATAGGTATCAAGTCGAATGAGCCAAACCCCGTCGTAATCGGGGCCCATAGAACCAGATATACTCCTATAGTTCCACCGCCAGAGGGCGCAGGTCTGTTTTGGAAGAGGCCTTTTCAGAACACTCGACCCAACCAAATTTCCTAGTAGAATTGAAATTTAACCACGGGTAAACATTGTCAAAATAGCGGAAATCTCGAAAGTGGGTTACGTAAACGATCAGTTTCGAAAGGGTTAATGTAGATATTTTTTTATAACCCAATGGTGCGTTTTGAAGAAAATGAACGTATCTATGATCTGGAGTCTACTGTTTGTCTGTACTTGCATTTCCCGAGTCGATGCCAGATTTTTAAACCTGGGCAAAAAAACAAAAATCGTGTGAGTTTTGGAAAGGATTTTTTAGCCACACACAGGGTGGCTTATTCTTTCAATCTCTATCATTTTTCATGTTTATGAAAAGTCACAGCAATCCATCGTTGCCACAGATTAATCTCGGAAAATGAAACATTTGAAGTTACTTAAAAAATTAATAACTCGAAAAGTATTTCTCACAAAATTGTTTTACAAACTGCGTTAGAATGGTAAAAAATTGTATTTTTCTTGATATAAATTTCACATCTAATGATTATGTCGTTTTTCAAATATTAGATTTCAAAAATTACAAAACTTCACAATGGAGTACCGTAGCGAAACTTTTACGCGTAAAAAGATAATGATAAAGGCATTGTGGCTCGACGTGTATCGTGTATACTGGCCATAGCATGAGTAACGAATTATAGTAAACTTATTATTCTGTTAAAATATAAAAGTGAATTATGTATATACATTTTTAAAAAATAAAGAAAAACATTTTATCACAAACATCAACAAAATTTTTTCTTCTATTTATTCCCTTATTCCAAAGATATCGTTTTATCGTCTGCTGCCATAGCAACATGAATTAAATTTCATTAAAAAAAATTGCTCAGTGGTAGAAAAATATTTTTCTAAATCGAATGGTTATTGAACAACTCAACACTTTAACAGGGAAATTTTTATTTGTTATTTAGATACTAGCCGCCACTGGCGACCAGTTTGGTCTCCCTTAAATGTATGTTAAACATTGCAACACGTTACATTTATTCATAATTTAATTTTCCCTTAATCCTTCGCCAAATCGGAAGATTCTAATAGACAAATCATGAACTTTTGCGATCATGGTAGCATTTCGCATATTTTTTGGGCACAAATGTCACATACGCACGTTGGCGCGATTCACCCCCCCCCCCCCTCCCCCGCCAATTTGGCGAAAACTTTGTTATGGAAATTGTTGTTTATTTACTTTTATTTTTTATTTTAATTCTATAAATTATTTTTGATATGTATATCAATATTTATTTACAACAAACTATCATTTATTTATTTTTATTCTTTTTTTTAATTATGAGTATTTTTGTTAGCCGGGAGCAGATGATAATTCGCCAAATATCGTTCCCATCACCGTCATTCATACTACAATTAATTTAATTTTAAATTATAAACCTGTCACTCATTTCATTTAAAATACTTAACTTTAATCTAAAATGCTTATATTACATAAATTTAAAATACTTCACACTTTTCATTTAAAAGGGAAAATAAATAAATAAATAAATAAGAAATAATATCATAAATCAAAACATTTGATTTCAAAATCAAAGTATCATTTCTAATTTGTACACGCGATAAATAAAAGCTGTATTAGCGATTTTAAAAATGCTAAAAATCTGATTCATTAAATATTATTACACTAGCCGCCACTGGCGACCAGTTTGGTCGCCCTTAAATGTATGTTAAACATTGTAACAAATTATTTTTATTCATAATTTATTTTTTTCCTTAATCCCTCGCATAACTGGAAAAATCTAATAGATAAATCAAGAACTTTTGCGATCGCGGTAGCATTTCGCATAATTTTTGTTGTTATGTATTTCATCTTTCTTGACAAAAACCGCTTAACCCACTTAAGAATTTATGCTTCATGTCCGTTTGCTTATCACTTGCAATATGCTCGCTAATGCGGAGATTCTTAAACATATTTGGCGCAAAACAAAAATCGCGCCAGTTCCGGTGCGTCCGTGACAGCTGTTTCAATTTAAAATACATGACGTTCACATTTTTCATTTAAAATAGAAAATAGAAAAATAATAATTATCATAAATCAAAACATTTGATTTCAAATGAAAGTATCGTTTCTAATTTGCACGCGCAAAAAATAAAAGCTGACAATTATTTTCGAAATTTGATCCATTAAATATTATTACATGAGTTCAACTTACGTCAAAAAAGATCCGGAAGTTGAGTTGTATGGAACAGAATTAAGGTAAACTTTGACTGTCTCACTGGTGCCGATTATTTTTTTTTACACCAGGCAGCGGTCCAAAAATTCATGGTTTAATATTTTAAACGTTCACAACGAATGAATCTTTTTTTTTTGTTGTTGTTGTTTACTTTCATGGATACAGAATTTGAACAGCGAACCTAATTGAAACTGAAGTTATTGCAGAATGTATACATAATTGAACGTAAGTCATCTCTCAAATATTAATTTATTTTGAACGATCTTTCTAAAAATGTAACTTTTATGCAGTTTTATTAGAAAAAATAATTTTGAATAAAAATGTCTGCCTGGCATATGAAAAAGTGAAGCGGCATCCCGGAACTGTTGAGGACAGTCACATGACATACGGTTTTTATTATTACATGAGTTCAATTTACGTCAAGAAAAGGTCCGAAAGTTGAGTTGTATAGCACATAATTATGGTAAACTTTGATTGTCTCACTGGTGCGAATTATTTTTTTGACGCGAGGCAGCGGTCCAAAAATTCATTCGCGGAGAACTTGCTTTGCGAATGATTACCTCCGTGATTTAATATTTTAAATGTTCACGACGAATCAATCTTTTTTTTGTTTACTTTTATGAATAGAGAATTTGAACTGCGAATCTTTCGACTGAAGTTATTGCAGAATATATACATAATTGAACGCAAGTCATCTCTCAAATATTAATTTATTTTGAACGATCTTTCTTAAAATGTAACTTTTATGCAGTTTATTCGAAAAAATAATTTTGAATAAAAATGGCCGCTTGGCATATGAAAAAGCGATGCGGCATCCCGGAACTGTTGAGGACAGTCACATGACTTACAGTTTTATTATAGAGATTTTAAAATTGTTTGTTGTCATTGCGTTTTTATTCTGAGTTACAGCTAGTTTATTTATTTTTTAAATAAAAGCCGTGTGTGGCAATCTATATTCGGCCTTATAGCAGAATTTTCCCCTCTTGTTTTTTTTTTTTTTTTTGGAGGGTTAAAATTAAAAATTTTTCAAAACGGATTCCAGATTTTAAAAAACAAAGGGATGTAGATTAGGCGCAGTATTTTTAGTTTTTCGTATCTTGTTTATAAACACTAATTCAGATTTTTAAAGATAGGAGAAATAGTTTAAAGAGCGAAATTGACTTACGGTAAAAAACGTTTTCGAAAGGGTTAACGTGATTTTTTTTAAACTAAAGATTTCTGCCTAAGACCAATAGAACGTAGATAGATGTCTTTAGGTGTGTTGTGTTTTGTTTGGTTATTTTAGAGAGCTGATGCCAGATTTTATATATCGCAGAAAATCGAAATTCTCAAAAGAGAGTCCTGGGCATGAATTTTTTTGAAGGGTTAATATTCGTATTTTTCAAAAACAAATATAGATGTTGAAAAAGGAATAAATGTAGATATTGTCTGGTATTTTTAGTTTTTCGTACCTCTCTTTGAATTGCCGATGCAAATTTTTAAAAATTGCTAAAATTGCAAAAATTGCAAAATGGCATACAGAAAATATACTTTTTCATCGGGTTAATTTTCGTATTTTTTAAAACTAAAGGTGGCTTTGAAAAGGGCAAAATCAGCTCTTTAATTTGATGACTTTTGTTTTTTCGTATCTTTTGTATTCCGGTGGATGCAAGGCTCAGAAAACGGGAGAAAATAAAAGACATGAATTCGATGCTTTTTGATTATTTTTTTTTTTTGAAGGGTTAAATGTAAAGTTTTTTCAAACCAACCAGATCGTTCGAGACGTAAAAGTATGTTCTCTCAGAATATGAGATGTTTTTTTTCATATTTCTAGCCGTTCGCCCATGGCGAATTTAGAAAATTAACCCTCTAAGCATTTTGCCCGTATTTTTCCGTTTCCCAAAAACAACTTAAATCGGCTCTAGATAAAAATATTTTTAACAAAATTGTATTTTAAGATATATGTAAAATAAAGAGATATGAAACATAATTTTAGAAACAAACATGGAAAGAAAATTTAAATTATTTTAAGTTTTACGAATATTTTTATGAAAATGCAGGAAAACTCTCAAGATGCTCAGAGGGTTAAAAAAAAAAAAAAGACGGGATGACGTGCTTTTTTTCTTCTATTCCTGAAGATACAGATATTGGTTTCTGAGCATGCGCGAGCTAGCTTCTGAAAAATGACTTTTATATTTGTGATTTATGATCAGTTTTTAATTAATAACTACTCTAATTTTCAAAATTTTAAAATTCTGAGGCTCGGGTGCATCAGAAGAGGGTTTGGACTATCTAAATCTAAAATTTCAGGCTTCTAGGTGGGCTGGATTTTGCTAGGCATCGCCAACAGACACACAGAGCGAAACTTTATTTTATTAGTATAGATAATGACTTTTTTTTTTTGTACAATTTTAGAGCTCTTTTTTACGTTTCTATATATGTTTTCTTCCCCATGGCAAAATCTCTTAATCTTTACTGTAAAAATCTAAAAAATAACACAAACACAAAGTTTAAAAGAGATTATTAGATTGAAACTAACTTATTTTTAAATTTTGTTAGATAATAATGGTAAATTGAAAGAAATTTGAAGGAAGGAGTTGCCGATATTTACTTTCTTTTGGTAGAGAAAGTGTTTTTGGGATTGGATTTTGTTGAAAGTTTATAAAAAAAATTGACTCTCTTTGAATGACTAATTCTATATTCTTACTTTATATTATTTGTCAATAATATATTTACAATGAAACATTTAATTTAGGAAATACATATATTTTTTTTATTATTCTAACTGTATATTGTTTATATGTAAAACTGTTACATTCCTTAGGTTGAAAATAGAATCTTGCACAGGTCGGGTCCCGCAAATTCCATTTGAAGTCAACTCCGCAACCCTCCCCTCCCCTTCCCTCCTCCAAAAATAAAATAAAATAAAAAATAAAATTAATAAATTAATAAAAAATTCATCGATCCGAACCCGACCAAAATAATTTTTGTCAAATGATAAATTGGCAGAAATTTGAAGGAAGGAGTTGCCGATGTTTACTTTCTTTTGGTAGAGAGAGTGTTTTTAGGATTAAGGGAGTTATTTCTTCTTGCATTTTAATTTTGTTGAAAGTTTATAAAAAATTTGACTCTCTAACCTGAAATGAAAGAAAAGTTAATCACGTTTTAATGCAATTATGAAAAGTAATCTGCAATTATATCTCTAATATCAATTTTATCTTTTATTTAGAAAAATGGACATATCTGCATTCTTTAATATTCAAATGTAGTAAAACCACTGAGTAGTGGTCGCCTCGGGATCATTGAATAAAGTTCTGCATCAGGTTGAGTTGTCTCTTAATTTTCTTTTTTTGGGTCGGGCTGACTCTTTTTTTTTTTTTTTTTTTCTGCAGGTCGGATGTCGGATTCATCATAGAATAATTATTGCTGGTCATATTTAGTTTTTTTGCAAGTCAGGTTAGGATTTTCACAAAAAAATTGAGCAGAACTACAGTAGCAATCATTTATTTTATTTAACCACTAGCTGTTGCCCATGACGTCGTTCATGTAACATTAAAAGAAAAATAAATGCATTAATTAAGGAAAACATTTCACCGATAATTAAAAACATATGTAATTAACTAACTCTTTATATTTTATAGGACACAATACAGTATTTCCTTGTTATAGGGGCTTGGACATAACTCAGTCTTAAAAAAATAAAATTTTTTGCTAAATAATATAAAAAACAATTGCAAAAGTGAAACTACAGCCAATGAAAATAAGAGTCCGTGGTGAGTGAGGAAATGATCATATCGAAAATAAAAAAGTGTTTACCAAAACACAAACCTGGTTACAAAAATGTATTTACTTTTACGTCAAATTTCGCCCACTGAAGAAAGCAAATTGACTATAGATTACAGAGCCTAACCTTCCTTTTCTCGGCTGTTTTCTACATATATATGAAAGAAATATCTACTATATACAACACACTTTCGCATTTATAATATTAGAAATTGGCACAATCGGCTTGTTTTTGAGGAAAAGTTGTATTACTTTTTGATTTCTTCTTTGCTGTTGCATTACACGAATTTTTAGATGAATTTGATTTTTGTTTTGACAACATTGCTTTGTTTTTTCAGTTTTTAAAAATATTGTAAATTTACTTAAACATTTAATTAAAAGTTATGTCATTTTTTTCATCCTATAAAACTTTACAAACAACAAGACGACAAGATAATTTTATTTTAACATCAAAGCATATCCGCTTCATTTTCGATATATGATGCCATATTAGCCAGTTTCCTGTACTTACTCAAATTCATGATGCACCTTGTATTATTATTAAATACTTGTAAAAGCATGTCTTATTTGTAATTCTTTTTTTTTTTTCCTTTTTTTTTTTTCACGGGGAAATTTTTCATTTGAAAATTAATGTTGAGGGAAAATTATTATTCCAGGTCTGTATTTATTGGCAACGATAATGGTTAGCAATGTAAAATGGTTAATTAAATTTTACAGCAAAAATATTCATTGATTCTTTATAAAAATAATGAAATTTTGGAATTCTTAAGAAAAATATTTGAAAATAATAAACAACACCTACCCTATGTTCATTTCTGAGTTATAATTCATCTATATGCAAAGATACTGAACCATTAAATCCTCCATTTTCACGTTTACTTTAGCCAAACATTCACGCACACAATTGCATTTATAATATTATTAAGATATTCAATGTTACAGAATTTTAGTAAATTAGCTATCATTTGCTAGAAAATAATGTGAAACCTCAGAAAAATCATAAATCAAATGTATTTTGACATTATAATAAAAAAAAATTGTTTTAACACAATAATTATCAAAAATAGTAATGAGTCGGTCAGTATTTAGTAGTATATATCCTCTGGCCTTTATGACAGCCTCACAATGTGCAGGCATTGAGTCGACTAACTTTTGTATTGGATCTAAAGGAATTCAGTCCCACTCATTTTTAAGAGCTTCATTTAAGCCTCCTTATTTGAATAATTTTGGTATCTTATTCTACGATCTAACTCCACCCACAGATGCTCTTTGGGGTTCAAATCAGGACTTTGGCTTGGCCACTATAGAACCTTGACTTTTCTGCATTTCATAAAATCACTTATGTACTTGGATTTGTGTTTCGGGTCATTATCTTGCTGAAAATACCACTTAGCAGGCATGTTTTGTTTAGAGTATAGTAGCATTAAGTCTTTAATATATCAGCATACATGAACTAGTCTATCTTCCCCTCAATTCGAACTAAGTCTCCACTATGTGAAAAACAACTCCAAACCATCGCATTTTTGCCTCCATGTTTGACGGTGAGTATTTGGTATCAAACATCATATTTTTTGTTTTTAGGATGTCAAATATACTTAATTCTGTCAGATGACACTGAATTAAACTTGCTTTCATTGCTCCACAAAACTTTAGACCATTCTACACTTGTACACAATTCATGCCATTTTCCAAATGCAAGTTTAGCCTTCCTGTTCTTAGCATAAGGGCTCTTTTGCTGATCTTCGGCCATGTAAACCACATAGTTTTAGGCATCGTTTGACAGCTGAAACGTGTGTGTCTATGCCGTATTTTTTTTTTCAATTCATTTTTTTTTTTATTACTACAGCCGATTTACGACAATCACTTGTAGATGGCTTTTTTATAATGCAGTCAACATTGCAAGTTTTTTTTTTTTTTTTTTTCCTGGATGGCCACTTTGAGGCTTATTTTTGATAGATTTCAATTTATTAAAAACTATTCCATGTACTAACAAGCTGTCAAAGCACGTTAAAAGAATGAGCAACTTTTGCTTGTGTCCTGCCTTGCATTTACAACTGCTTTTCTAAAATCACTAGAATATTCTTTGCATTTCGGCATTTAAAATTAATCACAATAAGTCACTATAAACACGGCTAGAGCAAACTGACGTCTTCAACAATTAAATGCAAACTAATTGTCAAAATACTTTTGAGCTAAAGAAGAATCATATTTCTTCGGTGGTGCCGAATCTAAATAAACAAGTTGAAACTTGATACCTTTGAATAACTGCAATCATATTGTTCTCAGTGATAGGGAATATATTTTCTTTTATATTAAATAAAATTAGAGTAAATATAATGTTGTCAAAATACTTTTGGCAACATGCTACTGATGCACGCTACTGTATGTTTCATATGAAAATAAATAAGCATTTGCTAAACATAAGTGTCTGCTTTTCGGGAATGACCGTTATGGAGGTCTTATTGTACATAGATTTTTAAACTGAGAAAATATTTTGGACATTCTTTTGAAAAAATTAGTCAACCTAAACTCGACCGGCAAGAGTCAAAACTTGACCCTCAACGAAAAAATATAACACTGAACTACAGGTCAGATTGGGTGTAAGTAACCCGACCCGATGCAGGACTTCTTAATTGAAAAGAATAAGAAAATTCCTTAATCAATGTTTATATTTGAGTTTAGTCCTCCCAATTATTGTAAAAAGTTCTTGAAGTATTAAAGTACCTATCAAAAGTCTTGGGTATGAGGACTTTTGTTTGTTTTGCTGGGACACACTAAGATTATTATTTTGTATTGATTATATTTTAAGTAAAAAGTTAATCCTATGCAATTTTCGGTTGATTTCCTGCATATAAATAAACAATTATTTTTAATAATGTAAAAGTATTAAGCTATTGCATATTAAAAGTGAAGTGAAGAGCGAGGCCACCTTGAATCTCCATTGATCAATATTCTAATTAGAAATGGAATGAATTATATTATGGCCAAAAATATTGTTAGAATTTTATTCACAGCATTTTAATTTCTCTGAAATGTTAACTTGTGTTTGGTACTATAAAGAATAATAATGCTTTTTGTTTTAGGCACAAATTCAAGAACTTAAACAAGCACAGATACCTAGCATTGCACAGCTACGGTCTGCACTAATGGATCCTGCTGTAAACTTGCTCTTTGATCGTATGCGGAAAGAAACAGATTCCCTCAAAGCTCGCCTGGAAGAGACTCAGAATGAACTCAGCGCTTGGAAATTCACTCCTGACAGGTGTGGCATCAAGAAGTCTTCTCCAGAATATCATGTACTCTTATTACCCGCACGATAGACCTTATTGAACCCCACGTACTTTGCGTAATATTGATTGTAAACTACAGTGCCCTCAACAAGCGAGCTCGGGATGTCATGCTGATGACATCTGCGACTCTTCAAGCTTGATAGTGGCCCTGAAACGGCCATTCTAAATTTTACTTTTTAAGCGGTGTGCAATATGTAGAAATGAAGCTTTTTAATATGTTCAAGAAGCAGTAACTATTTCCTCGAAGTATATACTTTTTAACTTTCATGGGGAAAAGTCATTGACAAAATATTGGGTGCATATCTTGAAAGTCTTAATAGTTTTAACAGCTAAAAGTTATTTCAATGATTTTATTTTTTTTTATTAGATAAAACATTTTATGACATGTATTAACAGTTTTGCATTATTTAGCTTTAAAAATATTTATATTGTTGGAAAAAACTGTTCTTGAAGTCTGTAATATCAAGGCTCTGGGCAGTTTTTCTCTACTTTCTTTACATGAACAAAATTTTACAGCTTCCAAACTGTCATGAAAAGCTTCTAAAGAAACTAAAAACTGCATATGAAAAACATTTTTTTAGCATTTGCTTTGACTTTAAAAGACAAACTGCATCAGAAGATTATGTAGTCAAGATTTTAGCAGCTAATACTCTAAAGTAAGACTATAAACTTTCTAGTGATATAAACTCAATAGCCAACTGTTTAGGCCATATGGTAAGTTTTAAATGATGTTTGATAGTTATATCTGTTGATACACAGACAAAAAAAAAATACATTTGTTTCCTGCTTTTTTGTTATTAACTTTGAATCATTTCATTAAACTATCATTGTTTTACTGATTGTTTATGGTTTTCTGTAGCAATTGTGGCTTCTATATATATCAATTTTTAAAAAAAAATCATGTTGTAAGATGATTGCACTCGAATTTTTTACCACATTAATGCAAATAAGCTGGTTAATATTTGAATATATTAAAAAATATCTATGTATGGTTAATTTTTTTAAAACCTCCAAAATTTCTAATGTATTTCTATGATTTTGATGCAGATGACATTAACTTTTTTATATGCATATTTGGTAATTTTTTTCTATACCGCACTTTGATAGTTCGAAGTGCAAAAGGGACAAGAAAGGTATTTTGAGTTATGAAAAATAATTAAGCTGTGCATTTTTTGCTGCAATGCAGTTTCAATCTATGGAGCTTCAGCTGATTGATTTAAAATATTTCCTTTAAAAAAAATAAATAAATAAATAAACATCTCCAGGTTTAAACTTATATTTGTTAAAAGTATTATAACTGTCGTGACTTCTGCAGAGTCGGGGATTCCACGAGCACTTTTTGGTGACTTTGTGGCCAGACCAGGAAAATAAATAAAAATTGAAAGATATTCAAAATTAGGAAACAAAAAGTAGAATTAAAATAAGGAAACTAGAAATTGTATTTTGTGCAGAAAGTTTCCAAAAACAATATCCATGAATTTTGAATCTCCTCTAGAAGTCGATACTTGATCATTCTGTTGTCATTAGATTATTTAAGTGCATCTCAAACTTTTGAAAGACTTGTTTCAACAACAACTCAAGAATAAGGTGCTTGATGACTTTAAAATTGAATGGAATATGAAGTTCTCAAAGATTTGACATTTCATCGCATTTCAAAACCAAAATCTACCAGAGATTTGGCTGTATTTACATCATGAATACAAAATCTTGTATGAGAATGAAAATCAATATTGTTGCCTTTCTCAATTACATATCTCTGTGAAATAGGATTTTCTGTTTATACAGCTACCAAAATAAAATTCAAAACCATTTGCATGGAATTATATAATCAGCTGAACCTGATATTAAGAAAACTGTACAAAAGGAAATTTCAACCATAAGTGTCTTATTAAATGTTATATACTATGTTTTTATACACATTGTTTCTCTCCTGAACAATGTAAAATCCATTGTATGTAACCCAAATGGTTGGATTTATTGAACTTTACAAGTGCTTCTATGTATGGCCAAGTTTTGACAATATTGTATTCATTGGTGGTAGTTAAGAATAATATAAGCATTTAGTAAATATCCAAGTTTTTCATATATAATTTCATTGCATGGGTACTGCATAATTATTTAGATATCTACATTTTTTTACTATTTTTTACCATCCCTGTTTCTCCATTCCATAACACTACTTCTAAACACCATTAACATGTAATAATTGGGTACTGTAAACCAAAAAACTTCTGCCGTAGAAAACAACTTTAAAAAGGCATCTTACATTTACTTTGGATAATTGTAGCAGCTACTCTGTTGAGACAAATCATACAGAACCAATGTGTCCCAATTAATTAGCATCTACTGTATGGTATTTTCTTTCAAATCCTATGTTTTTGCTGGGAGGGGAGGGGGGATGTTTTTCCTTGATGTCCAGGGTTTGTTGTTAAACATATTTACAATTACAATAATTAAAAATTATTGTTTTTGTATACTTATTTTTGTGCACAATAGTTGGCTTTTACTTAGATAATAACTGAAACAAACTATAAATATCCTTTGAGTTGTAGGAGTGTTAAATGTTCGTGTTTATACATATATGTGTGCTTAATATACTTGCATAAAGAACTATTATATACACTGCTTCCAATATCAAATCTTATCATTATATATGTTTTTTTTTTTTTGTTTTTTTTTGTAAGGAAGAAAAACACCAGTACACAGCATCTTCTAAACTATTTTTATTTTTGTTTATCCTAAAGAAACTGTCTTTTTAATTTAATTTTTTTTATTTAATTGCAAAAAAGATAATAACCATTTTTTTTAAAAAGAAAAAATTATGAAGTATCATTTATCCCCCCCCCCCTCCACCTTTGTTTTAATTGTTCTCAAGCAAGTGGTGATGTGAGGAATATTTTATGACCATATTATGAAATTAGCCTATCAAAGTTATAAAAAATTTGACATTTTATCTTTTTTTTTTAAGTAAAATGAATTATTTGGCAATTTTATATATATATGTAAATATTATTTTAAGTTTTTAAATATGTTTAACTTTGCCTTATTATTTTTTATTTAGTATCTATTATCACTAATCAGCGATTTAAAAAACGCTGTATTAGTAGCTCTTTTTCTTTCCTTTATCTTAAAAGCTTTAGCCACTTGTTTTAATACTTGATATTCATTAATGGTATTTTTTATTTATCAATTTAAAACTATGGAGATTCATTATAGTTAGATATTGCTTGATTAATAATTTTTCTTTAATTAAAAGCTCTTATTTTTCATCTTTATTGTCAAAGCTTTAATTTAAATTGATGTAAACCAAATCTGTGATAGCTTTGTTATATTGTTTTTTCTTCTTTTTTTATTGGTTTTACATATAATGTACAGTCAGCCAAAAAAAGGAGAAAGATAGAAAGAAAATTCACCATACATTTTAACCACCAAATTGTCACCCCCCCCCCCAAAAAAAAAAAAAAACTAAAAAAAAAAAAAAAAATGCCATTTAACTGGAAATTACTTTTTCTTTCAATCTTTGTTTAAAAAAAAAAAACTCATAGGGGCAAACAAACTCTTAGGCTGAAATTGTAACAAACTCGAAAATTTACAATAAGAGCAACTAATTTTGATATCATATTTGCCTCCTCCCCCCTTTTTTTTATGAATAACAAATAGGAAGTCATTCGGTCAAGTAGTTTATAAATTATGAAAGTTTAAAGTTTGGAACTCCTATTGTTAATTTCATTTGTAATCTCACAAAACAATTTGCAATGCAAGTAGTTTTTTTTTTTTTTTTTTAAGCATAACTTGAGAACTGTTTGGTGGAATGAGCTGGAAATTTAGATTTGCAATTAAAAAAATATGTATAATATGAATTGTAACCTATAACATACCTGCCAACTTGTAAGGTTTAGCCTTACAATGTAAGGATTTAGGTCAAATTGTAAGGTTGTAAGGATGATAGGTAAGATTGTAAGGTTTTTTGGTAAAACTTGAAATGATTATTCAAATATGTTACTCATTTAGTAAAAGAATTAAACTGATGCACACATTGTGTTTATGTTACAAAGATGAGAGAGATTAGCAATATGGTACATCACAGCAACCAAGTAGTAATTCACAACACGTTATTCTATGCCAGAGAATTTTTAGTCATGCTTTGTATTTTAAAATTTTCTCGCAGCAAAGCTAAATGCAAAATTAAAATTGTAGTTTTGAGACTTTTTTGATTAGAAATTAATTAGATTTTTTTTTTTTTTTTTTTTTTTTTTACTTATAAAATATTTTAATATACATGCTTTTTTAAGTATTAAAATATTTTAATACTTAAAAGCATGTGAAAAGATTGCTATGAAGAAATATTTGACAAAAAATTATTGGGTAAAGCCAGCCTATTTAAAGTATATTAAAGATAATTATCAGTGCTAATATTATTTGGGTTGTGTCTTTTACTTTTTTTTTAAACTTAAAACAATTACTTGTTTAATATTTTTGTATTTATCAGTAAATTTTGTGTCAAACCATATATTACCTTACCAGATGCCTTCGTAAACACTACGTATGTATTTTAAAAGATGCACAATGAAGTACGTCGGGAAAATTGTAAGGTTTTCTGAATGGACATGTTGGCAGGTATGCTATAAATATTTTAACAGAAATCAATTTCTAGAAACTTTAAATATGCTAATCTAAAATTACAAGCTCATTCCACCAAATAGTTTTTGTGTTATGCTTAAAAAACTACCTGCATTTACAACCATTGCAAATGAATTTAACATTAGAAGTTCCAAACTTTAAACCTTCATAACTACTCCGGATGACTTTCTGCGTAGTATCCCAATTTAAAATTTACCGAAAAAGTCAAATATGATGTTAAAAGTAAATGTTTGTATTGAAAATTTTCAGGGGCTTGGTAAAATTTCAGTACAAAAATGGCTCCCTAACCCCCCCCCCCCCCTATTTTTTTTCCTTTAAGAAAAATTGAGAAAGAAAAAAGAAAAAAAAAAACATAATTTCAAGTCATGGCTATTTCCATTTTTTTTTCCTTTGATAATTTGGAGATTAAGTATGTCATCTTCATAATTATTACATAATTATAATTACATAATAACATAATTATAATTATTAATAATTACATAATTATTACATAATTATACATTAAACAAGAACAAATTTTCTGTTCTGTTGGTTAGCCATTTGTTTAGTTATAGAAATGCAGTATTAAAATCAACGATAATAAATTTGTATTTTAATTTCCTTTTTGAGTGGCCACTTCAGATTTCTTATGATATAATAATGTCTTGCATAGTTTTTCTATTGTAAGCTGTTATTTTCTAAAAAAAAAAAATTATTTCAGAAATCTGCTACTATGCGATATTTGTTATCAGTATGTTAGTACTTATTTTGTTTGTTTTGCTTGTCATAAGCTGCTTCTATCTATTTAAAAACACAATTTTTCAAACATTAACTAATTTACTATTATTAAAGTAATCTTTAAATTTGAAGCTTTGAGTATTGATAAGGTAAATTTGTAGTATGTATGGGTTAAAATAGATTAAATTTTAAAGGAAGTAAATTAAAAATCTTCTCCTGTTTTCAAAGGTAAAGTTCCAGTGATTACTGCTATTTTGGAGGGTATCAAGTACAAAATTTTTATTTATGGTTTGTCATTGTTTTATTTGATCTAATTTGATTTAGAGCAATTTCAATTGCAGGCATCTGTTTATGAAGAATTTGGGTTCTTTAAAGGCCCTTCACAAAAATTTGTGTTTTGAAACAAGACCCTTCACAAAATTCTTAACCTTAAAAAAGGACATTTTATAAAACTTTTTCATCTCAAAAAGGAATTCTTCACAAATTTAGTTAATTTAAAATTAAATTGGACCTCACAAAACAGCTGGAATCGCCAAAGAAACAATTATCTAGTTATATGAAGTAAATATGTATGCATAAAAATTTATATACCTAAGTTTGCATTTATATATATGGGGTGCACTGCCTTTGGCAGTGTTTAGTGTGCTACAAATGATAGTGCCTGCAAATCTTATTAATCCAACAACAAACAAACATCTTCCCAAACGAACCTGTGGCATGTGTCCTTACTGCCTACGGCAACTTATACACGGAGTGCTCCGCATGCACCGGAGACTATGGAAAACCAATTTGATTGAATCAAACTCCATTGTAATAGTGCCCATAGAACCCAAGATAGGAATGCGACCCTGGAGGCAGAAGGTGAAACTAACATCTGTAAGACAATCTAAAACCAAGTTGAATGAACATGAACCAATTCCCGTTGAAATCGGACCCACATAACCCGAGAAAAGAATGTGCCGTTAATTTTCAAAAATGGTAGTAGTTTTATCATTAACACAATTTTTATTTTACTGCTGAAATTCCTTTCCCCTACATTAATGCGATCATTAAAAAAGAATTAAATTTTTCTGATATTTAGAACATAAGGAAAAACACTATGCTAATATAGCTGCTCCTTAAATTCAAATCTATATCTTAATTAGTTATCTTAATTTTTGTTCATTAGTAAAAATTGGCAATTATTTCCTTTCCTTTTCACATAGTAAATGGAAGGATAGGCCGGGAAACAGATCGCCTTTAAAGTTCAGTTTTTAATAAAAGCAAATCCCTGTCTGTTTTTTTGTCGGATTTTTCCACTAGCGCCGTCATATTTTTGCAAAAATACTTCTGAAGAAATTGTCCTTCAAAGAAGAAAAACGGCCCTTGAAAAATGTTTGTTAAATGTCTGTGTAAGACAGTTGTATGAGTTTGTCTGCCTTAGTGACATTTTCAGTTTGTCTTGTGCAGGTAGCATTACCTTAGCATGGTTGTATGCTGGTTACAGCAGTATCATGCAACTCGATATTAACAGTATTTCATTAGAAATCCTTATCTTTGCATCGCTACTGTGGTTTATTTAATTCTGTGAAGACTTTACAACCAACCAACCGAAGAAACAAAAAGCTTGTTTTTGATGAGAGTTCTTTGTGGATTTTAATTAATATTTCAGTAAATAAATAAAATATTAAAATTCTTAGTCTCAGGTGCATCAAGAGAGGCCTTGAACTACCTAAATCTAAATGTGCTAGATTTTCCTGGCCATCCCCAACACAAAGAGCCAAACTCTTTTTTATTAGTATAGATATTGTTCATTAAAACAGGATCTTGTTAAAAATGTCTAAACTGGAACCTGAATAAAATTCTAATTTCAGTTACACAAAATTATGGTTCCATTTTTCACAAATATGAGAAAAAATTCAAAATTTTCACAAAAATAGGATCTTGTAAGAAAAGTCTGGCCCAACCCCTAAACTAACAATTATTAAGGAGACATAAGTATTTTTTTTAATTATTTATTTTTATGTCATATTTCTGCATATTTTATCCATTCCAAGTATTTTACCTTTATTTTTTATTTTATTTTATTTTTTAAATCTTTTTTTTTTACTGTTTTTAGTGTTATGTTTTTGCACAATCTTTAATGTTGTTTTTGCGTGAGTCGACCTCTGTAGATAATAACTGTAAAATGAGTTTTTAAGAAAATAATTCTCAACTTTTTTATGCAATTTTTATTTTTATCAGAAAGAGTAAATGTTTCCACCCATAATATAGTAATTTATCCAAGATGTTTATAATTGATTTTAAAATATTTATTATTTTTTTGAAAAGTTTTTCTTCTTTTACAAAAGAAATATCTATTTTCCAATATTTAGCCAGAGACATAGAGGATTTAAAATAATAATAATTAATTAAAAACTTCAAGTAAAACAAGTATAGTTAAAATGTATATATAATTTGTTCTTTGTAAATGCTGCCTTTAACATTATTCATTTAGTTGGAGAAAATTAGCATTTCCAGAATAGACGTTTTTCTTATATTAAATAAAATTTTACATCATCATTTAGGTTTTATAAATAACTTGGTACTTTTAAGCAACAGTTGAACTTGTTGTTCCAACTTGTAAATTTTTACTTTCCGAGCACTTCTTTCCACAGTGTAAGAAAAGTATTGGAATCATCCTGTGGGTGTGACAGGGTTCCCAGCGTCATGGAAAGTCAGGGAAAATCTGGAAAGTCATGGAATTTCAAAGTAGTCAGGGAAAGTCAGGGAAATTAAAAAATATATAGAAAAAGTCAGGGAATTTACAAATATTTTCTAAAAAGTCATGGAAAAGTTTTGGAGAAAAAAAATGAAAAATGATGCGAAATTCATCATAGTCTAGGGGAAAAAAATAGATAATTTTGAAGAGTGATCACAGAAAAAAAGAATCGCTAATTTTGACAAAGGATTGCAAAAATAAGTAACAAATTTCGTTGTATGCCCGTTTGGTCAGAGAATGTTTCGAGATTTGGTCAGAGAAAGTCAGGGAATTTTTTTAGGTTTGGTCAGGGAAAGTCAGGGAATTTGCCAGTCATGTTTTGCTGGGAACCCTGTGTGAGAGAGAGAGACTGAGTGTAAACACAATAACTCTCAAATGATAATCCCGATTGGACTCCCATTTGGTGAATATATTAGAAACCACTGTTGCATGAACTGTATAAATTTTCATATAAATTAGCTGACAGATTTAATCTTTTTTTTTTTTTTAATCTAAATTGATAATATTAGGCTGTATGAAAAGTATTTTCGTTTTTTGAATGTTTTTATACCAAAGCCTGTAGCTGGCACTTTATCACCCCTATTGTTGAACTTAGAATGTTATTTAAGAGAATACATGTCCCTCTATATTCATACAGGCAAACCCAGAAGTGTCAACAATTATTAATGTTTGAATTTGTAGTTTTGTTAATTTTTAACATCCAAATTTATTGTGAAGAATGGATTCTCCTCTTTTTTCTCTTAAACTGGTCAAAATTACCTGTCACTTCTGGGTTTGATTTCAAGACTGAGGTCCCCTTTTTTTAAAACTTTTGGATTTGTTTTGAACGGTCCGGACACTACTCTTGTCCTGCCAACTGTACGAGTTTTGACGACAGCTTCATTGGTTTTAAGGCCTAGTTTAAAATCATGCCTTAAGATGCATAAAATCTCAACATTTGTATCACTCTTTACGTAACCTAAAAATGAAAGAATGAAGCCTGTATGATTATAGGATATAGGGGGGCATGTATTAGGAAGGATAGGAAGAGGATATTTTGTAAGTTATGCAATTGTCATATTTTAAGACATAAATCATTCTTATTTCCTATGAATCTATCATAATGTGGAAAAATTGTGTATGAGTGGTGTAAATCTAAAGGAATGGAGTTTGAATATGAGCTATGAAGAGGATCATGCAAGCCATTGCTGCAGGTCTAGATATAAATGAATAATATTTTATAAATCTCAAAGTTACCTGTAAAATTAATATATTTTTACTTTGAACTTTATTTCCAAATGAACACCTAAAAAGCACTAGAAATGAATTCTAAAGCTCGCAACAATCGTACTGTTTCATTAGTCTGTAAACAACTATTCTTATTCTTCAAAGAAAAAAAAAAGGTAAATGAAAGAAACATTGGCCGCTTTTTGTGAATTTTTACTTTCTGTTGTTTATAATAAAAGAAAATATTGTAATAATTTTTTTTCTCCCCGACTTCCAGTTTTTTACAGATTTACATGTTTTAGGAGTCAGATATCCCAAAAAACATGTATTTGCAAAATGTCTGTTTGTCCATGTGTATGTCCTCTTTGTATCATCGAAAAGTGTATGAAGTTATGCATAGAATTCAAACAAACTTCATATATATACATAACTTCATATATTCATTTTTAGCTATGGTTAGCAGGTTCCAGTTGAAAATGGGGATATATCCCAGGAAGGGGTTGCTACGATAGGGATTTTGTGCTATTTTCCTTATTGTATCATTGGCAGGTGTACGAAGTCATTAATAGAATTTCCAAACCAAACTTCACATATATGTTTTTGATTATGGCCGTCAGGTGCCAGTTGAAAATGAGGATATTGCTCCCCAGAAGGGGTTGCTGTGACAGAGATTTTCTTGATTTTTCGTAGTTATATTGGCTGCTTGTGCAGTGATGGGTGCTTCACATCTAGGTAACCCTGCAATTTGAAAGCAGCTGACGTACAACAAAACGACAAAAAATATGTTCGAGATTAACTTGTATTTACTCTGATTAATGAAATGAAGTAGAAATTTAAGATCAGAATGAAAGTTGGTGTAGTTGTGTTTTGCACTGGATGTTCATACAATGACACACACTTTGGCATCTTGTTTGTTTTAAGAACTCATAAGTAAAAAAATACTTTTTGAAGTATTTACATGTATGAAATAGAAGAAGGTTTTGTGATTTGCACATTAGACTAGTTTGTTATTTATAGTAATGTTTGAATCAAAAACAGGTTCAACTATTTTCTAATCTGATCATGCTTGGGTTGCATATAACATTCGTTTAAATAAATAAAAATTGTTTTTTAAATGTTATGACTAACTGTCTTTGGAAAATACATACTTATGTTTGAAACTAAAAAATTTTAAATAAATATCCACTATCAAACTCACATTTCTATGTTTAACATTTTTGTTCTGCGTTTAGGGAAATTCATGCATTAAATATTTGACAGTATTTCTGTTCTTCAGTTTTCAGGAATTTATTATTTTTGAATTTGCTTGGCATTATGACTCATGCTATTCTTTTACCTATCAAACATGATGAAAAAAAAAAACTCCTTTGTGTTAATAAGTTGCAGGATTCTCTCTATCTGCCTGTTCACTGAACTGTAGATTCTTTTAATGTTAGTTTTTATTAATTTTTACATTGCAATTGCCGAAAAATAGAATTTGACAGTCCCCCCCCCCCCCCCTCCTTTCATATATGATATATCACATGTATAAGATGACTATTTCAAAAACAAACATCTTGTGAGTCAGGAAGAATCTACAGAAACAAGTTTGTTATTAGATAATGTCTAACATTTTGGGTTAAAAAAGACACATACTCAAAAGGGACTTATAAATGACTAAGTCTGATTTCATTTTGGAAAATCAATTAAAAAAAAGTTTTTTGTAAGACCACATATATTTTCAAGATCATTAAAAAAATAATGCAATTTATCATTTTTTTTTTAAATTTTGCATATCAGCATTTTTCATGATTATTGTATATGGAGCTCTAATTTTCAAACATATAGTCATGACTGCAAATTATTTGATTAATTATAACAAATGTTTTCATTAAATTTCAAATTCCTATAATATTTTTTTTAACTAGTCATGTGAAACAAATTTAAAATATTCTGATAGGATTTTACTTTTAAATATTTCATTCACAATTATCACTAACATTCAACATATTTTAATTATATTGCTTTGTATTTTTTTAAAAAGTATTTCTGCTTTTGTGACTACTATATATCTTTGTTTGTAGTTTTCTACATAATTTTGTTCATGTCACTGACATATGTAATTATTTTCATGATTCAGAGTTTATATTTTCTTTTTTGTAAGGTACCATTGTAGTTGTGTTGTTTATCCAACATATTAATATCTGAATCTTAAACTTAGAACAATATTCACATTTCTACATGAAAAATTACTTGAATCAGTGTTTTTTCCATTTTCAAGTATTAGAGGTTATGCTAAAACATTTATCTTTTTCTAGCTGAGACAATAAATATGGAATTTATAATCTTATGGACATAACTATAATCTTTCTTTATTCTACATTAACAACTGGAATTTTTTCAACTGAAAGAAAAAGGTGTCCATGCCGGGATTCAAATCTAGAACCTTTGGCTTAAATTGTCGATTCTCTTCCAATTTAGGCATCTGGAACGACAACCAGCCAACACTATTCACTCAGACAACCTTTTGACAATAGAATTTGGTCTGTCATGTAGACAGCTTAACTAAATACATTGTAGGTAATTTGTCTGAGTGAATAGTGTCAGATGGTTGTCGTTCTAGGTAGCTCAATTGGAAGAGCATTGACTATTTAAGCCCAGGGTTCTGCATTTTATTCCTGGCCTGGACACTTTTTTTTCACTCTATTGGAAATTTTTTTAACTAGTATGATATGTTCACCAATCAGTGTGTTACAATAATAAAAACTTTCTTTGTTCTGTCAAATAAATATTTCTTTCTGCAATGCTTCTATTTCTGTTTTTATAACTGAGGATAAGTTGTATTTTTCAACCATCTTTCTTTATATAAGTTTTATTTATTTTTTGTCTACAAGGGAAAAAAAAAGTGGGTAGGTGTGATCGAAGATTGCGCAAAGTGTTTTGTTTATTATTCCTTTCAAAACACTTTATCCTGTCTTTAATAAATCCAAATAAATTTCATTCAAAAAAAAATTGTTTTTTATAAAGTAAAAATTTACTGGTCTCTTTTTCTGAAAATCGAACCTGTCCCATAGCGGGCTAAGCCCGCTATTATAATCTGTCATAATAATATCTGTCATGTGGACTAAATGCAATATTTAAAAAAAATCAATTTCAAAATTAAACATGTTGTATAGAGACCTTCAAAATGTTAGACATCAGCTTAATTTTCTTTTTAATTATCTAATGAAGTCATATTAAGTTGCTTTCTGTATTTACATATACTCATACTCCTTGTATTATTGAGAACTGTTTGAAAATTTCTGTTTTATTACTAATATGACGTCATATTAATCTTTTTTCAATTGGTGAAACTTTTTATTTCATTTTTCATGTGGAAATCTTTCAATAGAAAAGTAGTTATTGTAGAAAGAATTTTATTGTAGATTTTTAATTGTTGGCAACTGCTATAACGAAAAATGTTTAAAATTAATAGGAAAAGCCTGTTAGAATTTTGGTTTTTTATCTCTATATATTAAAATAATAAAATTTTTTCAAATTTTTTGATTTTGAGCTTCATAGTAGGTATTCAGCTATAAGTATACAAACTTTCATGACTGTAAGTTGTATAGTTTCTGAGAACCAGCTCTGTGACAGACAGAGAATGAAGCGGGAGTAATAGGGTTTTGTGCGATGAACAAAACCCTAAAAACGAAGCATTCTTATGTTTATACTATGGAGATCTTTTGAAACATCTACTATTTCATAATTTTTTTAAAGTTGTTTCAGAATAACTATAATAATTTTTAGTTATATTAATTCATGTTGCAATATTAAGTGTATAAAACTTAGTTTTTGAATATTCTTATCACAGTTCGGGTTCAGGTCGGGTTGACTTCTGCTTTTTGCTGTGGGTTGGGTTCAGGTTGATCCATTTTTTCGAAAGAATGTCTACAATATTTTTTCAGATTAAAAATAAATATACAATAAGACATCCATAATTGACACTCTCGAAAAGCAGACACCTCTATTTAGCAAACACTTATATATTTGTACACTTATACCTTGAAATCTATGACACCTCCAAATCTACGCACACGTAGCATGCGTATGTGCTGCACATAAACTATCACAAATACATGTGTTTTTGTGTGTATCGTAAACGAAATGTTGGTAATGTTTTTCTTATTCTGAGAAAAGAAAAAATGGTTCTTAACTGCACCGTAATGAAAGAATAATCTATGATTACATTTCTTATATGCATTTAATTTTTTCTCATGCAGCAAATTAAATATATACTTATTCATATTCAAATATGTATTTATTTTCATCTGAAACATAGTTCTGTTCAAACTTTTTTGTGAAAATTCCAACAATCCAACAAAAAAAAAAAAAAAAAAAAAAAAAAACCACCCGATGCAGGACTCTTATTTCTATTCAACGATAGATTTGTCCATTTTTTTATATAAAATATAAAGTTTGTAATAGAATTGTACATTACTTTTCATAGTAGCTTTAAAACATGCTTTATTGTGCTGTCATTGAGGGTTCAGATCTAGTTGTGGGTTGAAGTATTTTGGGTGCAGGTTGAATTATGTCATGTTGCAGGCCGTCAAAAATAACCCGACCCGTGCAGGACTCTAATCCAAGCATAATAAATTTTTCATAACCACATATAATCATCCATCTAAAAAGAAAAAAAAATGTACATCAGAAATTAACATCTTTTAATTAAACAGAAATTAAAGTGGCATTTTTATTCAGTGATAAAGTAATATGCTAGAGTAGCAGTGGCAGATGTTGTTTTGATTATTAATTTAAGTAGAGTTATCCACTTTGTAGCTTATTTTCTAGTTCTTATTGTACAAAATAGTGTTAAATTAGTATGATGTGTTTGGAATCTGCTGAAAACATAAATTTTTGCAGTCATCTATAAAATTAAAAGTTTAACCTTTTGGTAATAGCTCCATTTTTTTATGGCACAAATTGTATCATTGAAAATCATATTAGATAATTTTGCAAATACTTGACTTCATCTAACATTTATTAAAATATTTTCACTATGATAACTTCTTTTAAATAATACATAATTGCATATAATATAATATAGCCATTTATTATTTGTCAAATAATTTTATATTTAAGAGATTTACATGCAATTTATGTAATAAGTCTAGAATTATTATTATTTTGCCTGTTATTTAATGAAAGAAATTTGCACACGATATTTTTAAAATATGCATGCATTGAAATATATGATTTGAGATATATTAGCTGAAGTTTCTTTGTGTACAGATATGTGTTTATGGGTAATACTTAGTTAAAGTAGCAGGAGTAAAAAATGCTACTAGTTGCTTTTTTAATCTGCCTTTCTTTCCCTTGTTAGCTTTTTTTTCTCCTGATAAATATAGTGTCCAAACATTTTCACTGTTTGTAGCAAAAACATAAGCATTTCATGTCTGTTTTGTAGAATGTAAAATATTGAGTAATGTTTCCTATAGTGTTTTGTTGTAAAAGGTTTAGCTACTTAACTTATTTATTTCCCTGTTGTTGCATCTGTTTATAATACTTAAGAAAGTGTATATGGACTGTAATAAAAATTTGCTTTTAATCAGGCATTATTACATGTTATAAATTAACTCACATATGCTACATCTTTTTTTTTTTTTTTTTTCCAATTTTAATCTTGTAAATTTTAATCTGGTGTTCCCAAATTTTATATGAGTATAGATGGGTTGATTAAGATATTTAAAAAAATAAACACTCAAACATAATACAAGAAACCTTAAATATGTTATGTCTGACCACGGATATCTATATCATACTTTCCAACATACTGGAAAATATATGAATTTGGATTATCTGTCTCTCCGAGCTCTAACTCACATAAATATACTCGGATTGCTATGTAATTGATATTTGTTATTGAGGATTTCTATGCCATGTTTGGTATTGAAATATGTAGCATTTATAGTTCGTTTACAGGAACACTCAAAAGAAATCCGTTACATTATGGTTTCTGGAGAAAAATTGTTTGCAATGCATTTTAATGATATTACACTATTTCAAACATATTGAAACTTATATACATCACTGAGGTGCACTACAATGAGCTTACTGTACAGGGGCCAGTATTTAAGTTTTTAAAATCTGGCAGCGAAAAAACAGCTGCTTTCAGCACAGATGGTTTTTATCAAAATTCAAACAGTTATGTGAATGTCCGCATTTACAGAACATCAAAAGCTGTGAAATTCTATTTACTGTGATTTTTCGAAAATCAGAAGTGCTAAATAATTATGGAGTTATGTCGAAGGGACTTCAGAGCCATGATTTTTTATGACTTTCAACAAGGTTTGACGTAGAAACAGTGTAACAATAGAATGAAATCAACATTTGGTAATGAAGCATCAACTATGGCAACAATTTACAACTGATTTAAAAGAATTCTCCCGCGGTCGTAAGAATCTCAGTGACGATGTGAGGGTCGACCAAGAAGTGCTGTGACTCCCGGAAACATTGATGCTATGAGAAAACTAATAGCTCCTGATCATCATGTAACATATGATGAAATGGAAGCATATTTGAACATTTCAAAGACCCGTGTGCATTCAATTTTACATGATCATTTAAAAGTGAAAAAGGTGTGTTCCTGATGGAGCCCCCACAATTTATCTCAAGCTGAAAGTACGCTCCTGTGAAATGGTGCCAGGAAAATTAAAGAAAATTCAACTTTGGTGCCTCAAAACATGTGTACGACAGTGTAAAGTGTAACAAAACGTGGATTTATTTCTATGAACACTCAACAGAACAACAATCGACTGTTTGGGTGTTTCCAGATAACCCTAGGCTGACCAAAGTTGTTTGTGCAAGGAATGCTTGAAACTTACAAATGCCATGTTTCTGCTATGCCACTTTTGGAGTAGCATAAATGTTTTCATGATTGGTTTATTCAAATTCAAAAATGTGTCATTGCTGCAGGAGAGTATTTTGAGAAGCAATAAAACATATATTCTTGGTAAGAAATTAATTCTTGTATTACTTTCTAAAAACTTGAGTACTATCCCTTGTAGAATATGGTGCCTAACATCTTATCGTTCATATAAAAGAACATACAAAATAATTTGGTTACAATACTGTCTATGAATGGTAATTGCTGGAAGAATGTTTTAAGTTGTAGTATGCGATTTTAAATTTAACTAATTTATTGCATATTACTTGGCATGTATAAATTATATATATCATATACAGGGCTACATAAAAGTATTCGAGTACATTTCCTTTGATTAATGGAAATTCCTGAAATGGAATTTTCAACTGTGTTTGTGTTTTTTAATTGAACAAAATTTTAGCATACTATGCAGTATATATACAAATATACAGGGCTTCACAAAATAATTTCAATACTTTTATGGCTATGGATGGTAATTGCTAAAATTGGGTTTTCAATTGTGCTCTGTGTTTTCCAAACTGTATTTTTAGATATCATTTCCTCTCTTATTAAATGGAGATTTTTTTTATTATTTTTTATTTTTTATACAGTATTCTGAATATGTTGGAAAGTGTTTCATAATCTATGTTTGACGCATGAGTTTTCTTTCTTGTTATAAATAGTTTCTGATTTTATTAGATCTATGCACGTATCTATATTTACTGTCATTTTTGTAAAAGGACAAATTCCCTTTCATAATTGCATTTTGTATATGATCACTACAATAGACAACACTCATACTGGAATCAATTTTCATTTCAAATGCTCCTAGCTCCTTTTATTTTGAATATATTTTGTTGGAAGCATTTCAAAAATAAAGCTACCTTTTAAATTAAGGGGAAATAAATGTTTACTTTGAAAATCATTTGAATACTTCAGTGTTTTCCAACTTTCAAATCATACAGCTACTAATTTTTTTTTAATGGCCTGTTCATCTTTTAAATCTGTTCTTTTGACGTTTTTTCTGTTTAAGTTGAAAATTTTAAAACTAACTATGGAGCTCTGTCCCTTATGAGCTGTGCTCACCAACCCTGTTCTGATACCGCAAACTCTAAAAACACACTAATCTGATCTGCTCTGAAATGATTATGGAAGATTGAATTATAATTAAATGACCAGAGGCGATCTTCTGTAATTGGGTTTCCATTCATTTCCCTTTGACTGGGGAATTTTAAGGCCGAATCAACTGCTGTTGAAACAGCTAATAACTGTTTTCGTGATTGATTAAATAAGATCAATTAAACATTTGAAAATTAACTTGTATAAAATAGCTAAGTAAACAATGTCAATTTGCAAAAGATTTTGTCGAAATAAATGAATCTCTCATGTAAATATATTTTTTAATTGAAACTGTTTGGAAATATTATTTGAGCATTTTAAATATGGCATAATTTTCCCATTTATTGCTTTTAATGCATAATAATTTAATTATTTTGAAATTTTATTTCTGTTTTTAGTCATGTGTAAATGCATATTTTAATTGGAAGGGAATATTATTGAATATTATTATACTGAATATTATTATATTGAATATTATTATTTGTACTATTTTACAAATTAACTACAATTTAAAAAAGGGCCTCATTGAAATAATGAAAATTTAAATAAAAAATTAAAAAAAACCCTAAAAAAATTAGTCAAATTAAAAAAGTAATTCCACACTGCAGACCACAAGCTTGTTAACTATATCCCTTCAAATTATGGTTAAATTGCTACACATAGTTTTTGTTCCTATAAAACTTTTTTAACCGAACTATTTTGACAGACTTCAGTACTAAATGTCTCTTAAAATAATTCTTTGATTTAAAAATTGTCTGTTTCAGCATGTTTATAGAACATTTCTCTATAAAACTACCAATTTTTATATGTGATAGTTTTCTTAATATTAGCCTAGGACACAAAAAATTCATTGTCAGCAGTGACAGTGTTGGTTACTTTTTTTTAGAATAGGATAGTATAATAGGAATACCCAGATCTGAGAGATTTCTAGGATTTTCTTCAAGACATGAAATACTCAACTTAATTTGAACAAGTGAATTTAGCTGTATAAAAAGTACAAAAATAAAGACAGGCATGAAACTGGCCAGTTCATTGGTAATTCAGATAGGTAGTGGTAATTTTTTTCATTGAGGAAAAAATATTGAAACATTGTTATCAATTTGAACCATTATTAATAACTATACAAAATTTTATGAAAAATAAATGTTCATTTACAAACTGGGAAAGTATGCATGATTAAAATTTTAAGGCACATTTCTTATTTTTTAATGTATGAAATATGCATGTGGCATTAAAAATATCTCGTGATTCAAAACTAGTGATATTTTTGAGCACATGCTAGAATTTTAGTCCAGAAAAGTTGAATCATCATTTTATTTTTCAGATTTCATTCTGTATTTATTTATTACATTTAACATTAATCAAATCTGATTGTGTGAGTAATTATGAGCCAATTCTTGATTAGATATTGATTTTTGTACTTAAGTTAAATGAGTTCTGTCAAGTTCTTCAATAAGTTTTTGATTGAAGAACTTGTAGATATGAAAATTTAATTCTTGTAGTAAATTAAAAATAACTGTCTTTTATTGCAGTCTATGTAGAGCAAAGTCTAGTTTATCATAGATCTTCCTCTTTTTTTTAATTCTTTCTCTAAAAATCTGAAATTGGTTAATAGTTAATTTATAATTATTACTCAAAAAATATAATTAAATATATCCAGGACTCCCATTTTGTCCTTTTGTTAGGAGGAAGTCCTTATTGGTCTTTGTTTGTTTTGTTTTGTCATTCAGTCCTTAATCTTTATTTATTATTATTTTTCTTTTCAGATTTTTAATTGCCTTTCCTAAATTTTATCAATCTTCTACTCTTAACTAAATATTGGCTGTGCATAAAATATTTTGGAAGCAGCAATTTATTTCACATTGAAACAAGGCTTAACTGAATCAGATTATTATAACCCTGCAGGGTTCCCAGCGTCATGGAAAGTCATGGAATTTCAAAGTAGTCAGGGAAAGTCAGGGAAATTTTAAAATATATAGAAAAAGTCAGGGAATTTACAAATATTTTCTAAAAAGTCATGGAAAAGTTTTGGAGAAAAAATGAAAAATGATGCGAAATTCATCATATATATAGTCTCAGGGGAAAAAAATAGAGAATTTTGAAGAGCAATCACAGAAAAAAAAAAATAGAGAATTTTTGACAAAGGATTGCAAAAATAAGTAACAAATTTCATTGTATGCCCGTTTGGACAGAGAATTTTTTGAGATTTGGTCAGGGAATTTGCCAGTCATGTTTTGCTGGGAACCCTGCCCTGTTTTGCTATTCTGAACTCATGCAAGATTCCTGAATTAAGTTTTCTTTCGCCAAAATATCCATACTGACTGTGTTTTATGAGAAGAATAAACATAAATATGGCATTGCTTTTTTTGGCCTTTGAAGTGTGTTTACATTGGCTTGAAAGTGCTCTAAAAATGTCTCCTAAACTTTGATATGTGCTTTTATGATAATAACTTCCAAGAATAACATGTTCTATGCTGCTAAATTCCCTGTTTTTGTACATGCTGTAATTCATCTTTCAGCTGTAAATCATCCCAAAAAAAGTCTTATCAATTAAAAATTATAACCTTTCATCATTTTCTTTGCTGCAGTGCTCTCTACTATCGAGAGTTTGAATTATTATTTTATTTTTTATTCCCATACAATACAAAATCCCAAATCACAGTGAATATCAATCGATAAATTGCTAGGTTAGACCCTTAAACCTTTTTAATTTAAAAAAAATCAGATCTTAGTTTTGCTCTGGACTTTCAAAACAACAGTATTTTCTAGCATAATATTGTGGAGCTGCTGATAATGTTTTTCTTCATTTTAGATTATGTTTTTAACAGTTATAAATAGATGACAAAAATGTGAATAGAAACATTTTTATATTGGCTTAGTTTACAATTTGCTAAAATAGGTCTTTTTTGGTCCCTATTTTAAGGGTAATGATTCCTGTTTTTCTATTTTATTATGAAAATTGGGTGGAAATTCATATATTGATTTATATAAATTAGATTTACATATAACACATTTCTCTCTTTTTGTTTTATTATAATTTTATTTTTGTTGTTACCAAAACCTTTATTGGAGAATTTTTCATACAAATACAGTAAAACTTGAAGTTTTAACTGTATAAATTTTTGGTACTTTTCGGTTAGCCGGGCGCCAGTGATATATGTACACATATATATACGCATATATATAGATACACATATATCTACATATACATATCTATACATACATATATATACACACATATATGTATGTATATATACACATATGTATATACATATATATGTATATATATCACTGGCGCACGGCTAACCGAAAAGTACCAAATTTTTAATAGGTAACTTTTTGAAAAATGTGCTCTATGGATGTTTTAAAATATAAGCATTTGGCAATTATCTAGATTGAAGAATCATTGAATGATGTGTAACATCCAGTATTTTGAGGTTTTTAACTGCATTCAACACCATAAGAAAAGCTGTTTATATCGTTTTTTAAATCTGGGACTTTTACATTTCCTTTTAAATTATTGTTTGTGATCTGTATTATAAATCAGAAAATAAACATCATTGTAAAACAAAAATGCAATTTAATTTTTAAAATAATCATTATGCATTATTCCTGATTACATCATATATCATCTGACCTGTATAATGCTTTTGAAGTAATTGGTAATTTAACTGTTTAATTATTTATGTTGTCTTACTTTTTAAATATTCTGTGTATTATAGTAATTTTGTATAGTTGTGAATTAATTCTAAAAGATTTGCATATAAATATTGTTAATGTCCATCTGCCTACTAATTTTAATAATGATACTTATAACATACACACTTGTATATCAACCTAAATATATATTTTTTTTCTTGTGCTGTTAAATATTGGGTTAAAAAATTCTTTAATTAATATCCATGTTCATCTTTTTTATTTATTTTTTAACCATCATGTTAAATCTTTTGAATGGTTGTAATAATCTTGATACTCAGTCATTATTTTAGAAAGATAATTAAATATGCTTTCAATTTGTTTTGTTTAAGTGTATGGCTGTTATAAAAAATTATTCAGCTTTTAAAATTACTATAAAATTTAAACCAGCCTTTATTTGCATTAAAATATATCCTCCTTTTTTTCAAATTTTATATTAATGGTTTTTTAATTATGTATTTGATTAATGAAAAGCACCCTGTGCTATTTTAATAAATTCTTGACTTTGCTCTATAAATACACTAATTATTCTAGGTACTTCTCTATTATCCCGTCGACCACTTTTCATAACAAAAAAACTATCGCCAAACTGTAAGATTATACGCCAAAAATACAGTCCCATTTACTTGATGTCAGAAGTTGACTTGATGTCATACATGTTTATGTCATCAAGTGGTTTTTAATTCGACATTTGCGTGTATTTTTCATTATGTTTTACTATTAAGTTCTATTAGTTATTTCATTAATTAAAGTAACAGTTGTGTCCTTAAATTTTTATATTTTATTTATTTATTTATTTTGATATTCCAATGGCAATGTTCTCCCGTTTATTTGGCATTACAGCTTTCTGATAGTTTTTTGTTATGAAAAGTAGTCAACGGGATAATAGAGAAGTACCCTATTCTAATATTATCATGGAATTAAAAATTTATCTTTAGGTACTTTTGTAAGCAGGTGCTGTGTACTTGTACAAATAAATGCATATGAATGTTGTTATTCTAAAAATTTATATTTAATCTATTGCAAAGAAACTAATGGTATATTCTAATTTTTTTATTTATCAATTATTTTTAAATTTTTATGTTTAAAAATATGTACTGTGGGTTATTTAAGGTCTATCTGCTGGATATTTAGGATAACATTTAAATTAACCTAAATTTGCTTTTTATTTTTAGATTATTATTGGACTGGTTTTAATAAGTTTTACCTTTTGTTTATAAGTTGTGATTTTGTAGGTTAAATGTCTGATACTTATTATTATTTCGATATGTCCTTTCCCCCTCCCCCCTCTTAAATGTATCATAAAATTTTAATACAATTAATTAAATACACTTAATTAAAAATATTAATTTTAGGGGTGCCATAACACTTCTCTATAAATTTGGGAGAAGGGGGAATTATTGAATATTTTTTCATTATTAATAAATACTAAAATCACCCGAAAAACTTTTGCCATTTATTAACTCTTGGTACAGTTTCCATATTTGCTTTTATATGCCTGTAGAACAAAAATAACTTTTAATTAATTAAAAAAAGAAAAATCCAAAAGGCAGTTTTTTACAACTCTTTCATTTTGGGAATAAATTCTTCTGAATTTGAAAAATCTGTTAAGACAAAAATTTTAGATGATCCAGTGGTATGAAATCATGAAAGAGAAAGTAGATAATGTTGACTCTTGCTTCATCTTCTCTACTCTTAATTTTGTTTCTATGGAGCATGGTGTACTTTTGTGTTGTTATGCTTTAAATTTGATCTTTCTTTGTTGATCAACCATCAATGCTTATTTCAAAACACTATTTTATTTTGGAGGTGTGAAGTTTTAGCTAGGCTTGATTTCAACATTTTAATATGGATTGTGCTTTATTCTTCCATCAAATACAAAGAACAATTTTGTATGATGTAAACTTTGTTTTGTGGGGTGGATTGGGATTTTCTTTTCCATTGGGAATCATAATAGAACATACATTTCTTACCTCCGGTTACTATACAATCAAAATATGATTTAGCTTTATGCCATAACAGTTAAAAGCTACATATAACTTGAGCATATGGTCATGTTTTCTGACAGACTATGTGTTACCTATTTTACTTTCTCTGCTGACTTTACCAATTTGTCTCAATTAAATTAATAGAATGTTTATAATATAATTTGTCTGAGATTGATTTCAATAGCTACTTTTAAAACTTCATTTTCTGGACAAAAGTTATAAAATACTGGTTTAAAACGTAATACAAAGAGGAAAAATTCTTGAAAACAGCATAAAAATGAAGGCACAATGTGATTTGAAGCAACAAGTTCTTTCTTCTTCAGATATAAAGATATGCTATCTTTTTTTAAACTGGAAGAAGCTGCTTTTTGCTTCTGTTTTCAAAGTGGATAATTAATATTGTCTGTATTAATTCTTGTTCATAAATGCCAAGTCGTCATGTATCGCATACTTTAAAATTCTTAAGTTTTAAACAATTTTTATTCTATTGTATTTTTTACATTTGAATTGTAAACTTGAAGGACTTAAACTTTCAATATACTTTTTTGAAATTGTTATGTTTTAAAATTCCAATTCTCTGATTATCTCAGGTACTGGTATGCATTTGTGCACATAAATTTTCTTTATTCCTTTTAGACATTTATGAAAACCACATTATCAACTATATGTTTACCATAGATGACAGCAGTCTTTTTAAAATTTGCATAATGTTCAATAAGTAATATGAATGTAATTTTTATAATTATTATTAAAACATTTAATTAGCACCTCAATATATAGCTATTTATGTGCATTACAATATAAATATAGCTATGTTTATCTGCAAAGCAGACATGTTGGCAAATATACCGCCTTTTATTATGATAATTTAAGCACAAGGTCACATCGCATTTGCAATTGATATGTAGATGTAACATATGTGTTATTTTTTACTTACACTACAACATTCGTATCTGTACTCCTATTTTATTCAGCTTGTATCTGAATAGAACTTAGCAAAATTTAACACATCTTATGCAGTCTGGTTTTTACTTATCTAGAAGTAATATAAATTAGCCCAAAATAATTAATCTTGCAAGAAAATTATGTAATGTTTTGGCTTTATCACAGTATTGAATGAGTAATTTCAAATATTGTAGATTTGAATTACCATCCATATTATGTATTGCTTGAATTCAATGAATAATACTTTTTATTATCCTAATTCTTATCTGATTAAGTTGTTAGTTTTCAGTTTGGCTGATTTTATCTCCAGCTTTTGTTAGTATGAAGAGATATACATATATAGTAATGCAGCTAGACGGGTTCCTGGAACCCACACATTTCCAAAACTTGAGTCCTCTTTTTAGTAATACAACAATTTCAACATCGCTGGTAATTATGTGTTTTGTCTCCCCATGATGTAGTAGAAATACTAGTGGTACATTGTTTAGTTTATTAAGTTGTGAGGCTAGTTCGGTGTATAAGCTATTACTATAAGATAAGTTTTAGCCTGTCTGTGAAAAGTACTTTTGATGTCTGTCAATGGCCTTTTGGCAGCTATTGTGTGAAGAATTTCTGTTATGCATTCCCACAGGTTCCAAGTATTCTGTATTTTCCATAATCATTTCAGATTTCATAGCGTTGTGAGTCAGGTTGCAGGTTAAACGAACTTTTTACATAAAATTCAGCAGTTTTAACTGCTGAATTTTTCATCTAAATAGTTTGGTTTTAGATAAAGATAACTAAAAAAATTAAGTCTGAATAAATATGCAGATTTCAGAAAATAAAAATAAGATTTATATTTAGGGTTATTCCATGTCAAGTGATTCAAATTTTAAACAATTTTTTACCTCATGTCTTCTAATCTTGTAATTTCTAACACTTGTTGAATGCCAAGAATAAGCCTACGATATTAATGGTTTATTTGTTGCTATTTTTCAATTATAATGGTTATTGTAATTTTGGCTCAATTTGCCTATGCATAAATCTAAATAATTCGTTCAGAATTAAGCTATTTAAAAAGTAAGAGTACTATTCTCCTCAGAATATTATAAGCTTTCTTATGATATATCACATTATGAATTTATTTCAAATTTTAAAATTTAATTAAAAAAAATCAGTATGAGTAAAATTTTTTTAAAATAATATTCTAATTCTTCTCCATTTCCACAAACTCTGCACAATTTCAATTTAGGATCTCAATGGGATCATACATTTTTTTTTTTTTGATTTGCATGATACATTTTATTGCAAGAAAGTAAATTTTACAGGATAAAATTTAATGCCATGAATACAATTTAAACCACCGTGTTTTTTTAACGTCATTTAAACCATAGCTGTAGTTTTAAATCAAAATTTGAACATTGGATCTGAAAAAGATCATAGTTTTTTAAAAAAGTGTACATATACATCCTATTTTATTCCAATGGACAAAGAAAAAAAAAAGTTTTATTAAATGTAATTTTTCCAGCCTTTGTGCTAATTAGATAGTCTTTTTACTGAGTTGTTTGTATATTAGTTTAAATTTTTTTAAATTATTATTTTGTGTTTAAGAATTTTTATATACTGTTTCTTTAAAGCATAAATGAAATGCTATCTCCCTCACTCTCCCACCCATCCCCCTCCACCACTCAAAAAATAAAAATATTTTTTACTTGGTAAAAATATTGTTTCTTCGTGGCATAAAACTTTAGGGGTTGTCAGGAAAGAGTTTGTGGGCCTTTTCTAGACACATTTAATTTGTTTGATTTTTATTTTCTTCATATACAAGCTGTGTATGTATAATGATTGTTTGAGGTGGGGTTAATACATTATTGAAATTTCACCCGAAAGTGATCATACCATTACTGAAAATCAAAGCTATTACTGAAATTGACTTTCAAAATCCTGTCATCTCTACATTTCTTCTCCAATTTCCTCTGTAAATGATGTACTATAAGACATGCATGGCTTCTCTGATATATATGTATCATAGGGTAATTACTTCGATAGTCTGTCACAATGAAATAAAATACTTTAATAAATAGGTTGTTTTTGGATCCAAATGAAATATTATAATTTCCCAATGTTCAGCCACCTTTCATAAGTAACCAGCCAACAGAAAAGAATTTTTAATAAGTGACCCACTACTGGAGCTTTTACCCTATATCACTTTTCAACCTGATGTGTTAATCTATAATTACACATTTTTCATTTACAATGGCTGACAACTATTAAAGAAATTATATTTTAAGTAAAATCATGGAACTGTTCAATTTACTGCTTTTTAACCTTTATGATAACCTTGAACATACTGCGGACTAAGCAACATGAAACATCAATGTTCTATTTCAGCAGTATACTCGTAAAGAATCCAAAGTACAATGCTGGCCTAAACAGTATGCAGGACAGTGTCAACTTTTGCTGTTGTTTCAAAAGTGAGGTCCATATGTCAGTGCAGTAGAAGCTTAAGTGTTTAAAATAATCCAAATTTGATACTACGGTTTTGTATTGATTCAAGAATTGTATGTCTAGAATTAAAACAAGATTTTCACAGAAATTTAGATAAGGTATAAAAAATGAAATAATAATAATAATGCATTATTCAAATATCAGAATTATTACAAAAGTTATCTTTCATATAAATTATTCTGAAAATTCCTGAAACTATACAACTGGACGATAATGATTTTGAAAATTAGAAAAAGAAATCGTTTAAGATACGCTTATATTTATTTAAAAAAAAAAAAAAATGTTTATTTAACAAATATCGAAAATTATACTAAAAGATATAAAAACAAATAGCTATTTAATTAAAATTTTGTCATCATGAAATTATTAAAAATTATACATATAAATTATTTAAATTTATTTTCGCTTCAATTATTTTTTAATTAAAGTCTGAAAAATATCAGATTCCATGAAATTCTAACCTATTCAAATAAAAAATAATACTCCATATAGTTTATTGAAAATTACACCATTATACTTAACATCAGATTGAGTTATCATTGTTAACTGAAATTATTTTAAGAAAAATCTAATTAAAGGAAATATTTTATCCATTCTAAAGGGAAAAAATTTCATTTCCACTCATTTGATAAGTAATTGTTATTCTTTTCAAAGAATTTTTAAATAATTAAATTTAGACATGTTATCAGATATGCTGAAAAACAGCTAATTGTTATTGAAGAATAATAATTTTTTTGAAATAATCAAAATTATCTTCCATATGAGGCTTTGAAGATTTGTTCTTACTCTGTATGCTACTTTCAGTGTATTTCTAACTTTGGTGATGAATATTCAATTTTTACTTTCAAGTACAAGATGTTTGAGAAGATAAAATATCATACTCTTTTATGTTAAGATAGACATTGTCTTGGTGATCCAAAGGTTTCTTAGACTCAAAAGCAAGTCTGGGGTCAGTCAACATTAAGGTTCTCCCTATATAGCTTAGTAATGTATTAAATTAATTGGAAGCCAAACCTAAAATTAATAAATAAGATAAATCAAAATCACGTCTGTTTGCAGTTTGTGGTAGATTTTTGGCACTAATTTTTCATATTCAAAGCTGTTTTAAAAATCGAGATTTTGATGTTTTAAAAGTTTATCCCCCAATTAAAAAAGTATTTTTATTTGCGAAAAAGAAAATGTCAATAGCTTGAAGGGTTTAAGCATAAATAAGCATAAATAAGAAAACTTGTTTTTCTTGTAAAAATCACATGTAAATCACAAGTTTTTGATCAGCCTTTTTGCCAGAAACTTGTTGTCATGACTTAAATATTGGGCAGAACAAAAAACAATTTTTAGGGCATATTCTAGCCACTTTAAGGATTAAAAAAATGCAAAAAAAAAAAAAAGTTTTTCAATAAAACCTCTCCTTAAAGATTATTTAAGATTACTTTTTGTTTAAGGGGACCAGCTCACTTGCATCAAATCTGCACAACTTTTAAGCAGCGAACATTTTAATGAAAATTAATGTTTGTGAATATATTGTATAGGTGTAACTGTATTGTATAGGTGTGAACGGGTCCAATTGTTTCCAACAAACTTCGCAGAAGATCTACTGTGATGATAATTTGAAGAAACAAGTAGATAATAATCCTGTTGTAAATAAAACACGAAAAAAATAATTATATGTAGTACACAAACACACTTATGTATTAACAAAAATGATAGTTGAAATCAACCAACTGAAAACAGGAACAACCTACTAATACTTTAATTGGTGTGCCAATAAAAAGAATTCCACTTTTTTTTTTTTTTTTTTTTTTTTTTAACATTAGTTGTCTGAAGATACACATTCTTTAAAAATGAAACTAGCAATGTCATCCCTGCAGATGATTAAAATTTTAATGATGAATAGCAAGATGAGTCATTTTATTGTAGTTATATAGTTATTTTATTGTTGACTGAGTCCTGTAAGTACAGTATAGGATCTGTTATCCAGAATCCTTGGGACCTGGATATTCTGGATAAAGGATTTTCCGTGTTAAAAAATAAATAAATTACAATTCATATTACAAAAAATTTACATCAACATATAAAATTTGGATTTGGAGCTTGAGAGCAAAATCCTTTGATTTGGATTTTTGAAACATTTCTATTAAAGTTGTTTGCTTTTTTAGCTTCAGCACTTGCTCTTTTTCTAATTGTTCCTATATCTTATACTGTGACATGATCTGCTGTTGATGGAAGTACCTTCTCTGCCGCATTCCACAAATCAGTTGTTCAAGGGAAAACATCAGTTCCCCATTTGAAAGTTTATCACTTACCTCATTCTGCTAGTGGTTATCATCACTTCCATCAGACATATTTTTCATCATGTCACAGATCTTCATTGGTATTTATGGAATATTCCACTGCTTCTTGATCTAGCAATTGAGCTTTTGAACATGGAAGTGCTTTAGCCCTTTAGCATAGTCCAACAGATTTGTAATAATATCCTTTTCGGAAATTTTAATGCTTTCAAATTCAGGCACATTCCCATCATAAAAATGTTGTAAATAGCCACAAATTGTACCACCCATGGAGGAGCGTATTTATGTCTATTGCATCCCATGTTTGACATAAAATGCATCTTTAATTTTTACAATTTTGAAATGAAACAAATTAAGTTTTGTTTATCATTTTGCATTCTGAATACAGGGATGCCACACATAACGGATCTAGACTGTACTATATTATCATGGTTTTGCTTTTAATATTTCATTTATTATATAATTAATAGTTATTCAGTCTATTACTGCGACCCATTTTTTTTGCTTAAATCTGTTTGTTTCCCCTTTCACTCTTATCTTCCTGTAAAACTTTTATTAATTAAAAAAAAAAAACTGAACAAAGATTATTTTACATTGCTATTATTATCCATATTGGTTCCCATAAGGTTCTGAGGTTGGAAACAGATAATGTGGTGAGCCTTTGTGTATTGATAGAGTATTATAAGTCAATACATAAACATAAGAAATCGATAAAGTGTAATAGCAAGGTGTTTTGTAAAAACTAGCCCGATGGTTTATGCTAATTCTAGTGCCAACCTAGCAACACAGCTGCTCGGAAAACAGTGTAATTTATCCGATTATATATGGAAGCATAAACTTTGGGGCTTGTTTTTCTAAGGGCTTTATTACTTTCATATATTTACATACATATTTATATACACAAAGGCTCGTGTTCTCCGTTTCCAACCTTGGAGCCTCTCCTTGTTAGACAGTTTTATGAGGTGAAGAAACAATATTTAAGTTAATACCTTTCATTAAAACCAATTAAAGAATTTTCAAATTGGCTTAAATATTTTTTACTGTTTAAGTGTATTTCATTTGCAGTTTCATTTACTGTGGATATGGAATATAAATTATTCTTTTAGCTGACACTAGTTAAACTTTATCAAAAGTAATGTTATTTAAGCATTAAAAAATAATGTATTAAGTTATTTTCAAAGGAAACTCCCTCCATCCCTTTTCTACTAAAAATGTTTCAGGTGATTTTTTCATGAATATCAATACTATGTAAATAAGAGATTTCCACATCTTGACAAATTTTCCATTTTCATCCATACTGTCAGACATTAGCACCATTATATCATGTTTATGTGTGTGTGTGTGTGGTTAAACAATGAGAAATTGTTATTCTATTTTTTCTTACTGAGAGAAAATATTTTTCTTTTTTCAGCAATACAGGTAAAAGACTTATGGCCAAATGTCGTCTTTTGTATCAAGAAAATGAAGAATTAGGGAAAATAATTTCTTCTGGTCGAATGGCCAAGTTAGAAGGAGATCTTGCATTGCAAAAGAGCTTTAGTGAAGAAATGAAGAAAAGTCAGTCTGGTAAGTTGAATTTTTATGTTTTCAGGCATATTTTTCCCTTTTTATGAATCAAATTTTATGATTACTACCTACCATTGTTTTACTATTGTCATCCATCCTTAATTTTGAGAAAATTTAGCATTAAAAAAATATACATGAATGAGACAATTTAATGCAAACTATTGCAAGACTTAAAAAATATATGAAAGAAATGTGTTCTAAGTGTTTTGTAACATTTGTAAAATAATACCCATAATGTACAACTTTGCACGGCATATATCATTGATTTGGAGATCTCACTTAATAAAATTCTACTCAAATGACATGAATTCCCATCATTTATCATGTTTATAACTTAATTAACCAATTATCAAGCGGACGAAATACATCCAAAATGTGAGAACGAGTGCCGTATTCGTACGCCGCCAAATTGAATTTGTTTTCTCTTTCACGTTTCCTCCCTTCCACTTACTTTCTGTTTCCCCTGCCTGATCGTGCGCACCAAAGCAAACAGCGTCAGAATGGGGCCGAGTCATGCGAGATCTCTGGGAGCAACGCCGCGAGTCGACTTTCTCCTCTGCAGCTTCGATCGTTGCGAGTTTCATCTGGCCAATTCAACGCGTATCAGCGAATTGCAGGAGAAAAGAAATTGAAGATGTGTGAAGCTTTGGTCTTTGGTGAATGGAAAATTCCCTTTTGCGAATTGGCAACACTGCTAAGCGCGATCGGCGATCTTTCGTTACTTCTGACACAACACATGGAAACTTTTTGTGGATTGTTGTTTCCATCGTGTTAATTTCTGCTTAGTTTTTTTTTTTTTTTTTTTTTTTTAATTTTTGTGTAGTCTAGTGAATAGAATGACGAATGTTATTACTGATATTGCAAAATCCCGTGATATTGATGAGGAGGAAAGAAACAAATTTCGATGTGAATGGCTTACAAAAACAGTCACGGTAAAACTTGAAGAAAGAGTTTCTGATGTGATAGTTGGACATACCATACGAAAAGTTGATGTGAGTGGCAAAACAATTTGTAGTCTTTGTTCTGATCTCCAGTATTATGGTAAAAGAGGATTTTCTGCAATATCCGACCACTTAAAGTCAAAAAAGCATGCAGAGAAAGTTTTTTTTAAAGATGATAACTATTCTTTGCCAAGTACTTTTTTTCCTTGTAATCCATCAACATCTTCAGGTTCATCATCATCAGTCACAAATGCTGCTCCAACTAAAGTTAATGTACCCATCTGTGACAGAATATCAAATTCAGAGGCTTTAATTTTAGGTGTTCTTGCAGAACATAATTTGTCATTTACCATGGATCCAGTGTTAGAAATTAGCAGTTGTTAGTCATCAAATGCGACTACATTATAGCATTTGACGACTACAAAACTATTCCTGGCCGTCAAGTCTGACGCCTAGCTTCTTTTAACACATTTTTTGTTTAACTTAGCCAATCACCCACTTTTGAAAATGTGGTCGCACACCAAACATAAACTCTAATGCGAGACAGTTTGACAGCGATTTTTAGCAGAGTGTATGAATCCAAATGAATATATTAATTTATGCAAACTTCTAAACTTTATTTTGAACCTGCCATTTAGCACTGCTGAAAGTGAAAAAGGATTTAGTCAGTTTAAGTTAATAAAAAATGAATGATACATATTAGCGTTTATCCTCTAATATTGTTAATGATTTATTAGTGGTAAAACTGTATAGACCCAATTTAGCAGATTTTTATCCAGATAAAGCTGTGAAATGATGTAGCTGAAGGATGGTTTAGACGACCTGATTTTAGTATCTAACTTTATTAAAATTAATGGGTATTGTTTGAGTTTCATCTTTTGCAATCTATATGCAGTCAAGTATTGTTAGCATTAAATCGCTTAATGTGAATTTTCACTTAATATTAATTAATAATGCAGTCCAAACAGATAAGATGGTACTATTATTTTAACAGTTAACACACACACACACACAAAATGGGGTCCTTTAGGTTTCATGTTAACAATATTTGTCTGTAATTATATATATAGTTTTTTTAACTAAATTTAAGTGCAATTATCAACAATCAATAAAATTTTGTTAGGTGTAATTTTGTTTAACATGGTTAAGTACATTTTTCTATTAATTTCTAAATGTAGTATTAATTAAAAATGCTTTATCAGTTTTACAGGTTGCTTCAATTATTATAATATTGTAGATTAAAAACTTCAATAATTTAAATAAAAACAAAATATTCATGCTTTTCTATAAAGTAGCATATAATGATACAGGTATGTGAATTTTAGAAATTGCAACTAGAAGTTTTCACTTGACGCCTAAGATATTTACAGTAGGCGTCATTTGACGCCTACTTTTCATTTCCCAATTTCTATCACTGCATGGATCCTGTTCTAGTTGAAGTTGGCAAAGCACTAGCAGAAGACAGGAAAACACTAAATCACCTCTCATTAAAAAAAAATTGTGCAGCCTACAAAATGAGATATGGTGTTGCAAAAACATTTTTTCAAGAAACTCTGTCAAATTTACAGAACATGAAGTTTAACTTAAATATAGACGAATCCACAAGTAATAACCATATTATAAATTACATATTTAAATTTGCATGATATTATAACTTTATTGGTTGGGGGGGGGAGGGGGGGTTGCGTGAGGGAGTAAAAGTTCAGCTTTTTTGTTGGTGGGCTTCTACCATGTCTGATATATATATATATATATATATATATATATATATATATATATATATATATATATATATATATATATATATATATATATATACAGTAAAACCTCTAAATAACGGACACCTCGGGAGCGCAGAAATTGTCCACTATTTGGAGGTGTCCGCTATTGGGAAAACTTCAGAGATTCATAAAATCGCTAAGAAATGCTTAACGTTTCATTAATTAGCTTTTATATGTCCGAGAACTTCTATTATATGATTAATCAGAAATTAAAATTACTTTTTTAAGCAATAAAACTGAAATGAAATTGTACATACATTTTTCCACTGTTTATTACATTCTTAAGGAAAAAATCTGTTACAAAAGTTTGCTTTTGCTTGCGATTACATGTAGTTAGTTTTTCTATGCGATGTTTTAATGCTATCAGTTGTTTTAATCCTTCTGAATCATCTTTTATTGGAAAAATAAAAAAAATGTATGTGTAACTGCTTACTATGTTTTGCCGCTCTTGGAAATTCTCGATATTGCAGGAAACATCCCCTGGTTTCAGTATCTGATTCATATCACTAATAGTGTCAGCTTTTGTCGAAGATTCTGCAGGAATATAATCGCCTACGTCAACTGATTCTTTTTCAGTAGGTCATCATCAATGTTGATGGACATTTCGGCATTTCTTCACTCCTGATCCATTTCATTAATTCACCTATTGCGATAGTTCTTCATTTCTATCGGAAATAAATGTTTAATTTTCTTTTAATATAAAGCCTGCTTTTCTGAAACATTATCGTACACATTCCGGTTATATGTTTTTTACAGCTGACGAAATCCGAATTTGAAAGCATCGGGAACATTAACTAATTTTAGGCTGTTCTCAACTGTATTTATAGAATAAAACTTCGAAAGAATATGGCTTAATAAAAGCTTTCTCTACCAGGCTTTACAATTGGGTATAACGGCTTGATCAAGGGGCTGGCATATAGAAGTTGTCTTGGGGGGGGGGGGGGGGGGGGACACAGTTTTAACATTGTCCAATTTAAAATGTTTTGGATGAGAAGTTGCACTGTCCAAAAAAAAGAGAACTTTTCTTTGTTTTTTCATGCTATTATCAAAGGAAGTTAACCATTTAATCACTAAAAAACTGGTTATCCAAACGCTTTTTTATTCACTCTATAACACCAATTTTTTTAAATTGGATGTTCTATGAGAAACACATGGGTTTCAGAGATTTTTGAACTATAAGAGGAATTTAAAATCCCCCCAATACATTGCAACATAATAAAATAGTGATTCGCTCTTTTGTCATTTTTTCACCGATACAGCCATCTTTTTTAAAGCACAAAGTCTTATTCGAAAAAATTCTGAAAAAAAGTCCGCTTTCCTCTGCATTAAAAATGTTTCTCTCCTCATAACTTTCACAAATTGATTGCAGTTATTCATGCCAATCCTTCACTTTTTTCAGAGCTACAGATTTTGCTTTTCCACATATTGTTTTGAAAGAGATGTTGTGCCGCGACACAGGATCTTTTCCAGCCATTACCCAAACTCTTAAAATCATGTAATCCGATTTCTTTAGCGACTTTAAAGCCTTTTCCTGAATCAAAGGCCCACTGATAGGATTTTTTTTTAACGAAGTGAAGTAAACCAATTCAGAAATATAGAATTAATTTCAATGGAATCAGTATACTCCAATATCACATTTTCGGTGTTCTCGTTAGAGTTAATAATCCACAAATTCTTCATTTTATAAAATCTCTCCCACTTGTGTTTTACCTATTTTAAAACATTTTGAAAGTATCCGTAAACTCTATTTCTGTTTTTCAGATTCTCTTACATTCACAATTTCAAATTTTCTTTTACAGTTAATCGCTTTTGTTTTGAGGTCATTCTCGAAACATTAATCACAAACAAGACACTAAACTAAGACTATGCAGAACTCAATATTTTCAGAAACCGATAAAAATGGTTTTAACATATTTTGAAGCTTTGAATATTGTATGTCAATTAAATCTGAAGAATCAAACAGTAATCGATACAAAATACATACGATATTGGGGGATTCCCCAGCCCATTGGGGATTTTCCAGAGACCACCCCCTACATTTATCTGTGGTCAAAAAATTTGTGACACATTGCCTTGATAAATTTGGAGGCTTTTTACTTTTTTTTCCATTTTCTTTCTCGTTAAAAAATCATTTTTTCATCCTTGATCGCCAAAACTACTGTCCGCTATTCAGAGGTTAAACATACAAAAATTTAGATTTTGGGAGTGGGGATTTGAAAAGTGTCCGTTAAATAGAGGTGTCCGCTATTCGAGAGTGTCCGTTATGGAGGTCTTACACTATAATTACATACAGACATTCACATGGGTGCAAGACTGATTTTATTATTATTATTAATAGTAAATTCTACTTTTTATACTTAAATAATAGCAATTTTACTATCAAAAACTTTGAATCACTTTCTGTTATTGTAAGAGATCAATTTTTAGCCAAAATAAAAGACATAGAAATCTTCTAGCCCATTTCCATTTAGTTATTCCTAATACTCAGAAAAATTTTCAGTCCTTGGCTAGGATAGACTTCTTGCAGCCATACATTCATAATTAAAAATATACCTTGATAAATGGAACCTAATAAATTGAACTAATATATTTATGAAATAAGTGATTAGAACGGCTTTATTGATTTTTATAAATAAATTGAAATATATGAGATAAAATTTGAAATTTAGACTATTACAAAAACAAGCTAATTTGCTCTAAATGCATTTTGTTAATTAGAAAGTAGAAATTTCTGACTTAAAAAGTAATTTTTTGGGGAATTATTGAGATAAAATTTTGGTCATTAAGAAAATAGAAACACTATAACTGTAAATCAGGGTTGGGTTTTTGACGTCAAAAACTGGTTTTTGACATGACAGTGGTAAAAACCGTGTTTTTACCGGTTTATTCCGTCAAAAACCTATCATTTTCGATTGTCTTCCAATTTATGGTGTAAGTGTAGCATACAATAAATACATTTCTAGATTGATTTTACCTTGTTGATCTTGTTTTTATTATTTACAATTACATTTGTTAAATTTATTTAAAAGAAGATCATTTCCTTATATGATAAAGATTTAAAAATACAAGAGTAAAAGAAAAGAACAATATTTGTCATAATCTTCACTAATATAGATTCTACTAACTGAAATTAACATTAATATTAAATGATAATAAAAGGTTATTATAATTATTAAATAACATTCAATATAGATTTTTAATAAAGTACGTTAAAATTATTTTAGAGATGCAAAAATACTGTTACATTGTATGACAATAGATGTTAAGCATAGACTGGCAGTGAATAAATTTGAATATTCTTAGATATAATATTTTAAGTTGCATATGTTATGTATTTCATAAATGCAATTATGGTGATTTTCATTTGCACTTCAATAAGTAGAATCTTAAAGTTTTGTTTTCAACAATGTAATAAATTCTACCGAAATTATACACATTGTTTAATCTAATACTTCTAGGTTACAGGATTTCTTCAGAAACTCTAATTTTTTTAGACTATGCCAAATAGCTTAAGATTATTGTAGAGATCTTCTAACAGAGATGTACATGTATTATTCTAATGCAATTCTTTTTTGTTTTTCTTGGATGTATAAATATACTTTAGAGTCTTTTTGATACTGAATATTTCATGTAAAACAACTTAATATTAAAAATAGAATGAAAAAAAAATGTAAAAACAAACTACTAAAAAATGGGTTTTTGACAGTTTTTGACATTTTTGACAAGGAGGTTTTTGACATGATGGTAAAAACCATGGTAAAAACCGTCATGCGTCAAAAACTTGCCAACCCTGCTGTAAATAAATATAAAATACAGTAAAAGCTCAACTAACTGGCATGCTCGGGAAGCGCCAATTTCTGGATACTTGAAAAATCCGGATAGTTGAACATTACAAAATCTGTCATGAAAGAAGAAGGCGGGGGGAGTGCATCGATGTAACAGTGAAAAATGAAAATGATTTTTTGGCCTATTTTCCTGTCATCAGGAAGTTGATCAAATAATTCTTTTATTATTATTAAATTTGCATTTGATAAAGTTAATTTTGATGAATTAAAAATAAAAGTAAACAATATTTTGTGTTAGGAGGATGTCATTTCTAAATTTATTTATTAATCTTTTATAACATTACTTAATTTATAATTAAGCATTGCATAAAGATTTTATTTAAGGACAAAGAGGATTAACAGATGCTGCTCTTACTTCATGTGCTAATAAAGTAAACCTCAACATGGGAAATAACAAAACTAATGAAGTCAAACTAACGAACTAGACATTAAAATTTTTTTTTTAAATGTTGCTCTTTTTTTTTTTTTTTTTTTTTTTTTTGTTCTGTCCGGAAAAAGCACATAGACGCTTGGAAAATTAAGTTCTGCATGTCACTCGTGTTGCCTCAATTACACCTGTATTACACAGGCAAGAAAAAGTGCAGCTACCTACCGTAATACTGAAACCTTTCACATAACTTAAGAACATTATCAGATGCAAGCTGATGTCAGATTTTCCCTCTTCGATCAGGATAAAAACAAACTACAGTTGTCAGCATTTTTTATTTTATTTATTTATTTATTGGAGTGGCTCAGATAGTGGGCTTTTTTGGGGGGAGGGGATGGGGGTTAGAAAAGGATTCCATTTCATTCTTTTTTTAAAATTATTATTAGTTCTGTTTGCCATTTATTCTGTTGAAAAATTGAATAATATATCTAGCTTCTGAGTTATGGTTAAAACAACTTGTTTCCTTTTAGGAGAATTTGAATGATTTTCTATTTTTTAATTTAACAAAAAATATGAAAGAACACGAAGACATGGAGCAATTTACTAGGCTAGCTGATTAAGCATTAGTGAATGACCAAAAAAATGCACCAAAGCAAAAAAAATATGTGTGATTTAAGTCAAAAATCTAATTGGTCAAACTGAATGTGTAGACCCAAATAGGCAGAGCAGATAGAAAGTTCTAGTAACTCCAGGGTTGGGGGGGGTGGGGGCACTACTGTGCATATGAAGATTAAAAAAGAAAACTCCAATATCTGAAATTACAGAAATGACTATATATCCCCATCCCAATTCTTAGGAAACACGGCCCCACCAGTGGCTGAGAGGTTCTGCTCTCGAAGCTGGTAGACGGGAGGTGCTGGGTTCGATCCCAATCGCGCCCGTCGGCCTAATCGTTCGGAGTTTCCGTGGTTTTCTTCAAGCCGTGGATTTATCCATGCGTAAATACGAGTTAGGTTCCCTTAGAAAGACCCCCACGAAGGGCACTCCCCCCGGGCCTATATCCCAAGTGTAGATAATTGGCTGTCAATAATCAACCCAATCTTAGGAAACACAATGTAATTTTCCTCCCCCCCACCCCTGCTTCCTCACTTGGCTGTTCAGTTTTCAGAATAGGTATAAAAAAGGTAGCTTTCTACTGTTTAATTGCCCCCCCCCCCCCTCCCAGTCCAGTTTCGCCAAGAGCAGAAGGATTAATTAGTCTCTCTTCTCTCCTCACGTTGTCCTTCCCCTCCTTCTCTTTTTGGAAGGGGAAAACAGCTGGCGAGCGACTACTGACTATGACAAGACTTGAAGCTATTCTGTGCTCTCTAGCTGTTTTTTTTTATTTACGCTATATTTTTATTTTATAACAATCACACACTGTCATGAACATACATAGTTTTGTTTTACGCCGAATCAGTTGCTGTGATAATTTGAGAATGCTAACAGTAAAGTTCCTAAAATAGCAGTAAAATTTTTTTTTCAACTGTTTATGAGAAAATAAAAATAAAAGAGCTCTTCGAATTTTTCCTGTTAGTTAAATGCTGGATAATCGAGCTTTTACTGTGTACCATTTTTTAAAGAAAAGTTTGAAAAGTTTTGGAGAATTTTTTCTACACGTTATAATATAAATTGTCTTATAAAAAAGTATATCATCTTTTTTTTCTTTCAGATTGTGCAGAATTTAATTTTGAGCTTTTTTAAAAGTTTAAAATTAGGACTGAACCAAGCATTCTTTAAAATAATTATTTAGATATGGAAAGAAATGCTATTTTTTTTATACATAACCGCATAATATTTATTTATTTATTTATTTATTTTTATTTTATTTTATTTTTTTTGGGGGGGGGGGGAGTTGGCTGGTTTCATTTTAAATCTTAACACTTTCCAACATAGTTGAAAAGTGTTTATGAATTTGGTTTGCTGTCTGCTATCTGTCTGTGCTCTAGCTCTCATAAATTTACTCGGATTGCCATGTATTTTTTACACTACAAAATTTTCGGTATTGAAAATGAAGTGTGCAGCATCTATATTTCATTTATCAGGGATGGGACACACAAAAGAATTCCATCACATTTCGATCTATTGAGAAAAATTGTTTGTGGTGTATTTTATTCATGTTATACTTCAAACATAATGAAATTAAAAAGGATCAGTGGAGTGCATGGCATTTATCATTCATTTACAGAGGCACAAAACAATTTGATTACAGGATTCACTATAATTGATAATTAGTGGAAGTGCATTTTCTGCTGTGGTATGCACAGGGTTCTTACTGACTCATTAGACTACTTAGAAACTCCTTAGAAATGAAAAAGTTTTCAAATAGTACTTAGAACTCCTTAAATAAACAAAATACTCCTTAAAATCTCCTTTAATTATCACAAAGTATAATTTAGTGTTGACCATTGATTTAATTGAAGTATACAAGAGTAAAAAATGGAAATTATATGGTGAATAATACTGCTTAAGCATGTATGGCTTGGAAGAGATTAACCTTTAACCTTTTAAGTGTCCTGCATAATTTTTCATGTATGTTTAATGAATCATAAAATAATAACTAGAAAAGTATTTGATAACTTTATATATTTATTTATCTTATGCCCTTCAAAAAATTAACATTAAAATCAATTCTTTGTTAAATCAGCCTTTGAATTAAAAAATTATGTGGCACAAAACACGGTTAGGATGGTTAAAGGAAGCAAAATAAAAAATTTCTCATGTTTACAAAGGTAAAGTTCAAGTGGCATATATATATATATATATATATATTAATTATTTTATTATTATTAAATTTACTTTTAAAATTTAGGTGTATGTGGGATTTGACTAGTCATTGCATAACATAAAATAGTTCGCTGGCAATTTTGTATTCAAGTTTATGAAACCAGTAAGCAGTGCATTGTGAATACTTTGTAATTTTAGCACTAGCTATTAGATTTTAAAAGAATAAAATCAGTTTTCTCTCTAAATGCAGTATTAAAAATTGGGTGGGTTGCATGTTACCCAAGGACTCAGCATAAATGAAAAAATATGGCAAGTCCTTTAAAACACTTTTGTATTCCTTAGAATTTTTCTAGACTCCTTGGAATTTTTTTTTTTTTTTTTTTTCACGTCTGTATGCATTTTTAAATATCTAAATTTTAGTGTATATATTGTGCTGTCCTCTATATATAAAAAAAAAAAAAAAAAAAAAAAAAAAAAAAAACGCCCTAGTACTTCATCAAATATTCACTAAAGTCAGTTTTTTTTTTTTTTGTTCTGTTTTTATGCACTATTTAGAATAATAAAAATAGTTAAAAATACCTAAGGAGTGCTTATTTAGTTTTAAAATAATGAATTAACAATTGCAGAATTCTAGCAAAACATGAGCTTCATTTTTATAGATTTTCTGGTTATAATAGAATTTAGAGGACAGCACAATATATTCTATAGATCATATATAGGTCTGCACATTACTGGATATGGACAGCAATAGCTGAAAATGGAGTTTTACTGAGTTATGTGTTTTTTAAATTGCTTGTTTAGATACTTCATTTCATTGTATGAAAAAATGAAATTTTATTATGATATTCTGTTAGTGTTACATACCTGCCAACTTGTAAGGTTTATCCTTACAGTATAAGGATTTAGGTCCAATTGTAAGGTTGTAAGGGCAACAGGTAAGATTGTAAGGTTTTTTGATAAAACTTGAAATGATTCTTCAAACATGTTACTTATTGAGTAAAAAAATAAAACTGATGCACACATTGCGTTTATGTTGCAAAGATGAGGAGTGTGATTATCAATATAGTACGTCACAGCAATCAAATAGTAATTCACAACACGTTATTATATGCCACAGAATGTTTAGTCATGCTGTGTATTTTAAAAATTTCTAGCAGCAATGCTGAATGCAAAACTAAAATTGAAGTTTTGACACTTTTTTTATTAGAAATTTATTAGATTTTTTTTTATTATTTATAAAATATTTGGTACTTTTATGCTACCTATGCACCAGTGATAACCCGCCAAATTATCATTTGAATTGTAACCCTTTCAATTCAAATGATTTTAATTCAATGATTTTAATTTTGATTTTAATTCAATTCTTGAGATTTTGTTATTTGTATTGATATGTTTGTGTTTACGTATTTTATCATGAATTATATTTTAGTTATTTTTAAGTAATTTTTTTAAGACATTATACTGCAGCGTTAAAATATTTATTATTTTTCTTAATAGCTAATGTTAAAAGATTGTCGAAAAAAAATGCTTGGCGAGATTTAAAAAAAATTGGCAATCACTGGTGCCCGGCTAACATAAAAGTACTAAAGATTTTAATAATTAAAAGCATGCAACATGATCACTATGGAGAAATGTATAACAAAGAATTGCTGGGTAAAGCCAAATCAGCCTATTAACGTATATCAAAAAAGAATTATCAGTGTTAATAATATTTGGGTTATTTTTATTATTTAATATTTTTGTAGTTGTCAGTAAATTTTGTATCAAATCATATATTACCTTATTAGATGCCTTCATAAATACCTTTTACTACATATATATGTTTAAAGATGCACAATGAAGTACGTCAGAAAATTTGTAAGGTTTTCTGAATAGACATGTTGGCAGGTATGGTGTTAGAAAGTGTTTCATAATCTATGCCTGATGCATGATTTTTCATTTTCTTGATTTATTTATTCAACTACTTATACTTAAAACCTTCTTTCTTCTTCTTTTTTTTAGAATTAGATGAATTTTTGCTGGAATTGGATGAGGATGTTGAAGGAATGCAAAGTACCATATATTATTTGCAACAGCAGTTAAGAGAAGCAAAAGAAAAAATTTCCCAATTACAAAAGGAGAAACAAAAACTTCTGGGCATGCCGAATGGTTCTCCAAATCATAGACTTATAGCTCCTGAGGAATCAGTTGACACAGATAGTCATGTATCTCAGATACAGTCGCCATTAGTAAACAATTGTACTCCAGAACCAGATTCTGTAGTTTCCAATGATGTAAATGGAACTGGGAAGGTTTTGCCTGTTCCAGTAAAAGATATAAAAATTGAAAGACCATGGACACCTGAAAGGAATAAAACAGTTGATCAAACACCTGTCGAAACTCATAAAAAACCAGCTAAAAATGAAACACCAGTCATACTTTCATCAAAAGACGTTAAAGAAACAACACTAACAGAAGGCAGTGTTCAGTCAGTCATTGTAGAAAATAAAAATGTTGTTAATCTAGAGAAACAGACTCCTGTAGCTGAAAGGACAAATAATTTGGTGGATGGCTTAGAAACTAATCAACATCCTGGCTTACGGACTAGTGAACCAGCATCTGAAGTTAGGGAATCTTCTCGGGAAGTAGCACATAATCCTACAAGTACTGTAAAAAGGACATCAGAAGGGGGAAGAGGTCGTAAAAGGACTCGACCTCGTACTCCTCCAGCTGATAAAAAAGAGGAAAATTTACCTGTTAGAAAGAGAACTCGGCGTAGAGAGGCTCAAGAAAAGGAAGAAAAACAACAGATACAATTAGATTTTGATACAGACACTGAAGTTCAGGTTGCACAAACTTTAGCTTATTGGGCTACTGCAAAGCAGGAAAGGACCGATGTGCAATCTGACCCTAATGCTAGTTCTTTAGGCAATGGTGAACTTATGAAAAAGGAAAATGAAGATAAATAGCTTTAATATTTTCAGAGCTCACATATTGCTTAATGTATTCATAGACCTATAATCAAATTTTTTTTTTTATAATTTTAAGTCATAAGATTTTTTTAAGCATTTTTGTTTTCCTTTTTTATTCATGTTTGCAAGAATGTATTGTTGAATGGATTCATTTCAGTATGTATGTAACATTATTCAATTTTCTCCCCCATTAATTAATAGTTCAAAAGTTTGATTCTGTTTCATATGTTAGTTCATTTTATATGCATGTTACTTTATATAAGAGAGAATAAAAGGGAGAAATTTGATATTAGTTTCAAATTTTCATTAGCCAACAAAATTTTTTCATATAATAATTATCAGATATTGTTATTCTTATGCATCAGTTGTGAACATATTATTGTTGCAGAAGTACTTTTTCTAAGAAAAATAAAAAGTGATCCTTGCCTCGCATTTTTTTCTTTTTTCCTGTTTTAGTACGCTTGGAAGCATTGTGAAAACTCAATTGCAGAGACATGATTTTCATAAATATCATTAGAGCTGTTTTTGAGAAAGCCAATACTTATGTGCAGCTATATTTATATACTTACAAGAATTGTTCATCTGATAGTACAACATTTACAATATTTATTCATTTCAGTTTGCGGTAGTTTAGTTTAAGTGCTTTCTGCAATTATTTTCCTTGCACAAACAATTAGTATAACATAATAAATGACAAATTGTTCCATCTCCCATCCTACATATTATTTGCAATATATATATACATTACACTTTATGTGCCTTCTGCAATATTTTTCTAGTGTGAAGAGCGGGTATAACATAAAAAGTACCACATACTATTTTCAATATTTTTATATTTCATTTCATTTTTATCAAGTTTGTTATTGTTCCATAAAATTTTTGAAGATAATTAATCATAGTTTCATTGTGAAAAAGAATATTTTTTAACATTTTTGTTAGTATAAATGTATAAATGTTTGTAGTTTTTATATTAGCACACTAGGGATATAACAAACTTTCAGGACTATTTGTCCCTTTTGTTAAACATTCAGTTGACTGAACACTGAACAGTAGTTAGCCAAATATCTATATATATATTTGTCTTACGTGGCGCGGAAATAGGGCTGAATTTCTACCTTATCGTTGGCAGCAACCGTTGTTTCCAGAGATCAGACCAATGAACAGACAAGATTGTGTTAGCCCCGCCTCCAATATGGCGGTCAGTGTCAGAGCAGTGAAACTGAAGCTAGCAATTATTAAAAATAAAATAATATGTCCTTAATCCAAAGCGTCTGAGATGATTCCTCATTTTAATTATGAATAATATTATTAATTTCAAATGATCTCATTTAGAATTTATTTACGAATTTCACTCACACAAAAAATCGGAGATAATAAAATATAAACTTTCTAGAATGCTACTGCTGCCATCTGTTGCCGTTTTATTGAAGTAAAAATAATTTCTTTTGCAGAAATCTAAAATCAAATAGAATAATAAAATGTTGAACGAAATTTAAACAATCATTGATGATAAACTATCTTCCTACCACGTAGTGTTTTTATTTTTTTAATGAATTTAAGCTGTGCTGTACAATATTATAGGTGCTAATTATGTTTCCAAGATCCTTTTTTCATAGTATTTAAATTATTTATATGCTCATTAGTAGCATCATCTAAATGCATTTTAGTTGTGTTTTCAATGGAGTTTTCAATTACTTTTTTACATTAAAAAAATTGTCAATTTCATATGTTCAAATGATTTATTGTAGTACTTATTCCGGCTAAAATTACTAGAAAAATAAAAAGCGGCGAGCGAGCAAAGCGAGCTGTGACCGCGTAGCGGTCTCAATGTGAATTGCTTTGCAATTCATGGGGGGTTGGCGAGCGTTAGCGAGTAGGGGGCTGAGCCCCCTAGTTATTTGATATTTAGCCAAATAAAATGAGTATGTTTTTTGTTTTTCTTTTAGGTAGCTTTCAATACAAAAAAGTATAAAGCTACCTATTGCAGCCGTTCGGAGGAAAGCAGTTCCGGAAAATTTCGATATATTTTCACCGATCATGACCTCCAGACCCCAAAACCACCCTCCGTCCAAATGTTGATTTATATATATAGATATATCCATATATATATATATATATATATATCTGACCTATGTCATACGATAACGCCCGTATTTATGAATCGATTTTGATGAAACTAATTGTGTGTATTAAGGTCACTAATGTCTCGACCGAGTTCGTTGGCCAGCTTGGTCCGCCATCTTGTTTCAAGATGGCGGCCACTTAAAGATTTAAATTAACTTAAAATCTAAAATAACTATACAAAAAAGTTAAAAATTCAATTTATTTTTTAATTACGTGTTAGGCCTTGATACAAGGATTCCAGAGCTTTTTTTGGTTTACCTCTATCTTAAAAAATGGCTGAGATAGAGCAGTTTGAAATTCTAGGGTGGCTGACATTTTGAAACAAAACAGCACATTAACGCGATTACTCGCCAATTATTTTCTTTCATTGTTGTAATAATTTTCCCAATCATACGCATGAAACTATATATTCATATCCGTTAGCGCCAAAATTGGCGACATTTGGCGAAATATCGCGAAATTTGGCGTTTAAAATAAGTCTTCATAAATGAAGCCAATTTGGCTATTGCTCAATAATTTGACGAATTTCTTATTCAAATTCAGTATTAACGAATCTTTTGTAAACGTTTCTTTGCATTTTAGCTTGCTGTTTTCGTGTAACATTAGCTAAAATTTTAAAACGTAGATATAGGAAAGCTACCTTTTCCTCCCGGTACAGGCTGGAAGGACTTTTTTTTGTTATGTTTTCCTCCAATCCCGCTTGGCTATTTTCTGACACTTCATGAAGCCATTTGTATTCCTAAATGCACAAAATTACAGCTATTCTGTTTCAAATACTAAGAAAATCAGATAGCATTTTAGATGGTGTTAAAGTTGGAAATTTAAGCCTGTTTTATAGATATAATGATTGTAGAAAATTCTTCATTGGGGAACAATTTACAACATCTTCTGAAGCATTTATGGGAAAATTAAAAACTATTTGATTCTAAAGCACTTATTAATGTCTATAAATTTCTTGCATATATAAAAATGGTTTTGTGAATGTTTCTGAAAAATTTGCTTTGTTCAGCAGTTTTTTTTTTTTTAAGAACTGCCATATGTATTTGATGCAAAATATTGTAGTAGATTCAAGATCATTCATACTCTTGGCTTCAGTTTCTGTGTGTACTTTCAGTATATGATGAGTAAGCTATAGAACTTTTAATGTATATTTTGGTTCCTTTGTTAAAAGTTTTGCTAAATATGTGTTTTCTACTTTACCCAAACCTTTTACTAATTTGTAATTTAATTTATACAAAGCACAGGGGTTGTACTTATCCTAAAATTCTTGAAAAATTTAAAAAGTCCTTAAATATAGTAATCTGACCTGAAAATTTACGAGTTTTGTACTGTAGTGCTTTCTGATAATGTATATATATATATATATATATATTTTTTTTTTTTTTTTTTCCATTAAATCCCATAAAATTGGTACCTTGGAATTAATAAATGAACACACACACACACAAAAAGAATATGTGCCAGACAATAGTTGTGAAATATTTTGTCACTCGGGCATGTGGAAAAAATAACTAGTTTTGCCACTCGGACATGGGTTAAAAATCTCAAATTTTATCAATTGGGTGGGAGGGGGAGGAGTAGTAAATTTTGTCAATCAGACAAAGGTAAATATCACAAATTTCTTTAATCGATCATTGAAAATATTAGCGAATTTCTTCAATCACTCACTAAAAAATCAGGAATACTGTTAATCTTTTGCTGTAAAAGATCAGGATCTTAGTAAATCTGTCATTGAAAATATTGGACAGGAAAAAAAATTGCCAATTTTGTCAATTGGTTGATGAAAAAGATCACTAATTTCATCAATAAATATCGCAAATTTCGTCAATAAGTCGATTGTAAATTTGATCAATAAGTCAATGGAAAATATCACGAATCATATATTCTAATACGAGCAAATCTTGTGGGTGTGTGGTTATATATCCAAATTTTATTATAAAAACGGCTTAAACGATTTTGACGAAATTTTGGATCCTACCGTTTTGCGGCACCCGAAAACCATTGGACTAGGTCACGTGTTCGAGAAAATTCGATTAGTGGCTCATTTGGGGTCTATTAAGCTAATTCTATCTAAAAAACTGTTCAAACAATTTTGACTAAATTTTGTATCTTACCATTTTCTTGTTCGAGAAAATTCTATCTAAAAAACGGTTCAAACGATTTTGACTAAATTTTGTATCTTACCATTTTCGAGCACGAGAAGACTATTGGGCTGGGTCACATGTTTGAGAACTTTCGATTAGTGGGTCAAGTTAAATTTATCTAAAAAACGGTTCTAACGATTTTGATTAAATTTTGAATCCTATGAGTTTCGGGCACGAGTAAATCATTGGGCTAGGTCACATGTCCGAGAAAATTCGATTAGTGGGTCAAGCTAATTTATCTAAAAAGTGGCTCAGACTATTTACACTAAATTTTGCATCCTATGGTTTTTGGGAACGAGAAGACTGTTGGGCTAGGTCACATGTTCGAGAAAAGTCAATTAGTGGGTCATTATGGGTCAAGCTATTTTATCTTAAAAACGGCTCAGACTATTTATACTAAATTTTGCATCCTATAGTTTTTGGGCACGAGAAGACTGTTGGGCTAAGTCACATGTTTCAGAAAATTCAATTAGTTGGTCATGGGTCATTATGGGTCAAGCTATTTTATCTTAAAAACAGCTCAGAGGATTTGAACTAAATTTAGTATCAAACAGTTTTAGTGAACGAGAAGTCTATTGGGATAGGTCACATGTTCGAGATATTTCGATTAGTGGGTTGTTGTTTCAAAAAAATGTTTCGTCATGGGCCATTATGGGTCAAGCTATTTTTATCTTAAATAAGGCTCAGACGATTTGAACTAAATTTTGTATACTACGGTTTTTGGGCAGGAAAAAATCATTGGGCTAGGTCATATGCTCGACAAAATCCAATTAGTGGGTAATTTTGGTCATGGGTCAAGCTATTTTATCTTAAAAACTGCTTGAACTATTTACACTAAATTTTACATCCTATGGTTTTCGGGCACGATAAGACTGTTGAGCTAGGTCACATGTTCGAGAAAATTCAATTAGTGGGTCATTTTGGTGATGAGTCATTATGGGTCAATCTATTTTATCTTAAAAACAGTTCAGAGGATTTGAAATAAATTTAGCATCCTACAGTTTTAGGGAACGAGAAGACGATTAGTTTAGTAGACGATTAATTTTTGGGTCAGTGTGGGTCAAGCTAATTTTATCTAGAAAACGGCTCAGATTATTTTGACTAAATGTTGCATCCTACGGGTTTCGGGCACGAGAAGACAGTTGGGCTTGATCACATTTTCGAGAAAATTTGATTAGTGGATCATTTTGGTCATGGGTCTTGATATTTGAACTCAAAGCTAATTTTGACCGAGCATAGCTCGGTCTTCCCTGCTCGTTTTGTCTTTAAGTCGGGTGATTCATTATTCATTTCTATTTTTAAAAAAAAATAATTTATTGTGATACCTTTGTTTTTTTGTGACGGCCATGCTTTTACCTTGTAACTTAGTCTGAATATATGGTCTATATTCTTTGTTTAAAACATATAACTGAATATTCTTAAATGCTTCCCCCTTTTCCCTCAATGTCAGTAGTTTTTATTTTAAGAAAGGAAGCAAAGAACTTACCGTTAAAAATAAAAACATTTGTAAGCAAGGTTCAGTTTATTTAAATAAGAAGATGGAATTGGGTATGTTCAATGTTTCCAGTATCGGCAGCAATACACAAGCACCCGCATGCATACACATGACATGCATTGATACAGATCATGGACACATTGAGAATACTTAAGTTGATTTTTCTATTAAAATAAGTTTTATCTTGTGTTAATTTTATTCATAAATATGCATATGCCTTTTAATGCCACACTTCTGCAAGCGATTAGTGGTGTATTTAAGCAGGTGATGGGTTATCGAAAAATTAACATTTTAGGGCTTCTAATAAATTTATTTTTATATGTACAATGTCTTTTTATACTAAATCAAAGTAATTGACTGCTCTTCGCTATTTGTCACACTTTTTGAGATAGGATTGGTAATTTTGAAAATTTTGCCACTAGGGGCACTGCAGTTACCAGGGCTTGAATTTCAGGGCGGGATTGCGGGATTCGCGCTGAAAATTTTGAAATCCCGCCCAAAAAAAGATAGTGAGCGGAAGACTCTCGCCCAAAAAATTTCAGCATTTTCAGAGAAATTTGCGTTATTTAATTTACCTGCAACCGAACGATAAATTTCATGATTTTTTTTTCCCCGCAACCGATTGACGAACTTTGTGTTTTTTCCGCGACTGATCGACGAACTTTTCGCTTTTTAAGCGACTGGTCGACAAACTTTGTGTTTTTTCCGCGACAGATCGACGAACATTGTGTTTTTTAAGCGACTGATCGACGAACCTTGTGTTTTTTGGGGATAGATCGACGAACTTTGCCTTTTTTTGGTGACAGATCGACGAACATTGCCTTTTTTGGTGACAGATCGACGAACTTTGCATTTTTTGGTGACAGATCAACGAACTTTGCATTTTTTGGTGACAGATCGACGAACTTTGTGGGTTTTTTCTGCGACAGATCGACAAACTTTGAATTTTTTCTGCGACAGATCCATGAACTTTCGTTTTTTCAACCACAGATCGACGAACTTTGCATTTTTTTTTTTCATGACTGATCGACGAACTTAAGGTTTTTTAAGCGACTGGTCGATGAACTTTTCATTTTTTAAGCGACTGGTCAACGAACTTTTCTTTTTTTAAGCGACTGGTCGATGAACTTTTCATTTTTTAAATGACTGATCATCGAACTTTGCGTTTTTTCTGCGACAGATCGACGAACATTGCATTTTTTAAGCGACTGATCGAAGAACCTTGCATTTTTGGGGGACAGATCGACGAACTTTTCTTTTTTGCCCGCGACTGATCGACGAACTTTGCATTTTTTGTAACAGATCGACAAACTTTGCTTCTTTTCCGCGATCGATCGGTGAATCTCAATCAAATAAAATCTAAATTCAGAAATTTATTTAACAACCTAATTGTTAAGGGTCCTTAACACATTTAATGGAACTTGAAAAATACACTGCATATATAAAACTTAACTTTCTTCCCTTTTTTATAATAAAAATAAACATTTTACATAATCATTCTCAGTTGACTTAATTTTTTCAATGGTATTTTGTCATGTCTGCATTAATGTAATTCTTTAAATAGCACGTAAAATAATAGTGGGGTTTAAAGATTTTTTTTCTCCCTCCCAAACATTACAACTCCCCTCCATTTAAAAATGTTGGTAGGGAAACTCCCCTCCTTGGAAAAATTGAATTTCAAGCCCTGAGTTACTCTCATAGTAGAGAAACTTTAACTGACCTGTATCAGTTACAGGTTCTCTATCTCATATGATAGCGCATCATCCTTTTTCTATAGGTTGACAATTGTTTCACAATTGTAGCTTTATCTGCGCAAGAGTTATTTCGAGATCTTTCAAGAGACTTTCCTATGCATCCTGTTATATGCTGGCAACATAAGAAATTTAAAATAATCTACCACAGTAAAACTTTTGATAATTGAAACTATCTATAATGGAATGAAGGAAACTACCGTAGAATTAAATTTCCTTAAGACATAAAACCTGTCTAAAATGGAACTTTTTAGCAGCTCCTTGCGGTTCAGTCTTAGCAAGTTTTACTCTATTGCTAAATATTTTAATGTTCAAAATTTGAAACATGTTCCTGGGGGGGGTTTGTTTTGATCCAACAACCTATGATAAGAAGATTTGCAATAATTCAAAATTAGAGATGGGAATGCTCGGAAAAAAACTGGTTTTTTTCCGAAGGGGTATTTTTCAATTTTTACGAATTGGAAAAATTGAAATTTAATTAAAAAAATAATAAAGTCAAAATTTTATTATGGCTGCATTCTGATATTTTTTCTTTATATTTTTTCATGTTCTGTGTCTCCCATGAAAATGTTAACATAAAAAATATGATCCGTAAGCAGTTTAGAAAGAACTTGAGTCCTTTAAAGGATCCTTTAAAATTTTTTGACCATAAAACATAGGACCCTTCAAAAAATTCGGAATATTTTTCAATCTCCATTCTGAATCCTCCAGAAATTTGAAGATTTTGACTAACAAAACATGTCACATAACAGCTGAAATCGCCAATGAATCTCTTATCTAGCTGTATATACAATAGTGGCCAAAATTGTCGAAACCTTTTGGGAAAAATGTTTTTATTTTTAAGTTTGATGGCTCTAACATCCAATATTTCTTAGTTATACCATTAAAGCTATATACTACTGGAAAGATAATTTAATCGAAAATATCATGCAATACAGTTTGTTCAATTCTAATTAATTTATCAAACATTATAGCCAAATAATGTGAAAAGGGCAGTAAAATCTGGTTAGATTGATGATAATGATTTTTGTTTTTCTTCAATGTAGCCAATGCATATGAATGTTTGGAGTGTTAGCCAGATTCCATTTTATTTGGTAATGTGTCAATCAAAACTAGGGTAGGATTTCAAAAAATATGTATAAGCCATATTTTGGTACTTATAGGAGGACTTACATCACTATTTTTATGATTGCTATCAAGTTGCTAAAGTTCTTTGCCGCCTTTCAATTTTTGAGCTAGTAAAGCATAATAAAATTAACAAAACATCATAAAGAGTTAATTAGTTACCCCGAAATCAAGGTGTAACAATATTTTGAAGTGTAGAAAACTATGGTTATGAAGAAATTTGAAGTAAAATTAGAAGTAAATTAACAAAGAATATGTCTAAGTCCAGCAAAACACGACTGGTAAAGACAGGAAAAGGTTCAGGAGAGCAATTGGTGGTAGAAGAGTAAAGTCCTTGTGCATAGATAACAGAAAACATTATCTCGGTGAATGCAACATGAAATGGTGTGCTGAAATGTGGAGTTGAATCAAAGTATACAGTTCTGTAAAGAATGCAGTATTTTGGTCTAAATGCTAGAATTTCATGAAAAAAAAATTATAAATCAAATAAAGGTTGAAAATATTAAACTGAGCTAAAAAGCATGTTTACTAGACAGAGAAATAGTAGGATCATGTTATTTAGATTTTTAAAATGATTTTTTTTTATGGAATTCTAGCATTTAGACCAAAAGACTGCACTATGCACAGAACTATACTTTGTTTCAGCTCGCCATTACAGTGCATCATTTCATGTTGCACATACCGAGATGATTGTTTTCTGTGACCTATACGCAGAGGCTTAATCTTCTACCGCCAATTGCTCTCCTGCACCTTTTCCTGCCTTTATGTCTTGTTTTGCTTGACTTAGACATCCCTTTGTTAATTTACTTCCAATTTCTTCATAACCATAGCTTTCTACACTTAAAAATATTGTTACACATTGATTTCTGGGTAACTAATCAACTCTTTATGATGTTTTATTAATTTTGTTATGCTTTACTAGCTCAAAAATTGAAAGGCGGCAAAGAACTTTAGCAACTTGATAGCAATCATAAAAAATAGTGATAAAAGTCCTACTATAAGTACCAAAATGTGGCATACTTTTTTTTTTTTAATCCTACCCCAACTTTGATACCAAATAAAATGGAATCTGTCTGGACACTCCAAACATTCATATGTATTGGAAGAAAAATAATTATCGTCAACCTAACCAGGTTTTACAGTCTTTTTCTGATTATTTGGCTATAACGTTTCATAAAATAATTATAATTGATCAAAAACTGTATTGCATGATATTCTTGAGTAAATTATATTTCCAGTGGTATATAGCCTTTTTTTTCGTTATTTTTTTTAATTATCTCTACTAGTAATTGAACAAATGCAATTGAAAAATCATTTCAACAAAGACATGATATATTACAAACAAGAAAAGCTACTGTGAAAATTCTGAGACTGAAAAACTAACTTTTAAAAGCTGACTTCTTTTTTTTTTTTTGGTAATACAGTCGAACCCCACTATAGTGAACCTTCTACGGACCCAGAAATATGTCCACTATAACCGATGGTTCACTATATCCAAATTCTTTAAAAAGAAAATATTTTTTTGCATATGATTGTTATTATGGATTTTTTAGTATATGATGTATTATTAAAAATAATGTTTGCTATAATACGTTATTTACTTACAAATTATTAACTAATTAAATTGACAATAAATCAAATAATAAAAAGAAAAAAGTTACTTACTAAAACTTGATTTTATTTTTACATTCTATGGAAGAAATTTGGGATTTTTGATTGAATGCAGTTCGATTTTAAGTGGAGTTCATCAATTTTCTTATCAAAAATTAGTAAAGAATCTAATATTTTTTGGCCCACATTTTCTGTAGAAAAAAAAAAAAAATTCAGGATATTCGCTGCCGATTTCACTTCCGAGATAGAAGGTGCCAAAATTTCAAATTCTTCTTCAATATCGTCTTCGAAGTCTTCTTCACGTCGTTCTTTTGTTTAACTTCAGATACTATGTCATCATCTGTGGGGGTACCAGAAGTATACACTTCATTATCGCAAGATTCGAAGTACTCAGTAACGTCCTTTGGAAAAATGTACAATTATGCTTTTCCAGCCACAGAGCTATTGGTAAGATTTCTTCATCATCTTCGTCCTTCATGTTGGCATCTTTTACTTCCCACAACACATCTTTCGAAAGACCTGCGCGTCGGAAACAGTTGCGGATTGTTGCAGATGTCACCTGTCTTCATTATTTTTCCAACAAAACGACTGCTTCCAAAAGTGAGATGTTGTATTCCGTATTGTTCTCTTCATAGTTCTCCAAAATACACATCACTAGCTGTTTCCTATAGTGGGACGTCAGGCTGCGAATAATGCTCTGGTCCATGGGCTGTAGGACAGAAGTCGTGTTTGGAGGCAAAAAAACGAGCTTAATGCATTTCAGATTTTCTAAGTGGGGATGAGCTGTGCAACTGTCGACAAGGAGAACAATTTTATGTTTTTGCTGCAACAAATCATTGTCCCATTGTCGAAGTTCTTCTTAAAAAAAACTGGAAGTCATCCAGGATTTTTGATTAGTTTTGTAATTGACGGACAGTTTTTTAACATTTTTAAAACACCTTGGTTTTTAGGATTTACCCACGACAGTTAATTTTCGCTTTTCTGATCCGTTCATATTTGCACATACAAGACCAGTTATTCTCACTTTCGAGAGCTTCCCGTTAGTGCACTTTTCTCCTTTAACTTTTAACGTCTGATCGGGGTCATTTTGTAAAATAATCCAGCTTCGTCAGCATTAAAAATATCTCTTTATCTATTTCTCTTCATAACCCTGGATTGCATACGGCCACACTTGAGCTTTCCACTTTTTCACATATGATGTACAAACACTTGCTGCTTCACCAACAATCTTTCCACAAGAAATATTGTTCTGTTTTTTGAAGATATCCAGCCATCCATCCATTAGAGCACACAAAACTGTTTTCTCCGAATTTTTCGGCAAACTCATTCGTTTTAATTTGAAGCATGGGTCCGATTTCAGGAAGATTTCTATCCCGCTGAATGGTGAACCATTTTAATAGAGCTTCTTCCACATTTTCTCTTTCAACCCGACATAGTTTCTTCGAAGAATCCAAATTTTTATTGTGTGCAGCAAGACGGGCGGGGCTAGTGGAGCTTTAGCCAAATGGTAGGCCACCCTGCCCGGCATGAACCTGTGTGCAGCAAGAGTCGCACTGCGATTTTTCTAAATGTTTGAAACTGTAGATTTTGACATGGAAAATTCCTTACACGATGCCGATTGATTTGTTCTATCTTCAATACGTTTAATTATTTTAACCTTATCATCAATCGAAAATGCTTTTCTTTTCGAAAAATTCGCCATTTTTACAAAATTTTTAGCTGCTCTTGAAAAACGTCTTCTTATCTCAAATCAATCAAAAGAATAATGAAGATAGACACTGTAAAACGAGGGACATTCTTGGACTGTTCCAATTACACCGAGGGGCGGGGGACGAAGTTAGGAAGTGAACACCAGAGCTTATTCCTAGAATTGGGAGAAACGAAGAAAAGAGGTTTGTTCCTGTAATAGGGAGTTGAAGGGAAGAAGAAGCATGTGCTGTTTAGGTGATGAGCGTGAAAGAGTGAAATTTGCAGTCACAACTAGTGCAAGTTTAAAGTTGGAGAACTGAAAAAAGAAATCTGGGGAAATAAAATTTGAGTCCACTATAAACGAACTACCGAAATCTCAGCTGTCCACTCTAAGCGTATAAAATAACATTAGTTAAATGGGAGTTCGGACGGGACCAACAAAAAAGTTCACTATATCCCGGGTTCATTATAACGGGGTTTGACTGTATATTCAAGTAAAGTGAAAAACAATATTTTCTTTAGTATGCAGAAATTTAAAAAATGTTTATTATTTTATATCTTTTAAGAAAATGTAACTTATTTTTGCGAAACATTTGTAAAAAATCAATTTTTTCAAAATTTCCAATTTTTCCTGAGAAAAACCGGAAAAAAAACTTTTTTTTCCGCCACTTCAAAATTTCCGGAAATTTTACATCTCTATTCAAAATATATTTAACATTAGGAGTTCTAAATTTTAAACCTGCATAATACCTAAATTACTTGACCGAATGACTTCTCGTTTGATATCCAAAGGTAAAGTTTACCAAAAAATCCAAATATGATGTCAAAATTAGGAGTTAGTATTGAAAATTACAATTTTTACAAGGTATTTTGTAATCATTGATCTTCATTATGTGTCTATAGTTTTACAGTAGCTCATATGCAGCGAATCTAATTGTTTCTTTGTGGCTCTACTCATAAACTATTCGGCTGATGACCATCTGATTCATCACAGTGATAGATGTTGTGGTTTTTATAAAACAATATACAGGGTGTCCCACAAGGTACGCAGCGTCTAATATGTGCAGATTCGGATAGAGCACGTCAATATGAGTATGTTGAATTGTAACATGTGGGGTCCCCGAATATATTCAAAATTTCTCAATAAACATTGATTTTCACTTGGTTTTTTCCTCATTTCTTGTGTTTTTCATGTGCTCTATCCGAATCTGTACATATTAGACGCTGCGTACCTTGTGGGACACCCTGTATCTGACAAAAATAGTGTGCGTGAGGAATAATTGAATGGGTGAGTGGAAAAAGGATAATGTTCCATCCAATGTTGAAGAAACAAACATTTATGTAAAAAACTATTCATTTTAGAGAAAATTGTCACAGAAAGCAGTTGTTGCAGTAAAATCTGTGGTTGGTCCTGCTGCAAAAGAATTTAATAACCACAAACATTGTTTATTTGTCAGAGACGGATGTCAAAAACAGGATGCCAGTTTTTGATCGATAGTGGTTTTGATGTGTTATTGATTCTGATAGGATTAAGAAATGGAAAACCTTATTCTTATGTGTTGTAATGGTACAGAGATTCCAACGTTTGGTGTGAACACTCACACTGGATTTGGGATTAAGATGTTCATTTCAATGGCCTTTCATTGTAGCAAAAGTAACCAAAGGAATTATTGGTGCTGATTTTTTAAGTAAATTTCATTTATTGATTGACATTCATAATCAAAAATTGATTAATGGTGTTGCTCAGTTAATGTTAAAAATGAAATAATGACTGTATCTGATGAATGTTTTATTAGTACATTTAATCATTCTTCTCAATTTTGTGACTTGTTGAAATTATATCCTAATACTTTTAGTTCCTACTTCTGTGAAATGTAATGTTAAACACTATATTGTTACTGAGGGGCAGCCAGTATACTCTAGAGCATGACAATCAGATCCTGCAAAATTAGCCTTAGCCAAGCAAGAATTTCAGTTTATGTTGAAGAATAACATTATATGGTCATCAAATTCTCAGTGGGATATTTGCATTTAGTTATCAAAAAAGATGGTATTTTAAGACTGTGCGGAGACTATAGGCAGTTGAACGAACAAACAGTACCTGTTAGATATCCAATTCCAAGAATTGAAGAATCTTAATGTATAAAACTGTGTTTTCAAAAATTGATCTGGTTAAGGCATATTAGATATCTATTGCTGAGGAAAACAAACCCAAAACTGCCATTATCACCCCATTTGGACTGTGTAACGCACCATCTACATTTCAACGTTTTATAAATGATGTTTTTCGTGGTTTGGATTTCCTGTTCCCATATTTGAATGATGTGTTCGTTGTTTCTTCAGAAGAAGAAGAGCATGGAGAACATTTGAAATTATTTTTTTGAGAGATTGAATGTGTATGGTCTTAAAATCAATTTATCAAAATCTGTATTGGGTGTTGACCAAATTGAATTTTTGGGATATCTCATAACAGCTGAAGGATCATGCCCTCTCCCTGAAAAGACCCAGGTAATCTTGGATTATAAATTGCCAGTGACTTTGCATGATTTGCGTACCTTTCTTGGCATGTTGAGTTTTTATCGCAGATATTTGAAAGATGCTTCAAAAACGCAGGCAGTCAGTCCTTCATGAAATGTTAAAGGGTGAGAAAAAGAAAGATCGAAGACCAGTTCCTTGGATTGATGAAGCTGTAAAACAGTTTGAAAAGTGTAAAACAAATTTGTCTAATGCTGCACTTTTGTGTTTCCCAAAGCCTGGACTTCCATTGTCTTTCTACACAGATGCTTCAGACTGGGCTATATGTTCAGTTTTACAGCAGTATGAAGATCGTGGTTGGAAGCCAATGGCTTTTTATTTGAAAAAAATTTAATGATACCCAGAAAGCTTATAGTACATATGATCATGAACTATTGGGCATTTATCTCTCTGTTAAACACTTTAACCCATTAAGCGCCATTGCTCCCATTTTGGGAACATTGCTTTAGGATTTTTTTCTAAAGTGCGTATTTTATAAATTGTTAAAAGGTTCATGTTATTTGCATTTGAATATATTAGATGACATTTGAAATTTTAAAAAAAAAGTTTTATTAGAATTTTCTATTTTTTAAAACGTGTTAAAAAGGCAAAAAATAGCTTTTTGGCAGTATTCAAAAGAAATATTTAAAAAAAAACTTTATAATAAAAATTATATCTTTTAGTTAAAATATGTTTATAACAGTGTATTATATTAAACAACTTCAATCCGGAATTAATATGCATAATAGATCAATCACAATTACTGAATGCATAAGTTGTTCCCAAAATGGGAGCAATGGCGCCTAATGGGGGTAATGTTTTGAAAACATACATGTGCCTGTGTGCATTTATGGTATTTACTTTTCAATTTATTAGCTATAGTAGGTATAATATCATTCTGAAACTAATATTTTTAGAAGATTTCATATAAATTAGTCCAATTTTTACATTTAAATAAAAAACAAAATCAAATTACCAGTTCCATAAGCATTTTCATTATCCATCTCTTTATTTTTCATCATTACATCATTTTTTCTGACTATTTTACATGGAAGATGATTGAACAATTTTTTAGATTTGGATGATTTTTCGGATGTTCCGGAAATCGTTGGCCACCTGATTGCAGTATTGTAACATATGAGGAAGATATCTTCCTCATATGTATGTCGCATAAATTATTTTCTATTACATATGTAATAGAAAATAATTTATGTGATGATTTATCCCATGTTATATTTGGTGGAGTAGAACTTACTGTAAATTCTAAATCAACAGACAATCAAGAAATATCTGATTTAGAATTTTAAAAAGACAAAGTATTAAACACAGGCTTGATATTTTAGATGAAAGTTCAGATGAATCTTCAGATCTATCAGACGAAAAAAAAAAAAATAGTTAAAAAACTAATTTTAGAAAACGAAAAAAATGTAATATAATGCTGCATAAAAAATGTTCAATCATTTTCATGTAAAATAGTAGGACAAAAATGATGTAATGAAGAAAAATAAAGAGATGGATAATGAAAATGCTTATGGAATCGGTAATTTTATTTTATATTTTTATTATAAATGTAGATGTTGGACTAATTTATATGAATTCTTCGTAAAATATTAGTTTCAGAATGATATTATCCCTTTTATAGCTAAAGAACTGAGAAATAAAAATATAAATACACGGAGGCATAAGTAAAATTTTTGAAAAAATTTACCGCCATTGCTCCCATTTTGGAAACATGTTATTTTTCCTAAATATTCGAATTTTAAAAAAAAATTTTCTTCAGAAATACCTTAAAGACTTTCTATTCATAAAGAAAAAACAACTGTTTCATTAAAAAAATAGCTTAATATATATAGCAGCGCCTAATGGGTTAAGTACATGTTGGAAGGTAGATAATTTTGTATTTTGACAGATCACAAGCTATTCATTCACATTTGTATTTAAACAAAAAAAATGAAAAGGCAGCTGCATCAACTTCAATATATTTCTCAATTTAATAATGACATCCAGCACACATTTCTGGAAGTGATAACATTGTTGCTGATACCTTATCCAGAATCAAAGTTGTTTCTAGTATTGATTATAAGCACATAGCTCAGGAACAGAGTGCTGATGCGGATTTCAAGCTTTTGGGTTCAAGTGATAAATCTTTAAAATTTAAACCTTATGAACTCTCATCTGGCAAGATCTTATATTGTGACATTTCGCAAGACAAAATTCACCCATACATTCCTGTTAGTTTTCAAAGAAAAATTTTTAATCAATTTCATGGCTTGTCACATCCAAGTATAAGATCTACTGTTAAGCATATAACTGCCAGGGATTAATAAACAAGTTAGAGAATGGGCTCAAGCATGTGTAAATTGTGAAAAAGCTAAGGTAACTAGACATACCAAGTCTAAATTTTCTGAATATCAAGAACCAGATGCAAGATTCAGTGTAGTACATATCGATTTAATTGGACTCTTGCTGCCATCTAATGGTAATGTATATTGCTTGACTTGCATTGACAGATTTATGTGTTGGATGGAGGCCATTCCTTTGCCAGAGATTACCGCAGAAACAGTGAGTAAAGCTTCTTGTGAAAATTGGATTTGTGGATTTGATTCACCAAGTAAGGTTATTGTTGATCAAGAAAGACAATTTGAATCAGTTGTTTAAAAGTTTAGCGGCAATATGTGGTACTAAAGTTCACCACACAACTCCGTATGAGCCGCAGTTTAACAGTAAGGTGGAGAGATTTCATCGCACTTTAAAAGCACATAACAGTAGACTCCCTCAAATCTGCAACCTTAAAATCCATGAATTCCTAATAACTGCACATTGTCTCAGCTGTAAACAATGAAATTTGCAGTTAGTTAAGATGTAAGTGGAAAATTTAAGTTTTTTTGAATTTTTATATCATTTTGTACACATTTTAATATGGAATTCTGGTTAATATGATTGAACTCTTATTTTATTTTATTTTTTTATGAAGGAAGCATAAATTTTTTTCTGAAAAATTTCAAGATAGTGCTAATATCAGTGGTGATAATTATCTTTTTACCAAATACATTTATGTATTAATCAAGCTTTTTGGTTATTAAATATGGCTAAACATGAAATAAAACTTTGTTTATTTAAGATTTTGATGTGAATTATTAGTGTACATTTATAAGGAGAGTTTCACTGAATAATTCAAGAAAAAATTATCTCATCATTATGCATTATTTACTTGACCTTTACTTTTAATATTTAAAATAATAATAATAATTATCTTAATTTTTATTATTTTACTTTATTGTAAGCACTCATTATAATTTCAAGTGCATTATTAAATTCAAATTATGTTTAAAAATCGGAACAAAACAGTGACGAGAAATCTGCAAAATTCTAAAATCTACACATCCTCTGGTTTTAAGCTTTGCAGATTTAAGGGAGTCTTACTGTAATATGAAATGGGCCAAGATTAAACTGACTGTATTTTGGGACTTAGGTCTACAATAAGGTGTGACACAAATTATTCCATAGCACAAATGGTTTATGGAACAAATATTAGAATTCCTGGATAATTTTTTGATGAACCTAGTTCAAAGGTGCAACTCGAAATCTTTGTGAGTGATCCACAAAGTTATATGGATAGCTTTAGACCAATGAAGTCTAAAACTGCAGATCAAGTTGTATTCGTTCATAAAGATCTGAAGTCATGTTCTCATGGGTTTTAAAAATTGACGGAGTAAAGCTCTGGAACTTGCATATGAGAGACCTTTCCTGGTGGTGGAGAAGTGTGAGAAATATTTTTCAGTGTTAGTGAGAAAAATAAAAGTTAATATTTCAATTGATAGACTTAAGCCAGCATATCTTTTGGGAACAATTGATGATAACTGCAATTTTCCTGAAGTATTGCCTGTTGTTACTTCTAAAAAGAATTTGGATTTGGCTGTGAAAACTCCTCAGATTGTGACAGGTGATGAGATGCACATTATAAATACTCGAAGTGGAAGAAGAATGCCTGTCAGATTTCAGGACCGAGTTGTAACATTTGATTTTAAAATATTTTTTAAGTTCTTCAATCATAAAAGTTTTTATTTTGTGCATATTACAAGTTTGGTTTGAAAATGTGCAGGATAATTTTACTCATTAGAATATGAATATTTTATTGTATTTTAGAATAAGTTAACTTACTTTTTTGTGTAGGATAATTTAATGGTTTTGATGTGTATAATACTTGGTTTAATTATTTCTTAAGTAAAAAAAGAAAAACTTAAAAGTAAAAAAAAAATTTTTAAACATTGATTTTTTTTTTTTTTTTTACTTATCTAGCAAGGAAATTTTGACAGTTTTAGCATAGCTGGTCATGTTTTGTTTCTAAATGCAGTTTTTCTCCCTGCAACCTGCCATATTTTCTTACAATCATAACTTACAAGGGGACCGCCAAACATGATGCGCACAGATTTTGATGATTTTAAAGTATGTTGTAGGGATCATACCCCTAACTATTCAGGTTAAAGATTTCCTTCAAATGGGCTTTAGTTTTCGAGAAATTTCGGGTTGAAGTTCAGGATGCACTTCAAATACCCATTACTTTGCAATCTTAAACAAGGTCTCCGTGGTGTAGAGCTAGCATTCGCGATTTGAGTGCCAGGGGTGAGGGTTCTGTCCTCTCATGCGACTTTTTACCTTTTTAAATAAATTTTATATATTTGTCGCATTACAAGTTTTATGCAGAATTATGAATTCTGCTTCATTGAACTTTTTGATATTTTTCAAATAAAATCCATTTACATTTTCGAATTTTTCGTAAAAATATACAATTTTTTTTTTTTTTTTTTGTGCAGTTTTGAAATTAATATTTCTGTTGACGAAATTCCAAACTAATTTATGTCTAGATTTTGTTTATGTTTTTTTTATTATTTACCTTTTATATTTTAATAACCGTTCTAAAATAATACTTTTTTTTTAAACTTTATGAAGTTTTAAATGAAAATTTATATTTTTTTATAATTTATACAAAATATTTTTTATTACAAATCTTCTAAAGGTATGTATAATTAGGTAATTCCAACAACATATCTTGAAAGGAGTAATAAAATATTAAAGCAATAACGCTTATATCCAAGTTTTAGCCAGTTATATATATATTTATGTTATTTAAACTGTAAAGTTCAAACTCAACATCATTTTTGATTTGCACAAATAAAAAATAATGTATTACAATTAATTTTTTTTTCATTCTAACAAGTCGATGCCATACAGAAAAATTCAACTAGAAATGAAAAATCATTTGTAAATTACAATACATATAAAAAATATCTGAAATAAAAATCGTCTGCAATGACTTTTACGGTAATATCAGAATAAATAAAATTTTCTTTTATCCATTTCGCTTAGCTTCCTTTGCAGTCATTTACCACGTTTGAAATAATTTCTTTTTCAAATTTAATGCATTTTTTAATATATTTATCACAATTTAAGTATATAAAGAATATATAATATGCTAATTTATACATTTTTCCAATATTGTTAAAACAATTTACGTAAAGAGTATATTTAAAGGCGATTTTTAATGCGGAATTTGTTTAGAATATTTTTGCGATATGTATCACACAATTAGTTCCATATTTAATAAACTAAAAAGTCGATGTTGGTGATGATAAATATTTTAGTATTTCAGTATTCAACATATTTCAATATATTTAGAACAAATCAAATATTAAAAGGACATATTATTTTGTTAATTTTTCTTAATCATTTAAATTTTTTTAAATAGAAAATGCAAAAAAAAAAAAAAAAAATGCATTATTTCATAAATACGATAAATAAATAAGTAAATATACATAAATGTAAACAATAATCATTTTAAAAAGACGAGATATCAAGACATAAATTAGTTTGGATTTTCGTCAACAGAAATATTAGAATAAAAATTGCGCAAAAACTACAAAATTTTCACAAAAAATTCGAAAATGTAAATAGAATTTATTAGAAAATATCAAAAAGTTCAAAGATGCAGAATTCATCATTCTGCATAAAACTTGTAATGCGACAAATATATAAAATTTATTTAAAAAAGGGTAAAAGTCACATGAGAGGACAGAACCCTCATATCCGGATCACAAATCGAGAGAGGCACTGCACCATGGAGACCGTGAACTAATGGATATTTGAAATGCATGCTGAACTTTAACCCGAAATTTCTCGAAAACTAAAGCCCATTTGAAGGAAACCTTTGACCTGAATAGTTGGGGTATGACCCCTACAACATACTTTAAAATCATCAAAATCTGTGCGCATCATGTTTGGCGGTTCCCTTGTTAGTTATTGATGAGGGAGTAATGTTGGCACAGGTAATTCAGTTATACGCCAAGAGATGGCAATAGTATGCAGGGAGGTTTTAAAGTTATGTCATGAATACAAAACTCGTAATTTTAATTTGTAGAGATTTAACTAAGTAAACATTTTTTTTAGTATAAACTTTAAAAATATATTTTATGAATTATAAAGTGTATAAGATGTATTTCTTTAAATGAGTTTAAAAATTTGCATATTTTATCTTCATTTCAAAGCATAGGTTGACTGCACTGTATTTTAATCGTAACTGTGACTTTTTGAAATGGTATTTATTTTGGTTTGAAGAATAAACCTGTATGTATTAGTAGTTGCTTCTTGTCATTTTGTCTCAGTTTTCATGTTTATTTGGGAGGTTGAAATGAATATTGTCTGAGTTTAATATTGCTTAATGAAGTTGAAATGAAGTACGTGATACAAAAACTCTGTATGATATTGATGTGAAATTGCTGGTGAACTTTGCTAAAGTACACTTGTTTACAGTGAAGTAACCACAGGCTCATTATTAAACAAACGACACTATCTTGACAAAGGAATTATAAAACAGATTACAGCAATACATTTAAACAAGCAATTGAAATTTTAATAACAATGAAAAATTCCAGTTTGACCACTGTTGTAATTTTTGACAGCCTAAAACTTTACCAGAGCTATTGCAGGTATATTGTTGATGTTAATGCTCTTTTCAAAATTAGAGATCATCAATGTCTGCTTGATGACATCAACTGAATATTTTCAGCAGTATAGAGTACATTCTACTTATGTTTTAAAAATGCTGTGTGGTACAATCTATTACACTTAATAAGATAAAAGCCTTTTCTTATGGTCTGAAACTTTCATTAATTTCAGATGTTTGACTTCTCACACTGGGTCAGCTTTAAGGAACCCCTACACAGCAGAGATTGCAATTATATGCTCAGACTGCAATACCCAGGAATGCCACTGAGAAAATAATAAAAAAGAGGAAATTACATATGAAGTAAAATTTAAGAGATTTTTCACAACATTTATGCATGAATTTCGTAAACTATATTGTTTATAATTAACTAAATAAATTATAAACAATAAAATTTATAACAAACTATTTTTCAACTAACTAAAGAAAATAAAAACTGATTTTTTTTTCTTTATTTGTAAACATTAAACAATTCCCCTCGAACTTGTTATTCTCTGCACTTTTAATGCTGTCAATGCAACATGCATGAAAATTTATACTATTACTTACCCATCATACGTAGTATAGGGTAAGTCTCGTAATCGTTTTGAAAATCGGAAAAAAAATTTTGACGGATTTACACATTTCAGACACTGGAGATTCCGAAAAACATATTTTTAGAAAAAATTTTTTGCCGTCTGTGTGTCTGTAAACGCTCTATCTCCCGAAAAAATTGAGGTAGAGACTTGCAATTTGGTATGTACTTAGTATGTAATAATGGGAAGAAGCCTATTTCATTTCAATAACCTCGATTAACCGGAACTATTTTTTTCGGACTCTCGAAATATTCGTTCTGATAAAAGGTATATAAAATTTTTCGAAATTGGTTATTTTAAGAAATGAATATAAAAGACAATAAAAAAACAAATTTTGCATGAAGTCGATCGGATCATGAGTTGCCGAGATATTTGGAATCCTATTTTCCACACTCTTCGATTTTTCATGACCTGTATTTCATCCAAATTTCACTTCAAAGATATATTTTAATTGGAAATTTGACGCTTAATCAGATGCCATAAACCGCTAGTTAATAGAATTATTATTTTTGGAGTTATAAGGATGTTTCTTTCAAGCAATTCAGTAATCGAGCTTTTAAAGTTTGTGACGTCATCAAGTCACGATTTTATTTGAATTGCAATGCATTTTATAAGTAGTTTACACATTTTTATTTTAATATTTTACATTATGCATAAGTATTACGGTGGCCCCCAACGACTAGTTTAGTTAATAAACATTTTCCTTTAGTTCGTAGTATTTTATATCAATTGAAGTAACCCAACAACCAATTTAACACGCTCAGAGAATTTTATATTGCAGCATTTTAAATAAATTCAAGTGACCCAGTAACAGATTTAATGAGCTCAGTGATGAAGTTTTCTATTTATTAGCATGACAAAATGGATGTCTATAAAAATTAAAATAAAAAATATACATATGCAAGAAATATGAAGAAGGTTTTATTTTATTTTCAGTTTTAGACTTTAAAATCAGTAATTTTTTTTTTTTTTTTAAATCCCTATGCAGAAAATAAAGTGCAAATTTCGTAATAATTTGACGAAATTCATGATTTTTTTCCACAACCAATTGATGACATTCGCAATTTTTTTAACTGTGACCAATTGATGGAATTCACATTTTTTTCTGCAACCAATTGATGGAATTCACATTTTTTTCTGCGACCAATTGACGAAATTCACCATTTTTTTTTTCGTGACCAGTTGACATAATTCACAGGGTTTATTTTCTGTAACCGATTGACGAAATTCATGCTTTATTTTCTGAGTACAATTAACGAAATTCACGATTTGTTTGCGACCAATAGATGAGATTCGCAGTTTTATTCCACGAGCAATTTATGAAGTTCACGGTTTTATTCCACGAGCAATTATGAAATTCACGGTTTTATTTGGCAAATGATCCACAAAATTCGCAGTTTTATTTCTTGAGTGATTGACGAAATTTTTGGTTTTATTTGCCGAATGATTCACAAAATTCGTGGATTTTTCAGTACCTGTTTTCATAAACTTTACAACTGACTGAGAAAATTCTCAATTTATTTTGGAAAAATCAGCAAAAAGAAAATAATTCGAGAAATTCTGCTATTTCATGAAAGTATTGCATGTCCATATCTAGAGTCTACCTCTAAGAACATATCTGAATAATTCCAAGCTTCAAATTTAATGAGTGAAACCCAAAATTATTCTCTTCTTGGCACGAAGTTTTCTGCGCAGTCATCTAATTGTGTCATGCTGCTGACTTCATTCACAATGCACATCAATGCAATTTATTTTACTCAATTCCACAGATATTACAGATTTATTTTTATTTTATTTTTTTAAGTGGAAATTTGCAGATTTGTGGAAAATTTACTTGAGATTGTTTAGTGCACAGCTTGTATGTATTCAAATATTTGAGAATATACTTATTCATACTCAAAAACCAGGTTGGGTCAGATAACCAGAGAGAGCAATTACGGAAGTTTTTTGTTAGAATTATTGTGATTTTCTATAATTTTTCCTCCATTATCTGTAATGACATAATATGGTTGTGAAATGTTTACGGAAAATCCAGGATTTCTGGCATTTCTGCATCATTGTTCACGTTGTAAAGTGAATAACAATTTACACGGTAATAGATTCAAGAAATTGATTTGAGATTGTTTAGCTTATAAATAGTTTACAGGCAGGGATAATAGATTTTATGTTTTGAAAAATTCACATTTTACTAAAAACGAGAGAGAATTTTCATTAAATAAAATTAATATAAGTTAAAACACAGAGAAACATGCTTAAAAATGTAAAAAGTTTATTACAACAACAAAATAGTGTTTTATGACATATAAAATATCAGATCTATTTGCGATAGATATAAAATAAAGTTACAAAATAATTACGACACAAACAAGGCTGAGAATTCAGCTAAAAAGGCACTACATCTTAGGAATTCTAGCAACAACAGACTCTTCAATTCCACATTCATTACTTCCTCACAGTCTTTTATGACATATAAAATATTAGATCTATTTGCGATAGATATAAAATAAAAAGTTACAAAATAATTCTGACACAAACAAGTCTGAGAATTGAGCTACGAAGGCACTACATCTTAGGAATTCCAGCAACAACAGACTCTTCAATTCCACATTCATTACTTCCTCGCAAGATTTTGAAATAACCTGAAAGATATTAACAAAACAATTTTTTAATCAAAGTTCTAAATATGAAAGCTTACAAGATCCAATTTAAGCAGCAATTTAATTTACTTCTGGTGACATAGACAACTCATATAACATATCATATATATTTGTGCATTTTTAACACTTTGTTTTTACCTTTTCTTTGGTTTTAAAAGCAAGAAGTGCAAAAAATATGAGCGCTTTTTTTACATATAGTATTTATTTTTTTCAAATGGCAACTTAAGAGTGAAAAGAGAAATGTCTATAAGGTGAATATAACATTTAAATAAATGAATAATTAAGATTAGACAAAATGTAAAACAGCTTCAAAAGTTTGTAGATAGTTAACTGGAACAATATAATACTTTTAAGTTTTTGGTGTGTTCTAAAATAAGGGGAAACTCTTTAAATTAATGAGCAAATACAGAAAGGAATTTATAAGGACTGTCAATATTTAGTGCAATTAAACATTTTATACTTTAATACATGAAAACACTTTACCCCTCTTATGAAATTCAAATTCACTTTTACTTATTTTTTTCAGTAGATGTTGTTTACACTAATATCAAATAATTGTTACATTAATACCAAATTCTCTCTACTACTGTTTTGTTCAGTGAAACACAACAATGAATATGAAATTTTCAGCATAAACAAACCAGCACTTATGTATCACAGCATTGGCAATATCAAATTATCAGTTATAATATCATCTGCATACAGTCATGCTGCAGTGAACAAAAGAGTTCACAGAAATAAAATGCAGAATTATTCTAAAATAGCAAACTCAAATATAGAAAAATAAAAAAAAACATGGGTACACATTGTTTTATTATCTCATAATCTTGCTGTGAAAATCATGTGAACTTTTATTTCTTTTATCCAAATTTTCTTTCAAAAAGTACAGGTTCGAAAAAATAAGCAGGGCGTAAATTACACGAGTCAATACAGTATTTCTTATTTCAAGACTCTGAGGCAAAACCAAACTGAAAAATGGAAAATAACATTATTTCTAAAGCAGTGAAAACTTTAAATTTTCTTTTCACTTCTGGAACGGAACCAAAATTATTTTTTTGCTCCAGAACTGAACTGTAAAAACTTTTTTTCTGAATTCAATTGTTTAAAAGAAAAACTGCAAAAGTTCCACAAAAAAATTTCTCAAAAACCCAATATACATAAGTGAAGGAATGTAATAATGTACATACTATGATATTATTTTTTCTGTATTATTGTTAGAAAGTACATATTAGAGCTTGATTTCAAACTTTAAGAAAAGTTTATCTGATTTTTATCAACTTCCATTAACATAAACATATGAACTAACTTCTGAAAAGTCAATTTTAATTTTGCATTACTACAATTCTTTAGGTTATATATGTTAGCTTTCTTACAATTGGGTTAATTTAAAAAAAATGCATAATTTGATTTAAAACTTACAGTTTTACTTAGCATTACAATTTTATTGCTTCAAACATAAATATATTTGTATCTATTTAAGTGAAAACTTATCAATTTCACATTGCACAGCTTTTTCTTTTATTTTTGTAATACATTTTGCGTTAACACTAAATTTTTGATTTTTTATCCTCGGTGTACTTGCACACTTGCACCGATATCTTGGTCTATATCTATCAAACACTGTTTGAGGACTTCTAATTTTTGGAAAACTTCTTAGAATTCTTTTGATGTTATTTCTTTTTTCAGCACTTTCTGAAAATTCTGTTTTCAAAAATTAAACAACATCTTGCTAGGAAAAAAGGATCAACCATTTAGTGTTTTATGCAGTAAATGGGTGATCCACTAAATGGGTTCTAATTGAAATTTTGCCTGAACTAATTCAAGGGAGCATCTAAAAACAGTTTACCACACTAAGCTAGGGATACTTGTATTTGCAAATTCATTATTACCATAATGTAATGATAATCTTTACTTTGATGATTATGATTGTAATGCTAATGTATTTCCAAATTTATCAGTACCTTCACATGTAATGGGAAATGTAATCCCTCAGGTGCCATTAAATTGTAATTACGTTACAGATAATTCAGATTACAAATATGCCCAACTCTGTGTGCTAGTAAAAATCATAGAGGAAAAAGAATTTGGGTATTTTTATGTTTAACAAGTGCAAACTTCAATAATTTTTTTTCTTATTATTATTTTTTTAATGCTTTGATGTTGATATAAAATATTTTAATTTATGATAGATATTATTACTTATTATTTTTTGTACTTTTCCAATATAGAGGCCTTCGCGAAATAGGCAAAAAGGCTTGGCGAGAGAAGAAAATTTGGCAGCATATTTACTTTTTTTATGTACACAAGCAATTATTTTCAATATTTATACAATTTATTTAATATAAAGAAGCTATTTATTTATTTTTATATAAAAACAGAAGTAAATTATATATAAAGAACAATAATAATAATATATAAATAAAATGTTTATATATGTAAATACATAAACAAGCATAAAAGTTCATAACGTTTGTTTTCATAGCATCATTTCACATCATTTGGCAACAAATCTCCATTTCTGAAGCCTGAATTGTATCAAGCTTTTTTTCAAAAACACCAAGGCCCTGCAGTGGAAATGCACCTTATTTGTCTTTCTTTCTTTCTTTCTTTATTTTTATTTTTTAATGAAAGGCATGTATTTTAAATTAAAGATAATGGGTAAAATGTTTATATTTTAAATAATAAGAATGCAATACAAATGATGGCGATGGAAACAATATTTGGTGGTTTATACCCTGCACCCGGCTAACCTAAAAGTACAAAAAATTGAGAGTACCGAATGAAATATTTCTTCATTACTAAATGTACAAATCACACTCAATCCAATTTTCTGAATAAATAATAAACAGTAAAACTTGTGTAAACAGAACTTTTCTGAAATGGAAAAACTTCATGATCCAGACCAATAGAAAGAATACCACACAAATTATACCTGATCAAATGGAACCTGCCTAAAATATGACTTTTATGGCCTCTAGCGATACCATTTTCACAGGTTTTGCTGCATAATTGTTTTTTAATAGATGCAACAATTATCAAATACAAATCAAAGCAATTTTTTAAAATTCAAACATAAAAAAAAGATAAGCTTAAAAAGTTATTTCACAAAATTACATGTTCTAATTAGTACTAAAGGATGAAAATATTTTAAGAAATTAATAAATTATTAAACACAACATTAAATTGTACATAATTAGATACAGAAATCATTAAATTTTTTAAACATCAAGTTGCTGGTAGCTTTTCTTACAGATCTTTATCTGTAAATTGTAACCTTAAATGTAATTTTACAAGAAAAACTGGTTAAAAAGTTATTATTATTATGATTTATTTCCCTTTCTCTTAACAATTAAAAACATTTTGACATTTTATCATTTAATAATATTTAAAACATAATTATATAAAACACTAAGTATTTCTGATTAAATTTTACATACCTTTATCACCCCAGTCAGTATTCCAGGAATTAGCGCACAACCAATAGGGAACATCATTTTCAACACCCCAACCAAGAACACGAATGGCATGGCCACCCATTTCATCATCACTATGACGCTGATAAACACCTAAAATGTTTTGAGAATTTTATAATATACTTATAACAATGATAATAAATTGATTAAAAGTAACATAATGTACTAATGTAATGTACATACACTGATAGATAGCATGATTTTAGACTGTCCGAATAAAGAATGTCAGGACAGTGATCTCCAGTAATTAAACTGCTAAGTATATCATAATTTGCATACAAAATGGGTAAAAGTATGACTAGGGATGGTTTGTGACAGGGTTGTAAAAAACCCGTTTTTTTTTTTTTTTTTAACTCAGCCCGGGCAGCTACCCACTACAATCCTTATGGTTGTAAAAAACCAGTTTTTTTTTTTTAAACCCAGCTTGGGCGGGTACTTGGGCAGTACCTACAACCCTGGTTTGTGATAGGGGTAAAATTCTGCAGTTCCCCTCTCTTTCTTCCAGAATTATTTCATAAATTAGCTGATAAACTAGCAAGTCAGATCTTTAATTTGGTGAACTCTGTTTTTTTGTATCTCTTGTAGTCCAGCAGATGCGATGCTCAAAAAATGGGAGAAAATAAAAAACATGAATTCGACACTTCTTAATTATTTTTTTGAAATGGAAAATTTTTTGTGAAATTTTTTTGAACTGACCGGATCACTCGAGATATAAAAGTACGTTCTTCGAGAATATGTAGACAGTTTTTCCATATTTCCGACTGTTCATCTGTGGTGAATTTAGAAAAATCGAAAAAGAAACGGGCAGACTGTCACTTTGTTCCTTCTCTTCACAGAAGAGGCTGAAAAAGGGCTTCTGAGCATGCACGTGTGGATTTTGGAAGATTGCTTTTTTATCTGTGATCTTTGATCAGTTTTTAATTAATAATTACTCTAATTTTAAAAATATTAAATTCTGAGACTCAGGTGCACCAGGAGAGTCCTTGGACTATCCCCACCTACATTTTCAGACTTCTAGGTGTGCTAGATTTTCCTAGCCATCGCAGACAGACAGAGAAACAAACACACACACACACAGAGAGAGAGAAACTTTCTTTCATTAGTATAGATAAATGAAATTATACATTTTATAAAAGGTGCTCGAGAAAGATTGAAATATGCTTCAATTTTTTACCTGTTGGAGATACATGGGCAATGTAAGCTGCTACAATGTTCAAAATATAAGGTAGGATTCCAGATAATGTTGATAAAATAGTCCTGCCATTAATTTTTAAAAAGTTACACATTTTTTAATTTTTAAAAAGTTACACTTTTTTTTTTTTATATGGTCTCTTGAGTCCTATAAGTTATAGTGAGAAAATTTTTACCATGGTGTGACAATAGAACAACAGTAAAACTGTAAAAATTACATTCTTCTACAACTAAAAGACACTGGATATGATATTTTGAATTTAATAAAATTTCGTAGCTTTCCAGTACTATACAGATGATTTTTTAGTGCTGGAAAGCTCTAAAATTTCATGAAATTCAAGTATAACTTGGTGAGTTTTAATCATACATGGAATGGAATTTTTAATTTCTTATTTGTCAGAATGCCATGGTTAAAATTTGTCTAAATATAGAACCAAGGAACCATATAAAAATATAAAAAGTGTTATTTTTTTTAAATTAATGGCAGGACTATTTCACCAATATAATCTTAAATCCTACTTTGTTTTGAACACTTTTGCAATTTATATTGCCTACATATCTCCTACAGGTAAAAATTAAAGTGTGTTTCAATCTTTTTGGGGCACTCTGTATAAAGAGGATGCCCCATAAGTCTGTTTACTTTTAAAAAATCCATAAAAAATTAACAAATTGTTGTATTGGAATGAGGTTTGCACCACTATAAAACATGTCAAAACATCAATTTTTTGTGGCAAAAGAAGTAAATTTCAAATTTTATTGGAACTATTTTTTTGTGTTAAAAAAATTTATTATTTGACAAGTCTTAAGGTGCAAATCGCATTCGAATACGATAATTTATTAAATTTTTATGAGCTTTTGAAAATAAAATACTCTTTGAATTATTTCTATATTTTGCTATGAAAAATCCCATTCTTTGACAAGTCTTATGGTGCAAACCACAGTTCAATATAATTATTTGTTAATTTTTTATTGGATTCTATAAATATTTTATTTTTTTATGCCACAAAAAATCTGATTATTTGACAAGTATAAGGATGCAAATGACACTTTGCTATTAGGCAGATTTCGAAAGAAATACTACCTATTACATTCTCCTCTAAGTTGGAATTTCTGAAAATTTTTTGCAGATCTACACCAATCATGACTCCTAGAACCCAAAACCACTCCCAGTTCAAAACTTTATATATCTATCTATCTATTACCTATCATTTATATATCTATCTATCTATCCGACATTACAGAGTTCCGGGAGGGAAATGGCATATTTTAACCCCTAAAAGCATAAAATCTCAAATCTTTCGGGAAAGACATTTCAATGCTCCAGGAGAGGGGGGGGGGGGATGTCTCCCACGGGCCACCCCCATCTTATGAGATATGTAGCATGAAAATATGATAAGAGACATAAAAGTGTATAATAACTAGAAAAAACATGAGCAAATGGGCGAAGTATGAATACTCGATACTGCCAAGACTGTTTGTCTATCTGAATCACCCACAAAGCATTTGGAATCACTATTCTCTGGTTCATTCAATTAATCATGCTTTCTTTTCTTTTTTCATAAATATAAAAAATCTATATTTTTCTATTTATCTTTTCTTAATATTCAGCCTTTCATTTTTATACCCCATGCATAATGTGCACCTGCAAATTTTAATAAATTTTCTTGTTTTAAAATGCATGTTATATACAGATTATATACAATTATGTACGATACATACATGCTCATAACATTAGTACATAACTAACAAACTTCAGATAAGAAATTCTGAATAAAATTTCAACTATCTAAATAAACATTTATAACAGAAGTTACTTTTTATATCAAAATGCTTACAGAACTAAAATTCTCAACTAACATTTAAAACTGTAAAAGATTGCATGGTTCAGACTCCCTCAGAAAAAAGAATGCTTTGTAGTCTCTGATGTATAGGTGCAGATTCCCAAAATCTGGAAGGAGCAAGTGGCTCCTAAACCCAAAAAATCCAGTGGCCACATTGTGAAACAAACACGTAAAAACAATATTTTTTTTCTCAATTAAATTTGGACAATGGAATATTGAATCTTCCCACCATAGCTGCATACAGTTTGTAGGAATAAATTTTATAATGTAAGGCCTGAGTATTTTGTGAATAAATGATTCTCTAAAGTTTTTTTTAATCTATAGATAAACTTCCCCCTCCCCCCCAAAAAAGGATTTTTCATAGCTGAAAATAAATGATCAACGTAGGAAACATGCATAAGAAAATATGTCTATAAAAATCAAAATTAAAAATAAATATATATGAAAAAAAAATATGGATAAGATTTATTTTCTTTTAGGTTTTAGATTTTAATAAAATTGATTTAACAATTTCTGACATTTTCAAGGATGATGGAGAAAGATCGAATACAATAAGCCTCATTGCAACTTTTGTTGCAAGTGAATTTTTTTAAGGATTTATTAAAGAATTTTTTAAATCCCTATGGAGACAAAAAAAATTATAATTTTTTGTGACCGATCGCCGATTTTCATGTTTTATTATCACAACTCCCTGACGGAATTCACATTTTTTTTCTGCCACCGATTGATGAACTTCGCGGTTTTTTCACGACCATATGATGAAATTTGCATTTTTTTTTCCTTCTCGAAATTCGCGTTTTTTTTTCTTCTTCTTGAGACTAATTGGAGAAATTCGCGATTTTATATCATCAGCAATTGATGAAATTTGTGGTATTATTTAACGAGCGATTGACGAAATTTGCAAAATTTTTCAGTGACCGATTTCACGAATTTGCGACCGACTGAGGAAATTTTAGATTTCTTTTCATGACTGATTGGCGAATTGATTTGCGGAAATTTAAAAATAAATAAATAAGATAATTCGAGGAGTTTTGCTAATTCGTGGAAGAATCTCATGACAATATCTATTTGACCTGTAAGAACATATCTGAAAAATCCCAGAGCTACAAATTTATTCTCTTCTCGGCATAAATTTTACTGTGTCGCGGGCTTATTGTGGCATGTCTCGACACAGAGTTCATTCGCGATGCATATCAACTGAATTTTTTTTTTTTTTTTTTTTTTTTTTTTTTTTTATTCTGCGGACATTGCAAATTAAAAGACTGAGAAATTTGCGAATTAGTGGAAATGTGGCATTTATGTTCAATCATATTTTTTTTTAATTATGGACAATAGAAAAAAGAAGAAAGAGAGCTAAATATTGCTGAATTCTGGAGGAGAATGCCCGGATTCCATATTAAAAAATAAAGCAGAAATCTGCCTTTCGGCGAAAAAGGGACATCCATGTAAAACACATGGCGACTTAGACATAGAAAGTTAGTCGCCAAAGCAAAAACTTTAGTCGCCACGTGGCGACTGGCGACCGTGAATCTGCACCTATACTCTGATGGATGATAAGACTTAAAGGACTGATTTTCTCTTTTTAATCACTAATATCTATATGTAAATTCATTAATTAATAAAAAAAAAAAAATTATATGTGTTCACCTATGATAGGCTTTGATTTTGTCTCAAGTTTGTCACAGGGTTGTGTGCTTATGAAGACCTTCCCATGGAACAGATGTCGTGGACGCACAGATTGGCGTGATTTTTCTTTGTGCCATTTTGGCGAGAAAACCCAATTTTCACACTTTATTATATTTTTATTACATACATGCATTTAATTGTATTTATTACTTATTTTTATATTATATTATTTTATTTATTTACACACATATTCAATTTTATTATAAACTACCAGGTTGCCATACAAAGCAAAAATCGCCACTTTGGTGCCAAAAAGTAAACCTGGTGCGTCTGCAACATCTGTACCCTTTCCATCTTGTGCTGCATTTGTAGCCTTATTGGTATATGTAAATGAGAGATGCCAAGCTGGGTGGTGTCCTCGTAGCTCAATGGTAGAGCATTGGAATGTTATTCCAAGAGTCCGGGTTCAATTCCCAGCTTAGGCATTTTTTACTCTGTCGGTTATATGCTTTATTAGCAATGTGTAAATTCACGTATTAAATGCTCAATAATTTAATAACGTAATTTCACTGTTGAAGATTAATTGAAAAATTAATTAAAAATTAGGCCATAACTTCATTCTACAAATTGATTTAAAAAAAAAAACACTAACAGCACAATACACACAAAAGGAAGATCAAAGTTTTGTTTGTGTACTTCATAACTTTTCTGGGTGGCTTCTATCAGTCACAAAGAAAACATCCAAGTGATAGTCAATTTCACAAGAGATATTGTGAATGCATTATGCACGAATCCTTGTGACTGACTGTCTTTTATGGAGATATCCTTTCTTTGCTTGTAAAGTGGATGAACTGAATGAAGGTGCACATAGAAAATGCATGGACATCAGTGTGTATACAAACATGCTTCACAATATCTGGTGTAAGATGGAATGATTGATTGATTGAATGATTAATTTCATGGAAGTTTAGTGTGTAACTAAAAGGCCACATAAAACAGTTATAATGTATGCAAAAAAAAACTTTGAGCTTCTTTTTGTATTGTGTACCGCAAAGTTAATGTTACTTGTAATCGAATGATTCTTTTTTAAACAACATGTTAAAATAATTCACTATAAACGGTAGTTCTGTAAATAACATCTCCAAACAAACAACAAAAGAAAAATAAATAAATAAATGAAAATTAGAAGATAAATTTAAAGTGTAGTAGAATGTGATTGATTTAAATAAAATATAATCAATTGTGAATGAAAAAAAATCTTTACCTGATTTATAAACGGGAAAATCAGAATAAACAGTAAAAGTTGCTTCAACAGGCCCATTCTTAAAAATTTCTGTTTTGATTTGCTCCTCAGACTCGTCTAGAGAATATGAAGTTTTTCCTAAAAATAACCAAGTTAATGATAAATATATTAATATGCATGTATCAGGACACTCAAGCCCTCCCCATTCAAATGAAAACTATTTTTATTAAGTCACATTTCTTTTTTTTTTTTTTTTTTTTTGTCCTAAAGACTTATTTCTTGTCTTCAATGTTTGATAATTGAGGAGGTTGGGGCAAGAGAGTGCCAAGCCACATTTTTGAACTTCTGAGATATTTCAATTTGGAAATTTAATCCTCAGACTCGTCTAGAGAATCTGAAGTTTTTCCTAAAAATAACCAAATTAATGATAAATATATTAATAAGTATATATCAGGACACTCAAGCCCTCCCCATTCAAATTCAAATTATTTTTATTAAGTCACATTTCTTTTTTGTTCTAAAGACTATTATTTCCTGTCTTCAATGTTTGATAATTGAGGGGATTGGGGCAAGAGACTGAGTGCCAAGCCACATTTTTGAACTTCTGAGATATTTCAATTTGAAAATTGGATCAAGATATATAACCAAAAGTTTTTTTGCCAATGTCTTAGTAACATTTGAGATATTCTGAGTAACAATATGGCATTACTTTAATGATGTTACTATTATGTTTTTGTAAATTAGCTATCTTCATTGGGGGCATAAACATCTGGGGCAAAAACGAAACCTGTCACATAGGCTGTCACCAAGTGACATTAGAAACAAATTATATGTTGGATATTATAATTTACAATATTAAGCAACAGATTACAGTGTTAGATTTATTTCACCAAAAATGTGGCTTGGCATTTTCTTATCCCGACCCCCTGAAATCATCTCTTGAAGAAAAAAAAAACTATGTACAAAGAAATACTATACATTTGTTACAATTCTAACTAGTAAATCTGTAGATCAGATGTCTCAACATCAGCTCTGCCAGACAAATTCTTATTTTTCATTCCTTGTACTTACAATTTTGAAATTTTCTATAAGCAATATTTATTCCTATTAGTAAGATTTCAAAAAACTTCAGAGGATTTAACGCTAAAGAATTTTAACACTAATAGTCTAACACTGTTTATTTTCTGTGAAAACTTTTTAATATATGAGGGGGGAGGGCTTCACTCCCCTTCAATCCCTGTTTGTCTCACTAATTTATAATCTTTAGAACTCAGTGTCTTAAATCTGCAACCTAAAACAATATTGATTATGTAACAATGGTATTAATAATTAATTATTCTTACATAAATATTATATTAATAATTCTAATTGTTTAATTTATTTCAAAATAACACTTTAAGACCCTCCCATAATTTTTGAATAACTATGCCCCTGGTATATCTAAAAAAAAAAAAAATACATATATCTAAAGTCATGCGTCTTTTCTTTTAACAGCTTGTATTAGCTAAATAAAAGTATTTCAGACAACTTACCATAATGCTTATCTTCTTTGTAGCTGATGTTGTAACCTTTTTCACACATATGAACACATTTGGGAGTATTAACAATATCTTCACATGGAGGTCGTTCACCAGTGGTATGATGTTCACAAGCAGGGATGTCATATGGTTGGCATCCAACATGCGAGTTATAAAGGCCTCCAGTAACAATACCTTTCTCAACCCAGTAATTCCAAGCAGATCCAGGAAATCCACCATCGCATCTGAATTTGTTAAACATCAATAATAAATAAAAGTTTTTAAAAAATTGTCTGTAACATTACAACAGAAAGTACAATTCAAAAGATAAAAGTTAAGTAATGTATTTTTTTTTTTTTTTTTTTAAGACGGAAAACAACAAAACAGATTCAACAAATTCCATCATGAATTTGTTTTTCAATTAACATGACAATAAAAGTGGCTATAAAAAATCAAAATAAAGCAGAAAAAAAAAAAAAAAAAAAAAAAAAAAAGGTATAATTTTTCTTCTTTTAGAATTTAGATTCTAATCAAAGAAAATTCAGATTTTTCTTTTACATGTGCTATATGATTTTCTTTTGTGCCAAATTTCAAGGTTCTAGGTCAACCAAAAATATAGGTTCTCAAAACTTATAGATTACTTCTGGTTGACCCAGAACCTTGAAATTTGGTACGGAGAAAAGTCTTATAGCACATGTAAAGGAAAAAATCCGAAAATCATTAATTTATAATTCTATGTTGTTTTATTACATGATTTTCCATAATCGAGATTTTCAAAAACGTTGTTTTAAGGCCGTAACTTTGTATTGTATTAAGTTAGAAACTCAAACATTTTACACAACAATGTGATGAAGAAGTTTATTATTTGATATTAATTTTACTTAATACTGCCAACCATTCCTGAGAAAAATGGTCTTGACAGACAAATAGGCAGCAAAGCAAGTCTATAAGGGTTTCATTTTTGCCTTTTGAGGTATTGGTTGTTTTTTTTTTTTTTTTTTTTTTTTAAAGAGCAAAAAATTTAAAAACTGAAAAGGAAAAAGGAGAATAAAAGATGAGAATGATTTTGTTTCATAATTGCAAAACAAAACTAAAATCTTCACAACACAGAATAACAGCAGTTAATAAACAAGCTAAAATCAACAAATCTGCAGAAAAGGGACATGCCTGATCATTATTTCACCAATAAGCCCTCCATGAAGCAATCAATGTTACTACAGAATTATTTGAAAGAATATGTGTACAAGACAATCATAGGGCTACTTTATAAGTTATAAGTATTCTCTTCAAAATGTAGAACACAGAAGACATCAAGATTTAAATTTCAACAACTAATGGTACAGATGTCGCTAGTGCACCAAAGTTTATTTTTTACACCAAAATGGCAATTTATTCCTAGTGTGGTAATGCAACAAAATTTGCTTCCTATGGCAACCTGGTGTTTTATAATAAAATTAAATGTGTGTGTTAAATAAAAATAAAACTAATATGTATTAAATAAAACTAAATGAATGTAATAAATAAAATTAAATGTGTGTGTTTATAATAACATTGTGTGTGATTTATAATAAAATTATATTATAATTTCATAATAAGTTAAAACTAAATGCTTGGCCAGACAGATATTCGAAAATGGGGTCTTCTAGCTAAAATATTGCCAAAAGAAAATGGCACCAACCCCAGTGCGTCTGCAACATCTTTTCCCCAATTAAATTCACTATGTAATGTAAATATTTAATCAACCATGTAAAGAAAATCTAATTTTTTTTAAATGATTATTATTCTGAAGCCAAAATAAAAGGTTGCTCTTACCATGCTGATACAGTGGTGGACATAATTATAAGACACCTACCTAATTTGACATACAGTGAAAGAAAAGATTCAGAGCTTAAAAATGCTTTATCAAATACGACAAAAACATAAATTTATTTTGTTATCACACGTAATTGTTTTCCAGAAATGATATTTTTATAGAGTTTAATAAAAAAAATTAAAAATACCATGGACAAAAATATAAGACACCCTAACATTTTAATTAAAACACCTGCTTTTTTTCGAAATATGCAAATTTTCTGCACGCTGTTATGACATCAGCAGTTAACTAAAGCAGACTATAACTGACTTCATGCATTTACACACATGCCACGAGGTACAGAATTAAAAGAAAGCGAAATTCGCGAAATTTGGAGATTAAATGGAACTGGTGCTTCAGTTAATAATATTTCAAAAGTTATTAAATGCTCTAGATGTGCAATTTCAAATGTTTTGAAAAGAGGAAGTAATGGATCGGTGATTGAAAGATCTGGACGTACTCCTTGCTTGTCCCCGAGAGACAGACGCCATGTGCTTTCGCTCGCTACACAGAATAAGATGAGCACTACAGGCATTAAAAATGCTTTGAAACTGAATTGTTTAAGGAGAACCATTCGCAGGGTGTTGCATAATGCTTCCTATGTGAAATTAAAAAAATTGAAGAAAAAAAACCACCGCTTCTAAGGCGGCACAAAATGGACCGTTTAAACTTCACTAAACAAACTATGGCCTGGACCTCAAAATGGCACTCTGTGTTATTTTCTGATGAAAAAAAGTTTAACCTGGATGGTGCTGATGGGTTTCACTGCTATTGGCATGATTTACGGAAGTTTCCTGATGTACAAATGAGCCGCCAAATGGGTGGAGGCTCAGTAATGGTTTGGGCTGGGTTTTCGGCTCAAGGGAAAACCTATATCGTTTTTGTGCATTCAAGAATGAATTCCGAAAAGTATAAGAATCTTCTTAAAGATCAACCAGCCATATATGGTGAACTTCTTTGTGGCGAAAACTACACTTTAAAGCACGATAACGCGTCTATTCATACATCACACGTAACAAAAAAGTGGCTTTCAGAGCAAAGTATCGATGTTCTTCCATGGCCTTCTCGCTCTCCAGACTTAAATCCCATCGAAAACTGAAGCGGGATCTTAGCTCGTGAGGTTTACCGAAATGGAAGGCAGTGTACATGTGTCGAAGTCCTAAAGAATGCATAAAATGTGCAGGGGCATTCTGTACCTCGTGGTATATTTGTAAAAACGTGAAGTCGGTTATCATCTGCTTTAGTTAACTGCTGACGTCATAACAACGTGCAGAAAATTTGCATATTTAAAAAAAAGCAGGTGTTTTAATTAAAATGTTAGGGTGTCTTATAATTTTGTCCATGGTATTTTTAATTTTTTTTATTAAACTCTATAAAAATATCCTTTTTGTAAAACAATTATGTGTGATAACAGAATAAATTTATGTTTTTGTCGTATTTAATAAAGCATTTTTAAGCTCTGAATCTTTTCTTTCACTGTATGTCGAATTACGTAGGTGTCTTATAATTATGTCCACCACTGTACAACAGTCTCTCAAGCTAAAGTTCGTGAGTTTTAAATGAATGAGTTTTAGGGAACATCTTGTCAAGATACTTAAAAAGAATTTCAAGATTGTGGAAAATAGATACCCACATACTTTGCGATAAAAAATAAAAATCCTTTTCATTCATGCATAAAATTTACAATTATTCATTTTTTTGATATTATTCATTTTTTTTAAAATCAAAACCTTATTTTCTAGACAGAAACAGGCAATAATTGACTCTAATAAAAAGTGTATTACAATGAAAGAAAAATAGAAAACATTGTTTTGATTATTGAGGACCTGAATGGAAATACTTGAAAATGCTATGCCTGTAGCAACAAAAACAGTTTTGTAATTGTAATGAAAGAATTGCATTACTGAGCAGAGAAAGTAAAAATTTTGAGAACACCCTTAATGATATATGCAAATGCACTTTTTTCAAAGAAATTTTTTTAAAAAAGGGAGAGGGAATTCTCTGAAATTATTTTTTTAAATGAAAATCCAAGGAAATATGGAAGATTCACACCCATGGATTTCATTTCACACAATTTTTTCCACTAAAGACCCATGTAAACTCATTTTTTAAGTAACACATAAATAACATTTTTACACTTTCTTTTTAAGTACATAATAAATTAATATTGTTAAATAAACACAGTGATGATCATCATAAAGATAGTTTGATGAGAAAAACATGAAAATGTCTTAACAATTAAGAAACTGTTTTTAAAGTCATATGATAGCATTTTTTATTCAATATTTGCTTTTAAAAGAACATCCGAGCAAATTTATTCAAAATATGACTTCTTTCTGCATACAAAAGATTCCCTCTGGTGATTTTTAATAATGAAATTCAAACTCATTTCTTTGACATACCAAATATCTCCTTTGCATTCAGCATTACCGCTATTAAAATAAACTAGAAAGTAATTCATAATATAAGGGAAGAAAATTAAACTTGGGAGAAACTTTGCAAAAAAGCATAAAAATAAGTATCCTAAGTGTAAAAGGTAAAAAATGGCCTGAAAGCATACATTTTACATCTAAAATGTAAAAGATGGCAAATATGCAATATCATCATATAATTATTGAATTTTCAGAAACAACAACAACTACAGTTCTCAAAAGATTATTTAAAATAAAAAATATAAAATTTTGTGATATAATTGTACTCACTTGAAAAAATAAAAAGCTTTAATAATAATAAAATGTTTACCCTTCGCCACAAAATGAGCAGCAAGCAAGGAGATCTTCAGGGGATAATTCCACCTTCACTTTACCGTTACTATGGATACAATGTCTGTCTGACATAGCTTCAACGGCACCAAATGCCTAAGAAGATACAACAGAAAATCATAATCTCATAATAACATTTTCACAATTGTAGGATATAAATGATTTATAACTTAATTTATAAATCAATGATAATAAGACAATAAAATAGCCTAACACATCCAATATATCAACTGTACAGTGTTTAGAAAAATTATTTTGCTAATTGTTATTATTTTTAAAAACATAATAAAGTTTGAAATTTCTATTTGTATATATTTTTCTAAATGTATCATCATCTTAATATTTAGGTAGACCTTTAAAAATGCAGCATGCATCAAATGTCTGCATTCTGATAGTTAAAACCAGATTTTGATCAATTATACTAGGTAATGAGTTATTTGTTGTTAATTTTACCATAAGTTAACACAGAGGTCAACAACCAGTAGCCTGCAAGAAAATTTTGGTGGTCTGCAGAAAAAATCTGGACTGTTTTGCATTTTAGGTAGATTTCACAAGAAATACTACCTAGTACATTCTCCCGTATGTTGGAATTTCTGGAAAATTTTTGCAGATCTACGCCAATCATGATTCCCAGAACCCAAAACCACCCCCAGTTCAAAACTTTATCTATCTATCTATATCACTTTTTTATGGACACAATAACTTAACAAATCTCTTTTAAACTGATACATAAAATCAAGGAGCATAAAATCTCAGCCAAGTTCATTAATGGGCAAAATTGAACCAGGGGGGAGAGGCTTTTTGTGAAAACCGAAATAAACACATAACTTCTTAATTATGATATATATCAAATCAGTTTAAAGTTATTATTACTGGGAAAAGGGCCGAAAATTTATGTATGACAGATTTTTGATATAATTAAAAACCAATAAACAGTTACCCCACGGTCTGTGTCTTTGAAATCTACCTATGCCTGTAGGCCGACCCATCAGGAATTTTTATTAATATCAATGTTTTGTTAATAATAAAATAAAAATAATATCGTACGAAATTATTACATTAAGGAAAACTTATTGTTGATTGAAAAAACAATGAAAGTTTTGATTCAGTTTTCAACAACATATTAGTGCAAAATGTATTATATTTAAATAACCATCAATTATTGTCTAATAATTAAACAAACTTTCATAATTTTATTACAATTAAACAACCTTAAAGATTTTTGTTATGATTAAATGAGGATTTACGAATTTCTTATAATTAAACAAGCATTTACAATTTTGTTATATGAAATAGGTGCATTTCAAATTACAGTATACAGTCCAATTATCCAAGGTGATATGGATAAAGCTCACCTCAGATAAGAAAAAAACTTGGATTATCCAGATTTACATAAATTGTTACTAAATAAGGAGATCAAATATAAAATTAAAATTACACGCAATTTATTAATTTTTATGGTATTACTTGCAGTTCTTTAATGTACACATCCAATTATTTATTTATTATTTTTTTTTTAATGGAGAAATAAATTGTTTATTTGGAAAGGTCTTTGATAGTTTTCTGTTTGTTAGACGATAAACATTTCTTTGCTGCACAACTGCAATGTTATGTCATTGTATTAGTGTCATCAGAATTGCATGTGTAGCCTCATCTTGCTGCTTAATATATTTAAAAGTTTTTTTGATCGAACTCAGACCTTCAGAATGCACCATTTTCTTCTGATGGACATTGTTTTCATTATTACTGCTCTCTTGTTCACAGTTTTTAACCATGTCTGTAATCATGTCATCTGTAATTTTTTTGTTGTTCATCCACTCAGCAATATCTTCTTTAGAAAAACTTCCAGGAACAGGAAGTCTTTGTGCCAGGCACAACAAAGATTTGTCATCACCAGCTTCAATTTCATCATTTGGCTGCTCTGGTATCAATCTTTTGCCAGGATTTCTGTAGAGTCATTTATTTAACTTTTTTCCACAATTTGGCAATCCAATACACAATTATCCTTCAATGTAACTTGTTTCAGGCATTCTATAATTCCTTGTTTTTCAAGGTGTTGAATCAGTTAAGATTCTTTCTGTAGTTTCTTTTCAAGTTTTTAAAAGTACCTTAATCCAATTGCTGTATTAGTGAAGTCTCCAATAATAGAATTTTCTATGTTAATCTGCAGCAAACCAAAATTTACCTGTGACACAAGAATGCTGTACCAAGCTTACTCTCATAAGAAATTATAGTAGGTCATAAAATAATCAAAATTTGCATTTACAAAGAAAATACAATAAATTTAGAGAAAAAATAAATTTGAGCAATTTTTCTTAGACCAGAATTTTTTTTAAGCTGGTACATTGGTCCGCAAGGTATGAAAAAATCTGCAGCGCTGCTGCCGTGCTGCACTGTTTCTGCTACTGGGGCTGAACATTTGATGGCAAAAAATATGCTTTGATCTCTCCACTTGCTCCTCACTCGGATGGCATCTTGTATTGTGTAACAGCAGGACTGCTTTTCTTTTCAACTTCTTACTGTCTAATAATCTTTCCCCTTTAGGGACAAAATGCTCATAAAACTGGATATTTAAATTTTCAGAGCCTATCCATGGCTGCTTTAGGATTGTCACTTACTTCTTTCAATTTATGAATTTGCCAAATGTAAAACTCTTCTTGATGGTGATTTGAAAATTTTGCATGGAAGGCAAAATTTGGAGGGAAGTATAGGTGATCACATAACCTATTCTTCCTCATCAAATAACACCTTCACAGAAATAAAAATTATAACAAACACAATATATTATAATTGTTACTTTGATTATCTCAGAAATGAAGTTAACTTTACATTATCTCTTTAATTAAAAAAAAAAAAAATCTAGTAACAATTCTAGTAAAAATACAAAATAGTAAAAATTACTCTAGTAACAATAAATTATAAATAAATTACCAATAATCTAAATTCATCTCCCATTGCACAAATTTTAAATCTGCAATTTTTTAATTTTTATCTGTCCTAACTGTTATTATGTAAAAACAACAATAACAATAGTAATAATGATATAAATTACCATTTTCTGAAATTTCCAATTCTCTCTCACCCTACCCCATTCCTTAACCCCTGGCATAAATTAGCCATATTTTTTTCTCAGTAACTGGATTAAAGCCAGAACTTGGATAATTGAGACTCTACTATATATAATAAAATAGATGTTATCTGATCATTATTGTACAAATGTATTTGTGTTTAAAAAAAAAAAATCATGTTACATTAGTGGTTTGAGGGATTTCAAATTATGAATTTGATGGTCTGTGAGTTTCAAAAAGTTTGTGACCACTGGGTTAACATAGCATTTTATGTTTAGAGAAAATCACTGAAGCATCCATTTAACAAAGTATACAATACAAGAATTTGTTATTATTAAAATACAGAAAACAGTAAAAGAAGAATTCGCCCTCGATTTGATTCAAACATCCATTTGCAAGCCACAAACTCTCTCAATATAATATTAATTAATTTATCCAGATATTATGCCATTATTTATTCCATATATTTTTAATAATTCAAAAATATTTATAAAAATGTATAAAATAACTAATAAAACTTAAAATGTGATTAGCATCTTCATAAAGTGTCAGTAGTTAAAATTTCATGCAGTATGTAGTCTTATTAAAAACTTTATAAGAGTACTTACAATAGAGTCGAACCTCGTTAACACGAAATCGCTTAACGCGAAATTTTGTTTAACACGAAATAATACTCAGGTCCTGTCCGATGAATATGAAAATCAATGTTAATTAATTCGTTTAACACGAAATAGAATTTCGAAAAATCCCGCTTAAGGCGAATTTTTCTTTTTTTTTTCTCCAACGTTAAAACATGATTCCTTAATGTTTTCAATATTTCAAACTTACATGTCACACCCTCTTATTAAAATAGGAATTTTTTCATGGTTTGAAAAAGATCTAGAATGGAAAAGGGTTTCAGTAAATCGTGAAATACTGAATTTCTGACTAATCCCTACTTTAATCTCTGATGCACAAGTGTTCCCATATTAACCGTATGAGCTGTAGATCAGTCACAATGAAAGTTTTGGTGAAGGAATTACTTTTTTGAAAGTGATTGTTTCATTACTCAGTTGACTGTATTGACAGTAACATAAACCGTAAACTAGGTTTTCGAATTGCCCTATCTGTGAGAGAAAAAGTGACAATCCCTACTTCACTCCTTGACTAAGATAATTGAAACTCTGTTCGCAGTTGCTCTGCAGAATTCTGTGAAAAATGAGTCGAAAACAGCAAGCTGTATCTTTAGAAACCAAGCAAAAAAATTTATACAAAGTTAGCGATAAAGTGCTGAAAAAATCCAAAAATGCGGCGAAGTATGGGATATTTACAATTCTTCTACAATTGGTCCTATTTACAATTTTAAAGAATTGTGAAAAGATTGAAACGGCTTATGCTGTGAGTCTTATTCAAACCAGTAAAAAAATGAATGTGTTGAAGAAAAAATGAATAAATTGAAACTGCTCTCTTGCGGTGGATAAAAGAGTCAAGAAGTCAGAACATTGATTTAACTTTTGCAGTTTTTCAAGACAGAGTAAAGGCTTTTGTTGATGCTCCGTGAGAGCGATTTAATATGTTTTAACGGATGACTGACAAGATTTAAAGAGCGTCATAGAATTGTCTGTAAAAAGATATGTAGCCAAAAAAACAGGAAATTCTTTCTTAGACAATGTATTTTTCGAGTACATTTGCATAGATGAAGATGTGCTGACTTCAGATGTGACAACAGACGAAAAAATAATTGCAAAAAAAAAGAAGATGACAACATTGAAGTGTCAGACGAGGATGAAGAAATTGACACAGAATGGAAAAGTTTAGTGTCATTAAATTAATCTACCGCAGCATTGAAAACTGTACAACGTTTCCTTATGGAATAAGAGAATGATTCCTGAACTTTGGACAAATTAGATGAGCTCCATACGTTTCTAAAACAAGTACCCCGCAAAAATTGAAGCAAAAGTAAATAACGGATTAAAAAAAAGATTAGCAAGTAAATAAATTTATTATTGCTTAAAAAATGATGATTAATTTGTCAACGAAATTTTCTATTTCTTTTAATTTATGATTTTATGAGCAGGGATATATTTATAGGTAAATTTATTTAGTTTTTATATCTAACATAGATGGCGCCACTATTACGACGGTTAACACGAAATTTCGGATAACACGAAAAAAATTCGCAGTCCCTTCAAATTCGTGTTAACGAGGTTCGACTGTATATCCAAACAACTATATGTCTAACTATAATAGTTTTTGCACAATAGATATTTATAAGCAGCGCAAGATTCTGTACTCACTCTATATACAGATTTCATCTTCTCAGGTTTTACTATACTTTTATTTCATTTATTACTATACTTTTATCAAAGCAAGTAAAAATAATACTTTTGAAAGCAAAACATTTGGTCTTCATGAGAAAGAAATACTAATTTTTCTCATGCAAGAAGTCAGTTCAGACATCACATAAACAGGATTAAAAAAGAAATAGCAAAATATAAATCAATAAGAACTAGCATACAAAATGACAATTGATAAATTTTATGAATTAATAAAAGTTGGTACATATGATAAAAAAAATAATAAACATTATCTTCCTATTACCCAACATGATCCACAAGAGCCTTGATCTCGAATTTCACTAATACTAGGACAGTCTGGCCAATTTTCTCTGGAATCAAATGATTCAGGGAGATCTTTAGGAACTTCATGAACAATAGGAGGTAATCCATATTTATAATTGTCTTTGTGGACTCCCATTAAGCCCGTAATATGTTTAAGACTCACACCTTCAAAGTTTTTGTCAGCCTGAAAGATTTTGGTTTAAAGATAAAATAAGTATTTATTGATCTATTGATTGCAGCATTATAATAGAAGACATCAATATTTATTAGTAAAAGAAAAAATATTTTCAATAATTATTAACACTTTTCCAGTTGAAAAGTGTTTATCTGTCTAACCCAGCCATACTCAACCTTTTTTTTTTCTCGCGGGCTGCAAACTTGTGTTTTCAACGTTACGCAGGCCGCAACCACTTATATGATAATGTAAAAAAAGAATAATTAAAATACTAAAATAACAAAAGTAGTATAAACAAGAACGAAAAATCATGCGTCAAGCATAGATTATGTAACACTTTCCAACGCTTCGAAAATAATTTTACAAATCATTACCGTTTAATAAGCTGAAAGATTACATCTAAGTAAACAATTTGGAAAGTGCATAACATATTTAAAAATGTAATTTCAGGAATTTCCAACATACAGAATATTCGGAAAAATATCCGAATACTTTTATTCAGCCCTGTATATGATCTATAGATTTGTATATATACTACATATGATGCTAAATTTTAGTTTAGTTAGGAAACGCGTAGCACAGTTTAAAATTCTCCTTCTGGAGTTTCTGTCAATAAACGGAAATGCGTTCACGAACTTTTGTGCTGCTCTGTATATGATCTACAGAATTTATACACACCAAGTAATAGACAAAAAGCGAGTTAAATTTAAAATCGCGTTCAGCAACTTAAAACGCACTTCCAGGAATTATTGTTAACAGACAGTAGAGAATTCTTTTGTGTGTCCCTGTAAATGAACGATGACTGCTATACACACACTATTCTGTAGTAAGCCTCTTGCAATCCACCTTAGTGATATATATATAAATTTCTTGTGTGTGTGTTTAAAATAAAAAAAATGTGTTTAAAATAGTGAAACATTATTTAATTGAACCGCAAACGATTTTTCTCCATAGACGTAATGTAATGGAATTCTTTTTACTATCCCTGTAAAGTAACTATAAGTGCTATGCACACCCTATTCCATATTAAGCTTCTTGTAATGCACCTTAGTGATATATCTATTACAATGTGTTTGAAACTGTGTATAAACTGTGAAACTATGTCTCCATAGACGTAATGTAATGGAATTCTTTTGACTATCCCTGTAAAGTAACTATAAGTGCTATGCACACCCTATTCCATATTAAGCTTCTTGTAATGCACCTTAGTGATATATATCTATTACAATGTGTTTGAAACTGTGTAACATCATTAAAATAAACCGCAAATGATTTTTCCCCATAGACTGGTAATGTCAACGGAATTCTTTTGAGTGTCCCTGTAAAAAAACTATAAGTGCTACACACTTCAGTTGAAATAGGAAACATGCTTAGATAACGACAATAACATATAAAAATTGCAGGGCAATCCGAGCATATTTACGGGAGTTTGAGCACGGACAGACGGCAGACAAACCGAAGTCATAATCATAAACACTTTTCAACTAGGTTGGAAAATGTTAAAAAGCATCGTAACATAGTTAATATTATCAGAAGGGTTGAACGTTTGTCGCGGCAGAAATGTTACCAATTTTTTTTCTTTCTAAACAATATACTTTGTGGTAGATTTCTATTGAAAATGTTGTAGAAATATTCCTCGAAGATTGTTGTTTGGAAATAGTAGTGTGAAAAGTTACTATAACAATACAGAATTTCCAATTCTAAAGGAAAAAAAATCAGATTTTCTTTAATAAGACAGTCTTTTGATCACTGCAAAAACGTTTTATTAATTTTTTTAAATGTAGAAATATATCGTGCAATTATTTTTTAATAAGTGTTTAATTGGTGTTGAAGATTAGGAAATGTACCACTGTAGTACGTATAGGACTAGGTGTAAAAAGAACTTTTGACTCAGTAAATGGCATTTATGATGTTTTACATAATCATTATTTAGTCAGAAAATCTAAACAGATATAACATGTAAAATGTACATACACATTGGATATAGCCTTAAAATATAAGGGGAAAAAATATCAAAATCAGTTCTGAACATCACATCACCATCGTTTATCTATTTGCAAAGACAATCTAGTATCATGCCGATTATTGCACGATTGTTTCATGACAGAATCTTGAAAAATAGCTTATCACATCAAATTCTGTAGATGAAAAATCCAAGATCTTTATCACTTTTCTCAAAATGCAGGAGAAACCAGAGAAATAACAGTTAACTAATATCCTTTTTTAGAAAAACTAAACTGACTTATCCACAAAATAAATAAAAATAGAATATGTACATCACATGCTAGTGTTGCATTTAAAATCAAATGTGCTACTTTTGATGCCACGCTTTTGCATTATTGGCGTTAAATCCTATAATTTGGGGATTCTTTTTAGGGTTTCGTTCATCTCACGAAACCCTATTGCTCCTGCTCCGTTGTCTGTCTGTCACAGAGCCATTCTAGAAAACTATGTAACTTACAGAGTTGAAACTTTGTGTATAAATCAGAATATCAGCTGTGAAGAGCTGAAAATATTAAAATTTGAAAAAATCGTATTATTTTAATAAATATAAATAAAAAACCTAAATTCTAACAGCCTTTTCTTATTAAATTTAAACATTTTTCGTTATAGCAGATGCCAAAAATTAAAAATCCACATGAAATTCTTTCTACAATAATTAATTTTCAATCAGACGATTTTCACGTGAAAAGTGAAAATGAAATAAAAAGTTTCACCAATTGAAAAAAAAGATAAATATGAAATAAAATTGATTAACGTCATAGTAGTAATAAAGCAGAAAATTTCTAAGATTTATCAATAATACAAGGAGTATGAGTATGTTTATGTACACAAAGCAGGTTAATATCACGTCATAGAGAATTAAAAAGAGAATCTGATGTCATATTGGAAGTTTAACGAATTTTTCAAATATTTGAGAATAATACAATGTGAGTATGAATATGAGTAATAAAGAATAGTAAATTATACGAGTTTGAGAAACATATTGAATCATGATAAAAATCCGATTATGGAAATATTCACATATTTTAATATTTTGAAGGTGTACAACATGTTAAATTTTGAAATTATTTTTTTAAATATCGCATTTAGTTTGCATGACAGATTATTAAGACAGAATATAACAGCGGGCATTTAGATATTTAAAAAAAAACGAAAAAATAGACCGGTAAATTTTTACTTTATAAAAACATGACTTTTTTTTTTTTTTTTTTTTTTTTTTTGGTTGCTGAATGAAATTTATTTGGATTTATTAAAGAAAGGATAAAGTGTTTTGAAAGGAATATTAAACGAAACCCTTTGAGCGATAATCGATCACGCTTACCCACTTATTTTTATGTAAAGTGGTTGAAGGGATAATGGAGAAAGAAGTACCAAAATATGTTATTTATATATTTTAAAAAAAAGAAAAGGTAAATAATATGTTAAAGATTAAAAATCAAATCAGAAAATGAAGAAAGAATTTGGATAATTTTTATGGAGTTGCATTATATATTTAAATTCATACCATCCAAGTTGTGTTAATGTAATTGATGTAGTCGATCATCTTACTAGAAAGGGGAGGAATGCCTTTTGGCATAATAAATCGTGCTGTTGATACTGTAGTAAGTACCAGCAATACTAAAGTTCCAAAAATCTTCATGATCTAAAAAAGAAAATAAAAGATAAATAAGTTGAATTACAATTAATTTAATGAATTATAATTAATTAAATGAATTATCATTAAGCAAGCATGGCAAACTGTCATACTGAAGTCTCAGGATTCCACATGGCTGTTATCTAACAAGAAAAGTGAACAATAATTTAAAACATTTCATATAAAAGTTGAGGGGTAATTTTCTTTATAAATTAAAATTTCCTTTTCTTTCATAAGACAATTTGGAGGAGATAGTGTGGACAATTTTTATAAAGTTTACAAAAACATATTACTAAATACTATTTTTAATGAATCAAGTACTTTTTTTTTTTTTTTTTTTTTACAATAATTTATACTTTTACCTTTATTTTTAGGGTTTCATGATGAGCAAGAGATCATAATATACATTAAGTTGAAAGTGATAGTTAAGACTGAACTACAGTTTCTTCTAGACAGTTTCAGCAGGGTGCTACATCCTGCTTACACTTTGGCTTATAAAATAGCATTGCCTGTATTCGTTCTTGTATTAAAAAATTTGCTTCATTGTTGCCTTGAAAAGAGTGCCCTGACTTATAAACATTAAAAATCAAAAGAATGCCCTTAAAAATCTAAAAAGTGTCCTCAAGAATTTAAAAAGCAGCCTTAAGGGGAGTCTTCACTCGCTTGAAAACACCCACTCGCTAATGTTAAACCTATGGTCAGGTTGTTTTAGAATTTCGTGTTTAAATTTGAATATTTTTAAACAATTTTTTTGCATAAGATAGCTGAGGTCGATCCCTAATATGGCTATTTTTTACTTTCTCGATTTCAGTTGCAGATTTATTTTAATAAAAGGTACTTTCACTTTCGGAACCGGTTTTGAAAGTGAAAGTGCCTTTATTAAATCAATCTGCAACTGAAATGGAAAAAGTAAAAAATAGCCATATTAGGGATCAACCTCAGCTATCTTATGCAACAAAAATCATTTAAAAATATTCAAATTTAAACGAGAAATTCTAAAACAACCTGGACATAGTTTAATGTTAGCTAGCGGGTGTTTTCAAGTGAGTGAAGACCCCTAAGAATCCAAATATGCCATTTTCCCACCAGCAGCGCCCTGGCCTTTTTTAAATCTGGGGGAAACTCTGACTGAATATATGAATAATTCAGCATCTGCTTATTTATATTTGATGTTAATGAGTGGCAAAAGTTTGCGATATAATGTGGAAGTTTGAAGACAAAATTTTGATGAACCAAATAACGCATAAAGAAAGTTCAAAGAATTTTTTTTACATTTAAGTATCCTTAAATTAGACTGATAAGGTTTTTAAATAGATTAACCTACAGTTTTATATAACGATTCATTTTTTTTAAATGTACAATAAATAAAATATTCTAATTTGAAATGTACAGTTTAAAAAGATACTAATTTACAGAATTTACTAAAAATTTTTGTATCCTCAGTTTCAAAAAATTTTTCAACATTGTAGCCAGAAATGTGGTTACATGAATATTATTTTTTTTTTCCAAAATTTTGCTTATTAATTGAGGAGTTGCGTACACATGAGTATAATAGAATATTTTATATATTTTTTTCAAGGAGGGCATTGTCTCCCTTTCTGAAAACTTTCGTAGGCAGTACACGCCTCTTTGTCTCCCCCCCCCCCCCCTGGCTTTTTTAGGACTTCAAATGAACAATAAAAACACAGGTAGCATATTTGATCATGCCCATGGATGCATAAAACAGAAACCAAGGTCTGCCGCCAGGTATGGCAAAACAAGATAAATTCACCTGCAAAAAGATATAGCTATACTTAGAAATAGAACCACTCAAAAAAAAAAAAACGTTAAAAAATAGGTACCAGATATTGCAGACACATTGGCAGGGTTTCTTTTTTATGCCAAAATGGCGATTGTTTTTTCTGGCGTGGCAAACCAGCTAGCGAGATTTTGCTTCGTATGGCAACCTGGTAGACTAGATTGTGTGAATCAAAGTTCTGTGGTATTAATAGCAGTCAGTTGTATCCGTGACAAAGTGTGTGTTTTTATAATAAATTAAACATTGTGTGTGTTTTAGAATAAAATAATTTGTGTGTGTTTTATGATAAAAATTGTGTGTTTTATGATAAAAATTGTGTGTTTTATAATAAAATAAATGTGTGAGGTTTTTATAATAAAATAAATGTGTGAGCTTTATAAAATCATATGTGTTTTATAATAAAATAAGACTAACATGCTGTTTTTGCTGGCTAGGTCTAACGGGTATTCAAAAACAGGATTTTCTCACAAAATTGGTGAAAAAAACCCCCCAAATTGCAATTGCACTAACCACAGTGCATCTACGGGGTTGCAGATAATTATGAAAAATGAAGCTATAAGCAGGGTGACCATACCATATACCATTTGACTATTAAAACTAAAATGGTTAAAATCTTCTATTTTATTTATTTCTATATTTGATTAATGAGAAATTATTTTGTGTTTTTAATGATGAGTGATTAATAATTAACAAGAAAATAAGTGCTTTCACAAATCTTTTTTATACTTATTGAAAAGAAATCTAATGTAGTAGAAATTTAAGTTTATACAGAGAAAACTAGCCCAGAATTTTATAAATCATCATTGTGTTTTAAAAAAATTCTATTTCTGGAAATAAAATCATTACTAAATAAATAAAATTTTAACCTGAAACAATAACATAGTATTTAATTATTTATTTAATAATGACACACATCAATAAATTACAGATTTAATAGGAAAAACTTTTTTTTTTTTTTTCATATTAAGGAAGACCAGATTTCAAATTATGAAACATACAACATACTATTCGAAATATGATAGAAATGAATCAGCTTCCCATTAATTCCCTTGCTGCTTTGCTGGATTTTAAAGGAATCTTGAAAAAATCATATGGTACTTTTATGTTAGCTGGGCACCAGTGATAACTCGCCAAATCTTGTTTCAATTGGCATCATTTGAATTGCAATCCTTTCAATTTAAATTTGGATTTAAATTCAATTCTTGAGATTGTGTTATTTGTATTGATGCAGGGGTCGATGCAGGTTTTTTTTTCTTGGGGCCTATTTTGTGAAAAGTAAAGGTTATTTTTGTGAAATTTATTATATTTTTGTGAAAAGTAACATTTTGTAACGAAAGTTGAAATCGAGTTAATCAAATTCGAACCAAGCATTTATAAACAAAAACTTTTTAAAATCCTTTTGCTGAAGTTTTCCTCTCTGGTGAACTTGTTTGTTTACAAACTACGCATTTGAAAGCATCACAAAATAATAAATAGTAAGTTTTTATGGAACAGAATTTTGTGAAAGGGCCCATTTTATCAAATTGATTTTTGTGAAGGGTCCTATTTTATCAAGTTGATTTTTGTGAAGGGACCCATTTTATCAAATTGATTTTTGTGAAAGGACCCATTTTATTAAATAGATTTTTGTGAAGAGGCCCTAAATAGGTCGCAAAATTTTCCTGGATCGACCCCTGTGATGTGTTTGTATTTACGTATTTTATCATGATTACATTTTCGCTATTTTTAAGATATTATATACTGCAATGTTAAAATGGAACAGCTTTGGGATTCGCCCGTGGTCCACACTCTTATTTTTAAAATCAAAACATATATTTGTTTTGTTTCTCATTTACAAAATAATTTTCACCTATATTTACTTATTATAAACACGTTGTTATTTAATTTTATTGACTAATTTATTTATATTTAATAATAAAAGTTAAAATGGTTTGATTTAAAAAACAAGATGGCTGACCGTGGACTAATGCCAAAGATTAGCCATTAAAATATTGGTTATTTGTTATTAGCTAATATTAAAAGATTGGCGTGAAAAAAAACGGGTTGGCGATTCACTGGTGTCCTGCTAACATAAGAGTACCATTCATAGTCAATATAGGGGAAGGTGGTGTACCTTGGAGGTAACACCTTTAGTCTAAAGTAATAACAATTAAAAAAAAAAAAAAAAAAAACAGTAAAGTCGTGTGTGATTTTTCTGAGTCACACACGCAACAACGACTTTACTATTTAAAAAAAAATTGTTATTACTTTAGACTAAAGGTGTTACAACAAAAATGATTCTGTATGTGTCCTGTAATCGCAATAAAAAAGTAAAACGTTATCTGAATAATTTCACTTCCAAATTTGTCTCAATTTTCAAAAAAACATTCTCTAAAAGTCACACACGTAACGGTGGAATCGCCCTACAGTGATATTGCGATATTTGAAATAGTATTTTATTTTAATCTCTCAATCCTATTTTTTTTAATAACATTTCGATTGCAATTTAAAATTATCAAAACGTTGTTTAATAGAGAATCATCTAGAAATCCAACACTGTTGAATAGAAATTCAAATCGAAGCAAAAGGAAAATAAAACGGAAGAAAATAAAACTTACATATTCAAAGTGAAAACAATCTTCGAGACAACGATTCCCGATGGATTTAAATTATGATAAACTGGATAATGTATGAAATATAAATAAGTTGGTTATTACTAAGTTGATGTTTATGTACATGCGCAATCTGATACCGCCTCAATAAAAATATTAAATATCAGATGATTTTTTTGTTATTAAAATGAGAATGAAGAACGACTCGTGATGGATGATCAGATACCATGTGAATCGTATGCACTCAGCAACAGGTGTCGGCTCGGCAATGGCGTATTTAATTTATAAAGGCGGATCCATTTCGTTGAAAATTGCGGAAAACCAGTTTAAACAACTGAAATCATTTGGTCATTTTCACAAGAGGAAACATTTCAACTTTTTAAAAACTTTTGGAATCTAAGTTTTTATTTATTTTTATATTATTATTTATTTGAACGCATTATATTCTGTAAAGCGTTCGGAAAGTCGAGTGGAGATTTTTTTTTTAGAACATAGAAAATTTAAAGAGCCGAATTCAAATCCTTATCGGGACTCCAGAATCTCTCTCAGTGGCGTAGAAGGGGGGGGGGGGGTGAAAGGCCGGGTCAAAATGGTTACTTACTATAGTCCTTATGCTATAGTTTTACATGCAACATTTTTTTAGCGCCGTTAAAAATGTACTGTCCGGGATAATCGACACCCTCCCCATAGGCTATGTCACTGTTCCACTCTGTGTCCCTGGTTACGTCTGCCACTTTCAACAATATTGAAAATCCTTTTTAACACTTTCCAACGTAAGTGAAAAGTGTTTATGAATTCGGTTTGTCTGTCTGTCCGTGCACTAAATCGCGTAAATATACTCGGATTGCCGTGTAATTGATACATATGTTTTTCAAATTTACTGTGGCATGTTCGCTATTGAAAATGGAGTGTGTAGCATTTATAGTTCGTTTACAGCGACATTCAAAGAAATCCCTTTACATTATGGTCAATGGGAAAAAATCGTTTGCTGTGTGTTTTAAGAATGTTACATTATTGCAAACATAATGAAAATGATATGCATTTATAAAGTGCACTAAATGTGCTTTCTGTATAATATGGTGTGCAAAGCATTTATCATTCATTTACAGGGTCACTCAGAAAAATTCGGTTACATAGCGGTTTACGGGGAAAAAATGCTTGAAGCGTATTTTAGGTAGATTTCGTAAGAAATACTACCTATTACATTCTACCCTAAGTTGGAATTTCTGAATTTTTTTTTCAGATCTACATCGATCATGACTCCTAAAAACCCCCCACCCCCAGTTCAAAACTTTATCTATCTATCTATCTATATAACTTTTTTATGGATACGATAACTTCCATAATTCTGCACAAGTCTCTTCCAAACTGATACATAAAATCAAGCGGCATAAAATCTCTGTCAAGTTCGTTAATGGGCAATCGAACCAAGGGGGGGGGGGGGGCTTTTGTGAAAACAGAAAAAACCCATAACTTCTTAATTTTGATACATATCGAATCTGTTTAAAGTTATTACTACTTCTAGGAAAAGGGCCAAAAATTTATGTATGGCAGATTTTTTATTTCCTTAAAAATGCTCCAGAGGGTAGGGGGGAATAGGGGTTTAAGAAGAAAAAAATTCATAACTTCGTCAATTCACAAGATATCAAATCCGCTTTAATTTATCTTAATATTATCTACAACTTTTATATTGACAAGTTTTTTATAGGACCAACTCTTACAGGAAAAAAAAAATCCCTGCTGGCTCCGCCTATAGGCAGAGGTATATTTCGAAGTGGGTGGTCCCAACTGCCGCATCATGGCAAATAGGTCTTTCTTCTGCAATTTTCAATAAACAGGCAACCCACGGTCTGCTTCTTCGAAATCTACCTGTGCCTGTATGCCGAGCGATCAGGGATTTTTTTTTAATTAAATAATGTTATACCATTTCAAACAGAATGAAATTTATATACATTATTGAGGTGCACTACAATATGCTTACAATAGAATACGACGTGCATAATAGTTATTGTTCCTTTACAGGGATTCGCAAAAGAATTCTGTTACAGTACTGTCTATGAACGATATGGAGGTACGTTTTCGAATGTGGCACGCGTTTTTATGGTTAATTAAATTTTTGCATACAATATATGGGGTGTATAAATTCGATAAATCATATACAGGGCTACACAAAAGAATTCATAAGCATCACTATGTATGAGAATGAATTGCTTAAGAATGTTTTTAATTGAGTTATGCATTTTCCATCTGAATTACATTTAGTGTACTAAGAAAGTTTTATAAAATGCAAATAAATTCATACACAGGACTTACGCAAAGATCTTAATATATTGTCGTCTATAAATAATAATTTCTGAAAGTACGATTCCAGTTATGTTGTGGTGTTATTTTCCTGAATTAAATTTTAGTTTACTATGAGGAGCGTATGAAAATCTGTAGCTAATATACAGGGCCATTCAAAATTATTCGAGTGTATTTCCGTCTATATATGAAAAATCCTGAAGGTGAATTTTCATCTATTTATGGAAATTGCTTAGAATTTCCGTATATTTATGGAAATTGCTGATGGTTAATTTCCGTCTGTGTTATGTGTTTTGTAACTAAGCTAAATTTTAGAATACTATGTAGTGTATATGTTACGGTCCATATTATTAATTCGGTCATTATTAATAATAACCGGTTATTATTAATAAAGGGCGGTTATTATTAATAAAGGGCGGTTATTATTAATAATAACCGGTTATTATTAATAATGACTGGATTAATCATATTAACCGTAACATATATACAGATCTATAGATCATATACAGTGATGCACAAAAGTGTTCGGATAACATTCCGGCTATAGACGGTAACTGCTAAAATCTAGTTTCACCATTTTCAGTGGTGAATTTCTGTTGTAGTATTCTGGAAGTATTGGAAAGTGTTTCATAATCTATGCTTGACGCAGGATTTTTTTCTTTCTTGTTTGGTAACTATTGGCTCTTCTTCCAGCAGACCGAGTTATTCACAGAACAATGACACACCGACTTAATCTCCTCTAAAGAAACTTCGAACACAAATAACAATGGCATTTTTAAGTTAACTGCAGTGATTCACATTTATTTAATCAGGCGCTGTTTGTCTTGAATAATAACAGAAACTCGTGCTATAGAATGCACGATGATGTGAAATCGTAGTTTCGAGAAAACAGAAATGCAATATGTTCCATTTCTGTGGTTTACTTTGTTATTTTATTACACTCTTTTATTTAACTTAACATTTTTTTCTTTTTTTTTTGGTATGTAGAAATGCAATTTTGTAATCGATTTTTCCCTCAATTTCTGATAGACTAGAATTATAAAGAATTATGTAAGCAGGTGTGTTTCCGATGATAGTACCACATTTTCATTAAACGTCAAAGCACTCTCGCGAAAATATGCTCAAAGGCTGTGAAACTGCAACAATGATATATTTAAGTACTAAAAAGTAGAAAATTTATATTATAACCCTTTTAGGAGGAAAAACTATATTTCACATGCATAATAATCAGAAAATTTTATACCAAAATTCTGGTGACATTACGGCATTCGGGAATTAAAAAAAATCCCTGACGGGTCGGCCTACAGGCACAGGTAGATTTCGAAGACGCAGAACGTGGGGTGCCTGTTTGTCGGGAATTGCGGAAGAAATGACCTTTTTGCGGATGATGCTGCAGTTGGAACCGCCTACTTCGAAACGAAACTTGTTTGCAGGCGGAGCCAGCAAGGATTTTTTTTTTTTGCTATAAGAGTTGGTCCTATAAAAAACATGTCAATATAAAAGTTTTAGATAATATTAAGAGGATTTATAATATATTTAAGCGGATTTGAAATATTGGGAATTGACGAAGTTATGAATTTTTTTCTTCTAAAACCCTCCTTCCCTCCCCCCCTTAAGGCAATTTTTAATTATATCAAAAATCTGTCATACATAAGTTTTTGGCCCTGTTCCTAGAAGTAATAATAACTTTAAACGGATTCGATACGTATCATAATTAAGAAATTATGGTTTTTTTTTCTGTTTTCACAAAAAGCCCCCCCCCCCCTGGTTTGATTTTGCCCATTAACGAACTTGACCGAGATTTTATGTCCCTTGATTTTATGTATCAGTTTCGAAAAGATGCGGGAGTTGGAACCGCCTACTTCGAAAAATAACTTGTTTGCAAGCGGAGCCGGCAGGGATTTTTTTTGTTTTTAATTTTTTTTGCTATAACGGTTGGTCCTATAAAAAACTTGTCAATATAAAAGTTTTAGATAATACTAAGAGGATTAATAATAAATTCACGCGGATTTCATATCTTGTGAATTGACGAAGCTATGATTTTTTTTTCTCCTAAAACCCCCCTTCCCCCCCCCCCCCCTTGGGGCCATTTTTAATTATATCAAAAATCTGTCATACATACATTTTCGGCCCTTTTCCTAGAAGTAATAATAACTTTAAACGGATTCGATACGTATAATAATAAAGAAATTATGAGGATTTTTCTGTTTTCACAAAAAGCCCCCCCATTCCCCCCCCCCCCTTGGTTCGATTTTGCCCATTAACGAACTTGACCGATATTTTATGATCCTTGATTTTATGTATCAGTTTCGAAAAGATGCGGGAGTTGGAACCGCCTACTTCGAAAAATAACTTGTTTGCAGGCGGGGCCGTCAGGGATTTGTTTTGTTTTTAATTTTTTTTTTTGCTATAACGGTTGGTCCTATAAAAAACTTGTCAATATAAAAGTTTTAGATAATACTAAGAGGATTAATAATAAATTTACGCGGATTTGATATCTTGTGAATTGACGAAGCTATGATTTTTTTTCTCCTAAAACCCCCCTTTCCCCCCCCTTGGGGCCATTTTTAATTACATCAAAAATCTGTCATACATACATTTTCGGCCCTTTTCCTAGAAGTAATAATAACTTTAAACGGATTCGATACGTATAATAATAAAGAAATTATGAGGATTTTTCTGTTTTCACAAAAAGCCCCCCCCCATTTCCCCCCCCCCCCCCTTGGTTCGATTTTGCCCATTAACGAACTTGGCCGAGATTTTATGACCCTTGATTTTATGTATCAGTTTCGAAAAGATGCGGGAGTTAGAACCGCCTACTTCGAAAAATAACTTGTTTGCAGGCGGAGCCGGCAGGGATTTGTTTTGTTTTTAATTTTTTTTTTGCTATAACGGTTGGTCCTATAAAAAACTTGTCAATATAAAAGTTTTAGATAATACTAAGAGGATTAATAATAAATTTACGCGGATTTGATATCTTGTGAATTGACGAAGCTATGATTTTTTTTCTACTAAACCCCCCCCCCCCTTTTTCCCCCCCTTGGGGCCATTTTTAATTATATCAAAAATCTGCCATACATACATTTTCGGCCCTTTTCCTAGAAGTAATAATAACTTTAAACGGATTCGATACGTATAATAATAAAGAAATTATGAGGATTTTTCTGTTTTCACAAAAAGCCCCCCATTTCCCCCCCCCCTTGGTTCGATTTTGCCCATTAACGAACTTGACCGAGATTTTATGACCCTTGATTTTATGTATCAGTTTGGAAGAGATTTATGCAGAATTTTTCCAGTTATCGTGGTCAGAAAAAAGTGACATAGATAGATAGATAAACTTTTGAACTGGGGGTGGTTTTGGGTTCTGGGAGTCATGATCGGCGTAGATCTGCAAAAATTTTTCAAAATTTCCAACTTAGGTGAGAATGTAATAGGTAGTATTTCTTACGAAATCTACCTAATTAAGCGGTTTCATAAACATACCACCGCCTTTGAAATGGTTAAAGCAAAAGAGTAACTCAGACGTCATATTGATGGTGGCAACGATTTAATCAGTCCATTTCCCGTTTTTTTCGCAAATTTAATTACTTCTAACTATCGAATAATTTCTATTCTGTCTGTATAGGTGGAGGGGGGGGGGAGGGAAGTACTTTCAAATGCACTTTGTATGAAAACTGTATATTAATTGACTGATTTTTTATGCTTAAAATAATTTTCAAGGATGATTTTTAAAAAAATCTATCTTTATCGCATTCAGCTCGATTACTTATTTTACGATTAACCTGTTTGCACTTAAAGCACTTTTAATAATTTAGACTTTGTTTCTGATTAATATTTCATAAAGAAATTAACCATCAATAAATAATATAATATAATATAACGAGAAACAATAATTTAACAAGATATGCAATTGAGCTACGTGTTTAAACACTGAAATAATCAGAATAAATAAAAGCTGCTGTAAGTACGAAAATCTTTGGCGATTTCTTGCTCTATGAACTTGTGGCATGAGGCAAATATGAAAGTATTGTTTTAATACATTTCAAAGCTTTATTTCAATACATAATTATCATTTTTTAAATACAGGCATCGCCCGACTTACGTAATTAATGCGTTCCGCAGACTTTTACGTAACTCGAATTTTACGTAAGTCGAATATGTAATTTCCTTAAGTAAAATTTCGTAAGAAACTGCAATATTTATTATATATATATATATAGCAGGGGTGCAAAAATCTAGGCGCCAATGGGATGATTCCACCACTATATTTTATTGGTATTATTCGCTTAAATTTTATCAGTATTCTTATTAGGAGAAGAATACTAAAAATTTAGTAGTTGGAGTCGGCCCATTGGCGCCTAGATTTTTGCACCCTTCATATATAGATTATTTACACAGTATTAATTTTTAAATAAAGCAGCATGCAGCTCTATTTACTCGGATATAAATTATACAAATATGAAAAAATATCAAGGTAAATTGAAAAAACACTTTTCAAATAAAAAATATCTTGTGGAATTTGGGATTTATAAATTTAACATTGATGGAATGATTTATAACAATTTTGATATTTACTTCAAACGACTATAAAAATAAGAAATAATTAAATAGGACTGACTTACCTCTTCTCCACGAATTTTAGATGACAAGCACTCACAAAATAAAATAATTCTTGATAAGCACAAATTGTATTTATTAAGAATTAGATGACCACTTTGAATAACGAGCAATAAATATTCGTTGTTATGACTCTCTCTAGTATATAAAACTATATTATTCTAGTTATAACTTGTTTCTACATATTTTATTTATAAAATAATTATCAAAAGTATGCAAACGCGTAACAAATGCACTAATGAGTTCATAAATGTAATTTTCAAAAAAAAAAAAAAAAAAAAAATTACGTAACTGCGAATTTACGTAAGTTGCAGTATACGTAAGTCGGGTGATGCCTGTACATAAATGCAGAAATGCCTTTTGGTGTTGTTATTAGGCAATATAAAAAATATATTAAATGTAAAAAATGCATTAGAGTTTTGTGATAATGAATAATAAATATTTTAATAATGAATAATGGATAATAAATACTTTACACTGTAAAAAAATTGCAGCAAAGTATCCGGTCAATCGACCGTTTTTATAGAAAACGGTTACATAACCGTAATTTAACTGACCAGACCATAATACTGCCCATATTATGGTCAGAATTAGTGCTCTCGATGCGATACGTATTTCAGTTATACGTTTAACCGATATACGTATATACGTATAATAGGTATTTAAGAAATACGTATACCTTAAAATATACGTTTAAACGTATCCGGATACGTATAGGCGTATATCAGTTAAACGTATAATTCAAGTATACGTATATTTCAAGCATCGTATTTACTTTTAACCCTCTGACTGCTTATCCCGCGATTTTCACGGGCAAGACATTTGTAGAAAAAGTTATGTAATTTACAATTTTTGAAGCAATTTTGTATTAAAAAATCCACAATCAAAGGTTGATAATGACAATGATAAATTTATTACATTTTTCATATACAGGATGATTTGAAATATGTGATAGTATAGGAGATAAAGGTCGATTACATATTGGTCGAAACGATTTTGAAAAAAAAAATGAGAAGTCAGAGGGTTAATGCCAATGGATCTCATCAGTGTTACGTCACTGAACGAAGAACAAGTTGGAAATCGGTGGCGTTACTTTAGCAATCTGTATAATATGTTTCATACATAGAATCTTGTTATTTTTCCCTATAAACGATTATTGTAAATATATAACGAAAGTAAAAAGACTTTTTGTGCAAATAAGGAGAATATACACGTTTCATATTTATTGTTAATCCTTATTATGTATATTCTTTCGTAATTGAAAAAAATATATTTATTTTTGTGTGCGATACTCAAATTGCGCCCGGGAGGTCAAATTTTCAAGGAGGTTCTTTCCACAGTGCTAATGTTTTCTACTCTGAGTTAATGTATAACGTAATTTCATTTTTTAACACTCGTGGTATTTTTTATACAAAGTGTATGTGCATTACAAGATATTGCTTTTTACAAGTTATTGCTTTTCTTTTTTGTGTTAGTACCTAAAAATTTCGATTACTTATTGCCTGACAAATAATCGTCACTACAGGTTTCAGAACGCAATCACACAAGCTTAAAATGACTTGCCTTCTCTTTTCTTTTTTGCTGTAAAACGTATTTTCACAATATTTTTAATATAGAATATTGTATTCTTAAATACAACAAAAGTATGTTTAGTTAGTTGTTTGTTACGGCCGATTATCTGTACTAGGGATATAGGCCGGGGGGGGGGGGGGCTCCGTGGAGTGCTTTAAAATAAAAATAAGATTATGAAACTTCCCAGGAGTTTTGATTGATCAATGTCAGTATAAAATATGAAGTCAATGTAAGTTTGTGCTCTGCAATACTAATGTTTCGGACGAAATGTCCACGCTATAAATCAAAGCTATGTGCGTGTGTTACAGATATGCGAAAGATAAATAATTTCATAATTATTAGTTTAGATTTGAGGGGGGAGGGGGAACAAAATCTAAACTGAGGAAAAAATATTCCATTTTTTTTTTTTTTTTTTTTTTTTTTTTTTTTTTTGGAAGTACCGACTGCACAGGACACAGCGGCTGTTTTTCAAAGTATCTGATCCACAGACCAGCCGGTGAAAGGCATAATTTTTTAAGCAATGAACGAAAACCATTTAAACGTTTATACGTTTAACCGCTGGTGTAATATCCGTATATACGATGTACCTTATATGCTGTTTCGTATAATACGTATAACCGACTTGGTCGTATCATACGTATCCAAAATCTGCACTTCGTATAATACGTATTATACGTATACTCGTATAAACGTTTAATAGGGAGCACTAGTCAGAATACTGTTAAATTACGGTTATGTAACCGTTGTCATAAAAACGGTCGATTGACCGAATACTTTGCTGCAAACTTTTTACAGTGTAGATTCCATAGTCTACAGAAAGCATGTTTTAGTCCACGCAATTTTTTTTTGTTTATAACAGCGTAAAATCGTTAAAAAATATCGCAAGCAATGTAACGGGATTCTTTTGATTCTTAAGCGAACTAGGAATGCAACACACTCAATTTTCAATAGAAAATATAACATAAAAACCTCAATATAATACATCGATTGCATGGCAATCCCAGTATATTTACGAGAGTTAGGGTACCGACAGACAGACACGGAAAAGTTGGACTTCATGTTGGAAAATTGAAAGACAGTTCAATTGACAGTTCAATTCAAACACAATTCAATTGACATCACACTGTTAAAAAAATTGCAGTAAAATTACGGGCAGAGACCGACAGCAGAGATTCCAGTCATACCCCGTAAAAAAAAAATAATCCATGCCCATCATTTTGTGCAGCCCGTAATTTTACGGGGCAAAGTAATACAGCATTATAATGCACAGGATATAATGCACTTTAAAACACAATAACACTTTACTTACTGTTCCGTAGCACGTAGCACGTTAGATAATCATCACACAATCTCTGTTTTGGTGGGTTAAAATTTTTGAAACACGAGTAAAATGAAGGGCTACACCCTAGCGGAGGACAACGTATGGTGTCGTACCGTATTTTTGCTAACATATGGGCTAGAACTGTAAGAATATGTGAATTGCTCTTAATTTTCTAAGTATCTAAGGGATAAGGCCGCTCATTTAGTGGATCAGACCGTTTTTCATCAAATAAGGCTGTTGTCCGTGAAAATTGAAGGGCAAACGCTCATAAATTTACAGTTTTTTTCTGAGAGTGCAGAGACCGATTTAAAAATTTGGGAGCCCTGGGCACAGATGCGTATGGGGGCCCCCCTCGCACAGATTCTTTGAATAAAAAAAATATAATATCGAAAAGCAGTACTTATTGAGATAACCACTATTGACTTTGGTAATTTCTTTAAAATATTAATTTAAAAAATTAAATTTGATAATAATTAATTTACTTTTAAATAATTATTTGATAATAATGAATTTTTAATTGAATTTTATAATAAACTGTGTGGTGCTGATTACCTTTCTGCAAGTCCATATATCTGGAATGATAAAGTATGCAACAACTAATAATAAATTTACCGCAGTACCAAGCTATAATTATTTAAAATATTAGCATATCTTATTAATCAAACAACTTTTTCTTTCAAATACAAGCTTTGTACGAAAAAAAAAATAAAAAAATAAATTTACACAAGTAACTAGCAGAACCACGCGGCTTTGCCCTTGTTAACCATGAGGGCCTTACATGTAAAATAAATAAAAATGAAATAATATGGCGATCCCAAAAATGGAGTTCTGTACATTACTGCACATAAATTGTTAAAACACAATCAGCAAAATATGAAGTTACTTTGACATATAACAGATTTTTCTATTTTAATTTTGTTTTTTGACAGTTAAAACTGTTTTGGCCAATAATTGAAAAATCTTTAGTAGCATTTGGAGGCCACTGAAAATCGGGGGCCCTGGGCCCGTGACCCGAATGCCCTGCCGTAAATCAGGCATTGATTGACATTGAAAGACAGACACGGGATAACGTGCAAAAGTTTCGGGGCTCAACCATAAGCATTACCAGAAAAACTAACTCGGAAACAAAAACATATCGTTTTTAACACTTTCCAACATAGTTGAAAAATGTTTATGAATTCGGTTTGTCTGTCTGTCTGTCCGTGCTCTAACTCGCGTAAATAAACTCGGATCGTCATGCAATTGATATATGTTATTGAGGCTTACTGTGGCATGTTCAGTATTGAAAATGAAGTGTGCAGCACTTATAGTTTTTTTTACAGGGATACTCAAAAGAATTCCGTTATATTGCCGTCTATGAGAAAAAATCAGTTGCGGTTTATTTTAAAGATGTTACACAATTTCAAACATATTGAAATTGATATATACCACTGAGGTGCAGTACAAGAGACTAATTATAGAATGTGGTGTGCATAGCACTTATAGTTCCTTTACAGGTATACTCAAAAGAATGCCGTTACTTTACGGTCTATGAAGAAAGATCGTTTGGAGTTTATTTTAATAATGTTTCACTATTTCAAACATATTGAAATTGATATATATCACTAACGTGAATTACAAGAGCCTTACTATAGAATATTGTGTGTATAGCTTTCATCGTTTATTTACAGAAACACACAAAAGATTTCGGTTAAAGTACTCCTTATTAATAATAATTGCTGGGACTGCTTTTTCAGTTGCTGGACGCGTTTTTAAATTAACTCATTTTTTGTCTAATACTTGGTGTGAATAAATTGTATAGCTTGTATACAGGGCAGCACAAAAGTTCTCGAGTACATTTCCGTTTATTGTCGGAAATTGCAGAAGGGAAATTTTAAACTGTGCTACGCTTTTCTTAACTGAACTAAAATTTAGCATTCTATTTAGTATATATACAAATCTATAGATCCTATACAGGGATGCACAAAAGAGCTGAGATATTTTTCCGAATATTGTTGGTAATTCCTGAAATTGGATTTTAAAATATGTTATGCGTTTTCAAAATTGTTTAGGTAGATATCAACTTACACCTTACGGTAAAAATTTGCTTAATTATTTTGGAAGTGTTGGAAAGTGTTACATAATCTATATTTTCGGCTTTTTTCCTAGGAATAATAATAACTTTGAACGGATTCGATACGTATCATAATTAAGAAGTTATGGGTTTTTTTCTGTTTTCACAAATAGCTACCCATTTTTCCAGCTCCCCCCTTGGTTCGATTTTGCACATTAACGAACTTGGCCGAGATTTTATACCCCTTGATTTTATGTATCAGTTTGGAAGAGATTTGTGCAGAATTAGTGAAGTTATCGTGTCCATAAAAAAGTGATATAGATAGATAAAGTTTTGAACTGGGGGTGGTTTTGGGTTCTGAGAGTCATGAACGGCGTAGATCTGCAAAAATTTTCCAGAAATTCCAACATAGGGGAGAATGTAACAGGTAGTATTTCTTACAAAATCTACCTAAAAAAGAATGTTATATGACCTAAAAAACATATATTTGTGAAAGAATAATAAGATATCACTCAATCATGATTCACGAGTCGTTCTCCAATGTCCCTTTTCTGGAAAATTACGTGATATTGTGGCGGGTACAATCACCCCTTCCCATACAAACATTAACTTAAGTAATCCCAATTAGAAAGTATTTTATCTTTTGTATTATCTACAGATTATCGGCTGCTTTTTGCTTAAAATAATTGATCTTTCTGAAAATCGAACTCATTTCCTGACTTTAAGATTTTCTAACCCAATTTAGAATATGTAAGTTGTATTTTCTCTTTCTGTTTTCTTTCTTTTTATTTAATAATTTCAACAGTCTGAAATTTCTATATTATTATTATTCGCTGTTAAATTATACCTTGGTAGTAATTAAAAATATACGATTGAAATATTAAAGAAATTATTATAAAAATTAAAATATATTCTGTAAGACTCTTTTGTTACTTTCACTACAGATTTTTTAAATTTAACTGAGATTTCAATATTTATTATACAGCCTGAAATATCTATATTTATTAAACAGTCTATATTTAATATTTATTTCTTATATTTATATATAACAATAAATAAAATATATTAATAAATATATTTTATTTAATATTTATTTATTATATTGATTTCTATTATTAAACAGTCTGAACTTTGTATATTATTATTATTATTATTCGCTTTACATTATACCTTTGTAGCAATTAAAAAAAATGGAATTGAAATATTAAAAAAATTGTGTTAAAATTCAAATATTTTCTATAAGACAGCAGTATTTTACTTTTATTACAAAATGTTTAAATTTAACTAAGATCTGAATATTTATTAAACAGTCTGACATTTTTGTATTATTATTATTCACTGTTAAATTATAGCTTGGTAGTAATTTAAAATAAAAGAATCTAATTGAAATATTAAAGAAATTATTATACAAATTCAAATATTTTCTGTAAAATAGCAGTATTACTTTCACTATAAAATGTTTAAATTTAGCTGAAAGTTCAATATTTATTAAACAGTCTGAAATTTCTATATTATTATTATTAGCTCTTAAATTATACCTTGGTAATAATTTTTAAAAATTGCAATTGAAATATTAAAGAAATTAAGATTAAAATTTAAAGTGTTATTTTCACTTTTTTTTTTTTTAATTATTTAACTAAGAGTTCAATATTTATTGAGAATTAACTGCAGCAAAGGTTTTATTAGTTTTTATTTATGAATCTTTAAAAATTACTATAAAACGAAAAAATTAATACCCTTATTCAAATTTAACCATTATTAATGCATTGGGATCAGATGCATTATCACGATCACCATCACCAAAGTAAAAATTTTGGCGATAAACATTTCTTTAATGGCACCCCGGTTTCAGAGATGGAATAGTCTGGCAACCTATCAGAAAGAGATGCAATCGAAGTGATAGTTTTGAATATTAATATTCAATATGTGTGGTAAGTGTGCCAGTATTGGGCACCCTTAAGGAATTTCTTTAAAAATCGTTTTTTAAATAAATATTTATAATTATATTCCAGTTTTTTTAATTATTATATCAATCAGCCTCTTTTGAGTTACCTAGAATTTGGTGCGAGATGATTCATAAATTTAAAAATAAGATAACATAAATTATGTTTACAGATGGTCATTTTTATTTTAGCAGTTATTGATATCCCGTGATGTTTGTTTATCAAATTCATATTTCAAATTTGTTGCGAATACAGTTTAACCAATCTCATAGTCATATATTTCTCATTTTGAATAAAAATTTCATTGTAATAACAGAAATAAATCAAAACATTCAAAACTCCAGTAATGGACCCCCACTATATCCCAGTAATGAGCAAGGCACCCACTATATCCCAGTAATGGACACCCTTCAAAAAGTCATAGATAATTGTTTTTATATGATTGTTTTTAGAACCAGAACTTAATGAAATCATACCAACGAAATAGATTAGTCATTTTCAAATAAATTTAACTATCAGTATATATCAAGAATTACAAATATTTATGAGAATATTAATTATTGTCATTATCGCAAGATTAATATTTTAATTATTTTATATAGGAGATTAAAAGTACTGCATTTCAAAGAATTACAGTTTTAAAATTACTGAGACAATGAAGAAGAATATTTTTATTAAAGGGATCTTTGCTGAATTTGAGAAATGTATATGTTTTTTATTGTATCACTAATCCGCAAATCTGTAATTTGCAAACGCCTGTAATCTGCACTTTATAAATGAATGTACAAACAAAGAATTTTAATACTTAAAAATAATTTATCAATGGCAACAATGTTTTAGTTACCCCCCCCCCCCAAGCTTTAATCTTATATTTGATATACATTAAGTAAACTTATTTTTTGGTATTTAAAATGATTACACATAAAAATATTTTATTTATTTAATCGTTTATAGGAAAAATGAAAAAAAAAAAAGTATTATTATTATTTTTTTTTTACTTCTGAATTTATTCTTAAAAAAAGTATTTGTATTTGTAAAATATGGTTACTTTGGACAATATATTTAATTTCTCATCTACGAATAATTACAATTTATAGAATTAAAGATAAAATAGTTTCTGCAAAAGCTAAACAATTAATTTATTAAATCAATGTTAATAAATATAAATATTAATAAATTCCTTTTACTATTTATACGTGTATTTATACTTTTTGACAAGGGCTATTTAAATTTCTAAAATCAAAACAGCATGGTTTAGCAGCCAATTGTGACTAATTATAGAAGACTGCAAGATACAATACAGAAACATAAACCACATCTTTTACTACTAATAACTATTTTAAAATATAAAAATCAAAATATTTTAAAAATAATTCTTAGTTAATTCAGATATCTAAGTGTTTAATTTATTTATTTTTAAGCTTTTAAATGTCTCCAAAATATGAATAAAAAAAAAGCATAAACAAAGATATATACACATGACATGTAATCTGCAAAAAGTTTCAAATCCGCAAAACGCTTGAGACCAAGCTCTGCGGATTAGGGGTCTTCTACTGTATTATTCAAAACTGAAATTTTAAGTATTCTGTATTTTAAAGTTTAGACTTAGATTAAAAGAAACAGAAAAAGCTTTGAGGTTGTACATCTTTTAAGCAAACTTTACCTTTAGTATACCAAACAAAATGAAAAAAATGTTGAACTTCAAGCTTAAAGACAGTGGTCAAGCTGGTTGTAATGGTCTAAATCTGGTCAAAATTGATTTTAACCACTCAAAAGTGGTAGAAACTCAATTATATAACTTAAGTTTACGTAAATTGCTCAAACGTCAAACTGTATATTTTTTTAAATACAGATTTAAATACTTAAGTCATAAAAGTAGAACACAAAAAGGATTACTATAAAAACCTTTTAATATTAATGATGGACATGTTTCGAACGCACAAACGGCGCCATTATCAAGATCTACACGATAAACAAACTATTCTCGCAAAATTTTTTGTAAATAAACATGAAAAAAAAAAAATCACGAGATCATATGTGTAGATCATAAACGTAGGTGCTTAAAAATAGCAAACTGTAAACGTGAAAATCACATTAAATAGTTACATTATAAGCATTTAAATCTGTATTTTAATGATAATTAGTGATTTTATTATATGATTCTGTATATTTATATTTATATTAATGTCATATTGTATTAATATATATTTAATAATAATTAATATTTCAACAGTTGTTAAATATGAATGGATTTTTTTTTTCCTTTATAATATTTCTAACAAAAACATTATCATTCTGAAATATATTCAGAAAAATAAAGTTAATCTTATCCAGAATAATCTATGAAATCGTCGCAGCTTAATACAACAACACTTGTTACTTGTAATCATTTTTGAGTTCTAAATATAATAATAATTATTGTTTGTTTGTTTAATGCGATTTAGTTTCCTTAACTATTTTTATAAAATTAGATATGTAATCAAATTATTAAAAATATTTCAAAACTTGTGATAACTGCTTATCTTTAGATTTTTTTTTGTGCTCTATTAATTTTAAAGTTTTGAAATATAGTATATTTGCAAACACCTCCAAATGTCGTATTAAATATTGTTAAACATTATTTTGACAAACTTTTCCAAATGTTGTACTAATTTAATCATTTAACAAAATAAATTTTAATTTATTTCCCCAGTGTCAAAATAAGTTTTGATCGCTGATGATCAAAACAGATTTTGATTAGAGCGGTTAAGGCCGCTCGTCAGTGAACTCCTGGATTCCCCTCGCTAATAATCCTATGGGCGTAGGATGCATTTGTATATTTATAAAATATCCCCTCAGGAAATTAATATTTTTAACTTCTGTTTTCTGTGTACACTTCTTAAAGGATGTCTTTTTTCTTAGTTATCAAAATATTTCTAAAATATGTGTTTAATTTATAATTTTATGTGTTAAAATCTTAGCGAAACTGAATAAGATTTTAACACTTCACATAAAATTAAGTATATATTTTAGAAAAAAAATTGACAACTAAGAAAAAAAGAGACATTTTTTAAGAAGTGTACACATAAAATTGAAGTTAAAAATATTAATTTCCTGAGGAGATATTTTAAATATACGAATGCATTCTACGCCCATAGGATTAACGTTAGCGAGGGGAGTCGGGAAGTTCACTGACGAGCAGCCTTAAAACCATTTTATTCCGTGTTTAAAAACACCCCAATACATCTCTGAAGTCATAAATTATTATTATTATTATTATTTATTATTATTATTATTATTATTATTATTATTATTATTATTATTATTATATATTTTTTAAACAAAGAAAAAATGTTGTCAATTAATAGACAAAAACCAACAAAAAATTAATAGAAATAATTCACTAAATTAATTGTAATTCAATATATTTATCTTTTATTTTCTTTTTCAGATCATGAAGATTTTTGGAACTTTAGTATTGCTGGTACTTACTACAGTATCAGCAGCACGATTTATGATGCCGAATGGCATTCCTCCCCTTTCTAGTAAGATGATCGACTACATCAATTACATGAACACAACTTGGAAGGTATGATTTTTAAACGTATAATGCAAATCTATTAAAATTATACAAATTCTTACTTCATTTTCTGATCTTTTTTTGACATATTTATTTACCTTTTTTTTCTTTTTTTTTAATAACATATTTTTAACTTCAGTGCACTTTAAAACTATTAATTTAGTGCGAGTTGTAATTTTTCCAACTGGACGAAAAATGTCCGGGCCAGGATTCGAACCTGGGATCGCTTGGCTGAAGCCGCCACGCTCTACCACTGAGCTATCCCGGTCGAATCTGGAGGGCATAATTCATCCAGTTAACCTTATTGATCATAGCATCTGGTCTGATATTTTAATCAGCTCAGCAGAATAGATCGCAGGTAATGGAACTCCAGTAAACGCTGGATACGTGATTACACTAGATTAATTTTAACACAATTATTCAAATTGGTAAAGAATTATGAACCTCCAGATTCGACCGGGATAGCTCAGTTGGTAGAGCATGGCAGCTTCAGCCAAGAGATCCCAGGTTCGAATCCTGGCCCGGACATTTTTCGTCCAGTTGGAAAAATTACAACTCGTATGATTTCTTTACCAATTTGAATAATTGTGTTAAAATTAATCTAGTGTTAATTTAGTGACTGATTATATGTAAATGGTTAAAACAGTGATTATTAAAGTTCTTTTGGTTATTACATCAGTGATTAAATTGGAGTATTTATTTTTATATATTTATTTTCAAATACATACTTTAGATTCTCGACTATCAGGCCTAACGTGGCGGAAGGACTAGCCGGATAACGAAAAATCCGGATAGATCAGAGTTCAATTAATACAAATACCCAGATCCTGATATATCCCTATACCATTAAAAACGCATTTTTATACCCAAATGCGCTCTTATTCATATTTTCTGACATTTTAATACAGGCCGTTATTACATAAATATTTGTTATATGTGTTGTACTGTAAGCTTTAAAGATTTAATACAGAAAAAAAGTTCAAGAATAAAAATATTATACACATTTAAGATTAATTTTATAATGTCTAACGTAATTGCAAGAAACATAAAACCATATCACTCTTACAGTATAAGTACAGTACATACAATTAAAAATAAATAAATAAATAAATGTGTAAACTTATTATATTGTTCACTGAGAAATAATTTATAATAAATACACTGATAGATTACAAAAAGTTAGGCCGAAGATGAAATAATCAAAACTTTTAGTTTTAAAAAATAAATAAATTTCATAACTAACAGGTCATAAAATGCATTATAAGCATATACATCTACACTTGTATACAGATGATAAATGAAACAACAAAAATTAAGCTTCATATTAAGATTATGAAACTCTTTTAAACATTATTAAAATAATTTAAGCTTCACTTTTTACATGTATATATGTCTGTTTTTTTTTTTTTTTTTTTTTTTTTTTTTTTTTTTTTTGCGTGGCTCTGTATAAGAATTACAGATATTACATACGTTAAAATTGTGCTCAGCTGAGAAATTCACAACACCTTTAAAATACACTTTAAGTATTAACTGCTCATAAATGGCAATGTATTAAAATTCTTTTGTGTGTAGCCCTTCTATAAGAACTCTGTACAATTTTTAACGGGATCATGCAGTAGCGAATCTTATTAACATGTTTAAATATAGATTACTTTGAAATAGTATAACACCATTGCTAGTTGTCAGCCATGCTGTAAAACAGTACAGGATTCGTTGTGTACTTGCATTTTACAAGCAAGTCCAAGAAAATTCACAACACATGACTCAGAGATTTTACATTAGCGAGTCGACAATTAACTCACAAATTAACAATAAATAATAACATAAAAATAGGAAGCTGTGAGTATTATAGATACCTTGGTGTAGACATTAATAGAGAAGGCACAGACTCACAGGAAATTAAATACAGAATCTACCAAGGAAGAAAGGCTGTAAAACTTTTACACTCTATTTGGTGGAGTGAGGAGATCTCCAGGAAAAGAAAATATAATATATATAACTCTATAGTAAAGAGCATTTTGTTATATGGAGCAGAGGGAGGGAGAATTATGGAGACTGAAAGAAAGAAATTAGCAGCAGTGGAAATGGATGCCCTAAGAAGATCATGCAGGATATCAAGAATAGAGAGAATAAGAAATGAAAGAATAAAAGAAATGATGAAAATAAAGGGAACCCTATTAGACGATCTCCAAAAGAAACAATTAATCTGGTATGGCCATGTTAAATAAAGAATGAGTGGCGAGAGACTACCCAAAATCGCATTTAATTACAGAACAAACCAAATGAGGAAACGAGGAAGACCACGAAAGACCTGGATGGATGATATAAAAAAAGCCATGAGGGATAGGGGTCTGGAAGAAGAATGGGCCCTTGACCGGAAGAAATGGCGTGGTCTCTTGTAGATTTACAAACCGAGTTTATATATATATATATACAAATATTTCAATTATTTTTTGTTTTTTCAAACACAACATCATTTTCTCTTTTACCAGCAATAATAGCAAATGAGAAATGATTGCATGTTCTAATTGATGAGTTTAGAAAGAAAAAAGTCTAAAATTGCAATTGCAACCAGTACTTATCAAGGATTGACTTGTTTCAATTTTCACATTTTTTTAAAAATTTAACATCAACTTCCATGGCTTACTGGAAAAACTTATCAGTGTCGATGTCTTAGATTACATGTAACAAAATTATTACCTTTTTTTTTCTGAAGGCCTTAAGGGTTTTATGATGGAATGTAAAATAGACAAAAATAATACACCACTTTTCATTATTAATATTTATTTATTGATGTTGCTGCTAGCGAAATTCTCTAATTATAACACCCATCAATATGCCTGCAATGTGTCAGTGTTCTAATAAATATGCAGATTTTTCTTCTTCTTTTTCTTGACTTGTTTAAAATTGACTCGCGATTTTTCTCACTTTATTTACATTTTCTTGTTGACTGACTCATCGTTTTATGATTAACAAATCAGGCTGACTCGGAAAATTTGGAGTGAAATGCAAATAGTACCCAACAATACCCCTTTACAGTCCCCGTTTGTACTGCAAAATTGACTGCCGCATGCTGTTGGCATATCTGTTCTACGTGAATCATGCGGTTACAGGAAAATACTAAAATTTCATTTTGAATACCACTATTTTCGTAGAGAAATAATCACTTTATAATTACAGAAGTTTTGCGATTAGTTCGGACGAAAAACACCATTCGAAAATAGTGGTAATAAAAATAAAATTTTAATATTTTCCTGCAACTGATGTGGATGCCATCTACCATAAACATCGATTTTTAAAAGTTTCAGGAGACTAAGTTCACACCAGTCAATCGCAGAAGTGAAATCTCTATTATTGCCAACCATTCAGATTTTGACCAGACATTCTGGTGGTTTCAAAGCGATTTGATTTGTGATCTAGTTCTTTATATGCGACCGGACGCAATATATCCGGTTTATTCAGGTGTTGAAAAAAGTTATAAGGGGTGCCCAATTGAAAAAAAGTGGTTATCAAAGTCATCAACGTTATCAAAGTTGTCGAACTGGTTTTTCATTTGATTTTGGCTTCGCGCAGGGTTAGTGGCGCATTAGACAAAGTTGCACCGTATGAAGCATGTTTAGGCCGCACAACTGTGAACAACTGGTGCAAGAGTTTCAGACAATGCATACAGACAGTGAAGGATGCACTGAGACCAAGCCAGGTCTACGCTGCCATCACCGATTCATCAGTCGCTACTGTTGATAAGATGGTACAGTCCAGACCTGTCGACTTGTGATTTTCACATCTTTGGGCCACTTAATTAGGCACTCTGAGGTCAGCGGTTTACTTCGGACGACGAAGTGAAGGATAGGCTACGGACATTCTTCCGAGATCAGTCCCAATATTCTACGCCAGGGGTATCGACCTACTGGTGGCACGATGGGAGAAATGCCTCAACAAACAAGGTGATTACTTTTAGAGTTGTAATAAAATACTTACTGCTACACTTTGTGTCCATTTTTCATTTGGACACCCCTTATGTTATTTCATTTTAACTATTGTCTGTATACCCTCGTATATGTTGCCCATTTAAATTAAATTTCCAGATTTTCTCAAGAAAGATTTTGGAAAAGTATCAGTAGCAAGATTAAGGAGGTATTGGAAGACTTTCTGAAGTACTGTGTTGTAACACCTATGGTGTTTTACTTTTAATAATAAACTCTAGATGGCAGCACCAGAGGAGGGATCCTCTACAGTTGCTATTGCCACCTATCGTTCAGATGTTATTGTTTCACTGCAGTTCCCATAGAATGTAGATGTAGTTCTGTTATGTGTTATGTGTAAGTACTTGTGTTGTGATGTGGATTAAATTGTGTAAAGTAATGTATGCGTCCATCTCAATTTTGTTGGCGCAGCTTGTCCCCAATGGGACCTTTCGCCATTAAACCTTATACAATCAACCAACCAACCATCTCAATTTTGTTATGTTCTATTTACTTAATTAAGTAACCTTCAAAATACAGAATAACACCCATTTCTGTAGTCGTAAAAAAACAAAAAAAAGGTGGTATACGCTATAGGCAAAGGATATACGCTAGAGAACATATGCTCTAGAGTATACGTTATAGCTTTATTTGAAAAACAGAGGATATATGGAAGTTCTTTAAAAAATCCAGAAGGTATGAGGCGTACAACACCGTTTACCCTCCTCCAATCCACTACATCCCAATGGTAACACCTATAGACACACTTAAATCATAAATGTTTGTCAATTACACTGCAAAACAAGACAAATGTTTCTTAATCTATAAAAATGTAATATAACCACGAATGAAAATATACAATAACCTCTTCCGAGTTATATACCCATGATTCCGAAAAGCGTTCTTTATCATTAGAAAACATAAAAAACCAATATATTTTTGAAATTCGAAGAACCTTTTGTAAAAACAAAGTTGTTTTTGCTGTCACTGGTTTTCGGAAACGTTTCCGAGTAGTTTTTATAGTGCATTAATCAGTTTTCTCAAACAGGAACATCGTTTTTTACGATGCTATTTATTTCAATTAAACAGTTTCAGCTGCGTAACTGAATTTATACACGGAAGAGTAATAAAATAATATTAATTTTAATATTAATGCTAATGCTGCTAATTTACCATGTTTGTCTTAAAAATATGTTTGTTGAACATGAAAACGTTTATTGAGAATGGATAGTATCCGAAAAACCTATGTTCTGGTTCAGAAAACTGTTTAATACAATATAAAAACTACTCGGAAACGTTTTCGAAAATCGGTGGCAGCAAAAGGAACTTTGTTTTTATAAATGCTTCTTTAAATCGTGAAAATATATTGGTTTAAGTGGGGAGATCACGTTGAGCAGCCTGAAAATGACAATAATTAAACCAGTACGAAAAACTCTGTAGTTTTAAAATCAATGAATGAAATACAATTTTTTTTCTATAATTTCACACATTCTTGTAGTTAAAAAAAAAAAAAAATCAAAATTATATAAATTTAGCAAGATTAATTAATTGAATGATAACGACAAAAATGGCTTTTAAAAAAAAATAAATACTAAAATATGCATTTTGCGCGCAGGATTTAAAACATTCTGCTGCCGATATATATTTAATAGTTCATTTATTTTCAATTATACTTCTATATTTTACACTGAAACTAAATTTAAAAGTACATTCAAACTCATTAGCATAATTAATGACTTTTATAATGCTATTCACCAAATTTACCAAAACTTTAGATTTAATTTTTCAATACAAAATTTTCTATGACAAAAATCAGGCTAAATTTAGGTTCAGTATAAAAATATACATGAAAATTAATTATACGCAAAATTTCAAGATTCAATGATAATTAGTTTTTAAATGAGAGTGCGCGCAATGCCAAAAAACATTGTTTTGAGGAAAAGGGCTTCAAAGTTAACTTTATAGCATAACACCAAATGTTTTTATGCAAGACATTTTTAGCGATAACTTCTGTTCTAATTGAAAATTTTGTAAAATTCTTTTTGCAGTAAATTTGTAACACTTCAAAATATCCATACTATGTTTTTGATAAATCGATTTTTTTTTTAACCTTCAACATGATCTTCCTCCTTAAGACGTTTCTAAAGAATTCTTTTTGGAAACATTAGTAACTCGGAAGAGGCTATTCCGTTTGTGGTTTATTAACCATTGGGAAAATGGTTGTTACTTTCTTTCGAGAATGGACCAAATGATGTACTCACTTTACTCTTTTAACCGTTTTTAACGAAATTCTGTAACTTTAGAAGAATTTTTTTAAGCGTTTTAAACGAAATTCTGTAACTTTAGAAGAATTTTTCTTTGAATAGGCTATATAAATGCATAAAATCGTTACAAAAATTTTAAAGTTACAAAAAGAATAGTGGCAAACTATCAGATATGAAAAAAAGCCGAATTCAAAAATGGACGTCGGATGAGAAATCGTCTTATAAATCAAAAAACGTGGTCTTCAACTTTAATTTCATCAAAAATACCTTTAGCTCAGACATCAATCTAAACAAGCGTTAAAGCAATATTTAAATTTTGCTTCGGGGATGGTCTACAAATAGAAATTGTACCAAACTTTAAAAATGTCAATGCTAACACCTAAAGTTGGCATCCTATTTGGATATTTCGGTTCATTCTACCTTCGGATACCAAACAGGAAGTCAGTAGATAGGGAATGGGACTTCCGCGTCAGCAGCAGTTGGTGGCGGCGATGCGGTGGTAACACCGCCTACTGCCGAGATCATACTATAGTAGGTGGGTGGAATAGCTAGCGTGGGGAAGCTATGTTATAGTAGGGTGGGGGCGAATAGGTCTGCTATAAGAGGAGGTATTTTAGGGGTGGGTAAACTAATAAATTTTTTAAATGTCTTATAGTACGAGGTAACGATTATGGTTAGAGTCCTCACAGTGCCCCGCTATCCCTCTGCATTTTCCCAATGGTCGTTGTAATTTGTTAAATTAGAATTTTTTTTAATTTTTATTACATTTTCCTAGATTAAGAAACATTTGTCTTTTTTTATTGTGTATGAGTGTGTTAATAATATTATCGAAAATAATTTATTTTTTTTTATAATAAGAATTGATTTCTGTTATTATAACGCTGCTCTAAATTTTTAATTTGCCTTTTATTATTTTAGGCTGGCAAAAATTTTGAAGGAGTGAGCCTTAAATATCTTAAAGGCTTAATGGGAGTCCACAAAGACAATGATAAATATTGGTTACCACCTATTGTTCATGAAGTTCCTAAAGATCTGCCTGAGTCATTCGATGCCAGGGAAAAATGGCCGGAATGTCCCACTATTAATGAAATTCGGGATCAAGGATCTTGTGGATCATGTTGGGTAATAAAAAAAAAAAAAAAAAAAAAAAACCTTTATTAACGTCTTTAATCATAATATCAACTTTTATTAAAAATTATACATTTTATTCATTCTGCAGGCTTTTGTAGAGTGTTCGGAAGGTCTCAGCCCACTAACTAATGCACATGGCATGGCTTTTGAAGTTCTTTAAAGTATTTTTTTTTATGGAGGTACTACAATCATAAAGATCATAGCTGAGACAAAGAATATACAATAGATGTTCTATTTCTTTGGCTGAGATCATATTCACCTTGCATAGCACATGGAACAAGGAAGTTCTTTAAAGTGTTTTATTTATGGAGGGACTTAATTCGTTAAGATAATTATAGCTGACAAGTAAGGTCTCCTTAAAGCGCATACTCAGAATATTTTGAAAAAAATGCTAATGAAGCTACTCATGTACGTAATAAAGGACCAGTCAAATTTAGCTGCGGAATCCCAGCAGAAAATCTGTAAAAAAAAAAATAAAATACTTTCGAGTATTTGGTGCAAAAAGACGCAATTTGGCGAGCAAAACTTTTTCGTCGCCAAATGCAAGCGATTTTAATGTATTTGAAAATTTCTGATCAAATGAGTGTTTGTTTAAATGCGTAGCACTTTATGAATTTAAACTTCAACGATTAAATAGTTTATTATTTTTTATATAAAGTTATGTAACACATATACAAATTAACTATTGCTGAAGTTATTTAATTGTATACAGTTTTGAAGGCTGGTTAAGTTTTAAGTGTATTTTAACAGTAAATGTCCAGATGAAACATTCTTTCATTATACATTTCGACTTTGAATAAGTCATTGTTTCCACGGCAAGAAGACTTTTAATAAACGTTGTCTCCGGCATTAACAATATCGATGACAAATTGACTGTGCTCAGAATCACACAATTAATTTTTAGTTTAAAGCAATTTTAATTAATTCAAATTTTGTTCTAAACCGTAGAATGTGATAGTTAATTTTCTCTTAGATGTACATGTAAATATATATGGCAAAATCGTAGTTATAAAAGTGAAATTATTTAAGTTAAACTTACTTTAACTAGTTCAGTATATATAATAGAAAACGTTTTTCCTAAAAGAGAATTTATCGTAAATGCATGTTTTGTTAAAATTTCATTGTGTCGCCAACCCAGCGATAAATCGCCAAAACACGAAATTTTCATAATTTTTTTACGGACGTTATATCGAGGTTCCGCAGCAATTTGTTTAATAAATGTATATATCATCATGAGAAGAACATTCTGTAATTTTTTCAAAATTTTCTGAGTATGCGCTTATGGAGACCTTCCTTGTGAGATCATATTCACCTTGCATAGCAAATGGAACAATGAAATTATTTAAAGTATTTTATTTATGGAGGTACTACACTACATTCATTAAGATAATTATAGTTGAGATCATTTCAACCTTGCATAGCACATAAACAATTAATTTATAGCTTTAAAAAAAAAAAAAAATTAATGTCTATGTTAATATGTCACTATTGGGTAATTAATCACAGTAAGTGAAATGTAACATTATTGACACTTTATGAAGATGCTAATCAGATTTAAAATCTTATTAACCGTTTTATAACTAATTTTGAATAATCTAAAAGTAGCTGGAATAGATAATATTCACAATACCGTATTTACTTGCGTACCTTATTCATCACTTCTTCCGTTCGGGAATGCAAAAAAATACTCGATTTTTTTTTTTTTTTTTTGTTATAATACAAATTTTTCCCGAAGGGCGTTTAAACATAAAAATAGAAATAATCATCAATAACATAAATAAGCAAAACGTACAGCAGTTTCAAAAGTTCGTAGATAATTTTTTAACCGGGAAATTATAACCTTTCTTAGTACAATGAAATATGAAAAAAAAAAAAAAACCTTTTATGCTTTGAGTCACGAAAAAACATCTTTGTATCTTCTATGAGATGTATTTCCCAGATTCGTGCCACTTAATTAACTTTGAATTATTTTTCTTAGCGGATATTAATGTTTATTTAATATATAATGTTAGGCTTTATTACAAACTACTAAAAAAAGTAGCGACTAGTGTAGTTTCGCTACTTTTAAAACGTATACCCACAACTGAGGTGACATGGAAAAAGTCCACGATGTCAAAAAAAAAAAAAAAAAAAAAAAAAAAAAAAAAAACTTTTAACTAAACTTGTAACCAAACTTGTAACCATGACGAAAATACCCCATCTTGAAACCATGTTTTTCAAACTGGGCGACGATTTTCTCGAGAACTATTCGACCAATGTAATTCAATTTTTTAAAGATAATAGCTGGAACTTTTACCATAGAAAAGTATAATTTTCATTGATTAATTATTTTTTCGAGCTGCAAAGAGGAAAAAAAAAAGTCGAAAATGATCTTTTTTATTCAAATGACCGCCATTTTGCCCAAACTCAACTTTTAAAACTAAATATTGATATAAACTCTGGAGAATTCTATGCCCTTTCCTGAAATTTGGCGATCCAATTTGTTTCAGATGCTTGTGACAGGAGAAAAACGGTCGCCCGATTGACCCGCAACTGCAGGTACACCCTGTCGCACAATGTGTATTATTCATTTTTTTTACACCCAAAAATTTAAACGTATAAGAGTAATGTCAATAAATATGATGCAAAAAATCCCAAGGTGATATATTTTTTCTTTGTAACCGAAAACAAGTTGCAAACATCATGTGAATTTTGAGCCAAAGAAATAGAACCTCCTGTTTAATTTGAAGATGATAAGTTTTGGAAAATTTTGTACAAGTAAAAAATTTCAAAATTTATTATATTTTTTTAATTATTAAAATTTAGGAAAATAATACTATACGGTACTTTTAGTTTATTATTATTGATTTATAAATTAAGTTATTAATCAGATTTATTTCTTACAATTGTCTAATGTCATTAAATATTATGATTTATATTGTATCTTCTTAGGCAATTGCTGCCGTTGAAGCTATGTCAGACAGACATTGTATCCATAGTAACGGTAAAGTGAAGGTTGAATTATCCACTGAAGACCTTCTTGCTTGCTGTACATTTTGTGGCGAAGGGTAAAAATTGCATTATTTTAAATCATGTTATTTTATTTGCATTAATGTGATAATATAAAAAGATGGTTCTAGTTTTGAAGTTTTGATATCAAATAATATTTTTGGAACTTTAGTTATTGTGTTTTTAAAATTCTATAATTATGTGAAGATATACATTCAGTAAAGCACTTTTAATACTTCGCTGAGGGGAACAATAAAACAAGAAAGAAAAATCATGCATTCAGTATAGGCTTGATGCATTATATGAGATGAGCAGAGCGGGGCGCTAATTCTTCATTTTGACGGTACTATCACCAAGACGTACCAAGATATGACGAGACAGGCTGAAATATTTGTATTTTACTAATCGGTATCTAGAATGTGTTAAACTTTCAGGCCATAACTCGATGCCGTGATAGTACCGCCAAAATGAAGAATTGGCGCCCAGCTCTGCTCATCTCATACTAAGATATGACGAGGCAGACTGAAATATTTGTATTGTACTAATAGGCAATTTTAATGTGCTAAAATTTCAGGACGTAACTTGATGACGTGATAGTACTGCCAAAATGACGAATTGGCGCCCCGTTCTTCTCGCATTTTAACAAGATATGCCGAGTTAGATCATTTATTCTTTCACGTACTGTTAATAAACTTTTTCTCTATTATTAGTTCATCTTGAAAGTCGATGACGTAGTAATATACAGGGCAGTGTAATGTAAAATATTATGTTTATTGTGTCTTAATTGTACTGCATGACGTCATTTTCTGTCATAAATGTTAGTTTGACGGGTGTTGCTACCAGGATATGAGCAACAGACCAAAATATTTTTAAAATACTACATTTCATCTTTAATTTGGCACCAATTTCATGTCGTAACTCGATAACGTGATTTTACCACCAAAATGACGAGTTGGCGCCCTCTGTTGCTCATATCGTACCAAGATATAACAAGGCACACTGTAAAAAATGACCAATGTTTCTTATTTTATGAAAATATACTATAACCACGAACGAAAATATAATATAATTTTCTGAGTTATCCGAAATTCCGAATAGCGTGTTCCATTGTCTTTTGAATCCTCAGAAACCAATACATTTCCAAAATTTAAAGAATTATTTATAAAAAAAAAAGTATTTTTCGCTGCCCAAATTTTTCAAAAACGTTTCCGAAGGGTTTTTATAGTTTATTAATTAGTGTCCTCAGCCTGGAATACCTGTTTTTCGAATGCTATCAATTCTCAAGTAAACATTTTCATGCTCAAAAAATATGTTTAACAGACAAACAGGCAAAATTAACAGCGTTAACAATAACATTAAAATTATTTCTTTACTCTTTCATGTATAAATTAACTTATGCGGCTGAAAACGTTTACTTGAGAATGGATGACATTCGAAAAACAGGTATTCCAGGCTGAGAACACTAATTAATGCACTATAAAACCCTGCGGAAACGTTTCTGAAAAATACGGGCAGCGAAAAATACTTTGTTTTTATAAATAATTCTTTTAATTTTGGAGATGTATTTGTTTCTGGGTATTCAAAAGACAATGGAACACGCTATTCGGAATTTCGGATAACTCTGAAGATTATATTATATTTTCGTTCGTGGTTATAGTATATTTTCATAAAATAAGAAACATTGGTCATTTTTACAGTGCAGGTTCAGCTGAGTGGGGTGGCCGACCATTTGGCTAAAGCTCTACAAGCCCCGCTCAAATATGACTAGGCAGACCAATCATTTCTTAATCTACTCCTAATAATCTTGTTCTACATCATGATTTCATCCCGTATCTCGATGACGTGGTCATTTTTGTCGCCGCCTCCCAGTCTAAATGTTTTTTTTTTGTTCTATCTGAATGTTGAAATGATGTTTGTTCTATAATTTGACACATAGTTTCACAGACCATCTGTGCATTTAGATTTTCTAAAATATGTTATGCATCTCAACAAAAGGTTACATACATTGCACCTTTCGTCCAGGTGTCATATCTATATATTTAAAACGCTAAGCAATTTCTTTTGACAATCCGTGAGAACAAACTACTGCATCAAATTACACCATTCTTTTTTTAAATGAAAGATATTTGGACACAGATTTGTTATCGTGCTTTCGTTTGTTCGAAAATTTAATTAATTAGCCGTAATTTTCAATTAAACTTTTTCTTCTGCTTATGACGTCATAAAATCGGCAATCGGATTAACGCCCACTGTTGCGTGGCACATAGTTTATTGTCTGAACTCTGTGGTTGCGAGATAATAGAGAAATCTATATATTATATTTAAAACGCTAAGCAATTTCTTTCGACAATCCGTGAGAACAAACTACTGCATCAAATTACATCATTCTTTTTTTAAATGAAAGATATTTGGACACAGATTTGTTATCGTGCTTTCGTTTGTTCGAAAATTTAATTAATTAGTCGTAATTTTCAATTAAACTTTTTCTTCTGCTTATGACGTCATAAAATCGGCAATCGCATTAACGCCCACTGTTGCGTGGCACATAGTTTATTGTCTGAACTCTGTGGTTGCGAGATAATAGAGAAATAATATTAAAAGCACGTGGCTTTTAGACCAAATTTTTTAATTTGCAAGTTAAGATTCGGTAAAAATATTTATCCGCGTGTTTTATAAGCGAATAAAAATTCATATTTATTGTGACGTCACGGGAATATTGTTTATTGGGTTTATTTTATTATTATGCATTATAACTTTGTTGATGCCATTTTTCATTACCATTAAATACAAATATATTTTGATTTGTATACATGGTATTTACGCATAAAAGTAACATATACAAAGTAAGTGTGAAAAGTTTGCGCCGTTGAAAATGATGTTATGTTTAGCTTGAAATGCATTTTAACATTGATAAAACTAAAGAGAAAAATTTATATGATTGTGTCAACATGACGTAACTTTAACTGATTTTTCCATTCTTAATTAGAAAGATTAGAATTAAAGCCTTTATTGATTGCTTCATCTTGATTGCATGTTACCGATTACTTTTTTTTACATTATAGGTTAGAAGATTCCATTTTTTAATTAAAAAAATTCCCAAAAGTAAAGGATTTCAGGAAAATTAAAATTATTAAAAATAGGTTATGATAAAAAAAAAACTTGAAATAATGATTGTATTTTTAGCTAGAATAAACAATGTAACGCTAATATTTTATAGGAATTATTTCGGTAGGTTTATTATGAGTTCATTTAACAGTTCCGTATTAGCGGCAAAATCCTATTTCTTTCACTGTGAATTTCTCTTTCGATGTCAAAAAATGGTAGTCTACTTTCGGACGTCAGCGAAAACACAGTGGCAATTTTTAGAAATGTATAACAGTTATGACAACAAACGGCGCTATCGCTTTACCTTTTATCGCGCTTACATCACCTCTAAATACTACAAATTTCAATTTTTTACTACATTTTACTACATTTTATAATTTTAATTCTTACATCATGAATTAGAAAAAAAAAATAGCTTTCGATTGAAATTTATTTGAAAACTGCCGCTTAATTTAACGACTTTTTAAATAATTTTCTAGCATGAAATGTTTTTCATTTCTATCTTAACACTGACCATCAGTTTGCTTCAATAATGTAAAATAGCTCCTAGGAAAGTTACCACAATTGAAAATTGATTTTTTAACCATCATAAAAAGTGAAAAAAAAATAATAATCCCTGGTAAATCATAAGATCAGATTATCCATAAGATAGAGCATTTTGGCGCTAAGCTAAAATCTGTCAAAAAAGAAAAAAAAACTATTTTGAGTTTATGTTTAACATAAAATTGATATGTTGAATCCGCTAATGTATATGTTGCATCAGAATATGCTACGAATTATATTTTTTTAAAAGATCCATTGGGTATTTAACTGTACAAAAGCTAAAAGATCCCCGACTGTGATGGAAAAGGGATAATCATCCTGATTATGTAAAGGACGGAAGAAACTATACCAATAAATTACACTTGAAAACATTAAAAATCTCTCTCATCTGAAGATTGATTTATTATTGTAAAAAAAATTCTTCATCTGATTACCTTAAAACAATTAGATGCGTTTTAGAAGATATGGATTTGAAATGAACAATGATTAAAGAAGACATTTTAAAATTTTTAATTTAAACATTTTAAAACTTTTTTTAACGTCGAATCTCGACGGTGCTTTTGGACAGATGCAATGCACATGCTCATAGGAGCTCATTGGGTTGCATTATCACAGGGGGGAGGGGGGAGAGATGTGACGTAGGAATATACTATTTGTATGATACTTCATAGGTCCATGGAATGTTTGTTCTTGCCATAGGGAATATGGCGGTAATGTCAAACTGATTTGCATTACGCAGTTGTTTACGGATTGTTTGTTTGGAGTTTGCATTGGAAATAGTACTGTATTTCACTGAGGAAAATCTTTAAAAATAAAATATTTGAAAGACTGTTTCATTTGCACTCTTCTTAAATAGTAAAGAAGCTTATTTTACTGATATTGTTATAGTATTTTTTCCATCAAGTTTTGACGGGTTCCATCTAGTAGATTTTTACTTTTGTAATGTGTTTAAAGGTGTCATATACCAGTCAGTGGTTGAGATGCTAAAAAGTGTTGTGTCATGTGTGCTAAAATGTGTTGTGTATATGTGTACTTGAAAAAAGTATGCGGTATGGTACAAATTAAAATGAAAACTTCGCGAATAGAAGTATAGTAACACCTCGATATATCGCGCTACTTGGGAGATAAGAAAGAAGCGCAATATACCGAGGTGTGGGGTGGGGGGGGGGAGACGAGAAGAGTGTTTATAAATAAAAAATAAAGTACCCTAAATTAAGCTACGAGGTTTCGATTTAATACTTGTTCAAAAAAGCTTGAACAAGTAACACACTGGTAAGAAAAAAGCGCGAATTTTTTATCCTTGGAAATGAGCTCTCTTTTGTCAGGACTGGCTTAACAATTGTCTAGAAGGAGCAATGCTTTTTCTTCTAATCATTTGTTTCTAAGATGTAACTGAACTGAAGGAACAAACACATCAGTGAACCACCACTTAAACATTTTCTGCGTCATCCAAAGGTTTTTTGAGAAATCATACAAAACTGGTATAATGTCTTCCGCTTCACGTTTTCCAAAATTCTCGGTGTCTTACTTTTGGCAATTAAAAGCAACGTTAGTTTGTGAGTTCCAGTCTTATTTGCAGTAAATAAGAGAGTAAATCTGTTATTTACTTTTTTGTAACTTGAAGTTCCAGGTGCACTTTTCACTTCCTGTATTTTCTTTGGCAAACATTAAAAAAATAAAGCTGCTTCATCAGCATTATAAATCTGTTCATCTACATAGACTTCTTTTCTTATTTATGCTTCTCAAATCAACAAAAAAATTTTCTACGGAATCATAATCAGCAGATTGTTTTTCTACGAGTATTGAAAGTTATCCTATTCTATTGCTGTTTCTGCCATCTCCAAAGCCACACATCACTTGCTGTGAATTTGCAGTTTGGATCATCTTTTATCATTTTAGCCAAAAGTTTAGCTTTAGTTTTGATGATAGGTCCAGATAAAGGAGCTCCATTGGCTTTTTGATCTATAAACCACAAAAACAAAGCTTCGTCAATTTCTGCTTCATCACTGACTCTCGATCTTTTTCTCTTTGACTTGGGCGTTTCATTCACGGCTTGCAAGAAAATTCGTAGTTCTACTTCATCTTTTAACCTTCCACGAACAGTTGCTGAAAACCGGAAATTTATCGGAGAACAACTAAAAAAGAGCGAAATAGCCGAATGCGCGATATACCGAGGCGCGATATAATGAGGGGTTAGTGTTTTATTAGTTTTAGTGTTAGTGTTAGGGGTTAGTGTTATTTTAATGAGATTTAAGAACAGGCTGAGCGTAACAGTTGTGAACATGCACAATTCCACCAGAATATGTGGTTCTACTATGACGTATACTCTATGATGATTTATTATTTCAAATGCTTATTTTGAACGTGAACATGTGTAAACATAGCTTTGGTTTTCGATTGACATTTTTATACTGATGAGGAGTTTGCAGTGTTGAATTCAAACACTTTTCTCCGGGAGGGATTTCTGTTGCCCCGGGGGGGGGGGCGGGCACTGTAGAGTTTCGGGGGGAAATTGCCCTTTTAATCCATTAAAAGCCTAAAATCTCAAATCTTCCGGGGGGCATTCTAATGCTCCTGGGGGGGAATGTCCCCCCAGAAGCATACGGGCCACCCCTTGAATTCAACACTGGGAGTTTGTCTAAAGCTTGAAACATCTACAGTAATTTGTTTTATTTTGTATTTTTAATGTGTTTTGTAATTTATTAAATACTTTTTTTAATAATAAAAATGTTATTTATGACACGGAAAATATTCACAATTTATTTAAAAATAAAAATAATAATACAATTGTTGCATGCTACCTTACACCACAAAAACTAATTTTCAGTTTCAGTTTTGAGCTTTCATTAGCGCAAATATCATATATGATAATACGAGCGAATATTGTGTGTGTATATATATATATATACACTGGTGTGCAAAAATTAAGGACGGAGCTGATAAATTAGCATAAAAGCCAAAAAAGGCAACAGAACTAAATGAAAGACCAATCAGGGGACAGACCTGAAACAAATGCAGCAGGACATGCCCATATATGACATATGGCGTATAAGGAGGAGGTGCTAAGGGGATAAAAGCACAGAGGCGGTGATCGTTCAGAAATTTGGTGAAATCTATTGCACTGTGTAAAATGATTTCAGCGACGTTTTTTTTTTGCTATTATTGTGCGATATGGCCAAGTGGCAATCCAGAAGATGTCATCTGGATGACCTTACACGAAGTAGAATAATTGGGAAGTTGGAAGAAGGTTGAAGTGTGACAAGTGTGGCACAAGAGTTCGGTATCGCTCATAGCATCGTTTCACGAGTATGGAGTGCATTTCAAACGAAAGGAACAGCTGTCCGAGCATTCAGCAGGGGTCACCCACGCGCAACAACAACAGCGGAGGACAGTTATATTGCCCTACAGGCGAAAAGAAACAGGCGTCAGACAACTGGAGAAACCGCAAGGCAGTTGGAGCCGACTACTGGCCGTTGGATATTACGTTATACCATGTCTAGGAGGCTGCACAAAGGTGGCCTGTATGCCCGACGACCAGCACGGTGTGTACCACTGACTCCTGCTCATCGGAGACGCAGGTTTTTGTGGTGTCAGGAACATAAGAATTGGACACAACAGGAGTGGGGTCGAGTACTCTTTACTGATGAGAGCCAATTTAGTATAACGAGCTAATCTGGACGTATATATATCTGGAGAGAGCAGGGAACACGTAATCACCCCTCCAACATCATCGAAAGGGACCGTGTTTTGGAGGTGCCGGAATTCATGTTTGGGGTGGTATCATGCTTGGTAGCCGTACGGACCTCCACGTCTTCCAATGAGGTTCAGTCTCTGGTTCCCGCTACTGCGGCGAGATTCTCTTGCCTCACATGCGTCTTTTTAAAGGTGCTGTTTGTCCGGACTTCCTCTTCATGGACGACAACGCTCCCCCTGATCGTACAGCAGCTGTCGAAAAGCTTATGGAGAGTGAAGATATTCAACGCATGGATTGGCCTGCAAAGTCCCCAAACCTTAATCCCTGTAGAACACATGTGGGACCTTCTCGGGAGAAGCGTGGCATCACGTGATCAGGCACCAGCAACGATTCCGGAGCTGAAATTGGCGTTACAAGAGGAATGGCACTCTATTCCTCAAGAGCTACTAGACAACCTTGTCCTCAGCATGGACAGACGTTGCAAATCCTGCATCGCAGTCAGGAGTGAACATATCCCCTGTTAGAGACTGATTTTTTCTTGCCAGGTGCTTGTAAGATGAACGTTTCTGTCTTCTCTGAATTTGTGCTCCAAATAACCTTTTCAATAAAATGCTTTCATATCCTTTTGATTCTTTGTTTAGATGGTTTTTATCACTTGTCCCATATTTTCACATCTTGAAGATCCTATGGTATGATTTTGGTCGATGTGGAAATCTTCTGCGTGACGTTAGATTCGAAAAACCCTCTCGTCCTTAATTTTTGCACACCAGTGTATATATATATGTATATATATATTTGTATATATATATATATATATATATGCAAATTTTATTTTATAAACGGCTCTAATGATTTTGACGAAATTTTGTATCCTACGGTTTTCGTGCACGAGAAGACCATTGGGTTAGGTCAGAATGTTCGAGAAAATTCGATTAGTGGGTCATTTTGGGTTACTAATGGTCAGGGTCAAGCTATTTATATCTAAAAAATGGCACAAACGATTTTGACTAAATTTTGTATCTTACCGTTTTCGGGCACGAAAAAATCATTGGGCTGGATCACATGTTCGAGAAAATTTGATAAGTGTGTCATTTCTGGGTCACCGTGGGTCAAGCAAATTTTGTCCAAATAACGGCTTTAACAATTTTGACTATATTTTGTAGTTTATCGTCTTCGGGCACGAGAAGTTATTTATTGTTATATTGTTATATTGAATACAAGGTTTAGTCGAACACAAAGCTAATTTTAACCGAGCATAGCTCGGTCTTCCCTGATGGGTATTAGATATAAACGCAGACTTAATGTTTTTAGATTCTTGAAAATATTTTAGTGGAGAAGAATATATATCTTTAAATTATAATAAATGTCATCTTCAAAAATAGATATTTAATCATAACAAATAAAATTTACATGATATATTTGACAAAATAATAGGTCTAGGTTTATATCTAATATATAGTATACATTATTGAAAATTCAAAACTGAAATTAAAAATTTCTTTTTGTGGCTGTAAGGCTGCAACAATTTTTTGAAAATTTACTTTTTTAATAAATGTTTAAGATTTTCTTTGTCATAATGTTTTTATTTATTGATATAAAAATGAATCTTGGCATATAATAATAATTTCTGAAGAGTAGGTTTAAGTCGAATAAAGCTGAAGAAAAATATGACATATGAAATAAAGATAAAAAAATCTTTCAATTAATGGTACCATAAAATTGATGAACCTTCTTAATTGGCAATGCAATTTTGAAAATTTCCTTAATTCATTTCTGTATAGAGATAAGAAAATTTTCTCTACTGATCTGTGCTTAACTATTGTGTTCAAACTAAATGTTTAATCATTCTCATCCACAGTATGATTGCCAACATTCATGTTTAACTTGTTCTATTAGATCTAAATACTAAAAAGAAGAAATATTATGGCATATATCTTGTGTATCTGCTTTATTATGATTTTTATAGACATTTTTACTGTCATGTTAATTGAAAGGTAAATTCATGACTAAATTGATTGACACATTCCATCCTTAACGTTGTTCACAATGAAAATTTAATTATACTTCCATATTTTCCGAGAATTAGACATCAAATATACAAAATTTTGAAAAGATTCGATTTTAAAGTAATTTATGCACCATTTAACAAAATCAAATTTACAGATCTCAAACATCCAATTGACAGATTTTCACATTGGGAAATTTATAAGAAATTTGCGAGTGTGATAGAATGTACATAGGTCAAACTAAGCGACTCCTTAAGGTCCGCTTGGAGGAACATAAAAACTATGTTCAAAATTGTGACACTAAACGCTCTGCGATTGCTAACCATTGCTGGTCAAGCAATCAGAGTTTTAATTTTTCAGAAGGTTCAATAATTCAGAAGTGTTTATCGATTTACGACTTTGATTTTTTGGGAAGCTTATCATATATGGAAGAATTCAGGCAACTTAGTTAATGATATGTCCAGTACAACAAATTTTTCAAAAGTCTGGCTACCTTTCGTTTAATTTATTCTCTTCACTTCCCCTCCCCCTTTCTTCTCCTCCGTACTTAAACTCGACCAGTCTGGCAGAGTGCTTCTATTGGTCTCCTACGTCACATATGTTTCCTTACTCCGCTGTTGTTTTTAAAAACTCACCGCCATTCTAACTTGGTCGCGTGCGGAGATGCAAGCATACGTGCATGGCTTAAACATTTATATCAGTTTTTAATCTTTTTAAATTTGGCACTAATTATCGAACTTTAGAGGCTCCGAAACAGCTGTTTGCTATTTTATATATTTTTATTTGTGCTATTTTTACGTTGATAATTTATTTTAATAAACTGGTTGAATCTAATATTTAAAAAAAAAAACATTTAAAATCAGACAAAAAAAATTAAAAATAACATACTAACATCACATAATAAAATAATTTACAGTAGAAATGTCAATCGAAAACCAAAGCTGTTGTTTACACAATGTTGACGTTCAAAACTATGTATTTACAATATTAAATCACCAAGAAATATATGTCACAGTAGGACCATATATTCTGGTGTAATTGCACTTGCTTCGTTTCCGTAATTTTGTAAAACAACCTTCTAGAATTTTTTTTTTCAAGTTTACAGAAACCTTTCCAACCAGAATATGTGGTCCTATTATGACATATTTTCCCTCGTGATTTAATATTTTAAATGCATAATTTTTAAACGTGAGCATATCTAAACAACAGCTTTAATTTTCCATTGACATTTGTACACTGCAAAAAAAAGTGCTGATTTTACAGTATAATATTGCCCCCCCCCCCACTCGCGCATGCGCGGTAGCGTATTACTGCTTATTTGAGTGTTTATTACGGTTAATTTTACGGTATAATACTGGCAGCTGGGGTGCCAGTATTATACTGTAAAATCAACACTTTTTTTTTGCTGTGTACAGATGAGGAGATTGCAAAGAGCATGGAACATCTACTGTAATTGATTTATTATATGATATTAATCTGTTTTTAGGTCCGTTCGTAATTATATAAATACGTAGTATTATAGTTGTCGTCTGGTCCGTCCTTCCGTCCGCATATAACAGCGCAAAAATTTACCCAATAACCGAGTGGTTTGAAATTTAATATTATATAATCTTTGCAGAATTTTGTCGAGTCGTTTCAAATTTTATGAAAATCGAATCAAAACTTAAAAAGATATTAATAAAAGATTTCTTCATTCTATTAAATCCTATCATACGTAATCTGCATATCCCCTTTAATAAAAAGGTACGTGTTGCTGACGACTGGGATTTTCGATAATCGTTGCCACAGATTTATCTCGGAAAATGAAACGTTTGAAGTTACTGAAAAAATTAATTGCTCGAAAAGTATTTGTCAGAAAATTGTTAGACAAACTGCGTTAGAAAGGTAAAAAATTGTATTTTTCTTGATATAAATTTCAAATCCCCTGATTATGCACTTTTTTAAATATTGAATTTCAAAAATTACCAAATTTCACAATGGAGTGTCCACAGCGAAAACTTCACGCCTTAAAAATATAATAATAACAGCAATGTGTCAGCACGAGTCACAAATTATAGTAGCCGTATTATTCTGTTAAAATATAAAAGTGAATTATGATGTCACGAGTGCATGATTTTTATTTAATTTTTCGACAAATACTAGATGCGCCATTTCTTTTTAGTTGTGAATAATATTGATTAATTCACGTTATTAAATAATGTAGCTATAAAACATATAAATCAATGGAAAACAGTAAGTAATAAATTGTAAACGTAATAGTAAACCGTATTAAAAAAACACAACTTAGTGAAATAAGTATCCGTTTTTATGTTATTTTAGGATATTCCATGTAAAGGTACAGATTACTTTAAAATACAAGGTTAAATTCACCGATATATTTCGTTTGATTCAAGGTTCATTTGTAGAAACCGACCAGCGCAGCGGGCGTAGTCTGCTAGTGTATATAATAAAAACGCAACCTATATAACTCAGAAAAACAAACACGGGCTGACCACTCTTTTTTCATATGTCAGGCAGCCATTTTTATTCAAAATTATTTTTTCGATTAAAATTGACATAAAAGTTACATTTTTACAAAGATCGTTCAAAAAAATTGTATCTTTGAGAGATGAGTTACATAGTATTGATTCTGAGATAACTTCAGTTGAAATTAGGTTGCCAGCCCAATATCTGAATTCATTAAAGTAAATAAACATAAGAGATTTGTTCATCTTGAGTCATAAAAATATTAAACCATGGAGGAAATCATTCGCAAAGCAAAAACATCATGTGCTCATTTTTGAGTATTTCCAAGTTAAAAAAATGAGTTTGAACTGATTCTAATCCTTTTTAAGTATGTCCATGTTTCAAAAAAGAGTATGAACTGACATCTATCTGTTCAATTTTGAGCATGTCCATGTTTCAATATTCTGAGTATTTCTGGTATACTTCAAAATTGAAAGCATTCGGTCGTCCAATTTGAAACAAAAATTTTCATAACAAAATGAAAACATCGATTTACTCAGATTTGAAGATGTCATTTTTCTCAGTGCGGTCAGACAAACCGAATTCATAAAGACTTCTGAACTATGTTGGAAAGAGTAAAAAATGCAGCAGACTGGTAACAGTATCACTAAAAAAAATTATATTTATTTATTATTAACTATACTTACTTTTTTAAAATGTATTTTCCATTATAAATTTATTGAAAAAATTGTTAGAAGCAAAATTTATTATTGATATTTATCGAATTCAGATGTGAAGGTGGTGTTCTTGGATCTGCTTGGCATTTCTGGGTCAAGTACGGTATTGTTACTGGTGGTGATTACAACTCGCATGTAGGATGCCAATCATATGTAATTCCTCCTTGTGAACATCATATCACTGGTGAACGACCTCCATGTGGAAAACATCCTCCTACTCCCATATGTGTTCATATGTGTGAAAAAGGTTACAACATCAGCTACGAAGAAGATAAGCATTATGGTAAGTTTGTCTGAAATATTTTTATTTAGCTTGGTACAGCTACAGCATATTAAAAGAAAAGACTTAATGGATTACATACGTTCTCGGAAACGAAACATTGATATATTTTGAAATTTATTTTAGGAAGGATGTAAAATTAATTAATAAAAAAGAAAAGTGGCCAGTTAAACTGATGGCATTGAACTCACAGGCTATTCACACTAATTGTACATTATACTCTTATTTCAAAGAATAATGCCCCTCGAAAAATAAAGAAATTGACAATAAATTAGGGGGGGATTAGTCCACCCCGTTCCCCCTTCATATTTAACCAATGAGCCAACAAAACTAATCAGGGAAGCGCCTTGTCACAATGAAGCTATAAACAAAATTTGAAGCAAATCGGATAATTCTGCATGAAAAACCCATTTATCTAAATTAAAGGGGGATTAGCCCCCCGTTACCCCCTTTATACTTAAACAATCAACCCTCAAAACTAATCAGGGAAGCGCCTTATCGTAATGAATCTATATACAAAATTTGAAGCAAATCGGATAATTCTGCATGAAAAATCCATTTATCTAAATTAAGGGGGATTAGCCCTCCGTTACCCCCTTTATACTTAACCAATGAACCCCCAAAACTAGCGCTTTATCGCAATGAACCTATAAACAAAATTTGAAGCAAATCGGATAATTCTGCATGAAAAATCCATTTATCTAAATTAAGGGGTATTAACCCTCCGTTACCCCCTTTATACTTAACCAATGAACCCCCAAAACTAGCGCTTTATCGCAATGAACCTATAAACAAAATTTGAAGCAAATCGGATAATTCTGCATGAAAAACCCATTTATCTAAATTAAGGAAGATTAGCCCCCTGTACCCCCTTTATCTTAACCAATGATCCCTCCAAAATAATCAGGGAAGCGTCTTATCACAATGAACTTATAAACAAAATTTTAAGCAAAACGGATGTCTCTCTCAAAAGAGTTATCGAGTTATGTACGTACGTACATTCATACATACAGAACCGGCGGGCACATTAGCTATCAGGTTTTGATAGCCTGTGAGCTAAACAACTAATAATTCCACTCTGTCTTTTATTGCTGCAAGTATTTACAAATATTTGTTGTTGTTAAATTTGGTCACATATTACGTAGAAAATCTGCAGCCGCGTTGACCTGTACCAAAATATCATGGCTCGATGGGCATCATCTCAATTTCCTGTAGAAACAAAAAATTATTATAATCTCAGTTTTCTCTTGTAAAATAAGATTGTAGCTAAGGGCCATTGGCTCAAATATTTAAATTTTTGAAAAATAAGAAAATTGCGCTATTTTGAAAAAAAAAAAATTATTTTTCGTCTAAAATCTTCACTTTTAAACTTATTGGGAAAATATCTACCCTATATATATAAAATCCTAATGAAACAAATTTGTGAAACGATTTTATGAAACGAATTTATGAAACGATTTTATGAAACGATTTTATGAAACGAATGATTAAACGACTGATTATGTTTCAGGGCTATTTTTAATAAAATATTAAACGCTTGATGGTGAAATTAATACCAATTGTCCATAAAAATCCGCGGATGTCAAAACTGGTAATAGAATTTTGAAATTGGAATTAGTTTTCGAGATATTAATTTTTTTCTAATTTTAAAGACATTTCTGTAATGATGGCAACTAATTACTCAGTTTTTTTGTGACAAAAAAGGGAAAAAAATTGAAAAGTATCCCGATAGGGATTATTGATTTCTTTTTATTCGTCATTTTCAAATTGAAATTGAATTTATCTTTTATTTCAATCGATAATCAAGACATGATTGTGATTAAATTTTGTTTTTCAGGAAAATTTGAAAAATCACATTTCTATCGTCAGGATTCAATCGTCTGTCAGCATTTAATTTAATTTATAAACTGAAAATATTTTGAATAAATTCGTCCAAATGACGTCATTTATGTAAACGCAAAAGAAAGGAGCAAAATAATATTTATACAATTTGTTTAGCGTAAAATGTCATTTATCCTATTTTATATATAATAAGAAGTAATTTGTATAGAAAAAACAATAATAATATACGTATAATTAAAATACGCATATTATTATTGCAAAACAAAACAAAAAAAAAATCGTCGAATTTGTTTCCATGGCTGTTTATGTCATTTGGCACCAAATCTCACTTTCTGATGCCTGAATTGCGCCAAGCTTTTTAAAAAAGCGTCAAGACCCCTATAATAGAAAAGCACCAAAATCTCATTGGGTTTGTTTTCATAACTTTTGGCAACAAATTTATGTATATTAACGAGTCTATCCCTTTTCGATGCTCAAATTACGCCAAACCTAAAAGCAAAGAATTCTATACTGGAAAAGTACCCGATTTTCTTATGGACAATATTCAAGTGACATAACAAGATGTAAAATTATCGCGGATAGCAAATTTGTTTAAATATGTCATCAATTGATGCCGAATAAATGCAGGCATGCATGCACAAAATATTTAATTAATTTTGTATGATAAATAATTATTAGAAAATTCGTATATACATACTAATTAAAATAAATAATTTACATATTTAAAATAACATGAAAATATGCATGATGGTGCACTAAAATAGAGAGAACATTAAAACCTGTTACTGAAAATGTCTATAACAGTACTTTTCAATACCGTGGTTCTTAATGTTATTCACAAGCAGATGGAATTTTTCTCATCCTTAAACGCAAAGGAAGAATAGAATATACAGATCGTTGTTATAAAAGTCGGAGTGGTAGCCACAATTTAAACCTAACCATTTTATACAAGCTGGTTTTCAAGTTGTAATTGATTTTACTTATCAATCCCGAAAACAGTCGTCAGTTGTCGCAACAGCTGTGTATGAGGCCATGGTAATCAAAAAATGCTCCATTAAAACGTTAAAAGCATAGCAACCCAATTACAGATTTACCAATATTTTTAAAACAAAGCACGCTGTCATGTTTTTAGAGGCTTCGAAGTCTGAGCGGGGGTTGGCGAGCGTAGCTCGCAGGGGTAGGCCCCCTAGTATATATACAGGGTGATTATAAAGAAACTTTGCCAACATCTGCACTTCTAGCGGCCGTTCTATTTAACCGATCAAGATGAAATTTTAAATATAGTTGTTTGAAGGTATGCGCTCGAGATTCTGTGAATGGCAATACAGTGGTGCTCACGGTTACGGTTATAGTTACAGAAACTCGAAAATTTCGAATGGCAACGCCTACTTTTTCCTGTCTCAAAATGTTCAGCGCATGCGAAAACCCTAAATAGCGTTGAAACGGTACCGATATGTCCAAAAACAAACGTGTTATGCATACACAAAGAAGAGTTCTGAAAACCGGCCAACAAAACACGATCTGTGCGCACGCAGTAACTTTGCATATGACACAGGCAAGATACCAATCACAGAACGCCGTTCGCCAGATATTCAGCGGAGGAAGCCTATAAAATACCAAGCGGGTATGCGAAGTCGTCATTCATGAACTCGCACATGCCGACGATATGACTCTTCCTGGGAAAGTTCGCGGTGAATGGATCAAACTCTATTATCTAAATGGGATGAACGCTGCGGAAGCCTTGCGTGTGTATCGCCGCAATCATCGACAACGACGTGGGCCATGTACTCTGCAAGCTGTGCGTGATTTAGTGCGCAAATTCGAAGATACAGGCTGCACCTGTGACAAACCGCGCTCCGGACGGCCAACAGTTTCTGAGGACGTTGTCATGGAAGTGCATCATACAGTGACTACAGGGCACACAGAAACTGCAAGAGGATTATCGCGCTTGTTGGATATTCCGAACACAACGGTCCGCAAGCTCTTGCGCTCAGTACTTCACATGTTTCCCTATCGATTTCAGCGCGTCCAGATGTTGCAGCCGGGTGACCCACAACAACGTCTGGACTTCGCAAATGAATTTTTATTACGATATGATGCTGATAACGACTGGCCACTTCGCATACTATGGACGGACGAGGCGCATTTCACCTTACATGGCAACATTAACACAAAGAATTGTGTGCACTGGGGAGAGACGAATCCTCACGCTGTGGCACCAGTACCATTATTTGACGCCAAAGTGACTGTGTGGTGCGGCATTACAGCTACATTTGTTCTCGGCCCGTTCTTCTTTGAGGAAACGACCCCAGCGGGTCCTGCAACATGTTCTGTAACAGGCTCTCGGTATGCAGCCATGCTGAAAAATTCTGTACTACCGGAGTTGCGTCGGCGGAATGCACTCAATGACGTTGTTTGGATGCAAGATGGTGCACCTCCACATATAGCGAGGTCAGTTAAAAGGCTCCTAGATCAGCATTTTGGTGATCGCATCATCTCACGCCATTATCCTATTCCGTGGCCTGCGCGATCCCCAGATCTGACGCCTATGGATTTCTGGTTTTGGGGATATCTCAAATCCAGAGTTTACCTGTGCAATCCGCAAACATTGTCGGGCTTGCAGGATTCTATACGGCGTGAGATTAGAAACATTCCTCGCGTCATGTTGCGTTCAGCGGTATTGTCCGTCGTCTCCCGCATGCAATGCGTAATTGCTTGTGATGGCACCCATGTGGAAAATGTTTGATGCCAATAAAGGTTTCCTTTTGTCTGATATGTGTTCTCATCATTCAGCAGTTTCTTGTCTCTGTCGAATGCATTATTGCTCGGTGCGCCTTAAAGAACGGTTTGTATGTCTATAACACGTCGGTTTTTGGACATATCGGTACCGTTTCAACGCTATTTAGGGTTTTCGCATGCGCTGAACATTTTGAGACAGGAAAAAGTAGGCGTTGCCATTCGAAATTTTCGAGTTTCTGTAACTATAACCGTAACCGTGAGCACCACTGTATTGCCATTCACAGAATCTCGAGCGCATACCTTCAAACAACTATATTTAAAATTTCATCTTGATCGGTTAAATAGAACGGGCGCTAGAAGTGCAGATGTTGGCAAAGTTTCTTTATAATCACCCTGTATATTAAAAAAAATTGCTTAGAGAACAGGCCCTTAGAAAAATTAATTTTGCGTAGATAAGGGAAAATTTTATCCAAAAATATTAAAAGTTGTTTAAGAACTTACACTTTATTTGCTATTTCTGCGCCATACTGTGGATCCTCTTATGCCTTAATTTGCTCATTTAAAAGGGAGTAGAATCTTTAGTAGAATCTTTTCGGCGAGATCGGTTTTATCGATCGTGCGCGAGCTCACATTTTTGCTCATATCTTTCTTAATAATTGAGACTTTTTATCACTTTAAATCTTTTTGCACATAAATCTACACACTATCAAGATTTAATTTCTATCAGAAAACAAAATCTATTTTTTTAAAGTTAAGAACGTTTGTAAACCCCTTAAGTGTTTACGTATCATTATCAGTCGGTCCTCTAATTCACTGTTTCAATGTTAAACCTATAGCCTGTTAAAAATTAAGAGAGAAAACAAGTAAGTAAAAGCACGTGCTAATTGGCAGTTTTTGTAATGCTTTGGCTACAACAAGGAGGTTCCAATAGATGGAGTAGTCATAAAAGATATCACTTGAAGGCATTCCTAGCCCCCTCCTGAGTCCGCCATATTTAGCCGTGTCTTGTAATGAAGACTGCTGATTGGACTGCTAACGGTCAAAGTCAAATATAGTAGACGCATAGAAAGGGAAAGTTTGAATCCCCCTCGTTTGCTAGATTCAAAATTTTTCACAGGGGAATATTGATAACAGTCTGTTAGAATCTAGATATCCATCTATATGATTAGGAATGTTCTGATTCGCTCGTCAGATTCTAATATCCTGGATGTACAGAATTTAATTTCAACATAATTTAATGATGGTTCTGAATAATTAAAAAGAATATGCGCATATATTTAAATAGTTTTATTTTTAATATAATAAAAAACTAGTCGTTGGGGGGCCACCGTAATACTTACCCATCATGGATATGCATAATGTAAAATATTAAAATAAAACATGTGGAAACTACTTATAAAATGCATTACAATTCGAATAAAATCGTGGCTTGATGACGTCATAAACTTTAAAGGCTCGATTACTGAATTGCTTAAAAGAAACATTCTTATAACTCCAACAACAATAATCCTATTAACTAGCGGTTTATTGCATCTGATTAAGCGTCTTATTTCCAATTGAAATATATCTTTGAATTGAAATTTGGATGAAATACAGGGTCATGAGAAATCGAAGAGTGAGGAAAATAGAATTACAAATATCTCGGCAACTAATGATCCGATCGACTTCATACTTTATGCAAAATTTATGTTTTTTTATTGTCTTTTATATTCACTCCTTAAAATAAACAATTTCGTAAATTTTTATATACCTTTTATCAGAACGAATATTTCGAGAGTCCGAAAAAAATAGTTCCGGATAATCGAGGTTTCTGAAATTCAATAAGCTTCTTCCCATTACTAAATACTAAGTACATTCCAAATTCCAAGTCTCTATCTCAATTTTTTCGGCAGATAGAGGGTTTACAGACACACAGACACACAAACACACAGACGGACGGCAATTTTTTTTTTTCTAAAAATATGTTTTTCGGAATCTCCAGTGTCTGAAACGTGTAAATCCGTCAATTTTTTTTTTCGATTTTCAAAATGATTACAAGACTTACCCTATACTACGTATGATGGGTAAGTAATAATTAAAATTAAAAATGTATTATTTTTTAAGCTTTTATTTTTAAATCTTTAATTAAAAGTTTTTTAATTGAAAAAATTTTTAAAGGTGTATATTGAAAGCTTTTTAAAGATGTGTCGGAGTTTGTTGGACTATATTTGAATTATAACCGTATCGGTTATAGTTTTGAAGACTGTCTATTTTGAAGGCCAGCATCTCTATACTATAGAGACTCCACATTTCTAAATACTAAATGAAAGTAATATGTATATTATATACATTGGTTTATAAAAGTAATTAAACTTATATATCTAGAAAAATTAATCACATTTGATTAAACATTACTTGTAAATAAAACAAATGTATTAATAATTACTTTCTTCTCTAAAACAGTAAACAGTTACGCAAACTTTGTATTATACATTTATTTTTTTAAATAAATGCATACATTTATATGTGTGTAACTTTAATTAAGTGTATTTACTAATAGTAAGTCAACAGCAATGTTTTTAACTTTAAAACATTCTAAAAATAATTTTGACCAGGATTCTGCCTCAAATAATCCACTGTGCAGTGAGCATAGGTCGTAGGGAGCATTAGTTCAAGTGCAGTGCAAAAATTTCTATTACTTACCCATCATATGTAGTATAGAGTAAGTCTTGTAATCGTTTTGAAAATCGAAAAAAATTTTTTGTCGGATTTACACGTTTCCGACATTGGAGATTCCAAAAAAGATATTTTTAGAAGAAAATTTTTGCCGTCCGTCTGTCTGTGTGTGTGTCTGTGAACGCTCTATCTCCCGAACAAATTGAGATGGAGACTTGAAATTTGGTACGTACTTAGTATGCAATAATGGGAAGAAGCTTATTGAATTTCAGCAACCTCGATTATCCGGAACTATTTTTTTCGGACTCTCGAAATATTCGTTCTGATAAAAGGTATACAAAAATTTTCGAAATTGTTTATTTTAAGGAGTGAATATAAAATGCAATAAAAAAACACAAATTTTGCATAAAGAATGATTTTGATGGGATAATGAGTTGCCGAGATATTTGTAATCCTATTTTCCACACTCTTCTATTTTTCATGACCCTGTATTTCATCCAAATTTCAATTCAAAGATATATTTTAATTGGAAATGAGGCGCTTAATCTGACGCAATGAACCGTTAGTTAACGTGATTATCATTTTTGGAGTTATAAGAATGTTACTTTTACGCAATTCAGCAATAGAGCAATTAAAGTTTAGGACGTCATCAAGCCACGATTTTATTCGAATGGCAATGCATTTTATAAATAGTTTACACATGTTTTATTTTCATATTTTATATTATGTATATCCATGATGGGTAAGTATTACGGTGGCCCCCAACGACTAGTTTTCATTACCCTTTGACGTTTGTAACATTTATTTTTTTAGGTATACATATTAACATTTTAACTATCGACTTTTTTTTTTTTTTTTTAGGAAAAACTTCATATTCTCTGAGAAAGAATGAAGATCAAATCAAAACAGAAATTTTTAAGAATGGGCCGATTGAAGCTGCTTATGATGCTTATGCTGATTTCCTCACTTATAAATCAGGTAAAGATATTTTCTTTTTCTAACTGTAATTGATTCTAGATATTTTACTTTAGAAGTATAACACTGGGTGTCACGACAGGTGCAATCAATTTCGATTTGACTGTACTTATCTCCGCTTCTAAATATCACATGGTGTCAATCTTTACTCCACCAAATAAAACTAAAAAGTACTTTCAAATAAAGCTAGATTGAAAACTGTAATTTAATTTCCTGATTTTTAAAAGTAATTTTTCAACATGAGTTTTTTTAATTAATTCATGATGTAACAATAAATATTTGTTTGTTAGAATAATATAAAGTAACATTTGAAATAATATATATAAATATAGTACTCAAGGATGGCGTCAGAATTTTCCCGAGGGGTATCCCCGATAGGGGGGCCAAATTGGTAATATATATAAGAAGGGCCCAGGCGCGTCCCGAAGTCCAAGCTCGGGAAAAATTTCTTTCATTAAACTCGGGCCGGGGTCGGGGAAACTGTCTTTCATTAAACTTGTACCTACTTTAATTTTCATCTGAAGACTCGGGCCAGGGTCGGAGGAAACTGTCTTTCATTAAACTTGTACCTAGCTTAAATTTTATCTGAAGACTCGGGCCGGGGTCGGAGGAAACTGTCTTTCATTAAGCTTGTACCTAGCTTAAATTTTATCTGAAGACTCTGGCCGAGGTCGGAGGAAACTGTCTTTCATTAAACTTGTACCTAGCTTAATATTTATCTGAAGACTCGGCCGAGGTCGGAGGAAACTGTCTTTCATTAAACTTGTACCTAGCTTAATATTTATCTGAAGACTCGGGCGGGGTTGGAGGAAACTGTCTTTCATTAAACTTGTACCTAGCTTAAATTTTATCTGAAGACTCGGGCCGGGGTCGGAGGAAACTGTCTTTCATTAAACTTGTACCTAGCTTAATATTTATCTGAAGACTCGGGCCGGGGTCGGGCTTAATGTTATGTTTTGAGAACTTGGGCAGAGTCGTCCTTCTTTCTGGAAAGAGCCCTGGCCTTACATTTCCTCTATAGATGCGGCCCGGACCGGGCCTGAATTTTATTTTTTGCGGCTAAGATTTATTTATTTATTTATTTTTCACAGCTAATGTCGTGGCAACTTTGCGACTTTATCAGTAGAGAAAGTGAATGATGAAACTACACATTTCTTCGTTTCGTGTCTTTTTGTTTCATGCGTTTTTATATAGTTTTATATGTCGGTTATTCAAGTAAAATGTATTTTGCCACAGTGCTATGAATGATTGATTTTTCTTTTAAAATTTTACATACACCAAATTTTATCTTTATCTACGAATCTGAGTAAAATCTTAGACATTTAGATAGATGTTTAAACAGACTGAAAGTTTTAAATAAAGAGTGTTTTTTTATTTTTTATTATTTATTTATTTATTTATTTTTTTTTTTTGTATATATATAAAGAAATATATCATCTTTTGTCCTCATCAATTTTCGGGAAATCTAATATAAAGAATGCTAAAAATAGTTAATAAAGAGTAGAAAGTAAGAAGATTTAGATAATATGTTATTTAATGTTGGTAGTAAGTAAATAAATCAGGGCAGAAAATAACCCCAGCTGACTTTCAGAGCGTCTGACAAATAACTACAAAGCGTTTCTAATTAGAATATCCTATGAACCAGCAAATTTTATTTTAAGCCAACCCGCAACTTTATTCCTTCGTGGATCGGTATGTACTGACCCAAACCCGAAAATTCTATAACCAGTCAACCTGAAACCCGACCCACAATCTGACAAAACAATTTTCGTCAACACGCAACTCTACCTGAATCCGGCAAACTTTGATCCGAAACCAACACACTTCAACCCAAACCCAACCCCAAACTTCGTGGATCAGGTTGTACCTGACCCGAACCCGAAAATTCTATAATCAGTCAACCTGAAACCCGACCCACAATCTGACAAAACAATTTTCGTCAACACGCAACTCTACCTGAATCCGGCAAACTTTGATCCGAAACAAACACACTTCAACCCGAACCCAACCCCAAACCTTCGTGGATCGGGTTGTACCTGACCCGAACCCGAAAATTCTATCCAGTTAACCTGAAACTCGACCCGAACCAGGTAAAAAAAAAAGTTGACCCGCAATCCGACAAAACAATTTTCGTCAATACGCAACCCTATATGAATCCGATAAACTTTGACCCGAAACCAACCCGAACACCCCCCCCAAAAAAAAAAAAAAAAATTATATTGTAATACAATTATGGAAAAGTAGTTTACAATTATATCTGTAGTATAAAATTCATATTTTAAGTAGAAAAATCAATATATATGTAATACCTTTGAATTTAAAAAAAAAAAAAATTATATACACATATTTATGAACGAAGATTTGATCAGGAGAACAATTAGGGAGCTAATAAAAAATCGAAGAAAAATGATAATATTTGGTATCACCCTAAAGTAAAATGAGCGGAATGATCTATTTCCACAGCACACTAATATGTGGATATTGACAATATGTATATTCATTTGTGTAAGAATAGCACGTATATTTATGGAGATATAGCGATTTTTTTTTAAGTTAAAAAAATTCTTGCATGTTTTTTATTTATATCACGCAGAGTTTTCACCCAAATTAAACGCCAGTTTCAGAAAGTTTGACAAAATGCGGTAGAACCAATATAGTGTTACTGGAATATAAATATATTAAACATTTGATGAAATAAAAGCGGTTATATGGAATATTTTTTATCTGCGCATGCGCGAACGATAACAAAGATTCCTTTTTTCATGATTTAATACTCAACTCTATGGAGTAACTCATGTAAAAAGCCAGTGATATATCGTAAAAATTCAGAAAGATATCGGCGATAGAATAAGCTGATTTTTAGTTGCTCTCTAAAAGTAGCTGAATGATAAGGGATTTTCCACAAATTGTCATGTTTAACTTTTATAAAAGTTTAAATTTTTAATTGGTACTTTAGTTTTCCTTGGAAAACTACCATAACTCGGGTTTCGAAAAAAAAAAAAAAAAAAAAAAAAAAGCCCGAACTCATCTCTAATGTGGTACTTAAATTATGATATAATCAGCAATTTAATCACTGGAAAAAATTGTTCCAACATTCTTTATTCCAGTAATCTAAAATTGCGTTATCTATTAGTGTAAAGTTTTGTCAGTTTAGTAGAGTATGTGTTGCTTTTACTTAATTATTAGTTTATTATCGTTGTTATTATAATAATATTTTATAGAAATATTATAAAAACAGCGTCCTGTGCGAGGATTTCGCAGCACTGCAGTCGAATATTCTTTAGCAATATCTAATATACATATATTTTTTAAATGCAGGTTTAAACTTAAAAAAAAAATTATCTGCAAACAACATTAGTCAACCTAGAATAGCATCTCATTTATTCCATCAAAGTTACAGTAAAAATTGATCGAAAATAGCGAAAAGCACGCTCGAAAAAAAAAAAAATTAACAATCGTATTTTAACTGCATTAGAGGACGGCGTCATCCGCTTCGAGAAAAACCTGGGACAAAGAAAAATGTATTGTGTACTACAATTTAATCTAATATGACAAAGCATACCTTTTAGGCAATACGTGAAATACCACAGCTTCGATCAATCGAAGGTGTTTTTTTCTTCCAAACATTTCCGTTTCCATTTTGCTTTTTAATCATAAATGTGAAATAAACCCATGCGGAGACATACACACTTTATTTTTTATTTATTTATTTATTTTTTTATAATCATTGCTGAGCATGATATAATGCAGTATTTTATTTTTTGTGGCAACACTGATATGAGAAAAAACTTTCATTTAGTTTATGAAAACAATGCTGTTTATCTTTTAACCAAAAAATATGTTTTAACAAAATATGAGTGTTATATGTCAAAAGCCGGTTCAAAAACCTTTCGAATGGTACCTCATTCATTGTTGTGCGTTTTGTAAATGCATAGAAAATGAGATGTTGACAACAGAAATAATATATATGGTATCTCAAAATTTTTTAGGTATTTACCAGCGTCACACTCATCATTTTGTTGGTGGCCATGCCGTTCGTATTCTTGGTTGGGGTGTTGAAAATGATGTTCCCTATTGGTTGTGCGCTAATTCTTGGAACACTGACTGGGGTGAAAATGGTATGTAAAATTTATTCAGAATTAGTTATTGTTTTATATAATTATGTTTTAATTATCATTAAATGGTAAAATGTAGATATTTTAATTGTTAAGAATAGAAAGAATAACTTATTATATATATATATATTCTGTGCCTTCTGTCACCCTTCTTAATTTGTCGGTCGAATTATCGAATTATATATAATATGCAAGAACTTGTTTGATGTATTTTGATTTCAAAGGTATTATATATATATATATATATATATATACATGGTGTCTATAATTAAACGACCCTACTTTAAAGTTATCTACAGACGAAACTATTGGTCAGAAAGTTGTGACATCTTGTGAAGGACATAATGAAGGAATGGGTATTTGTTTAAGCGAGAAAAAAAATAGTTCAAAATTTCGCCACCAGAGAGTGTTTTTTAATGAATTACACATTTAGCATACATTTACGATAGGGCAAATTTTATTACTATAAATCATGTTGAAGAAAACATTTTTCGCGACACGTTTTTAGCATTTACACATTGCGGTCAACTGTGGAACATGCTATCTTATGATTCCAGATAGTAGCTGAAAATAATGCCCGTCATGTGGAACATGTTTTGCTGCAATAAAATATGTAAACTATCGTAAATGTATGCTGAATGTGTAATTCATTAAAAACGCTATCTGGTGGCGACATTTTGGATTTTTTTTTTTTTTTTCGCTTAAACAAATTCCGATTTCTTCATTACGTCCTTCAGAAAATTTCACAACTTTCTGACCAATAGTTTCGTCTGTAGGGTCGTTTAATTATGGACACCCTGTATATATATATACAGGATGTTCCAAAATTCGACCGACAAATTAAGAGGGATGATAGAAGGCATCATGAGGATGAAAACTTACTGTAGAACATAAAGTCGCAAACCGCGTTTAGTGGGAGAAAATCGCAAAAATAGTTATGAAGGGTGTGACGTCGAGTGGAACAAAAAGGGCCAATAATAAATAGAAAAATATGTATATAACGTCAGGCATGAGTACAATGTAATGGCAGTTCAACGTCAGATAGGAGATGACTACACATGTTTATAGAAACTGTTCGAAGTTGCAGCCACGAAGGTCATTGCACAGCCGACACCGACGGACGAAGGATTGTCGGACGTGTTAAAACATATTCCTATAATAATGTCTCGTCGTCTCCTTTCTGACGTTGAACTGTAATGCATTGTAATCATGCTTTATGTCAAATAAATGTTTTTTCTATTTATGATTGGTTCTTTTGTTTTACTCGACGTCACACACCTAATAAATATTTTTACGATTTTCTCCCACTAAACGTGGTTTGCGATCCCATGTTCCATGGTAAGTTTTCATCCCCTTGGTGCCTTCTATCACCTCTCTTAATTTGTCGGTCGAATTTTAGAACACCCTGTATTTCAGACTTTAAGCTGTTTTTGTTGTAAAATAGTAAAATTATCTTTATACACTAGTTTACGGGCACGTACGATGCATACTTGGTTGAAACTACGAGCCTTTCGACAATGGCGACCCTGTACATGGTTTCGCTGTGAAACCACCTGCACTGTAAGAAAAGACAAAATGTTTCTTAATCTACGAAAATATAACTTCTGCGAACGAAAATACACGATAATGTCTTACGAGTTACCCACGATTCCGAAAGGCATTCATTATCTTTAGAAACTTCTTTATTTTCAGGGACCCAACATATTTTTGAGATTTAAAGAAGCATTCACAAAAACGAAGTTTCTTTTGCTGCTACTGATTTTCGGAAATGTGTCCGAGTTGTTTCCATAGTGTATCAATCAGTATCGGTTTTTAGGATGCTATGCATTCTCCAGTAAACATTTTCAGCTGCGTAATTGAATTTATACATGTAAGAGTAACAAAACAATATTACTAATTTTAGTGTTAATGTTAATGTTGTTAAGTGATCATGTTTGCCTGTAAAACATGTTTGTTGAACATGAAAATGTTTACTTGAGAATGGATAGCCTATTAAAAACCGATATTCAAAGTGAGAAAACAGATTAATGCACTATAAAAACTACTCAGAAACGTTTCCGAAAATTAGTGGCAGCAAAAGAAACCGTGTTTCCATAAATGCTTTTTCAAATCTCCAAAACATATTGTTTACTGAGGTTTCTAAAGATAAAGAACGCTCTTTGGAATCGTGACTAACTCGGGAGAGGTTATTATATATTTTCGTCCGTAATTATATTATATTTTCCTAGATTAAGAATTATCTATATTTTTTTTTACAGTGTGGAAAGCCTGGTAGCGGGAGGCTTTCCACTGTTTATGCAAACAGACAAGGGGTTAAGGTTGTAATTTACAGGTAAAGATTTATATGTATATTCGATCAGCAACATGATGTGTAAAAAATTAATTATTTTAAAGTTTTCTTTCTTTTTTAATAGTCACGTCCAAATGTTATTTTCCTACGGAGAGATGTTTGGAAATATTATTATTTGCTCTTTTTTAAATGTAGCAACAAAAAGTAAAAAAAAAAAAAAAAGGAATGACTTTTTTGAAATATGAAATACATTTCTATAACTAGACAAATAATAAAAAAAAGATTGGACATTGCACCGCAACCTAGTCCAGTATCTGCCTACAAAAGATGGTTAAATTGCTATGCATAGTTTTTGATCCTATAAAACTTTTTTAACTTATCTATTTTAAACGATTTTAACATTAAATAGCATACTTCTTTCAATTGCTTAAACGGATAAAATAAAAACATCATAAACAGTAAAATAAGTTTTATTAGACTGTTGACATGTTTCGGCTCAATCTGAGCCATTAGCAAAACAAATAAGAATATTCTATAATTTCACAGTCTATGAAGTTATTTGAAGCGCAGTTATTTAGTTTTTTACGTACTTTTTCCAATTACCCTCGTTATTTTTTATTTTTACTTGGAAGTTTATTTTCATATTTGCAATAATGGAGTAACTCGAGCCATAAAAACAAAACTGCCAGTTCAAAGAGTTGTAAAGCACTAAAATATTTAAACAGCCATTAGACTTCATAACAGGCTAGCTACTATGTTATAATACGCATTTCTTTTCAATTATTAAATTAAGCATTGATAAAATTATATTTTGTAGGCATTATATTTTATGAAACTTTGATGTCTAAAAAAAAACCTTATCTAATTCCCTCCCCCCTCCCCCATAACTAGCCATTCCTGTGCCCAGTTCAAGAATTTGCCTTGAGATCCCTTAGTTAATTAGTTTTCGAAAATAATAAAGCAAACACATTGCAATAGATTTTTAATACGATTTATTTCAATTGCACTTTTCTGGCTGTCCTTTCAGCAAATTCATTAATTACATCACCATAATTAATATTTTTAACGATATTGCATTCTATTGAAATAATAAAAAGATTGGATAATCGTTCTTGTCTGATAGTTGGCCTTAAATAACTTTTTATTAATTTACGCGGACGCAAACATTGACCCAGATTACAAATATAAAAATCTTTGTGTTTGTGAACCAGACAGATTTTAATTATTATTTTGAAGCACTTACGATCATCTGAACCTTTCCGAATTTTTATAAGTGAATTGATCAAAGTCCGTGTGAAAAATTTGTGCATTTTTTTTTATCCAAATGTGCGTAATGTTAATCTTATGGGTAATTACGTGGAAAAAGCAAAATTTGAAAAAGTGACTTTCGAAAATGAATTTTTTTCAAAGGGTTAATATTAGTATTTTTTTAAATGGTTTGCAGTGTAATTGAGCGTACATGTTGCGTAGTATTTTCTTCTTTGCGTTTTTTTTAACATAATGTTTCTTTAGCCATCTTTAAAAATTCCCGAAAAAATTTAGGGAAAAAATATGCATATCAAAAACATGAACCGAAGCCGTGCTAAACCGCGCCGAAACACCCCGCTTTTTAGCTTTTTTGTAGAATTTTTCTCAAATTTTATTTAAAAAAATATTTTTTCCGAACATACGAACGTTTCGAAATTTTTGTAGTAGTTGTATATCCAGTCTGCCCAAATTCTCAAAAAAGATTGTGTCGAAATACGGACGTTTAGTTACTTTTAGCGTAGAAAAAATGATTGTATCTGGGAGGCGCAAAGTGACCTGTAGTCGTGAATGTTTTAAAAGGGTTAAAATTCGTATTTCTTAAAACTGATTGCTCGGACGATTTTTGTTTATCAGTATCTCTAAAATTGTGCCCTGAGGGTAGTGTAAGAGGGAAAATGTTTACCGCGAAATCGACTCTTTTTGAATTTTTTTTAAAGAGTTAACAACGATACGTTTTCAAACTGATTGCGATGTTTGAGACGTAAAAGTACGAACTTTAAGAATATATCTTCTATTTTTCCGTATCCCGAACGGTTTAGCTAACGGAGGTTAAAACAAAACGGAAGAAAACGGCATTTGGTAAACACATATACGCGAAAACACAAATATAGTGACTACGTTTCTGTATTCACACTGAAACATAACCTAAGTTGTCATTCATTCGAATCTGTATATTGGTGGGCAGAGACATCTAGGGTCTAAGTCAAAATCTAACCGTTAAATCCCGCAGTAGATGAAGAGCGGATTTTTTTTTAAAAATATAATTTCTTGTGAACAGCATTTTGGGGCCCCTTTCGAAGTGGCGGGTGCAATTGTTGCACCTGCCTAGTTACAGCGCTGTCAACCGGACCCGACCCGACGCAGGACTCTAGTACAGACCCGAAGCAGAAAAATCGTTTCGATTTAGTTCTGGGAGTAACAAAAAAGAAAAAAAAATGATTAAGTTCTAGATTTTTCTCTATCAAAGTAACTAAAAAATAAAACTGCAGGTGATTTTTTCAAACTGTTAACTGTACGTTTATAAATATTCTAAACGAAGCAGCCGATTTTATTTTCCTAATTTCGTGCTTGTTTAAAGAACTGTTTTTATTTGCCCTACAGAAATGGAGGTGAGTGATTCAGAGTTAAAAAGTCCTTCCGGCCTGTACCGGGAGGAAAAGGTAGCTTTCCTATATCTTCGTTTTAAAATTTTAGCTAATGTTACACGAAAACAGCAAGTTAAAATGCAAAGAAACGGTTACAAAAGATTCGTTAATACTGAATTTGAATAAGAAATTCGCCAAATTATTGAGCAATAGCCAAATTGGCTTCATTTATGAAGACTTATTTTGGTCGCCAAATTTGGCGATATTTCGCCAAATGTCGCCAATTTTGGCGAGAATTTGGCGCTAACGGATATGAATATATAGTTTTATGCGTATGATTGGGAAAATTATTACAACAATGAAAGAAAATAATTTGCGAGTAATCGCGTTAATGTGCTGTTTAGTTTCAAAATGTCAGCCACCCTAGAATTTCAAACTGCTCTATCTCAGCCATTTTTTAAGATAGAAGTAAACCAAAAAATGCTCTGGAATCCTCGTATCAAGGCCTAATACGTAATTAAAAAATAAATTTGAATTTTTTACTTTTTTGTATATTTATTTTAGTTTAAATTTTTAAGTGGCCGTCATCTTGAAACAAAATGGCGGACCAAGCTGGCCAACGAACTCGGTCGAGACATGGGTGAGCTTAACCCATTAGCGGTCAGGGCACGTCCATTTTTTTGCATTCTAAAAGGCTTTCCTGGATGTATTTTGTATCTTTGTAAATGGTGAAGGGTTCACAAGGTTTAAAAGTTTAGCAGAAATACTGTGAAAATGCTTTCCCTCTTCTAGTAATGAATAGTCTATTGTGAATGCGTCTGGTCAGACAAGCCAAATTCATTTTATCCGGTGATGGATTGCTATTCCCCATCGCCGAAACTAATCCCTAATTCCTTTTCGAAGAAATCATTCTTCAGTTGGTGTGCTAAAATATCTTGACTCAAAACAGGTCTATTCCCACTTAAGTGAAAAGTAAAATAGAAAACATTTCCGTGTTGATTTTATAAGTTATAAAACAATAAATTACATACTGTTTCGTAAATAACTTGCTTTATTAAATGAGTTACAATCTCAGATGTTAATATTTTATTTGAGTAAAGAGATTTAATGAAACTCTAGTACTCATTTTACGGATATAACTTAATTATTTATTATTAACTATTTCATTACTGTATATGTAAGCTAACAAAACAAAATATTTTAATATGATACCAGATACAGTTAAATTCAGATATAGATTTATTTTTTTTATTCTTATTAAATCAAATCTACAAGGAATAATTCTTTATGTAATGCCTTAGACTTAACAGTTTCTAAAGAAGATAATTTTAAAAGAATAGAAAAATATAATTATTAAAAAAGGTAAAATTACGATTCCAAAGCGATTTTATCGATACCAGGAAAGTAACAAAATTAATTTTTAAATATTGTAATCTTCAGATCTAAAAACTTATCAGCTGAAATGAGAGAAATTTTGACTTGATTTCAAATGTACTTAAATTCAGATATGGATTTATCATAGAAACTCGACAGAGTTTCTCGCCAAGCATAAGATACAGCAATGCATTGAACCGTAAATGAAAGGAATTTCCGCCAATGGATGCCAAACGATTTTACAAAAAAAAAATTTGAACTCTGTCTAGTTTATATTTTGCGGACGGGACAAAACGGGTTCTTGACATATCTATATCTCGCGTTCTATTTATGATAGAAACAAAATTCTTGATTCTATGGAATGGGGCGTGCCAAGGGACTAAGGATTCAAAAGTAAAGCAAAATCCGACGAATAGGTTTTCAGTAAATGCGATTTTAAAAGTGCTGTTTTTTGCACTTTTTAAATCATGTTCGGACCAAAAACTGTTGACAGGGCTACAGCAATGTGTAATTATCGGATTTTTATGCGGTTTACGTCATTTGAATTGTTTTTATAAGTAGTTCAAACCTTTGTAAGTTTCATGTAAAAATATTAATTAGTTTTTGATTTATATCAGTTTAAATTTATTGATTCCTATACTTAACATAGAGCAAAAAACTGTTGACAGGGCTATAGCAATGTGTAACTATCGGATTTTTACGCGGTTTACGTTATTTGAATCGTTTTTATGAGGAGTAGTAGTTTTTATGAGGAGAAAAAGTAGTTCAAACCTTTGTAAGTTTCATGTAAAAATATTAATTAGTTTTTGATTTATATCACTTTAAAATTATTGATTCCTATACTTAACATAGAGCAAAAAAATAATAAATGACTCAACTCTTTTAGGAATGGTCGTATACACATGATATTAAGATATGTTATTACACTCGACCCAAGTAAGCTTCCTATTATGAAAAATCGTAACATTTAAGGTTCGTTTACAGGGTCTCACAAAAGATCTTTTGATACAGGGCTAAAGAGTTGTGTAATTATCCAATTTTTACGCGGTTTGCAGCATTTGAATTGTTTTATGAGTAGTTCAAATGTTTAATATTTCGTGTAAAAATATTAATTAGTTTTTTATGTATACCACTTTAAAGTGATTTATTCCTATACTTAAGATGAAGCAAAAAAAAAAATATTAAATGGTCTAACTCTTTTCAAAAAGAACGTATGCGCATGATGTTAAAATATGTTACTACGAACGACTTAAGTTAGCTTCCTATTGTAAAATAGAATTGTAGAATTTACTGTTAGTTTACAGGGTAACTCAAAAGATTTTTTAATAAGACTAAAAAGTTGTGTAATTAGCGAATTTTTACGTTGAAGTACATGATTCCTGTACTTAACACAGAGGAAAAACAATAGTAAATTGCATAACTTTTGTCAAATTGGCTATATACACAAGATATTCAAATATGTTACTACATCCCCTCTATTCCAAAGCGGCATTGAAGCATATACGTTTCGTTTACAGAGTCTCTTAGAAGATCTTGATTACATTACAACCGATGTATATTTACTGAGTGAGAAGTATTTTAATGATTTTACACTGTTTCAATCTCTGTAAGGTTTCATTATCTTGCTTTAAAATTTAATATGAGTTCATTTTGTCCGTCTGAAATCTCATCGATGTTAAGCTCTAAATCTATTAAAATATAGTATTTCCATCGATTAAAAAAACTGTGTTTATTTATAAATATATAATTCTAGCTTATCAGGAATTGATTGAAATAGCGATTACAAAATTCCAACTTTACGTTCATGCGCTGAGTAATAGAATGTAAAAATGTTGCTATCCCAAGATTACAAGTTTTGCGTTTAAATATTTTCCGTTCATCGAATCTCCGGCTATGACGAACTTAAAATGCTAAATTTCGTATACAATAGGTAATCGATAACGAACTGTTCGGTTTACGAACAAATCGGTTAACGAACACTTTCGCGTGAGATTTTTATGTTCGGAGAACGAACACCTCACGAAACAAAGCCATGATGAAGCAATGCCTTGTTTCATATTTGCCGAGCTATACTTATTGCCTCTATTGTCAACTTTGAGAACATTTTAACAGTTGCATACATATGTCCTAATTAATTCATGGACTGCCGGAGATTGGGGACCTATATTTTAGGATCACCGAATTGGAATGAACAGACTATATGAACAGAAATCACTTTAATAGTTTTTATACTTTTGCAAACATTGCGAATTTTATATTTTTCAAATTCTCGAAACATTGAGTTATAAAACTTAAACAAATAAAAAACTTCTAAGGTGCTTAGTAATTTTCTAAAATAATATATTTAATATGTTAGTATAAAAATCCCTGTACATTTTTATACTAATAGAAATAGGTTTGTAGAAAAAAAAAATGTTGATTATTCTCGGTAAAGTATGCTCCATAAACTTATCATTGTAGTTGACCGAAAAAAAGTGCTTCTTATTTTTCCACATTTTTCTGAAACTGTAGTATTTTAATTAGTTTGTAAACTACTGTAAAATTGTCTAATTTTTTGTTTTTTAATGTATATAAACGGAAGAGTAATATAAACAAAAGAAAAAGGAAAATAAATATGTCATAAATAATCTGATGAATACAATGTAAGGAAATTAATATAAAAGTTTCCCCGTTGTTATGGTAGCGACATGTACATTGGAATAAGTCACTCAATAAATTGTATAATTCTGATGTATAATTCTGTTTATAGCATCACTATTATTTTTTTGCCCCTTTCATCTTTTCTTTTTTCAATAAAAATGGAATCCGCATAATTGGAATTAAATACCTTACAAAAAGGAGTGATATCTCATCAAAAACAACTCGTTGTAAATGATCCCGCCTAGCCACAAACCTAAAGCGTCAGTCACAAAAAGAAGTGATATCACATAAAAAGAAGCGATATAGAAGTGCATACTCCGAGTCTCGTGTAAAAATCTATCACCACTCATAATGTTTCCAAAGGACTCGGAGTGAGGTACAGTATGTGAAAACTGCTTGGCGACCTGCAGGCTTTTATAATGTTTGCGTTTCCTGCAATTACATATGGCTATATTATTTTTCTTTTCTTTTCTTTTCTTTTCTTTTCTTTTCTTTCTTTCTTTATTTATTTTGCTCCCATAAAATTGTAAAAGTTGAAGCTTCTGTGTTTGCATGTCCTTTCTTATTTATGAGCTTGAAAAATCAATTTGTTGATTTTATTTACCATTATTTAAACTAAAAACACCACTCTTACGAAGAGGATTTTTTAAGTAAACGTATAAAGATTTTGAGTTTGTAATATATATATATATATATATATATATATATATATATATATAACCATAAATGAAACATTACCATAACATCAACTCAAACTTTGAAATAATGATGAAGTATGTAATAATTAGTTGACAATGAAAGTATTCCCCAACACACTGAATATAGTGATATAAACCATATATACCAAAAATTTATTTACAAGAAGAAGAAATTAAATTAAAAATTGAGTAAATGAAATTGAATGAATGCATTGAAATTCGTGGATATATAAACCTTATAATAAACGTTAACTAAATTGAGATATATTGCAGTAATTCTAGCGTAAGGGAATAGCATAGATCTGGGGGGAAATCCGTTCTGTCAGTTCTTTCGCATACAAAAATATTTATAAAAGTGGAATAACAAAAATATAAAACTTATTTTTTGATTTTCAAAATTGATATACTACATATATTATAAAAGCCTGCAGGTCGTCAAGCAGTTTTCACATACTGTACCTCACTCCGAGTCCTTTGGAAACATTATGAGTGGTGATAGATTTTTACACGGTACTCGGAGTATGCACTTCTATATCGCTTCTTTTTATGTGATATCACTTCTTTTTGTGACTGACGCTTTAGGTTTGTGGCTTCGCGGGATCATTTACAACGAGTTGTTTTTGATGAGATTTGTTTTATCAAATGAAACTTATAAAGGTTGGATCTTTAAACTAGGTGCCAAGGTAGACTTTCTATGGTGAGTCACGCTTTAAAAAATGCATGAAAAATATGGTTATTTTTTACAAAACCAACAGAAGAATAACCTCATACTGTTTTGCAGCTAAAAATATGAGACAAAGAATGTAATGAAATTAATTAATATTTAAATATTATAATTTTCACATCCAAAATTTTATAAACAAAAATATATATGCTGATCTGATATCATACCAAGATCACTGTAATTAAACTTTTTATTTGAGATTTTTGATATATCAGATATTAGTTAAGTTCACATATGTATGTAATGTTGTTCTTATGCAGAAGTTTATAAATCGATATTAAATTAATTGTGAATTTTCATTGGTTTAAATTATTATATCGTATAAAAAAGAATTCTTTGAAATGTGATTTGTAAAATAATTTTAGAACAAATGGTTTTATTTTTTTATTTATACTTCAATTTCTTTCTTTTCTTTTCTTTTTTTTCTTTTTCTTTCTTTCTTTCTTTCTTTTCTTTCTTTTTTTTTTTTTTTGTACTTTTTTCCTTTAACAACTCATTTTGTATCTTCGGGATAATAAACCTGTTCAGGCATACCAATCAACACAAACATTTATTAGTTAAAAAAACCTAAACATGTCATAAATTGCTACGTGTTGTTCAGAATTCCGTGAAAAGTGCTGTACCTTAATTTTCTGAATAAGTAGGGATGCAATATGCCTTTAAAAGAATTTTAATTGTAGAATAATGTTGTTAAAGGCTGTATTAAATCTCAAACTGGATGCTTTCTGACACATTTTAAAATTAATTTTTGTTCGCAAACGAGACAGATTGGCAGATGGTTTTGTTAAAAAATTATGTAATCTCTTTTTACCGTTTATTGCTAGACAAAATAATTTTCAGAAAATCACGTCAAATTTCCGGACGCGATAGTGTAGGAAAGGAAAAAAAACTGCTGACGTGAGACAAAAATCGCTTGTAACTCAAGATGCCGTGGAAAATGGCGGAAATTGAAACTGAAAAAGAAACTCTGTTCGATTACATATCACTTTACAAATGATACTTTCAAGTCTCATACTTTTATGTTTAAAAATCAGCTAGAAAATGTATCAGCCTTGTTGAGTGACAATTTTTCAGAACTTTTCATATTTAAATTGATATATTTAAATTTATATTAAAGGTAAAGCCATACATTTTTGTACAATATTTTTGAGTTAAGTAGTCTTTAAATTGGTTTCGGGATTTTTTATTTGAAAAGAAAATTTGTAAAACCTGATCGCCGAAGTAAAAATTACTCATAAAAAAGAACACTTGTTTTAAAAATTAGTAATTTTTAAAAAATAAATATTTTTGTAAATTCCTTATTCAACTTAATATTTATAATTTCCATATCAAATGAAAAAAAAAAGAAACATTCAAAAATGATTTTAGACGATAGAATATTTTAGTTGATATATCAGACATTTAACACGACTAAAATTAAGAAATATTTTTTTTAAAGAATTTAAATTTAAAAGGGAATACATATATAAATTTATATTTAAAAAAAAAGATAATTAAAAATTAAAATATTTAGAAATATAAAGAAAAATTAAAGCAAAATTAAATTTATAAACATTTTGTTTTCCAATCTTCACTTTTTTTTTCCTCAAAAATATAGCTATAAAATTTTCTCAAAGTTTAAAAAAGAATGGAATAAAATATTAACCAGAAAACTTTTTGTCTTGAAATTTCTTAGAATAAAACCTATCTATATCAATACTTTTTTCTGGGCCCTTCAATATCATCATAGACAGGTTTCATTGTAATATTTTATAAGTTATTGTAAAATTTGAATAAAATTTGAGCAACAATCGTACGTCAGAAAATAATTTTTGAAGCGTAATATTAATTTGGGTATTATTATTTGAGATTTTTATTATTAACACATTAAAAGTGCTGGAAGTAAAAAAGAAAAAAATATATTTTAGTTATTTAATATTATAGTTAAATAAAAAAACTAAAATAAAATGTTGTTTAAAAAAAAGAAGGAAATAATATGTATATATTCAATAAAAGAGCAATTTAAATGAACCTAATATGGCAAATTATTTAAAATAATTATTATAATGAATTAGAATCTTATGGACAAGAATGATAAAATATATGTATATATAAGTAAGCAATGATATTCTATGAAGTTGCCTCGTTTGAACTAAGTGTCTGTTTTGAAATACAATGTCATTCTTAACCATTTACAGAGAATGAAAATCAAGGCTTTCGACTGAAATACAAATATTCTAGATGACAAATGGTCTACCTATTGTACGCCTATTGTGTAGTAAGAAGAAAGAGGTGCCGATAAACGCCTTCCCCACCTCCCGACAGTCTGGTAGAAAGGGGAAAAGAACAAACGCATATAGACGGTCTTTACCATTTAGAAGTGAAAAATGCTGACCGTCTATAAGCGGTCATAACCATTTAGAAGTAAAAAATGCTGACCGTCTATAAGCAATCATAACCATTTAAAAGTAAAAAATGCTGACCGTCTATAAGCGGTCATAACCATCTAGAAGTAAAAACGTGTGACCGCGTGCACGCGTTCATGATCATGAATGGGTTAATATACACAATTAGTTTCATCAAAATTGATTTATAAATACGAGCGTTATCGTATTACATAGCTCAGATATATATATATATATATATAAATCAACATTTGAACGGAGGGTGGTTTTCGGGTCTGGGGGTCATGATCGGTGAAAATATATCGAAATTTTCCGGATCTGCTTTCCTCCGAACGGCTGCAATAGGTAGCTTGATACTTTTTTGTATTGAAAGCTACCTAAAAATGAAATGCGTTGTGCCATAAAATGTTGCTATCGTTTGGGCAAAACAGCTCCAAAAACAGTTAAGTTAATGGAAGAGGTTTGAGAAAACAAATATTTTGGTGAGTCTACGATTTTTAGATGGCATGGTTATTTAAAAAAAAGGACATTTGTCTGCAGAACTGGCTCCTAAGCCTGGCCGACCAGAAAGTATTGTGAATGATCGAAATGTTAACATTTTGTGAACAATCTTGCAAAAAAATCAGCGAATGACATGTTAGGAGATAGCGGCATCAACTAATATTTCGAAAACGTCAATATTTTGCATTCTACGCAACAATTTACAACTTCGCCATGTTTGTTCCAGATGGGTCCCTCATCACCTTACTAACGAATAAATGCAAACAAGAATTCACCAATGTTGTGAGTGGAAACAGATGCTTCAACATGATTTGCGATTTCTGAATGTTTCCGACGTGGAAGGAGAAGCTCCGTGGCAGAAAATGTAATACAGATTCTGAAGTTATTTCAGCAGTGAAGGGTTCTTTGAAGCAGCTTCCAGAAAAAGGCTTATCTAGCTGTTCTGAAAAGTGGGTTGAACCGCGACCTACGTTATACACGGCCGGTGCATGACGTTTAAAACGTCACATGGAGTGGATCATTTTTACATGGTGATTGGTGCGCGCCCACCGTTTTGCACCAATCGCCGTGTAAAAATGATCCACTTCATGTGACGTTTTAAACGTCATGCACCGGCCGTGTATAACGTAGGTCGCGGTTGAACGATGTGACCGTTGCATATCATCTGAGGGAAGGTATTTTGAAAAAGAATGATGTATTTTTTGCTGTAAATATATTTTTTGATTTTTTATGATTTTATTCTCAGTTTTTATGGAACGCTCTTTGTAAGAATTATATCCTATGAGTTGCCTATGTGATCAGAAGAAAAGTTGAATATCTGCTTTAATTGGATCTTGCTTATTTGAAATTCAAAACTTAGATTAAATATATTTTATTATTACCTTTCAGGTTATTTCAGAATCTTGCGCGGAAAAAACGAATGTGGAATTGAAGCTGGAATTTTTGCTGGTATTCCTAAGAATTAGTGTCTTTGCTACTCAATTAGTATCAACTTTGTTTGAGTCTCAATTTTATTTGAACTGCATTTTATATGTATCGCAAATAGATCTGAAACTTTGTATGTGATAAATAGATACCTGTTTTATTGATGTAATAAATTTTTTACATTTTTAAACTTGTTTCTTTATGCTTTGATTTAAATTAAATATCTCGTTTTTAGTACAACAGAAGGGAAATTTTACACACTTAAAGGAATTTTATAGGAAAATTTTAAAGTAATTTTACTCACTTTTATTTAACTCAACCTGGTTTTTGTATATAAAGATAGAATTTTATAATCGATTTTTTACCCACTTTCTGATAGGCTAAAATTATAAAATTTACGTTCACAGGTTTGTTTCCGAGGACAGTACAACATTTTAATATTTTTAGAACTCAATTATAAATCAATACATTAATTTAAAGGCATTTGTCCGTTAGCACGCCACAGGGGATAAATCGCCAAATATTTTCTGTAACTCGTACAATTGTATACGAGTTGAAACAACGATGGATTTAATTTTGCGCCAATACACGCTCGTCAAAATAGGCCAGATCGCGATGAACCTGCAACAATGAAACATTTTAAAGGCATTTTAGAAAATAAATTATAAATAAAAAATGAAAGTGCAATATTAAAAATAAAATACGTTTTCACCAATTAATAGTTTAATATTATTTAATTTACGATTATACGTAAAGAAATCAATTTAGAAATCATAAAAAGATCGTTTAAATAATGTCTTTTTTTTCTTTTTTTTTCTGTTCTGTTTCTCTATCTTAAAAAAGAGAAAAGAGCAAAAGTTATATGTACTTTTAATAAATTACTAGCTGAACCGCCCGGCGTTGTCCGGGCCCGAGATAATACATTTTTTAAAAAATCAACAACCCGATTTTGTATGAAATCATATTTTAAAATGAAAAATTCTCGAAAAAATATTGATATTTAGTGATAAAAACGCTCATTTTCCTGTTTTTTTTTTTTTTTTTTTTTTTTTCTCCACGTAGAATCGTTTCATAGTTTTAAAATAAGAAAGTTATTTTTGTCCGAACTCTTTGAAATCTTTATTGGTTATAAATAAAACGGTTTTACAGCCCGTGTAAAATTTCGTGAAAAAATATTGTTATCTAGTTGTAAAATAAATGTTTTATTCTTCCTTTTTAAATTCCTACTATTAGCTCACACTCTCTCTATATATATCTTGTTCAAATTTTCAATCGTTAATAAAATATTTTCTATTCATCCACTCAAGTTCAAATAATTTTTTTAAAACTTGTAGTGGATGACACTTGATGTTAATACAGTTTTTTCAAATATTAACTCATTCATTAAATTTAATTAATTAATTTTAGTTTTAAATGGGAGAAAAAAATTCCTCCCATTGTTTTCATAAATGAAATGAAAGATTTATCTCCAATGAGTGATGCCACAGAAATAAAATACCGCAACGATGATTATAAAATAATGCTCAATAAAGATAACGTGGGACATTCATGCTGCACGGGTTTATTTTATATATTTATGATTAAAAAGTAGGAATTGATTTAATTTTTTTTATATTACTTGTTTGTTTGTTTGTTTGTTTTCACATCGGCTCCTTTAACATAGCAATAAAAAAAATAGTTCTCATCTTCCGAACTATCTGAAATTTCAATCGGTTATAAATATAACTGTATCCAAGCTCTCTTTAAACTTTTGCAAAAAATATATGCACATTTAGTAGTGAAAATATGCGTTCTTAAAAAAAAAAAAAAAAAAAAAAAAAACATATTACAGGTTAAACACATTTCCCTTTTCTGAGGCGAGAAGCCTTCAAAAACACGTTGAAGCCTGCGCAATGAGACAATTTCCGTGTGGGAAAGAGAATGTGAATTTGACAGAATGCGCTTTTCGCTTTAAATCTATAGATTTTGCTTGCGCTTTCTATCAAGCGTAAAAAAAGGCAATGTATTTTAATAATCGAGTACGGTGCCCACGCGATTGAAACGGAAATTTTTGGGGAAAAACATGAATTGCAGTCAACAAATTACGCATGATTTTGAAGATAAACATTGAATGTTTATAAAAAAGTGTTTACTTTTTATTTTTTTATTTTTTTAACTATTTTTTCTTTTACACTTATTACATTTGTAAGGAATCGTAAGACTATTAAATCGGAGAAAATGAAAAACAAGTGGGTAAGTGTGATCGAAGATCGCAAAAAGGGTTTCGTTTAATATTCCCTGTTAAGATGGAAACTGCTTCACCTAAATGTTTAGAGGATCTTGTATGTGAACTTAAATGATGACTATTGTTCTTTTAAAATTACTTGGTTGATTATACTTTGAAGGTGAAGCAAAGAAGAAACGTGATCGTATATATATTATCAGGTTCAATACGTCGTCGGAATATTAAGTATAAAAGGGTTTACCTTTGAATCCCAGAGTGAGGTGTTGAGACAAACAGAGAGAAAGAATCTTGTTAATACTTCCATGAATTTTATTCTTGAAAAACCTCCGTGAACTTGGGAAAAGGTGCTGTTCTTTTTAGGTGTTGAATGCTCATAAAAGGTAAAGACTTTAAATATCTGTGCAATATGACTTCATGGTGAAATATAGCATTTATGAATTGATAATAAAATGAAGATATGATGTTTTACAAATTAAATAAACGACATGACTTCAAGTTCGAATGACGAATGGATCGGACACCAAGTCCGGCCATCGCGAAAGAAACACTAAAAACTCCGGTCGAACAAACGACCTACTCTGAACTCTACAATCACTAGAACTGAAATTTGAACAGCGCGCGACCATGGCGAGCGTGCGTAAAAGCACGTCTCAAAAACTCGCCGCGCGGAGATGAATGCGCCAAACTGGTAGACTCAATGAAGAGTTAACGCACGAAGGAGAAACAGCGAAACGCTGCCGTTCCGCGGCCTTACGCACATGTGCAAAGAGTGCCGGCTGCCTAGCCGCAAAAGCTCGTGATCCTAGGAGGAAGGTTACGAAACAAGCTGGCACGCGGCCAGGGGCGAAACGGGATGGAGAAATGAATTGAAACAGAGAGACTTTACGAAATAAATGAGATATGAAAGATGATCGCTTGATTAAACTTAAAATAATGAACGTAAAAAGAGGGAAAACGTAAGATTAATTAAATATAATATGTTACAATTAAAGATTGAATAATTAAGAATATGGATTTAACATATTGAAATACAGATGTGAATTAGGGAAATTCAAAACAAAATATATCAACACGATATTCCCTTCAAAACACTTTATCCTTTCTTTAATAAATCCAATTAAATTTCATTTAGCAACAAGAAAAAAAAAAAGTCATGTTTATTATAAAGTAAAAATTTACCAGTCTATTTTTCTCGTTTTTTCGAATATCTGAGCGGGCGAAGCCCGCTATTATACTCTGTCATAATAATATCTGTCATGTGGACTAAATGTGATACTTAAAAAAAAAATAGTTTATATAAAACAGATATTTAAAACTATTGTGTAATCCTCTGTAAACCAGGTCTTACTACAAATTGCGTATTTTAGAAAGTGAGACTTTTTGTGAGAGTTCTTTAAAAGTATCTAACATTGATTTTAAACTATATTGTTGCTAGCAAACGCCCATGTTTGAGCTAACCTTGTCCACAGATTACGGAAGATTAGTTATTTTATATTTTATTAGCTGTTACCCGTGACGTCGATCACGTAACATTAAAAGAAAATAAATGCATTAATTAAGGAAAACGTTTCACCCCCGATAATTAAAAACATACGTACTCTTTATAACAAACTCCGTTTTTTCGAATATCTGAACAGGCCCGATAGCGGTCGAAGCGTGCTATTATACTCTGTCATAATAATATCTGTCATGTGGACTAAATGCGATATTAAAAAAAAAAAAAAAAAAAAAATTCAAAATTAAACATGTTGTACACCTTCAAAATGTTAAAATATGCGAATATTTCCAAAATCGGGTTTTTATCATGATTCAATACGTTCCTCAACGTCATATTTACTATTCTCTATTATATTGATACTCGCTTTGTATTATTCTCAAACATTTGAAAAATCCGTTAAACTTCCGATATGACTTCAGATTAATTTACTTTTTAATTCTCTAATGACGTGATATTAATCTGCTTTCTGTACATACACATACTCGCATACTCCTTGTATTATTGAGAAATCTTTGAAAATTTCGTTTTATTACCATTATGACGTCATATGAAAATTTTTTCTACTGGTGAAACTTTTTATTTCATTTTTCACGTGGAAATCTTTCAATAGAAAATTAGTTATTGTAGAAAGAATTTTATTGTGGATTTTTAATGGTTGGCAACTGCTATAACGAAAAATGTTTCAATTCAATATTAAAAGGCTGTCAGAATTTTGGTTTTTTATCTCTATTTATTAAAATAATACAATTTTTTCAAATTTTAATAGTTTGAGCTTCATAGCAGCTATTTAGTTATAACTACACAAATTTTCATGCCTGTAAGTTATATAGTTTCTGAGAATGGCTCTGTGATGGACAGACAACGGAGCGGGGAGTAATAGGGTTTCGTGAGATGAACGAAATCCTAAAAAATGACCATTTTCAACATCTAATATGTTAAAATATATATAATTTTAAAACACAATTTTTGGAGAGATGGAAAATAAAAGTATGCTCTTCCATTCAAGATATTTATAAAATTACAATATGCAGAGCTAATAATTATTGGGGGCTTCAAACTGCCAGACATTTGTTGGGCAGAAAATTGGCTGGATTAAAAAAGAAATTTTACATCTAGAATAAAACTTTTGATGACTAATTATACTTCAGATTGTAACAAATACGCTGAATCTAAATAAATTTGTATTTAAAGCATTTTTATATATACAAAATTGTATTTAGCTTATGCAAAATTTTGAAATATTTAACATTTTAACCATCAAAAACAGTTTATTTTGGACAATAATAATAATAATAATAATAAATTAGGTTCAATTTATGCAGACTAACATAAATTATATCTTCTGAAAATATCAGGCAACTAGTCGGATATGCCAATCCCAAAACTTTCTTCTGTCTCACACAGGTTTCGCATACTCTAAAAACGAATCAGCACCAATTTATATCAAGGTGATGGAATGCTACAGAGTGATCAATTAAATTATTTGAATTTAAGTCTGACTGCATAGGATTTACCACTATATTGCTGTTAATTGATTAATATGAGTATTTTAAATTATCCGAGACGTATAGTATTTATTTTGCACCTATGACTCTAAGGATCTGATATGATAATTTATACTTAGAAATTTTATTAGACAAATTATCAATTAATTATAGAAAAGAAAAAGTTGCGTTGTGAATTATTTTTGAAGTTCGGATCCTCTTTGAGCCAATTACAATCATCAAAGGTTACCTGCAGAGAGTTATGTAACATTAAATATATAATGGCTTATTTTAAAACCTAGATTGTAATATTAAAGAAAACATTTCCTAAAATAAAAGACTTAATATTAATTCAATAAATTAAGTAAACAAAAGGAAAACTGACTAAAATTAATTGAATATAAAATTGAGTTTATTTACAAGGTAATTATAAGCATATGATTAAAAACAAACATAAATGTTTAAAAAAAATAAAAATATTCAATCCTAGTTGAGAACTGTATTCTCAACATTTATTTTCTGAGAATTACAGTTTATCATACTGAATTAAAAAATTCGATTTTGAAAGGCAGAGTTCCATACCCTAGAAGTATTTATTTGATTAGCCTTTTTATGTTTAGATCGGGGTAGGATCTTCATACACACTTAAATTCGTATTATTAAAAGAATATAGCTTAATTAAATAAAATGGAACAATGGTGAAGGAAGATTGTTTGTTACCTTATATTACTAGATAACGTTGACAGCAGGAGGTAATGGCTGACGCGTTTTCGCTTTTTCTTAGCGCGTACATTTCCATCTATTGGCACACACACTCAAAATCTGTTTTTTTAGTTAGAGAGCAGTCAACCTTCTACTTTTCCATCTTTTTTTGAATCTGAACTCTCAAGAAAAATCACATTCTTTTCGTGGAGCAAAAAAAAAGGGATGGAACCATTTTTCCCTTTTCACATAAAATTAAGGCCTTATACGTTTTAACTTCTTGAAAATTTGCATGTTTCGGCCATACCTCTGATTTTAGAGAGATGACCATTGGCATGCGGGCGAAATTTGGTACTCCCCTTGAGTGTTTCATAGGTCCGTCGGTACAATAGCGATTCCTCTTGACGCCGTGCTGTGTCTGGGAGGTAAAGATGCTTTGACTTGTGAGGTCTTCGTGCCTATTTAAGCTCTCATAAATAAATGTGTCATATTATTGTTCTGACAATTTTCTCCATGACATTTTTATTAGGTGTAGTTAAATCATTCGTGGGAACGGAAAACCAAATATTTCCTTGACTGCCGTGGTTCACTTTGTTCCACAATTATCTATCTGTATGCGCTGATCCTAAAATGGATCATTAATTTGTATTGTTCACTGTTCACTGATTAAAATGATACCAAATACTCTGCTAATATGCAGAAAAAAAACCAAATACTTTTTTTTTTATAGTGTGTGCTAGTTTAGATCTAGATGGTGGTATTTCTCACCATCACAAGGTTTAACTGAATCTTAAGTTTTATTAAATTCCATGCATTAGTATCTTCAGATATGACTATCGCTAAAATCGTGTAAATCCTGAAAAATGCAGCATAGCAGCGCCACATGTTGGGAGATTTATACCAAACCTAATCAACAGCAACTTATGTCAACGTCTAACTCAGTCTGAGGTTTGATGAAAATCCGTGCATTAGTTCTTGAGATATAGTTATCGTGAAAATCATGAAAAAAGTACCATAGCAGCGCCACCTTTTGGACTATTTACACCAAAACGGAATCAGCATCTTTTTATGTCAAGGCCTAACAGAATCTGAAGTTTGATGAAATTTCGTGCATTTGTTCTTGAGATACAGCTATCGTGAAAATCATGCAAAAAGTAGCATAGCAGCGCCACCTGTTGGGTTATCTGCACCAAAACGTAATCAGCGTCTATTTATGTCACGGTCTAACAGTATATGAAGTTTGTTGAAAATAAGTACATTAGTTCTTGAGATAGAGCTATTGCGTAAATCGCGAAAATGCAGCATAGCAGCGCCACCTGCTGGGCGATTTTCACCAAAAACTAATCAGCACCCATTTATATCAGGGACTAAGTGAATATAGAGTTTTATTAAATTCCGAGCATTAGTTCTTGAGATAGAGCGTCCACAATATTTTTGTCACGTATAGACAGACAGACAGACAGACAGAGTCACAGAGTCACAGACAGACATTTTCTAAAAATAGTCAAATCGTGTTCAGAACCTGCTAAAACGTATAAATCCGTCGAAAACCGGAAGTCGAAAACTTTCATGAATCCAATACTTTCTTCTTGTAAAGATAGAAGAAAGTAAAAATATTGAAAAGTTTTTGAGCTATGCTGCGCGTTATGTCCAAAAACCTCCTTTTGAGAAAATTGACATAAAAATTTTACAGAGGACCGTTCACACTTTATGGAAACGATTTTCACAATTAATTTCTGAACATATGTGCCATATTTTTTGAGCCAATTTTACTCTACAGTATAGCCCTGACTCTTGATTATAACTCTGGATCGAAATTTCCATCATAGTCTATTTTTCTCTTTGTAGAATAATATCAATTTTCTCCCAGACCTCAAGTCTTCCAATGTGTTGTGGATAGCGCTTTCTACCGCTCGCTTTAACAAACACATAGGTGGTGATAAATGAAAATTTATCGTAACACTGAATGAAACATGGCTTTATCCATGAACATAGATCTAAAGTGGTCTTTAGTTCTATGTTCATGGCTTTATCCAACTGAGTGTATCAAAAGAAAAGCAATTTTTTATCAATTAATAGAAAAAAGAAAGAAAGAAAGAAAAGAGATGGGTTTGTGAATGTAAAAAAAAAAAATTCTTAAAGAATTTATGATTGCTGATGAATTTTGTTATGAAATTAAATTAAAAGTCAAAAATGCAGTAAAGCTAAGGTGATTTCACTTTATGATCAGTAAAATATTTTAGAACCCATTTTTGAAGAAGAAATTTCAACTTTATATGAAAAAGACATTAATTGAGCTTCATATGAACAAAGTCTCTCAGCCGCTCTTCCCTAACTCAACTGGCGCATATTTAACAAAGAAAGAATCCGAACCGGAAATAAATTGTATCTAAATTGAAGAAATTCATGTAAAATCAGCTGATGTACCCTCCTCACCCCATCAATGGCCTTTTTCTGCATTTGGATTCTTTAAAGGAATTCACGAACATTGAAAAGACTTCGGAAAGTTTATACAAGAGGTATCGAGAAAAATTGACACAACTGTAACAAGGAAATTCTATTATCATAGAAATTTCGAGCCAGAGCTATAGCCGAAAGTCAAATCTATCGAACAAAGTCAAATTGATGGAAAGAATGCGTCATTTATGCATAGAAATTAACTTTGAAAATCATTTCCATAAAATGTGAAATTATTAAACTTATTTACATTTCGAGCGTTGTACATTTTGGGGTATAACTCTAGTAATTGTATGAATTTTTTAACGCGGTTTGTATTATAATGTTCAGAAAAAATTATCCTTTAATACGTATTTTTGTGAAAAAAATCGAATTTTTGAAAGTTTTAAAATCCTATAACCTTTTAATTACTAAATTTGCTATCACTCCCTGTAACCAACTTGCAAGCAGTGTATTAAGCAATCTCTTATCAACCAATTTATCGATTTAGGAAGTGAACAGTGAAAGTCATGGTTAACTATTAAGTTGATATAAAAATGGATTTTCTGTATTTTTCAATAATCATTCCAGATTTCACAGCTGTATCATGTCATTACAGACAATGGTAGAAAAATTAAGGAATGACACAAACCAGTAAAAACTATAGTCGGATGTGCCAATCCCAAAACTTCTTCTATCTCATACATGTTAATACTTCAAAGTTCGCTATCAAACTGCCAAAATTAAATGACTATCTGTGCCCATCATGAAGATTCTAAAGGTATGGGTACATTGAATTGTGTGCATTTAAAAAGGAGATATAAGAATAGCATTTCTCAAACAAATCATTGAATTTCGGCATCTACCTTCTTAGATGTCTGCAACCAAAATAACAACTGAAAGAGCATAACAATGACACCTGTTAGACAGTATACACAAAAGCCTAATAAAGATCTATTTATGTGAAAGTGTAAAAGAATATAAAGTTTGATTAAATTCCGTGCATTAGTTCTTGAGATATGACTATCGTGGAAATCATGAAAAATGCAGCATAGCAGCGCCACCTGTTATAGGATTTACTCAAAAATCTAATCAGCACTACTTTATGTCAAGGTCTAACAGAATAAGGAAAGGGCAGTTTTACAAATAAACAGTTCCATCAACCAATCTACCACTACATTTTTGTCGTAGCGATCATTCCAGGGATCGTTATGGCGACGTAAGCCAATCATATCATAGACCAGTTTAACGTAGACCAATCAAATCGCCCCATCTCATGTATACAGTAGGAGTCATAAAGAACGAACAGGTTTTTCTTGCGAACCAACAGTAATTTAACCAACAGTGACGCAGCTGCCCTTTCCTTATATGAAGTTTGATGAAATTCCGTGCCTTAGTTCTTGAGATAGAGCACACACAAAATGTTTGTCACATACAGACACACACACACACATACACAGACAGACAGACAGACATTTTCAAAAAACAGTGAAATTGAGTTCAAGACCTTCTAAAACGTATAAATCCGTCAAAAACCGGAAGTCGAAAATTTTCATGAATCCAATACGTATATAAAATTTGGTTCAATTCCATGCATAACTTCCTATACTTTTGGAGTATACAACAATGAAAATGCCACTAAAATCGCTATCATAAACGCCTTCTTTCGGCAGAATATGCTCAAATTCAACTGGGACCTGCCGGCTATAGTCAAAAACGTGATATGAAATTTAGATCAATTCTATGCATGATTTCAAACACTTTTCAATGATTGAGTAATGAAAATAGCACAAAAATTGCTATCACAGCGCCCCCTTCTTGTGGAATATCCGCAAATTCAACTGGGTCTTACTGACCATAACCAAAAACATATCTATGAAATCTGGTTTAATTGTATGTATTTCATACACTTTTCGATGATGCAATGAGGACACACAGACGGACATTTTGTAAAGACGTGTTTTTCGGAATCTCTGACCCGTAATACGTGTAAATATGTCGAAAAAAAGTTCGATTACAATTCTTTCTTCTATTATAGATAGAAAAAAAAGTAAAAAAACATTTTTCTTTATCATTTTTACAAGTTTTAAATATTTCCTATGCCCTTTTCTTTTCTATCCTGTTGCCAAGCAACTGAATTTCATAGCATACGAGGAAGAGAAAATTCAGGCTAATTTGACATTCTTAAAAATTAAATTTCTCAAAATCTCTGGGGAATCTTATATGTTTCGAAATATACAAATAATTCAACATTATTAATTGCGGATTTCTGGATGTTACATATTGAGTGAAGTGAGATAAAAATTAAAATGCCTTGCAGTTGCCGAAACGCTGAGGCGTACTGTTTAGACCCGAACAGTTTTTGTTGTCTGTTTGTTTGTCTGTATGTCTCGGGATAACTGCTGCAAAAAGCATCCTTTTAGTCTGTAATTAGCTAGGTATGTTGGTAAGGTACCCGGAATTAGCTGTATAGTTTTTGGTTAAATTTGGTTCATTTGTTCGAAAAATATAGAACATTTTCTTTTAAGTCATAATGCTTTTCAATGGGAAGTTAGACGATTTTTACATTTTAACATTCGTCGAAAGTTAAATGACTCATTGGAATAATTGATTTAAACGTTAAATTAATGGTTGCTAAATTTCCGAAATATGGATCTTGAAGTAATCCATCGCTTTGAAAATTTACCAATATATTTATAATACCAATATATTTATATTTATATATTTATAATTTTATAATATATTTAGAATTTCGAGATTAATTGTATAAATAAATTATTGGGAAAATTTACACATGAATTTGAGATATATAAATCCTTTGAATTTCTCATTTTTTACAAAAATTTCCAATGCATTTCTTTTTTTTCTCTCTCTTTTATTAAATGGCTGCCTAGTAACAGTATTTCAAAGGATATATAAAAAAAAAAAAAAGAAAATTCAAGTAAATCGCATTATTTTGAAGCAAAATTTTATTATAGCTGATTTTCGGATGATTCTAATTTTTAATATGCTTTTTCTAATTAAATACATGGAGATTTATTTTAACTGCTAAAGAAAGATGACGAAATAGGTGTTCCAAACGAAAATAATAAAACGTTGAATGTGTAAATTGAATATAAGTGTCATAACAGGAATTTATATTTGTATAACTATATTTATTACACAAAATTTTATTCCATTTCAGCAACATATGATGATATTTAATGGTTGAAAAATAAATATTCTTCCAAGGATAGGAACAAATCTCGTACAAGGAGATGGTTAATCTAATAAAATTACAATAGTAAATGCATTCAAACATATATATCGATCGTATACTCGAATAATGAAATAGCACATTTACAGGAAACTGAGAACATAAAATTAAAGAGACAACCGGAGGTTCAGGGAGGGGGGGGGGAGGGCAGAGCAACCCTGAAGGATGTGTTTAGTGTAATACTTCTAAAATTTCCAGAAGCTTCGATAGATCTTATATGCCTCTAAATGCACATATAACTTAAAAAGAAAAGGTACTTCTCTATTATCCCGTCGACCACTTTTCATAACAAAAAACTATCGCCAAACTGTAACGCTAAAAAATGGGAGAACGTTGCCATTGGAATATCAAAATAAATAAATAAATAAAATATAAGAATTTAAGGACACAATTGTTATTTTAATGAATGAAATAACTAATAGATCAGTAAAACATAATGAAAAATACACGCAAATGTCGAATTAAAAACCACTTGATGACATAACAAACACGTATCATGCTTCTGACATCAAGTAAATGGGACTGCATTTTTGGCGTTTAATCTTACAGTTTGGCGATAGTTTTTTGTTGTCGAAAGTGGTCGACGGGATAATAGAAAAGTACAAAAAAAAAAAAAAAAAAAAAAAAAAAAAAAAAAAAAATCAGATTTTAGGATATTAAATATTATGCAGATTACATTAACAATTAGTGATGTTAATAAACAATGATTTGTAGAGTTGACGTTGCGGCCTCTGATCTATAGATTTACTAGTAGCCAAAACTGCATCATAGTAATAGTAACAACTTAATACTAGAATAGGGGCGCAAAATTGACACAACTGCGCTGCCTTGTGGACGGGGTTGATAATGCCAATGTTCGCGCTTTTAGGATGACGTCATTAGGTATGACAAAACCTACCATCTACGCATTCTCCTGAGCATATATCGTGAATTTGTACTCACTCATGGAAGATTTATCTTGATTACCAGATTTATTGCCAATATTTTTGATACAGTTTGTTTCGATAAAATATGTACATTTAAAAATATTCACAATATCATTTTAGTTTCAGTAGTAAAGTATGTAAGCACTATTGCCTTTTCTTCCGAAACTAAAAATATCTATATTACTTTTAAATGCTAAAGGTGTAAAATTAACAACTATAATATAAATTAAAATAACTTTTATTAGTTGTTTTACATGTTTCGACTCTTCTGAGTCATTTTCAAAAACTTGAAAATGAATGTTGTTAACGCTTGTTTTTGAAAATGACTCAGAAGAGTCGAAACATGTAAAACAACTAATAAAAGTTATTTTAATTTATATTATAGTTGTTAATTTTACACCTTTAGCATTTAAAAGTAATATACTATTACAAGGTGTTATATTTTATTATATTGTTAAAAATATCTAGTGAATGTTTTTTAAATATAATTATGTTTCTGAAAACAAACTCTATCAAAAATATTTTGCAATAAATCTGATAAACAAGATACATCTTCCGTGCGCGAGTAAAGATTCACAATATATACTCAGGAGAATGTGCAGATGATAGATTTATACGTATATAATTTTCTATCTCGCCAATGCTCCTATATTGAAAGAATATTTTGCCCTCTAAACATATTAAAATGTATTGTTACCGGAAAAACACCTGTGTACCAAATTTTTATAATTTTAGCACATCAGAAATTGAGTGAAAATTCGATTACAAAATTCCATCTTTATGCACTGAACTACAGCGCCTAGAATACATAGTGTGGAAATCTGCTACAAAATAGTACTAAAAAAATTGTATCCAATAAATGTACAACGTTGCTGAAAACATTAGGATGGGATCGCAGCGCCATCTGCTAGCTCTTGACATTGCATTAGAATATTTTGGCTGGTGGTAAGTATTTTAAATACTTAAATTATATCCTTTTCTCCTCTGAATTAGTGATTTTTATAAGCTTTTTTAAAATTATGAAAGCATGGCTAAAAAACGTGATACGCATTTTTTTGTCTCTGGTTGCAACATTATCGTAGGAGCACCGTTGCACATTTATAGGCTACAACATTTTAGCACTTTTTAAAGCATTACAAGGATAGCCGGTTTCCACACTATGTATTCTAGGCGCTGTAACTGAACTAAAGTTACATGATAAAAGCTTGTAACAAATAATCAAACGGTGTCAGAAGTACCTCCCTAAATATAATTTCATTCTGTCGTACTTAACTTATATATTCCTTTTATTTTAATTTATCTGACTCCAATTAAACAACGACATTTCAAAACTAAAACTTTATTCCACTCATGAAACCAAACGACATTTCATTCTCATGACAACAAAGAGTTCCGTTGTCATTCACGACAAGAATTGCAATCTACTTTCAACAACTATAGCGTAAAATAATTTAATTGTAGACGATATAAAAATATTTCAGCATTACTTTTAACAAACGGGGTGAAAATTATTGTATAAAGTGTGGTAACTTTGGTTACAGCGCCTAGAATACACATAGTGTGGAAACCGGCTACCCTTGTAATGCTTTAAAAAGTGCTTAAATGTTGTAGCCTATAAATGTGCAACGGTGCTTCTACGATAATAAGGCGATCGCAGCGACAACTGCTTGCTCTTGTCACTGAGCTCCACAATTATTATAGAGCTCAGTGGCTCTTGTCAATGTAAACATTCTATTGTAAAAATTTAGTATATATATATATATTTTGATATTTTGAACAGTTATAAGTTCAAGCAATGACATAATAAAGCAATGACATAAAATAAATTGTAGAATAAACCTCAGAGGATTAAACTTAAAAAAATCATCGGAAAAAAAGGATTTGATTTTGAAAATATGTAGAAATAAAAATCCAGACAGCTTTAGCCTATTACTTAGTAAAAAAAGAAAAAAAAAAAAAAAGAAAAGAAAAAAAAAGAAAAAAACAGGATAAATAAAAATAAGGACATTTTTATTCACAGAAATTTCTGAATCATTAAGCAATTTTAAATATTAAAATTACATCGGAAAGCTATGTTAGCTTTATATGTTTGTAAAATATTTTCCTGCATTTAAATGACAGGGCTATGTTTACTTAAGTATAGTCGTATGTTAATTGTGCTAGTTTATATGTAAAATATAAAGTTTGAATCAGCCATTCGTGTGGTTATTGGAGATATTTTGAGGAGTTACAAAACTATAAAAAATAACGTAAAACTTGTTGTAATACAGATTAAAATATATATATATATATATTTTTTGCAATTTGTGTGAGTAAGTTTGGCAAAAATCTTTCCTATTTGCATTTTTTGTGTTAGTTGAATTAAAAAAAATACCCAAATTTGATCCATTCATAGCAGGTTCTTATTAATCTTGTGTATATAGAGTAAGCATACATAAACATAATGTGGAGTAAATGGGCCAGTATTGAACGCCTTTAAAGAATTTATTTATATTTTAAATATAGTTATAAATATTATATTCCAGTTTTTTTTAAAAATATTATAGTAACTTATCAACACTAAACAATCTCATAGTCACATTTCCCATCAGGAATTATTAACAGAAATAAATCAAAACGTACAAAATTTCAGCTATGGACACCATTCAAAAAAGGTAATAGATGATCGCTTTAATGGAGTGTAATTGGAATTTAATGAAACAAAATAGTCATTTTCAAATAATGGTACTTTTCAGTTAGCCGGCTGATTAAAATACTTACCAGACCACCAGCCGAAACATTCTAATACAATGTTTACGTTGAGAAGAGCTGGCAGATGGCGCTGCGATCCCATCGTTATCTTTTCAGCAACGATGTACAGTTATTGGATTCAATTTTTTAGTACTATTTTGTAGCAGATTTCCACACTATGTATTCTAGGTGCTGTACTTTGGTGGCTTAAAGAAACCCACGTATTTTGATAGATGGATACTGAAATATTATTACACATATTTATTTTAACATTCACCACGAACTTTCAATACATTATAACTAATATTTCCATATTTATATTAGAAGCAAACAGAAATTAATATGAATCTGTTGATTATTCGATCACAAGCTGTGTGTTTAACCTCCAGTGGTTCAACCCCTTCCGCTACGTGGCGTACGACCTTCATTGACGTCCCCACTTTTGATCTGCCGGACACCTCTGTCATACATCTTTGGACGCTTTCTATGTATGCAGTTTTGCTAGTAGCCGAAACATCGGTTGAGGTTTGGCCCTGAAAAGTTTTAGGTGTCTGTTTGTCTGTGTGTATGTCTCGCGATAACAGCTGCAAAAAACATTCCATTAGTTTGTAATTAGATAGGTATGTTGTTGAGGTATACGGAATTAGCTATATAGTTTTTGGTTAAATTTGGTCCATTCGTTCAAAAAATATATCTTTTCTGTCATAATGTTTTTCCATGGGATTTCAGATGATTTTCAAATTTTACCATTCATTGAAAGAAAAATGGCAAATTTGGATAGTTGATTTAAACGTTAAATTATGGGTGTTAAAATTCCTCAATGGCGGATCTTAAATTACTCCAATTAGTTTGAAATTTTGTCAATACATATGTCAGACATTCTAAATTATCTATGTATTTTTTGATGGATGTTTGTGCATCTGTTCAAAAAATATAAAACATTTCAACTTTTTTTTTTCAGTCTTAAGTCGTTACTTTTTCTCTTTTACTGTACCAGTTGACTGACGATTCTACTTCAAAACGTGCCATAAAAACAAAATTTATTAAAATTATTCATTCATTGTGATTTTCCCGATTACAAAAAATCTGGGAAAAAAAAAAAAAAAAAAAAAAAGATAATCTTGCAGTGAACCCTCCCCTCTTCTCTCTGACGAATATTTCATTTTTTATCCTAAAATATTCGTATAATAAGCAGTTGAAGAGCATAAATGCATGAAATAGTGTTTAATATAACATTCCTTCTGAATCTTTAGGAAATCTTATATGCAATGAATTATACATATAATCTAACATTAAATTTCGGATTTCCGGATGTTGGATATTGTGTGAAGAGAGATGAAAATTAAAATAAATATCTTGCAAAATTTATACTGAGGCGCCTGATCTGAAGATTTGCTAGTTTTTAAGCTGATAGTATGTAATAGTCATGAGGTTTTGAATTATGTAGTTTGAATGATAGCAGAGGCGACGGCACCAAATTATATGTAATAAAGCAACTTCATGTGAATTAAATAAAAAATGTGTTTAATAAAAAAATAAAATAAAATAAAATCGTTGGTTTACGGATGCTAAATAACATAAGATTTTTTCAGTTACCTCTCGGATATCGTCTATATATTTATTAAATCTTGGAATTTGCAATAAAAAATTATATTATTATTAATAATAATAAATAACAAATTAGAGATATGTTTAAATGCAATGGATTTTTTTTTTTTTTTTTTTTTTTTTTTTTTTGGTAAAAGCATTATTTAAAAATTCTTTAATGTAACAATAATAAAAAATATCCAGCACCAATTTTATGAATACATATTAACGTACGTTTTTGAAGTTTATAATAAAGCGCAAGGAAATAAAAAAAATAATTCAATTAATATGTTATTTACTAATAATACTATAAATTATTACTTATTGTGTAGAAAATTTAAACAGAATGCAACATCCAGCCCTCCATTTAGAGGGGGGTCATGTGTATTTTGAAGGAAGGGGGAGGGGGGGGGGTCATATGTCTTCATGACAATTTTTGTATCTTAAGTCCAAATTGGCTATTTTCTAACCTAAACCTGAATTCTTTTCATTCCTAAATGCATGAAATTTGCAGAATATTCGTAAATTAGGGATGCTACTGGTCAGAATTTTTTTTCAGGGCAAATAACAGTAATTTTTTATAAAAAAAACTCGCCATATTCGATCGTTCGATTAGGCGAAATTTTCAATAAGAAATTACTGCTATTTTCTCTGAAAAATTCCTTGAGCCATAGCAGCCTTGGTAAATGTATAAAATTTGTAGGTTCTATGTTCTATTCAGATACCAAGAAATAGGAGTTATCATTTTTATTTTTTATTTTATTTAATTTTGCAGAAAATGTTACAAAAGTTCACATTTTAAGCCGACTTTTGAGGGTCAAGAGTCATGGAAATGTCGTCTTGAGGTTGTAATTGGATGCAATTCAAGATGTACGACATTTATAGAAAAATATAAAACGTTGTTCGATTTTTTGATGCCTAAATGATTATTTTATAGAAATGTTCTTCGTTTAGAGGGGGGTCATGACCCCCATGACCTCCCCCTTGGATCCGCGCTTGCATCATATACCTTGAAGCTAACAAAAATTTAACAGAAAAATTTACTAAAGAATTTAAAATACCTCTCAAATCAGAAATATTACAAAGAAATTTATTTATTTCTTTTTAAATTAGTTTCTTCCTTGCGATATCTAATAAATAGTCCAAATTGAATCAATATTGCTCCTTCAAGAAGCAATACAGAATTGATATACAACATTGCTGTAGAAAGAAACGCATGCACACACATATATATATAAAATGTCATTGTAACACAATCGTGGAAGTGAAATTGCTTAAAATAAAAATAACGGTATAATATGAATGAGTTTGTATATTCAATATTCTTTATAGTAAGTAGAATATATTGTAGAAACACACACACATGTATAGATAAATAGGATTTTTTTTTTCTGTGAAACAATTAAAAATATCTTTATAACAAAATAAACTTGAGTCATGAAAAACAACACTCAATTGAATCAAATTCACCTCTGTCTATAAATAATTGTTTAAAAACAACACAAAATGTTATCTTTATAACTTAATCGTAGAAGAGAATTTTTTGTAAGATAAAAAAATAACTGTATATATGATTAGGAATGAGTTTGTATGTTCAATTTTCTTCATATTTAATAACATATTGTACAAACACATTAAATATAAATTGGAATGTTTTTTCGGTGACACAATTAAAAATGCCATCATAAATTCAATATTTATATATACAAACAAGTCTTGTAACAATGTCTTTTTTCTATTTTATCTATAGTATTGTTTAGTTGTGAGTATGCGTAGATGACTAGTACCTGCATTTAAAAATACTTTTACTTAAGATTATTAGATTAAATGGAACTCCTGAATTATTATTAATGTATAGCTGCTTTTTTATATTTATTAAAAAAAAAAATAATAAAGGTTTTTGTAATGTATTTAAAATGCTTTCTTTTATTAGCATGCATTCGAGTAACGATGTTCGTTCTTGGGTGTGGGTGCATTTAACATGGTGGGATGTTGTAGGTCGGGTTGCGGGACTATAAAAATAATTTTCTTGTTGGGTTTCTAGCTTACTTAAATTGAACTCTATGCAATTCGGTGTTCAATCTTTCATGTTAAATTTGTAAATTTTAAACAACCCTGCAGGGTCACACCCGGATGTTATGTAAACGTATCTCGTCTCCGATGGGTGCGGCCTCAGAGGCCTATGGGTGTGGCGAAGAATTTATTTAAAGGAAGGGTGGAGCAAAGTCTACGAGATTGGAACTTTGTCGTTTTAGGCTGAAAATTTAAAGTAATTGTGAGTATTTAAGAAAGTAATTCATACTAATTAATGGTTATTATGTAAACGAGCATTCTTTATAAGTTTCTTATTCACGTGTTTTTCAATAACAGATTTTTTGTAAGTTTGTATAGTTTATTCCCATGCATACTACTGAAACATTATTAAATAGTATCGTAATTTTAATAATATGTTTTCTAATGAATATTTGGAGTTATGAGAGTTTCCACAGATTCTACAACTGTCATACTGAAAATTTTTTCAGCGCAGGCCGCAAAGATAAGTTTACTTCGTTAAGTGGAGCCGCAACACACTACAGTAATATAATAACTTAAAAAAAAAAATAGAATTTAACAAAAGTAATTTTAGAAAGCAGTATAATAAAAGGCTAAGCTTTGGAATTAGCCTGCTATCCGCCATCTTGTTTTTTTTTTACATCAAAACACATTTGTTTTGTTTCTCGTTTCCAAAATAATTTTCATCCATATTTACTTATTATAAACACGTTATTTAATTTTATTGACTAATTTATTTACATTTAATAATAAAAGTTAAAATGTTTCGATTAAAAAAAAATAAGATGGCTGACCGCGAGCGATAAATCAAAACGTTTGATTTGTTTCTGATATAATCAAGGTAAATCAAAACATTTTAACTTTATTATTAAATATAAATAAATTAGTCAATAAAATTAAATAACATGTGTTTATAATAAGTAAATATAGATGAAAATTATTTTGGAAATGAGAAACAAAAGAAATATGTTTTGATTTAAAAAAAAAAAAAACAAGATGGCGGACAGCAGGCTAATTCCAAAGCTGTTCCTAATAAAATTAATATAATTAGCACCAGATATATAATATGTATAAGACGACGTAATATAATAAAGCAAAATTTCCAAATTTTAAAGATTAAAAAGAAATCAGATTAAAAGAAATAAATGGGACTTTTGTTCAATGCAAAAGCTTTATATCTTTTTAAAATATGAAAATATATAGTTATCATTATTTTTTTTTAGTTTTTTTTTTTAGTTTTAAATAATGTTTAATTGTGATGAAGTTTGAAAAATAACATCTCTGTAACGCAAATATGATTACGTAGGACCTTTTCACCAAACAAATGACGTACTTTTAAATTTTAAATAACTGTGCACATTTTGTTTCCCCATTGAAATATATAAAATAGTAATGAAGATCTTGAATACCTTTCATGAATGCCTCAATTTCTTATAAATATGGATTAATAATTAAGCGTTTGGAACCGCACATAAAAGGTCGCCCGGCCACATGCAGCCCGCGGGTTACAGGTTGAATATGGCTGTCTTAGAGCGAGTGAGAAGTATTTTCAAGTCTTTCGCCTGTTTTTTCTTTATTTTTGACACTTTTAAAATAAATTATTTGTTATATAGATACATATTTTATCAAGAGCTATTAAAATGACTTCATCTTTATATTTTCAAAGTAAACCTGGGTGGTTTCACGTTTCAAGTATTTGATGACTGTATGAACAGATGAATTAGAAGAAATACAGTGGAACTCCAGTTATACGTTACCTGATTTCTACGTTACTCTCAGTTATACATTTCAACTCGGCGGTCCCGCCCGTTTGCTATTAAAAAATTAGCTGAGTTATACGTTTTGTGGTTAAGGCACCACTCCGCTAATCGCTTCAGAGCGTAGGAAGCAAGGCCGGCGGTGTTCGACTCCCGCCAGCTCCATTGCACGCACTTTGTGGAGCTGTCGGATGTAACTGTTGGTGTTCTAAATTTCCTTGTACTTTCTCGTCAAGATTTATGTAATTGTTCAAGTCATGTATGTGTTTCTGTGAAAAAAAAAAAAATGTATATGGATCATTCGAGACGACAGCCTTGTAGCTATAGGTCTCAAAGCACCACCCCCCCTTCAAAGTCAAAGTAGTTGTACCTTTCCCCCAGTTATACGTTACGTTTTTGCGTTCCAGGCGAAATTTTGCCTGTCTTACACGTTTTGCAAAAAATAATTTTTTCCGAACCTTTGATACGCCTTGCCTTCCATCTCTGCCGACCACCGCCCTAAGGTTTCTGGGGAAAAAACTACGGAGCAAGTTTGCTTTTCAATGTCGGCTTTGCCGAAAAGAAACAATCGAAGATTAGTGATTATTTCAATAAGATTCAGTAAACTACTGAAATGCCCTTTGATAAATTATTTACATGCCAAAGCGATTCCAGTGGTTTTTTTTTAAGTACTCTATATGAGTAAAAAAGTATTTTTAATAAAGCTTTTATGATAAAATAATCTCAAGTGTACTTTTCTTATGTACTTTTTTTTTTTTTTCTTTTTTACGCTGTTCCATTTTCGCGGATTTATGTCAAGGGTGCAATAATACTTATGAAACTTCTGTTTTCGATATAAAAGGTAACAAATTCCTCAACGAAACAAAATTTTGACGATATATTTAAAAAAAAAAAAAAAAAAAAAAAAACAAGTTGGAAATTGTACGTCAAACGTTACAAACGAGGTGCGTTCGTACGCACGTTTTAGAATTAAATTCATGATATCCCGTGCGTGGAACGGGTTAAACAGCTAGTTAAGTATATATTTTATGACACTGTTCATACAAATATCTTAACTAGTTATATAAATATTCAGATATATATGTATCAGCTAGTTATATAAATATTCAGATCTTGATGATTTTTAATTCTGTGAAATGAATTATATCGTCTGCAGATTAATTTCTGTCATAAAATAAGTATCTCGGTCGCTTGACGATTTAACATCCATCGGAAGCTCCTATAACAAAAAAGCACCGATTAAAAAAAAAAAAATTCAAATTTCTTAATAAATATTTTTATTAATATCTCCTAAAGTTTTGATTCTATTTTAATAAAATTTGAAATGTCTCGACAAAATTCTGCCAAGATAATATATTTCAAATTGCAAACCATTTGGTTGGGTAGTTTTTGCGTTGTTATATGCGGACAGACAGACAGACAGACAGACGGACGGACAGACGGACGGACCAAGCGACGACTATAGGTGCTATGTATTTATATAATTACGAACGCACCTAAAAAATCAGGTAGAACATTGAGTTATACGTTTTGTTGTCCGGTCCCGGGCAAAACGCATAACTGGAGTTCCACTGTAACTCGTGTATATAGTATATAGCTCTAAAAGGAATTGACGATTGCATTTTGCTTTTTACAATTACTTTATAATTGATTTTAAAAAGATACTTGCGAACTACATAATGAAGTAGATTTTTCGATATTGAATATCATCCAAATATATTTCAATTTAGACTCTAGTTATATTATACCTCTCGTTATTTACCGTATGTACTGTATTCCCCTTCAGAATTCTCTTTATGATGTCAAGTTAATAAATGTTACTTTTTAAAGAAACGAGATCGACACCAGAATCTAGAAACAAATTTATTCGAAAATAAGTAAAATCTTTTCTTCATGTACTTTGTAAAAGGGAATTTTTCGTTCCAAAATTCTGGTGCCAATGTAGCATTTAAGGATTAAAATTAAGATACTTTACGTACGACGACACCACCCTGGTGTCGCCGGACGGCAAAGTGTTAATATTAAATTTATATATTGGCAGAATTTCCGCATTAAATAAAGGAATGTTTCAACTCCGAAATAGTGTTACGCAAAATACGGGAATCTTGTGACTGTAGATATATTTCATGCAAAGATTTTAAAACAGAGGTTCTGTCGTCCATGAGTTGGAAAGAATGGGAAAACGTACCTCATTTTCCTGTCAGCTACACCCCAATTTCTAATAAAGCACATGGAAAAAAAAAATATATCAAATATATAAGAAAAATATGCATATTTAATTTATAATGCTGTAAATTATTGCTTATGTAGAACAAAATTTGAAAAAAATGCTGAAGAAAGCCCTTGAAAACTATAAAATTGTTTAAATGACTTCAATTTGCATATGACGTTAAAAAAAAAAAAAAAAAAAAAAAAAACTTTTAGTGCAAAATACTATAGAAAGAAAATAATTATTTGTTTTTAAACTAAAGTAAGTACAATTGGTGAGAAGAAACTATATACATGCTACTCTAGTTAATGTTATTCTGTCATGGAACAACATTAATGATAGAACATTTACTCCTTAAGGTGGTTTTCAAATAACCTGCTCAACAACGCGAAACTTTCTGACACATTTTCTGACTCATTTTTCCACGCAAAGGCATAAAATTGGAAGGCTCGACTATTTAAACTATTTGGAATCGAATGGTATTTTCCCTTTTTACTTTCTTCTATATATAATAGAAGAAAGTAAAGCTTAGATAACTATTAACTGCATTTAAAGGTACTTTTAATTATAAATAGCAGATTAAGTGAAACTTTTAAACAATTAAAGCAAAGTTATTATTATTATTATTATTATCGTATATATATTATTTCTCTTGTCAACATCCCTTTTTCTAAGAAAATACGAAACGTAGAACGACGAATGAGATACCGTATGAAAGGATTTTGAACAGGCTTCTGACATAGTACACTTACATTTTCCTAAAACATGTTTCTTGATTAAAATTTGCTGATAATTAAAAATTAAATCGGCATTGTTTTCATGAAATAAATGAAAGGTTTTCCTCAAATTACTGTTGCCACAAAAATAAAATAACCCATTATAGGATACTCAGCAATGATTATCAAAAACACGGCATGGGTTTATTTTATATTTATGATTAAAAAGAGAAATTGAAATAACGTTTAGATTTATATTTCTATGTCCCATGTTTTTCCTGAAGCGGATGACGTCTTCCTCTAATGCAGTTAAAATACGATTGTTAATTTTTTTTTCTCGCGCGTGCCTTTTGCAATCTTGGATCCGTTTTTACTCTAACTTTGATGGAATAAATTGGATGTTATTCTGGCTTGACTAAAAAGTAAATGTTGTTTGCAGATATTTTTAACATCACTTTTTCTTTATAAGTTTAAACCTGCATCTAATAAATACACTGCTCAAAACAATTAAAGGATATTTGAAGTTTTATATAAAATAAAGATATAAACGAAAATTTTTTTGCCGAAAATAGAAGAAGAGAATCACAAATGCAAATTTTTCTGGTTTTCAAACTGTGGAGTATGCAAATTTTGAGTTCGACGTCAAAAACGTCGCTTCAGCGGCAGCGAATGAAATTTGACTTTCAACTAGATAAAAGAGAATGAAGACAAGGATGATCGGCATTCAGTGATTGCTTTGTTTCGATGAGTACGATGTCTCAGCGAAGTCATTTGACAGATTCAGAAGCTTGGAGAATTGTTGATAGGTTAGAAGGGGGCCAAACTCAAGCCGAAGTAACGCAAGCCATTGGAGTGTCACAAAGTGTCATTTCCAGGATCTGGAACCGTTTTTTGGAGAGTGGATGTGCAGGCCGAAGACCAGGGCAAGCTCGTAGACGGGCAACAACGCCCAATGAAGATCGGTATTTAGCGTTAACAGCACGGAGACACCGAAACATGAACGCTACTCTTCTCCAACAACACCTTCGCTCGGCTACAGGCACCACGATTTCAACTCAGACTGTCCGAAACCGGCTCCATGCTGTAGGTCTGTATGCTCGCCGACCGATGGTATGTGTTAGATTAACATCAAGGCATCGTCGCGACCGCAGGGAGTGGGCAACCGAGCATGTCAACTGGAGGAGAAATGAATGGAGCAATATTCTGTTTTCTGACGAGTCCCGTTTTTCTATGCATCCGGATAATAGGCGTATTTTCATCTGGAGGGACCGTGGCAGTAGGAATAATCCTGCGTTCGTGCACGAAAGTGTCAGATTTGGCGGTGGAGGAGTGTTGGTGTATGGTGGCATCTCCATTGACGGGCGCACTGACCTCTACATCATTCGAGATGGAGCTCTGACTGGTCGCCGATATAGGGATGAGATCCTCAGACCTATTGTAGTCCCTTACGCTGCAGCAATCGGAGATAACTTCATTTTAATGGACGATAACTGCAGGCCACATCGTGCAAACCTGGTGGAGGATTTCCTTTTCGAGGAAGGAATCGTTCGAATGGAATGGCCAGCGTGTTCTCCAGACATGAATCCAATCGAGCACGTTTGGTACGGTCTAGGAAGACGAGTTTCTGGCCGCCAACAACCCCCACAAACTCTCCAAGAACTGGAAAGAGCTCTTCTGGAAGAGTGGGGCAGAATACCCCAACTCGTCATTAATAGCCTCATTGAGTCCATGCCTCAAAGGTGTTCAACGTTGCTGGCCGCCCGTGGAAACCATACCCCCTACTGAAAATGATTTTCTTTGAAGAAAACACCTTTTCTTATTCTTTTTTTCTCATATGCACAAATTGTGTTTTTTTCCTTTTGTACACAAATGCGCAATAAAATGCATTTTTTTCTGCCAAACATGTGTAATTTATTCTCATATAACCTACTATGTCTGCGACCATGTATCAATCAGCTAAAAAGTTTCCCAGATACAAAATCCACCTAAAACTGCAATATCCTTTAATTGTTTTGAGCAGTGTATTACATATAGATAAAAAAATATTAGATTGTACTGCGAAATCCTCGCACGGGCCCACTGGTTATTATTATTATTATAAATAAATATTTTTGTAAAGTATTTAAAATGTATTCTTTTACTTCGGTAATCAAGTCGGACTCCGGTAAAGATGTTTCTTGTTCGGTTTCATATAACATGCTGGGGTGTGGGTCGCGTTGTGGGACGATAAAAATAATTTTCGGCTTAGGTTCCCAGTTGACTTCACACTTCAGATGAATTTGGTAACGATTCAGTTATCTTTTGCGTCAAATCATTAAAAATTAAATAACCAGCAGTATATCCATAAGAAAATGAGTTAAATATATCTAGTCTCTAATATTGATAACAATATTTCAATTACGATCATTAATACATATCCGGTGGGTGTGGCTCACATTTATTTAAATGGAGGCGGGGCAGAAGCAATAGAGAGAGAGAGAAAAAAAAAATCTTCGAGATTTGAACAATGCGGTTTTAGTCTGAAAAATAAATGTATTAGTTGAGTGTTTAAGAAAGTAACCCAACCACGTAAGTATCGGTCAATTTAAATTGATTTTCTTTTGTTTTAAAAATTATTTTTGCTGTTATCTGCATGCAGTAATGATAGTATTATGTCTATGCATTTTGCAATGATGAAATTTGCTTTTTATTTGAACGCCGCGATGCAAATTGTGTTTATGTTACATTTTAAAAGAGTGCCGTTTTCAAGACGCGCCCAGCGATTATAATTTTGGAACAGATGTACCATCAGTTCGCCATCTTGTTTTTAAATTCAAAACACATTTGTTTTGTTTCTCATTTCCAAAATAATTTTCTCCATATTTACTTATTATAAGCACCTTATTTAATTTAATTGACTAATTTATTTATATTTAATAATAAAAGAAAACAAAACAAGATGGCGGACTGAGGGCGAATGGTGCATCTAAGCCGTAAATTAATTATACAGATGTATTTATAATGTATAGCATAAAACATTTGAGAGTGTTGGATTTTTATAGCTGGAAATAATAAATCAATATGCTTTATTATGAAAGTGAACGATTTTATTTATCTAGTTCTGCCATCTGTTATTAATTATCAGAAGTAACTTTTAATGTAAATCCCCTTTTTTCGGAGCGAAATTTAAACAACAGTTTTTATTTGTGGGCGGGTAAAGTAAAAAAAAAAAAAAAATCTCACAGAATTCAGTATTTTTGTGAAACTAATACCTTACAAAGAATTAAACCTGCAAAAATAAAATCAAATTCATATAAGCGAAAATAGATAATTTTACAATTGTAAATATTTTTATAGAAGGAAATTTAACGAACAGTTTTCGTTTCTCTGCACGAAAAGTATATAACTTAATTAATTAAATTAAAATGTAGTCTTTTTGTGAAACTAATGGCTTTCTAAGATATAAATCCACAAAACGAAATCCAAATTCTTATAAACACGAATAAGAGAAAAATGGATAAATGAATGATAAGCAAAGTGTTCATTGATGGAATTTATATAGGGGTGATTCTATATAATATCTTTGTTATAGATAAGCAGTATAAAGTGTGGTAAACTGAAAATTAGTTAATATTTACTAAAGATTCGGTTCTATTTGATAAAAGACGACAAAAACACAATAAACAGATTTGGGAAAAAATGGGAACAGATCCACCACTATTTACGAATAGCATTTTTTGCCTTATGACAGAAATCCTGGGCTTAAATTACACAACAATTATTATTCGAAAATAATGGGATTTCCTGGATAGGTCCTGTGCTCCGTGTGTCTATGATTTATTCTGGCTTTGTAAGAAAAAAAGAAAGGTATCGTTTTACTTCGTAAAAGTTTTATATAATTGCATATGGTTTATTTTTTCATAAGGATAGTCTACATATTCTGAATTCAATTCTAAAATGTTAAAAAGCTACAGTATACTCTCCCTCCTCTCACCAAAGAAAGTGGAAATTCAAATTTCTATCTATTTTTAATGTTTAATGAATGAGATGTATTTTACTGAAAAATAACCCCATCAATATTAAAGAAAAACGTCGTTAATTTAAGTCCTATAATATTTTATGTATTTTCTTACTTTTTGTTTATATACTTTGCAAGATACTTTATAAGAGCCCAAACATAACGCGTCTGCATATTTTTGATAAAAATCTTATTGAAATACTTAGTATTGATTAATGGTTCAATTATTAAAAAAATATATTTTTGAAACATATGCTTTTTTTTTTATCACTATTTGGATAAACATGGTCACCCCCCCTCCTTATATATACAGGGTGCAATATGTTATGTATCACCGACGTTTAATTTCTCAATCGTTGGTCGTAGACATATTAGTTCCAGTTACAAAAACGTTTTAAAGGAGGTAAATATTCATGTTATGGCATTGTTTAAAGTAAAAAATCAATTTTATAAAAATTACGAAATTTAACTTTTTATAAGGTCCCCCAATCCCTATAGATATATTTAGTAAAAGTTTAAGACAAAAAGATTGATTTCTGTTCTACAAAAATTGACACAGTTATTAAATTTCAAAATTTGAGATTTTTGCACATGATTTTGCCTTTTATTGGGGAATCAGTTAAAAAATCAATTAAAGTAATTCGAGATCGAAATCAGGGTGCAATGTCCCTTTTACGGCGAAACCACCTTTAGCCGGTATCATCAAATCAGGGTAACACCGAAGAGTTATTTCATCTAAAAATTTGAGATAAGTTTTAATGGTCTAAAATCTAAATTTCTAAAATCGCTGAAATAGGTGTTTAATAATTTTTTAGTAGATTTGTTTTTCTGATTTTCGCGCTCCTACCTATATCTGCTGCTGAGATATGGCGAAATGACCTAAAACATTTGACTAACCCCCCTTTAACCCCCTTCTGGGGGGTTTCTAAAATCGCTGAAATAGGTGTTTAATCATTTTTTTTTTGCAGATTTGTTTTCCTGATTTTCGCGCTCCTACCTATAACTGCTGCTGAGATATGGCAAAATGACCTAAAACATTCCAACCCCTCTTTAACCCCCTTCGGGGGCGAATTTTCAAAAATCCCTTCTTATTGCTTGCTTAGGCCATAACAGCAATCTACAGTCCAAATTTCGTGACCCTGACTTTAGTAGTTTCGGCTGGGCGATGATGAGTCAGTCAGTCAGTCAGTCACCGTTTCCTCTTTATATAATAGTATAGATAATAAATTTTGCCAAGACGAAATTGCAAGGGGCAGGAGAAAATTCAGTTGTAAACAGGTTTTCGTCTTATTAGGTACATTTGTAATTCCTATCGTAGCGACAATGGAATTTTTACGTTTAAGAAAGGATTCCGTTATAGACAGGTTCCGTTTTAATAAGATTTACTGTCATTTTATGTTCGATTTAGAAGCTGCTGTCCCGTCTTTTGTAACATTGGACCTGGCCCACTGGTCCCGACCCCTTCCCCCTAAAAAAAAAAAAAAAAAAAAAAAAAAGGCAACCGGACAAATTTGGTAGATCTCGGTTCTCTGCCAGCCTTAAGATAGAAACTGAACCGATAATTGCAAAGATTAAAAAAAAAGCTATTGATTCAGATTCAAACGCTTTATCAGTAGAGGATGTTTTTTATCGTTCGATTGAGTTATCTTCATATTCAAAATCTGGAAATTGGAGGAGAGGTGGGGGAGAACTATTGCTAAATAAATGATTGCTAAAATAGGAGTGTGACCCCTTGAGAATTATCTTTTGTTGTAAGTCGCATGAAATTGGATGTTCGATAATGCATGATTTAAGAAACGAAATAACGAGACTCTTATGAACAGTTTCAAATTTTGCTATAGCGCATAACCTTTACAGGCGCATAGTATTTTTGGGCCTAAAATGTTGACCTGATTGAATGACACCAAAATTTACGAACAAATTTTATTTGAAAATAAATACAAAAATTTCTTTGCGTACATTATACTAGAATAATTTTATTCTAAAATTCTGGCCATTGTGGCATTTGAGGATTAAATTTAGTTGTATAAATAATATACCATCGCCTGTGAAACGGTTGATAAACAAATGTGAGATATTTTTCACCAAAATTAAAAAAAAAAAAAAAAAAAAAAAAAAGAAAGAAAAGAAAAGCTGTAAAATCACTTTTTAAGAAAAAATAAATAAAACTGAGTACAAGAACCTTATTGCATTGATATTTACTTATTGCATATCAGTTGGCGTATTTTAATAAGAGTGATATGGCACAATAGACTGCTTTTGTGGTAATCCTATATTGTTACTGTTATCCATATTCACTTTAAATCCCACTGTTGCCAATATCGCTCCTTCTGACACGTAGTAGACGATTATACATTCAAATCTTTGGCAAAAATCCTTGTAATATATATATATATATATATATATATATATATATATATATATATATATATATATACACACGATATGACTACTATTTAAAAAACATAACTGTGGTACTATTTAGTTTTCTTTATTCTAATCTCCTGAGGATATGTCAATCTTTTCGAAACAGAACATAAAACATAGGGGGGGGGGGCGGACTAGAAAACGAACAGAAAGATAAACATATATTGCAAACAATTTTTGTATAACATACAGAGGCGCACAGAGTCAGATAGATTAAACTTATTTTACCGACTCGCGGTTCGGTTAGGCGTTTTTAGGTAGATTTCGTAAGAAATATTACCTATTACATTCTCACCTAAGTTGGAAATTTTGAAAAATTTTTGCAGATCTATGCCGATCATGACTCCCAGAACCCCAAAACATCCCCAGTTCAAAACTTTATCTATCTATCACGAATCGATAAATCGCAGCCGTCCAAAACTCCAAAAGTTCAGTTTTCTCAAACATAGTGTAAAATAAATGTGGTGGCGCCATCTAGCGAGCATTCGTCATGTTTAAGCTGATATTTTTCTACAGTTATTAGCAATTTTAATTTAAACTGCTTTGAAACAAAAAGGGAAGGGGGGAGGGACTCTATATGTAGGGTTGATATAAAACAAATTTTGTGAAAAATAAAATTTTGCAATTAAAGACAATTTAAATTAAGAATTTATTAATAATAGATTTTTTTTTCAAGGGTCCCTTTTGATTAAATTAAATTTTGTGAAAGGCCCTTTTTAGTAAATAGAATTTTGTAAAGAGGCCCCAATTTTTCCGTATATTGACTTTAGATATAAGCTGTATTTATCATTATATATAAATATAAATTATATTTTCCAGTTTTTATTGGTAATATTTATAATTATTAATAAAATATTTATAATGAGATATTTTAAAACCAAAATCTTGTTAAACATTTAAACTGTAATTATGTAGATTTTATCTTTAATTAATTTTGTACAATCTTTTTGGGCCTTTTTTTTCAAAAATACATGTAGATTTTTTTTCTCTTGTAAAAATACTGCTATAGTATCGAAATTGAGATTTTACTTTAAGAAAATATTCAAATGGTGTAGTGTCTTCACTGGTGCACCCAAGATTTCCGTTTGGGAGCGGTTTTGAATCATTGTTATTGAACCAGGTGTCGATCCAGGCAAAACTTGGGGCATATTTAGGGCCATGTCACAAAATTCCATTTAATACAATAAATAGAGCTCTTCTCAAAATTTCTCCAAATAAAACGACTTATTTATAAAATTCCTTTTATTTAAAGCAGACTTCTTTGCGAAATTTTTCTTCATAAAATAGACCCCTTCACAAAATTCCAGTTCATAAAAACATACTCTTCATTAATTATTTTTATTTTGTTAGGTTTTATAAATATGTAATTTGCAAATGATATGAGTTCATCAGAAAGGTAAATTTTAGCAGAAGTACTTAACAAAGTTATTAATAAATACTTGTTTCGAATTTGAGTAATTGGATTTCATCTTTCTTTCCTTAATGTTAATATTCACAAAAATATAATAAATTTCACAAAATCCCCCCCCCCCCCCCCCATCCCAGGCAAAAAAGAAAAGAAAAAAATAAAACACTTCCATCGACCCTTATGAACAATTTCATTGTTTTATATGTGTACGACTTTTTTATTTCCTTAAAAAAATGTGTTATAACCGAAGTAAAGCAAACCACATAGTCATCTAGATATGAGTTGAAAGCTATTTCAAGCCTTCATAAAATAGCCCCTTTTAAAACGAAACGAAGAGTAGTGGCGTCAAAATGCATGTGCTGCTGCTATTTCTAATTATTTCTCTCTATCTTTCTTTTCCTCTCCCATTTTGCTCTTAAATTGCTTCTTTTTATGAAGTTTTGAAACAATTTAATGCTAATTTTTTAGCTATTTTGTGTTTCAGTTACTTTTTACACATTATTTATTCACCATAACGGTCCTTGTACTCATCTTATATGCTGTCAATTGGTCTGTGAGGAGTTTTAGAAACCGTAAATCCAGTTTTCTTCTGTGGCAGTGCTAGCTCAAATATTGACTGCAAAATTTTTACTGCTTTTAACAAAATTCTGATTTTTAGTAAAAGGCTCCTTATAGTTCTTTCTTATTAATAAGTAAAAAAGAAATTTATAAGTATAAAATTTAATCTTAATAATATGGTTAAATTTTATACTTATAAATTTCTCCTGAGTATCATTCTAGTGCTATACAATCATGTTGGGTGGGTGGGTGGGGGGGGGGGGTGTCATTATCTTTTACCTAAAAAAAGTCAAGTGACTGAACTGTGAGCACATTAGATATAAACCCATATAAATAGAAATAAATTATTTTAAAATGTTACGGTTTTATATGCAATTTAAGATAAAAAATATTACATTATAAGAGGGGGGGGGGGAAGAGCCAGAAATTAGCTAATTTTAATTTATAAGGACTTGTAAAAAGGCCAAAATTATTAATATCTGGAATAACCCTCCTTAACAGTGGCGTAGCTACATGTTCAGCGCCCTGGAGCAAGTACAATCGGATCACCCCCTTCTCTACTAGAAAAGGTTGCCCAAAATTTGTTTTCAGGTTTAAAACATATATAGTACAGTAAAACATCCTGCCATCAATGAAATATTTTCATGATGCTGATAGAAGGAATGGCATACAACTATATCTGCTAAAACAGAAACATGTCTAAAACGGAATTTCTCCCAGTCTCTTGCGATTCCGTCTTAATAGACTTCATTGTATTTATTTCAAATTAATACACTTTTTTTTGCTATAAAACACAACCTGTAAACCTGTAATGCACATGCAAATGCCCTCATTTGTGCTTTTAAACGTTCTTTACAATTTTCATGAATTCAGAGGCATAAAACAATAGATTTATAATATATATATTCTTAAAAATTTTGATAAGTCAAGTTCAAGAATACTATAGTTTCATTTATCTAATTTTTAGCTAAAACAAAATCGGAAAGCATTGAAAAAATATTCCGTTTTAGACAGGTTTTCGTGTTAGAAAGTATAATCAGACGGGTTAAGTATAATCACGAAAAATTTCTGTAAAGGCAAAATTCCGTTTCACAGGTTTTACTGTATATTTTATATATTTAGAAAAAATGGCAAATGTAAAAAAAAAAATATTTATACAAATAATTTCGTTCCTTTGTAATTTTGCGCCCTTATTATTCTCGCGCTTGGAGCAATGTGCTCCAACTGCTCCACGGTAGCTACGCCCCTGCTCCTTAAGTAAGCCTTTAAATAATGACTTAAATTTTGTACAAACACAAATTCATTTATTTGGTACATTCTCTTTTTCCTGCATCAAAACAGGTATTTTTAAAGAATAAAAGTGATCAACAGATTCAAATTCAGTAGAATCATTTAAAATTTCTTCTTGTAGATCAATTATTTTTCCTTTGTACATAATTTTTGCAAATTCTGTTTTGTTTTGTTTTATTTTTTTCTGGATTCGTTGAATAAAACTAACATTGTTTTTCTACATTTTTATTTCGTGGAACTTTCCTGAAATTTAATTTCACGTTTCGTACGTCCACAACGACCTAACATTAACAAAACACAATTGAAACAAACCACAAATAAATCCCAACTCCATGCGCATGCGCGGAACAGTGGTTGAGAAAACTGAACTTTTGGAGTTTTGGACGGCTGCGATTTATCGATTCGTTATCTATCTATCTATATATCTATCTATCTATGTCACTTTTTTATGACCACGATAACTGGAAAAATTCTGCATAAATCTCTTCCAAACTGATACATAAAATCAAGGGGCATAAAATCTCGGTCAAGTTCGTTAATGGGCAAAATCGAACCAAAAGGGGGGAGGGAATGGGGTTGGGGGCTTTTTGTGAAAACAGAAAAAAACCCATAATTTCTTAATTATTATACGTATCGAATCCGTTTAAAGTTATTATTACTTCTAGGAAAAGGGCCGAAAATGTATGTATGACAGATTTTTGATATAATTAAAAATGGCCCCAAAAGGGGGAAAAAGGGGGGTTTTAGAAGAAAGAAAATCATATCTTCGTCAATTCACAAGATATCAAATCCGCATAAATTTATTATTAATCCTCTTATTATTATCTAAAACTTTTCTATTGACAAGTTTTTTATAGGACCAACCATTATAGCAAAAAAAAAAATTAAAAACTAAAAAAATCCCTGCCGGCTCCGCCTGGAAACAAGTTATTTTTCGAAGTAGGCGGTTCCAACTCCCGCATCTTTTCGAAACTGATACATAAAATCAAGGGGCATAAAATCTCGGTCAAGTTCGTTAATGGGCAAAATCGAACCAAGGGGGAGGGGATGGGGGGGGGCTTTTTGTGAAAACAGAAAAAAACCCATAATTTCTTAATTATGATACGTATCGAATCCGTTTGAAGTTATTATTACTTCTAGGAGAAGGGCCGAAAATTTATGTATGACAGATTTTTGATATAATTAAAAATTGCCTTAAGGAGGGGGGAAGGGGGGTTTTAGAAGAAAAAATTCATAACTTTGGCAATTCCCAAGATTTCAAATCCGCTTAAATTTATTATAAATCCTCGTAATATTGTCTAAAACTTTTATATTGACAAGTTTTTTATAGGAACAACCGTTACAGCAAAAAAAAAAAAATTCCTTGCCGGCTTCGCCTGCAAACAAGTTATTTTTTGGAAGTAGGCGGTTCCAACTGCCGCATCTTTTCGAAACTGATACATAAAATCAAGGGTATTAAATCTCGGTTAAGTTTGTTAATGGGCAAAATCGAACCAGGGGGGGGGGGGGGGCTTTTTGTGAAAACAAAAAAACCCCATAATTTCTTAATTATGATACGCATCGAATCCGTTTGAAGTTATTATTACTTCTAGGAGAAGGCCCGAAAATTTATGTATGACAGATTTTTGATATAATTAAAAATTGCCTTAAGGGGGGGTAAGGGGGGGGGGTCTTAGAAGAAAAAAAATTCATAACTTCGTCAATTCCCAAGATTTCAAATCCGCTTAAATTTATTATAAATCCTCTTAATATTATCTAAAACTTTTATATTGACAAGTTTTTTATAGGGGCCAACTCTTATAGCTGAAAAAAAAAATCCCTGCTGGCTCCGCCTGCAAGCAAGTTAGGCTTCGAAGTAGGCTGTTTCAACTGTCGCATCATCGCAAAAAGTTCATTTCTTCCGCAATTCCCGACAAACAGGCGCCCCACGGTCTGCATCTTCGAAATCTACCTGTGCCTGTAGGCCGAGCCGTCAGGGATTTTTTCTTTTGTTGCGGGACCGTTACCTTTCAATGTTTCGGGTTGAGTTTTAACTTTTATAAGTCGGATTCAGTTTGATCTGATTTTTTAAATGAAAGTCTTGAATATTTTTCTACATTTATACAATTACTGAACATACAAGTTATTATTATTTTTTTTTTTCAGATCAGTCTTCGAACTCAAGAGGGTTGGACTCAATGTAAAAAATTTATTTATTCACAAACTAGAAGAAAAAAAAAAACTTGCTATTTGAGAAATAAGTAGGTATTAGTTTCTTAAAGTGTTTCATAATTCTTTAAAAATCAATTTGAAAGAGAATTGAATTGTTATTGTTGGGCTATAAGGAGAAATATTGTCTGATTTTGAAACGTTTCCAATGTCAAGGTTAGTAACATAAAGAAGCTTTGGGATATCCCTTATCAATTCTCACTTTTCTGTTTGAAATTCTTTTCCATAACGACTGGAAAACAAAACTCATGCCTTTCTGCCAAAGTTGTCAATGATATCGCTCTCTATATAAAATGCTAAGGTACGTGGCGGCGAAAAAGCGATTATTTCTTTTTGCTGATGACAACGAGTGGTCTGTTTTCACTAATTTGGGAATATTAAGAAAAGTATTTCCGGTATCAATTTAAAACTCCCCACACATAATGTAGAAAAATTCCCAGCATCCAAAAATACAATTTTTGTAAAAAATCGGCCGGTAATTTTTCTTAATTTTTGCAAAAAAATAACTATTTTCTGCAAAGAAAAGAAAATAAAGTGCAAAGTCAAATAAAAAAAAAACGCGCCATTTTATTTTTATTTCAAAAGTTACCGATATTTGTTAATGTTAAAACTCCATTGTTGTAACTTAGGCATTTTAACTTCATTTTTGTTAAATTTAGAGGGGGAGGGGAGAGTTCCGTTGCAATTTAAATATCGAGTTAATGTTAAAGGTATATATATCTGGCACCCCCTGGCCATAGAAGATGGAACTAATTTATTTTTACAGCGCATGAGCAGCACGCTTTCTGTACAGTGTCGTAGGCAACGTTGATCCGCTTAGGAGGTTCGTTTGAAAAAATCGATCAGCGAAGTGGGCGTAGCCTGCTAGATTTAAAAGAATAAGAATTGTGACTTTTGTAGATGTCTGCCAGTGGTTTTGATATAAATAAAAAATTTGCTATTATAAACAGATTTTAAGGGACATAAAAATCACAAACGCTGTCATGAGGGAGTACTTAGGATTAATACTTATTTCTGTGTGAGATATTTTTAAATGAGAAAATTAAGTTTGAAACAATTTTAAAATATTATTAACAATTTTCTACTACGTTCTTTCTGTATCGGGCGGGCTCGGATTTCAAATCGTCGGGTTTGGGCTGGGCCCCAAAAAAAGAACCCGGGTACAAACCAAAAGTCTCTAGTACATACATGTTAATTTTTTAACATAAAAGATAAAATTGATATTAGAGACATGACTGTCGAATACTTTTCCATAATTGTATTACAGTATGGATTGATTTTCTTTCATTTCGAATTCAGTCGGGTTCGGGTTGCGGGTTAACGAAAAATTTTTTTGTCAGGTTTCGGGGTGACTTGAAATAGAATTTTCGGGTTCAGTTTGGATTATTCACGACACCCGCAGGTCCTTTGGCATAGTCAAGATTTAAAGCGTGTCCGAGACGAAATGCCCTTATTTTAAACACTCATACTGAATATAATAAACAACCAAGACGATTTTGTTAGGTGGTACATGGTAGCTTAGATGTATGGAAATTTACATTATGTAAAAGCAATGATTTTTATTTCAAGTGCTGGAAAAAAAATGACAAGGAATTCTGAAAAAGTCTAAAACAGTTGATGGTATGTAGAATTGGGGTCCGTTGGCAGGATAGAGCACTTCCACACTGGCAATGTGGAGTCCGGAACACACTGACTGCCGAATTCCTAAAAAGATGGATTGGGATAGGTGGATCAATTATCTGGCCATCCTCCGTAGACATCCTCCGTGCCATCCGTGGGGCACGTGTAGAAATGGTCTGATTGCAGAAACAAAACTTCATAACTATGTAGACCGGCAGGTGGCAGCACAGATAATCACCTCATTGAGTTCACGGCTGAAATTCCAGAATTAGTTAAAACTCGATTCACATATTAAAACGCAATCGGTCTGCCAAGTCATATCTTGGTGGAAAACACCCGAAAACACGATTTTAGCGGTTGGCTGGTAAGTTTACCAATGTGTGTTCCTGCTCCCAGTCCCCCATGTTTTCATATTTATTGTTTATTGATAACATACATCTGACTTGTGTGCTTGACATCAAGTGCCCGCTTATCAGTCATCGTCAATATACAGGGACGAGATAGCCACAAGGAAATTTACAACACCAGAGAGTTACATCCGGAAGCTCCACAAAGTGTGTGCAATGGAGCTGGCGGGAGTCGAACCCGCCGACCTGACTCCTACGCTCTCAAGCGATTTAGCGGAATGGTGTCTTAACCACTGGGCCACGGAGGCCCCCATGTTTTCATACACTGTTAAAAATCTTTATCTTTTGCTGCAAACACACTCCACTGCTTTTAGAGAAAACGGTAACTTTACCATATTATGGAGCATTTCCGTTGGTCAAAATAGAGATATTCTATAAAAGCGGTGGAGTGACTATGCAGCAAAAGCTGAAGATTTTTAACAGTGTACCTTTCGGTGCAGGAAAACACAATGGTAAACCTACGAGTCAACCGCTAAAATCGGGTTTTAAAGTGTTTTTCACCAAGATATAATTTGGCAGACCGATTGCGTTTTAATATGCGAACCGAGTTTTAACTAATTCTGGAATTTCAGCCGTGAACTCAGTGAGGCGATTGTCTGTGCTGCCGCCTCTCGGTCTAATGTGTATCCATTGTTGTTTCAATCTCCTTAATGCAACGATTACATGTTGTATTACAGACTGTTGAAATTAGGACATATGGATGAGGGGGGATGGGTATGGAAATAGGCATAATGTGTGTGTAATTAGTTGGAAAACTCTGATTTCTGGGAGGAAGGCTCCAGCTATATAAGCTACCTTCCTGAATCACTTTTGCAATCCATTTATTCAGTCATAAATACAGGGTATGCCAATTCAATATGAACTCGGAATTTTATTCACTGGTTTAATATTAATGAAGCTATTTAAACGAAATTTTCAATAGACTTATTTTGTTTTGGGATAAATGTGATGATATAATGAAAAACGCTGGAAATGCAAAGTTTTGATCAGTGATACCGTATGTATTGTCAACTACTTTCCGAAATATAGAGAATCTAGTTCAGCACACGGGCGCCATTTCAAAACTTTCTTAGGGGTCTGGGGGCAACAAAGTTTTCTTTGAGGGGTCAAAAATTTATTTGGATTTTGTTGGCGACAGCTGAGAAGCAATTGATACAGTTTAATTTTTACATATATTTTTAAAATTAGCCAATACAATATAAATAAGTGTAATATACAGCGTGTCCACGTATAACCTGACCGACCTTTATTTTCGCAACCGTTGGTCCTAGATGCATACTTCCAATTACAAAAATGGTTTAAATAAGGTAAAGAGTTACTTTTAACGTGATTTGGGTCAAGAAAAACATTTATTAAAAAAATACGAAAGTTAAATTTTTATACGGTCCCCCGGTCCTATAAGTGATATTTAGTAAAAATTTACTGTGACACTAACAAGTACGACAAAGAAAGTCCCATTCATCTAACATTAAAATTGACCGAGTTCTGAAACTTTGAAATGCATGACTTATACCACTTTTTTGCATCTAAAAAGAGACGATTTCGGCCATGCTTTCAGGGGTCGTATATAAAGTACTTAAACTTATTTCAAGGTATCTGCGCTTTGAATAAATCGTACAACTATTACGATTGAGTTAATTTTTATTAGTTAAGTTTCAGATTAATTAAAATAATTGTATTTTAACATATGTTTTATTTTGAAAGGATTTGAGGCTATGATTTATTTTAACAAAAATTATATTATTTTCATAAGGTTTTATTTAACTTGCAATGATCGTCTTTCCAGTTTAAAATTTGTACTCGAAGTTTCACTCAATTTCAAATGTCCAATCGAAGTTAAATTTTACATACTGACTTAAATCCGATGGCAATGTAATATTATTATGATTTTCGACGCTTACTATCTTATACATACTTATATTAGAGGATAACACACAAAAAAAAATTCGGATAGATTATCGTCAACAAGTTTAAGAAAGAGTTTTAGATTAGATAACATAAACCTGCGATGGTTGTGTTTTTTAAATTTTAAAATTACGTTTTATGTATTTTTTAACGCTGAATAAAAAAAAAATTACCTTCACTTTTAACCATCATATCAGGATTTTTCGCAAATCGTAAATTTCAAGGTTAAAAAACAGTGAAAAATCAGATATTATAAAATAGATGTAAGACTTTTTTATTCAGTTTAATTTTATTTAATTCAATAGTTTATTCAAATTTTTGGCTTATACTGGGTTTCTTGCAGCTAAACAGCTCAGGGGTCCGATGAGGTTGGGGGGGAAGAGCTTTGAGCTTTTTAACTTTGAAATTTGCAATTTGAGAAAAATCCTAACGTGATGGTTTAGAATGAAGGTCATTTTCGGATTCAGCACTAAAAAATCCATAAGAATCAATTTTCAAAAGATAAAAAACATGACACAACCCAAAATTTGAAAGACAGTGTAATCTAACAGCATTTTAAAATCTGTATCATTTTGTAAAGAATTGAGGCTGTAGTTTTTCATCCTTTTATTTAACAAAAATTCTGTTATTTTTATCCTCTTATATGTACAGTACAAATTGTATATTTTGAGAAAAATCCTAACGTGATGGTTTAGAATGAAGGTCATTTTCGGATTCAGCACTAAAAAATCCATAAGAATCAATTTTCAAAAGATAAAAAACATGACACAACCCAAAATTTGAAAGACAGTGTAATCTAACAGCATTTTAAAATCTGTATCATTTTGTAAAGAATTGAGGCTGTAGTTTTTCATCCTTTTATTTAACAAAAATTCTGTTATTTTTATCCTCTTATATGTACAGTACAAATTGTATATTTTGCATTAATATGTCAGAATGATTATAGATTTCACAATTATATTAGATTGCAATGTTAATTTTTCTCTGAACTATTTTTTTGACATATCTGATGATTATTTATATTTCTACTACATTTGTGAATGACCCCTATTTCGCAGCAAAAAATATACTCCAACTTTAAACAGCTATTACTCGGTCAATTTTAATGTTAGATGAATGGAACTTTTTTTGTCGTACTTGTTAGATTCACAGTAAATTTTTACTAAATATCAGTTATAGGACCGGGGGACCGTATAAAAATTTAACTTTCGTAATTTTTTAATAAATGTTTTTCTTGACCCAAATCACGTTAAAAGTAATTCCTTACCCTATTTAAACCATTTTTGTAATTGGAAGTATGCATCTAGGACCAACGGTTGCGAAAATAAAGGTCGGTCAGGTTATACGTGGACACGCTGTATATAAGCGTAATAATATATATAATGTGTATATATGATAAGTGTAACGTATATTATATATAAGAGTAAATATATAGTGATAAATATGCTTCACTTTGGGAATGTTGCAAAAGCAAGGCTTTCGTAAATATTATTGATAATTATTAATTTCTATACTTAAAGTGTTTATTTAATGCTAATGCTAAATTTCGTAAAATTTTACAGGTTATTTTAGCTTTTGTGCAAATGCTGAACCTTTTTGGGGAGTCTTTTTGTATGATGATTGATACATTCCGAAATATCAAATTGCTTGAAGGAGGCAATTTCCCCTCTAGCCTTTCCCAAATGGCGCTCTAGGTTCAGCACTGTTTAGATACAGATGGTGGCCATTTCTACAATTTATCATGATATAGATACATTTAGTACAAATAAAGGAAAGGTTTGCTGAAAATTTCGTTAAAATATCTTCACTATTGCCAAAGTTATGAACAACTAGTAAATCTACAGATCAGAGTCCTCAACGTCAGACCCACAATTAATTGTTTATTAATCTCAATTTGCATAATATTTAATATCCTACAATCTTCAATTTAAATGTAAGTTATATATATTTATAAGCATATAAGATTTTTTAAAGCTTCCGAAAATTCTAAAAGTGTCACATTAAACGTGGTTTTATGCAATGATATTCCGATAAACTGCTTTTTTTTTGTAATAAAAAGAAAATGAAAAGTATATTTCTTCAGGAGGTCTCTAACACCCTGAATCCCCTATTGTTACTTCAATTTTATAGTCTCAATTTCCAGTAATTGTGTTATTTCAGCATTCGAGTATATGTATGGGTCTGTTCACTATTTTAATTTCATTAGCATTACATCTTTTTGTACACGCGATCACATCCTATCTTTAAAAGAAGGCTTACCTTTCAACCACGTAACATCAGCAAGCATCTGTTGCAAAAATTGAATAAAATCCCGTGTAACAAAGGCACTTATACATATACATATGTAAATTCGTCTTATGAGACATATATCTAATTTAGACATCCAACGTTTTTCATAATTTTTGTTTGTAGAAAACCATTTTGGTGATCATTCAATAGTTACACAATAGTTATAATTTACATTTCTCGAGCTGTTGCATAAAATTTCCCAGTAATTTAAACAATTAATTTCCGAATTTTAATAACTGTATTAGCAAATTTTCTAACCCATTGGATTAATTTAAGACATGTATTCGAAAATTTAGCACCCATAATTCAACGTTTATTTTAATAATTTCTGTTTGTAGAAAACCATTTTGGTGATCATTCAATAATATTTAAAAAAGAGCTCTTATCCAAATAAAACTTCATCTACTTCAATAGAAAAAACATACTAAAGTCACCCTAAAATAAGCTATTTTGCGAACAAAAAAGTACGAATTTCTCGAATTTTCTTTTTTGATAACGCTTTCAAATGCTGTTGCTAAGCAACAGTTAAATAAAAGAGGAAACAAAAGAAATGCATTGGAAAATTTGTAAAAAATAAGAAAGTAAAATGTTTTACATTTTTCGAGCTGTTGCATAAAATTTCCCAATAATTTAAACAATTAATTTCCAAATTTTAATAACTGTACTAGCAAATTTTCTAACCGATTGAATTAATTTAAGACTTCTATTCGAAAATTTAGCATCCATAATTTAACGTTTAAATCAATTATACAAATATGCCATTTTTTCTCCAGATAATAATGAAATTTTAAAATCGTCTGAATTGCCATAGAAAAGCATTGTGACATGAAAGGAAGTGTTCTATATTTATCGAACGAATGAACCAAATTTAACCAAAACTATGCAGCTAAATTCGGGAACCTCAACAATACACTCGCCTAATTACAACCTAATTGGATGCTTTTTGAAGCAGTATCGCGGAAGAAACAGACAGACAGAAACCAAAAAACTGTTCGGGACTCGATACTTATTTTTGGCTGAATAAATGAGTTGCTAATCGCGACCAGGGTAGCTTGTAAAAATTGGTAGTTGTAGTTGATGTTGTCAGGTGTCCTCAGAGAAATAATCTACTAGAGACCACATCTCTTTGTTATATTGTTGAAAATCCGCTCCCACGATCAGCTCGGATTGGCGCTTTAAAAACTGTCTGTTTTGGCGGTGATCGCTTCCTTTTCATTCTCGCAATAAAAATAAACGTAAACAAACCAAAGCGAAACGAAACTGTTGCTCCTTCTAGGATTTAATCTCAAAGAGGAAGGATAGAAATAAGTTATGAGAGACCCACCCCTGGTGAAAAGAGGATTGTTTAATCTTCTGGATGGATTTTCTTTTTCTGTTTTTGCTGCTGTATTTTATTTTAATGTTATAAAATGGCTTTGTCCTTGTAATAAATGTTACTTAAATTATATTTTTTTTATTAGTGATATAAGATATTAAATACGATAACACAAATTATTTTGAGATTTCTGCTTGGAAAGCTTCAATTTGACACAATCATTTCACGAAATGTAACAAATTAATGTCAGATTTTTTTTTTTTAAATTCTAAAAATGCATTAAATTTTGCAGGCATTATTAAAATAACAGAAAATCGAATAGTATTTACAGTATCTTTTTTTTTTTTTTTTTTTTTCTTACAAAAGTGAAGAATTTGTGGAAAGTTAGCAGTGACATGTTATAAAATATTATTTGATTTGATAATGTATTTTATAGGTTTTGAAATCTTGAAATCACATACTGTCTTTATTTAACAATACATTCTATAGAACATATTTTTGCTGCAATCCAGAATTTTTGTTTTGCTTTTGATGTTCCAATTTAAAGGCATATTTTTTGCAATCTTTCATATATATATATATATATATATATGTATTTTAATTGAAAGTATAAATGTATTACAATATTTTTAATCAAAAGGAAAACATCGATAGATAACATATACGCATCTATAGAAAAAAAATTACAAATGCAGAGTATTTTTTTGTATGAAAAATAAAAATTCCAGGATATTTCATGTCTACTAAGTTAGAACTTGCGTAATTGTTTATCTGTTAAAATAACTATTATTTTGCATAAGTTTCTGAGAAGAAATAATTTGCAACTTTTGAATGCTATAAAAAATTAAGTGTTTTTTTTTCTATACAATTATTGAAAATAATAACCACAGGCAACTACTGAAGATGTTGACTTCTAAACAATACTTGCTGTCATAATTAGATGCTATAAAACCTTCTAAAATACAAAATGGCTACTTTATGATTTTAGGTAGATTTCGTAAGAAATACTACCTATTACATTCTCCCCTATGTTGGAATTTCTGAAAAGTTTTTGCAGATCTACGCCGATCATCACTTCCAGAACCCAAAACCACCCCCAATTCAAATTTTTTATCTATCTATCTATTTAGATCACTTTTTTATGGACACGATAACTTCAATAATTCTGCACAAATCTCTTCCACACTGATACACAAAATTAAGGGGCATAAAATCTTGGTCAAGTTCGATAATGGGCAAAATCGAACCAAAGAAGGGGGGGGGGTGGGGTGAAAACAAAAAAATCCCCATAACTTCTTAATTATGATACGTATCGAATCCGTTTAAAGTTATTAATACTTCTAGAAAAAGGGCCGAAAATTTATGTATGACAGATGTTTGATATCATTAAAAATGACCTAAAGGGGGGGGGGGGATAGGGTTTAAGAAGAAAAGAAATCAAAACTTCGTCAATTAACAAGATATCAAATCTGCTTAAATTTATTATAAATCCTCTTAATAGTATCTACAACTTTTACTTTGACAAGTTTTTTTTTTATAAGACCAACTCTTATAGCCCGAAAAAAAAATTTCCTGTCTACAGACACAGGTAGATTTTGAAGTGGGTGGTCTAAACTGCCGCATCATGGCAAAAAGGTCATTTCTTCTGCAATTCCCAATAAACAGGTGCCCCACTATCTGTATTTTCAAAATCTACCTGTGCCTGTAGGCCGAGCCGTCAGGACATTGTTTCATTAATTTGTGATCGGAAATGTATGAAATTGGCAGGTGTTCTTATTTAGAAAGTTTGTAATCAAAAGATGTTTTCAATAAAAGCAGAAGATATTTCAGAAAAGTACGTCAGCATTTTGAACCGAATTTCTGATGCCGCAGCACTTGAAAGAAGAAAAATGTCGTCACATGACAGGAATCACTTATTGTACTGTCCTCTTAAAAAAAAAAAAAATTGAAATTTTCTTTATATAAAGTATAATAAAGAATTTTAAAAATTAAACATAGCTAAATTTTTACAGGTTCGATGATTTTAATATTGAGTATTTTACATTTTATCACTTTATTACAAAATGGCAGACAATTAAGCTCTTGCTTAATCACAAATTCTTATTTGAAAAAAAAAAAAAAAAAAAAAAAAAAAAAAAAAAAACACTTTTCTAAAAAAAAAAAAAAAAACCATGTTATCCAAAAAAAAAAAAAAAAAAAAAAAAAAAAAACCTGATGTAATCAGCTGAAAATAATGCATTTTATTACCTACTAGCTGATCCGCCCGGCGTTGCCCGAGCCTTTTTAATAAACTTAAATCTCTTAAAAAACGGAACTCTGGCCACGGTCTACGATGGCTTCGGAACCGTATACCCGGCATGCTCGTACGCTCTAGAAAATCTTTTATTTCCCCCTACCACCGCCAGGGGAACATTCTGTTCTAAACAAACCTCTTTTCGAACGAACTTCTGAGACAGGTCCCCGCTGCCTACGTTACTGTATAGTAGGCGCACTACAAAATTGAGCTGATTTCGAGAAGATTGGAACATTATTAGCCATGTTATTGCAATAAGGCACAGTTAGAGAAAATAACCTTGAGTGAGATGCCGAGGGGTGGGGATGTTCGAGTGTCCTTCAGAAAATGACTAATTAGGAGGCCCACTATGCATGCATAAAAATTCGTTCGTTTTGTTAAGCTAGGAAGTTAATTACAAAGTTGGCTTAAACTCTTATTTGTAAATAGTGGTAACCGCTACTCATAAATTTAATTTAATGTTATAAAGGGTGACTATTAAGTTAAATATAATGCTTGGAATCACTTGCGTTGAAATCGGAAAGATAGTTGCTGATATATAGAAACGGGGCATAGTTAGAGAAAAACCTTGAAGGAGGGGTCGGGAGGGAGGGTTTTTCAAGTACCCTTCAGCAAATGACTAATTAAGAGGAGCACTATGCATCTTTCGAAATTCGTTCGTTTGCTTAAGCTAGGAACTTAATTACAAATTTGGTTTACCCAATTATTCGGAAATAGTGGTAACCGCTACTCATAAATTTAGTTTAATGTTATAAAGAGTGACAATTAAGTTAATTATAATGTTTGTAATCACTTGTGTTGAAATCGGAAATATAGTTGCTGAGATATGGAAACGGGGCAGAGTTAGAGAAAAAACCTCGAAGGACGGGCCGGGGGGGAGGGGTTGTTCAAGTGTCCTTCGGCAAATGACTAATTAGAAGGACCACTATGCATCTTTCAAAATTCGTTCGTTTGCTTAAGCTAGGAACGTAATTACAAATTTGGCTTAAACTATTATTCGGAAATAGTGGTAACCGCTACTCATAAATTTAGTTTAATGTTATAAAGAGTGACTATTAAGTTAATTATAATGTTTGGAACCACTTGCGTTGAAATCGGAAAAATAGTTGCTGAGATATGGAAACGGAGCATAGTTAGAGAAAAATCCTTGCAAGAGGGGCCCCAGGGGGGGGGGGGGGTGTTCAAGTGTCCTTCAGCAAATGACTAATTAGGAGGACCATTATGCATCTTTCAAAATTCGTTCGTTTCTTTAAGCTTTGAATTTAATTACAAATTTGGCTTAAACTGTTATTCGTAAATAGTGGTAACCGCTACTCATAAATTTAGTTTAATGTTATAAAGAGTGACTATTAAATTAATTATAATGTTTGAAATCACTTGCGTTGAAATCGGAAAGATAGTTGCTGAGATATGGAAACGGAGCAGAGTTAGGGAAAAAACCTTGAAGGACGGGCCGGGAGGGGGAGGGGTGGGGTGTTCAAGTGGCCTTCAGCAAATAACTAATTAAGAGGATCACAATACATCTTTAAAGATTGATTCATATGGTTAAGCTAGGAACTTAATTTGAAATTTGGCTTACACTATTATTCGGAAATTCTGGTAACTGCTTTCTAGAAATACACCTTGAAGCTTAAATGTAATTAGAACCTTGCCCCTCTTCATTCCCGCAAATATAAAATAGAATCTGTTAAATAAAGTTTTCTGTATTAACAATCTCCATAATAATAATAAATGTCATGTAAAAAAAAAAAAAAAAAAAAAAAAAATCTTAAACTCGACTAATTGTCATGAAGAAAAATGCGCCTGGAAAATATATCAATCAGTGGGACGTATGTGTAATTTGTCATGTACAGGTGGCGCGACATTCGCATGGCTCCTCTACGCTGATAACTTCAATCCATATTGATACTATTTAGTTAGAAATCCTTATTTATGCATCGCTACTCTGGTTTATTTAATTACTTCTGTGAAGAATCGATGCAACCAACCAGTGAACCAACCAACACAAGAGAATAAAAGCGTATTTTTGATGAGAGTTCTTTGTGCATTTTAATTAATATTTCAGAAAGTAATTAAAATATTAAAATTCTGAAGTAATGGTGCACCAGGAGAGGGTTTGGACTACCTAAATCTAAATTTCCAGCCTTCTAGGTGGGCTAAATTTTCCTATTCATCGCCAACAGACACACAGACACACACACACACACACAGAGCGAAACTTTCTTTTATTAGTATAGATTAATGGTTTAACCTAAAAACAATTAAAAAATTGTGTAGATATTCTAAAATTTTATTATAATAAGAAAATCTGTAAAAATGAAGCTTATGTTTTGCCAGAATGCTGCAATTGTTAGTTTAAATTATTTTAAAACTAAATATGCACTCCTTAGATATTTTTAACTATTCTTAAAAGAACTGTTTGGAATTTAAAATATTAGTCAATCTCTAGCGAAACAACAAGAGCACAGACAGGCACAGACGCAATATAAAGTTTCGGCGGGAAAATGGGATAAATTGCAAGTAGATTTTGGCGGGAGAAAAACCAATTTGGCGTATTAAATCTACCACCTTCACCTCTGATGTCGGTCACCGAAAAGGTTGCCAATGTGGGGTCTAGTTTATTGTAAGGTCTATGCAGGTGTCCCGATTTTGAGGGTTCCAAGACCCGTCCCGCGTAACTACTGTGCGGGACTCCCTAAGTTTAGCTTTTCTGTTGACTTGTCCCTTTTTTGTGGCGATGAACCTGACAGCATTAGCTGTAGTGTTCTCTACAACCTCTTGAAGTTTATCGCATCTTTTTTTGTGGCAATGAACCTGGCAACATTAGCTGTAGTGTTCTCTAAAATTTCTTTAAGTTCATCCCATCTTTTTTTGAAAAACACTGTACGGTAGTTTTGAGATTCTGTATTAAAACAAAAGAGGGGTGACACATTAAAAATTGAAAAATTATCATCAATAACCTGGCATCTTGTCACATCATTTAGTTGCAATGAACCTGGCAACATTAGCTGTAGTGTTCTGTACTACTTCTTGAAGTTTATTCCATCTTTTTGGGGGCAATGAACCTAGCTACATTAGCTGTAGTGTTCTCTACTACCTCTTGAAGTTTATCTCATATTTCTTTTTGTGGCAATGAACCTGGCAACATTAGCTATTCTCTACAACCTCTTGAAGTTTATAACATATTTTTGTGGCTATGAACCCGACAACACTAGCTGTAGGGTTCTCTACAATCTCTTGAAGTTCATCCCACCTTTTTTGAAAAACCCTGACGATAGTTTTGAGATTCTGCATTAAAATAAAAGAGGGATGACAATTTAAAAATAGAAAAATTATCAGCAATAATGTGGCATCTTGTCACATCATTTAGTTGCAATCTCGCATTTTAAGATGACATAAGACTTTTTTGCAGTCGCGAATAACAGTTTTATCTTTTTGTCCTGATCATTGTTAAAGGAAAAAAAAAGGTGTGATAGGTTTTCCGACCCAATCGCCTTGACAACACATTTGTGAAATACAAATCTGACTTGTCGATAAAAGTCACAATCACAGGTTGTTTTTTGCATTATCGATACCTTATCGAGTTCGTTATTATTCGTTAGAAGTACTTGCTAATATCGCACATTTTCATCGAACAAAAGCTTTGATAAGAAACATTTTTATAAGACTGGTATAGCCGATTTCAGCACACTCCCTCAGGTGGTCTTTTTACCTAAAGCAAGTGAGTATAGTTTTTATAATTTCTATTTATATTGTGTCAAGAGTTATACTTATAGGAGGAAAAATGAACTCAATTTCAAATAGTTTATATTACTTGATTTATATTACTTCGTTTATATTACTTTATTAATGTATGTGAACGAAGTAAATTACATTTGATTATATTCACATTAAAATTTAAAAATGTTCAGTTGCCAAATCCACGGAGAGGTGGACAGATGATGAAAAATTTTAAATTCATCAAAAAAAAAAAAAAAAAAAAAAAAAAACTGAATTATTTACGATTAACTCGAAAGAGTTCAAATTTAAATATTTTGCAGAAAAAGAAGTCAAACATTTTTATTAAAATAAATATTTTCACTTGAAAATTTAAGATATATGTGCACGATAAAATATTCCTCACAGTTTCAGATAGTCAATAAACAAAATATCGTGTTTCTTTAATGCCTATATTATAATTATATATTACATTAGTATGCCAATTCCATCAGGCATTAGTATATATTGTGTGGAGAGCAGCACTTGTTTAGCAGTATCTTGCATATTATTTTTACTTTAAAACAGTTTTTTTTTCTTTTCTACAAACTTTTAATACAGTGTAAAAAATGACTAATGTTTCTTATTTTATGAAAATATACAATAACCACGAATGAAAATATAATATAATCTTCTGAGTTATCCGAAATTCCTAATAGCGTGTTCCATTGTGTTTGGAATCGCCAGAAACTAATACATTTCCAAATTTTAAAGAATTATTTATAAAAACAAAATATGTTTCGCTGCCCGTATTTTTCAGAAACGTTTCCGAAGGGTTTTTATAGTGTATTAATTAGTGTCCTCAGCCTGGAATACCGGTTTTTAGAATGTCATCCATTCTCAAGTAAACGTTTTCAGCCGCATAGGTTAATTTATACATGAAAGAGTAAAGAAATAATCTTAATTTTAATGTTATTGTTAACGCTGTTAATTTTGCATGTTTGTCTGTTAAACATATTTTTTGAGCATGAAAATGTTTATTTGAGAATGGATAGCATTCGAAAAACAGGTATTCCAGGCTGAGACACTAATTAATACACTATGAAAACCCTTCGGAAACGTTTCTGAAAAATACGGGCAGCGAAAAATACATTGTTTTTATAAATAATTCTTTAACTTTTGGAGATGTATTAGTTTCTGGGGATTTAAAACACAATGGTACACGCTATTCGGAATTTCGGATAACTCAGAAAATTATATTATATTTTCGTTCGTAGCTATAGTATATTTTCATAAAATAAGAAACATTGGTCATTTTTTACAGTGTACTGTCATTAAGAAATACGAGGGCGGGCTGATAAGTTCTCGGCCTGACACATAGATGGAACAAGTATGAACAAATGACAATGATGTTTGTAAAGTATGATTCTTTAGATGACATGCTGCCGAGTTTCAGACGCGTGAGTTTATTGCTTATTGATTGGCGATAAAGTAAAGTAAACAAATTTTTACATTTTATAAAAATGAAAAAAAATTGAAGTTTGAGCTGTTATGAAATACTTTGTTAAAAAAAGTTTAACCCCCACGGACATACAAAAAGAGTTACATTCCAGCTTAAAGGATTCTTGTCCTTCATATTCGGTGATAGAAAAGTGGGCTGCTGAATTTAAACATGGTAGGAAATCAATTTACGATGATGAACGCTAAGGACGTCTAAAAACCGCTACGACCGACGAAATCGTCTGAAAAATTCACAATGCCGTATTGAATGATCGCCGATTGAAGATACGCGAAATTGCTGACATTGCAAACATCTCGAAAGACCGTGTCCAAAACATTTTACACGATGTTTTGGGTATGAAAAAGTTTTCCGCTCGATGCGTGCCGCGTTTATTAAAAACGCCAAAGAATGAACATTTCTTCAGAGTCTTCTGTAATGTGTTGTGTTGCAAGTTGAAAAATAAAATGAAATATTGTCAAAAATCTTGTATTTTCATTGTCAGGCCGAGAACATTTCGAACCACCCTCGTACAGGGCTGCACTAAAGAATTCGCACACAAGAGTGTGTCTTAAATGTATTAAGTTGCAAGGGGACTACATTGAAAAATAATGTAAAATTTTGTCAAAAATTTTGTGCTTTCACAGTCAGGAATCGTACTTATCAGCCCACCCTCGTATACAGGGTGGCGTGAAAAGTACTCGTGAAAAGTCTGGAAACGGTCAAATAACTCGAGAAATATGCATCGGATTGAAAAACGGCAAAATGCATGTTCAATATTTTTGAAAAATCTATTTAGGGATGTGAAAGTTGCCCCCCCCCCCGGGGGGGGGGGGAAAGGGGGCAACTTTGAAATCTTAAATGATGACCCCCATTTTTTATTGCAGATTCGGATTCTACGGGAAAAAATACGTAACTTTTGTATTGAGCATTTTCTTCGGAACCTTGTGATCGCCGTGTGAACCCTGTAATCGAGTGCAATGCTGTGAGAATCGTTACCATTGCAATGTCTGGAAACGTTCGAATAGCTCGAGAAATATACATCGTATTGAAAAACGGAAAAATACGTGTTTAATATTTTAGAAAAATGACAACTTTGATATCCCTAAATAGATTTTTCAAAAATATTGAACATGCATTTCGCCGTTTTTCAATCCTATGTATATTTCTCGAGTTATTTGACAGCTTCCAGACTTTTCGGACACCCTGTATATACTATACATTGTATGCGAAAAATTAATTCAGTTATGAAACGCATAGCACAGTTGAAAATTCCCCTTCAGCAATTTCCGTCAGTAAACGGAAATGTACTCCTGTATAAGATCTATTGAATTTATGTACACCAAGTATTAGGCAAAAAATTTGTCAAATTTAAAAATGTGTACCACAACTGAAAACGCTCTTCATTTCGAAATTAATAAAAGATGTTGCTAAATAAGTATTACTCTCCACACAATATATGCTAATGTCTGATGGAATTGGTATACTAATGTAATATATAATTATTCCTTTCAATTCTATGAAATTTCAAGTTTTAGTGCAACTATATAGATTTAATGTTATGCAATTCCACCTATGCATAAATAATCTTTTACAATTAGTAAAGAGAATTTCACCTATGGAGAAAATTTAAATGCATTTCATTATCAAATGTACACTATTAAACATTTGCAGCAAACTGTCCAGTCATTTGACCGTTTTTGTAGAAAACGGTTACATAATCGTAATTTAACTATATTCTGATAATAGCTGGAAAATTTGAACAGTGTAAGCATTTTTAAATTCTATTAATTTTTGTCACACATGCAACATAGAAGTGATTTTTCCCCCATAATTTTAGATATCATCATTCAGATTCATACATTCTAGATCTAGAACCACATTTTCAATCAAACAACTTGATTAAAAAAAAAAAAATAATCGACATATATATTTCTAGCGAAATACGTGGGATTTTCCCGAAATATATAACTATCTCGCTTTTCGGTGTAACTTTAAGAAATGCAATTTTTCGTTGAAAATTAACATTTGTCTTTAAATCTATGCCATTTTAATTAAAATTCTTACTTTTAAAAAATGGCTACATATTTCCCTGACTTTGGAACTAAAAACAGTGATGTTTTTTGTCTCACTGTTCTAGGTTAAGTTTACGATGATTTATCGTGTTCACCACTTCAATCTCTTTTTATACTCTTTTACTTAATTTAATTTGATTCCTGTATGCAAAGATAGAATTTTTTGATCGATTTTTCTCTCACTTCCTGATGTGCTAGAATTATATAAAAAAATAAAAATATGTACACAGGTGTGTTTACGGCGACAATACGGAATTTTAATATTTTTAGAACTTAATTATAAATTCATTTTAAGCTATTTTTCCGTTAGTAGGCCGCATCTGATAAATCACCGAATAATCTTTATGTTTACAACTGTTTAAGTGTTAGAAAAACAATTGCGTTAATAATGCGTCAAACAGTTCTCGATAAATATGCCAAATGGCTGTGAAACCATTAATATATACCCCCCCTTAAGTCCGGTCAATATTAATAATAACCGGTTATTATTAATAATGACCGGATTTATCATATTGACCGTAACATATATATTGTGCCAATTCGACGGGACTTTGATGTTATTTAGTAGCTAATTGGTTAATTACCGAAAAAAGAGCACAGGTTCTTATTACCTATGAAGTTATATTTTATTCACAAAAAAATAATATATGAGAATAAACAGTCCATAGCAGCGCTTCCCAACCTTTTTTCTATCACGTACCCCTTGCTTAGGCTATTCATTTCAGAGTACCCCCTTTATCAGAAACACGCCCCCCACCCCCACTCATATAACGCAAACATGTTTTATTAAAATTAGTAATATACTCATTACTAAATACCCATTAAAAAAGAAGGAAGCTTTCCTATTAATAAATGTAAGTTAGTGATATAACCCCGCTTATTCGAAAACGAAAATAAGGACCTGCTTTTCAACGTGTTTTTAAATAACGCATTAACAATAAAAGCTCTAACATAATTAAAGCATTCTGCAATTATTATTAAAAACGGAACAATAAGATAAATGTGGTGGGGAAGTAATACTGTATAATTATCCATGGCAGTTTTCACGAAGATGGGGTAAATATATAAGTACTAATACTATATGATTATCGGTGGGCGGAGCTAGTGACATTGAATTATCAACGAATTATTATGTTTAGTGGGTCTTTCCCCTCATTTTGAGTGTAACATGTTGGAATTACTCATGAGACTAACTTTGTAATCCAGAAAGTATCGCTTTATGTGTTTTCAGGGAAACTATTTTTGTGATTTTCCGCCATTACCGATATTATTTCTACCTACCCCCAGCGGACCCGCCACGTACCCTCAGGGGTACGCGTACCACAGGTTGGGAACCGCTGGTCCATAGGATAATAATTGTATTTGTAAGTTTGAGTTCTTGGAGTATGGACAAATATTAAAAGAGGTGGCAGCAGGAAACTAAGTTAGAAAATCTTCTTTAAACAGTTGTTCAGCAAGGCACCGACTCGGTGTTTCCAAAATAGATCATATTCTTTTCACTACCGAAAATGTTCTCACAAATTCAATTGATCTGCAGTTTTCGACACAACTACCAAGGAACAAAGGGGTTCCTTATAATCTACTCTTTCAGTTAAATCACTAGAACTTAATTACACATCGAAGCTACTTCGCTTCGCAATCGCTCATTCTCAGGTCGAGAATTTTCAGAGACCTCTTCTCTCTCTCTGCTCCAGACATCAACTACCGACCGACTCCTTTTACTCTCAGTCACCCCTCACAGGAAAAGGGGGTGGGGGCAGGAAGCGAGAGGTCTTTAACCTCGGAGGACATTCTCTCCAACTTCGCTGCAACATAATGAAGATGTCACAATATAAATGAAAAATGTAATAACATTTTTTAAATCAATTAATAGTTTAAAAGTAATTAAATTATGATTATATGTTGAGAAAACAATTTAGGAATCCTTGATACCTAGTTTAAATAATAATTTTTTATCTTTCCTATTGCCATATCTTAAAAAAGAGACAGAGCAAAAATTATGATTTAAAAAAATAAATACCTACTTCGCGTAAACAATTTGGAAAACGCATAACACATTTGAAAAACCAATTTCAAGAGTTATCATCAATAGTTGGAAAAATATTGTTATCATTTTGTGCAGCCCTGTGTATGATTTATAGATTAGTATATATAGTATTGCGAAAAATTGGTTCAGTTATGAAACGCATAGGCACAGTTGAAAATTCTCCATCTTCAATTTCCGTCAGTAAACGGAAATGTACTTGAGATCTTTTGCGCTGCCCTGTATAGGATCTATAGAATTTATATACACTAAGTATTAGGCAAAAAATTAGTCAAATTTAAAAACGCGTACCACAACTGAAAACGCTCTTCAAGAAATTATTATTAATGAACAGTACTGAAACAAAATTATTTTGTGTGTCCCTGTAAATGAACTGATTTTATTTGGGGCACTAAATGCATGACTTCTAACTTTATTCTTTTCTTACCACTATTATTAAACAAGAATACTTTATTTTATTTACTGACAAAAAGTTTTGTCTTTAAACAAGGACAAGATTTCTTGTAAAAAATTATGGTATGAAAATAATATGGGTTTGAGGCATGCATTTATTGCCCCCCCCCCCCCCCCAAAAAAAAAAAAAAACAAAACAAAACAAAAAAAAAAAACAGTCACGAGTCTCCGATGCTAAAACAGCATTTTAATATTTTTAGAACTTAATTATAAATCAACAAATTGATTTTAAGGCATTTTTCCGTCAGTAATAAATAACCGCAAGTAATAAATCGCCAAATATTCTTTATGGTTGCAGAGGTATATGAGTTAAAACAACAAACAATCAATGAAATTAAATATGAGCCAAAATATGCCAACTGCCTATGAAACTGCAATAACGAAATATTTTGAACACGAAAAACTGGAAAATATAAATAAAAAATTAATAGTGTAATATATATTTTTAAAATACTCTTTTGTCATTTAATAGTTTAATATTAATTAAATTATGATTATACGTCGAGAAAACATTTCAGAAATCTTGAATAGGTAGTTTAATAATGCTTTTATTTTTATTTCCTGTTGCCATATCTTAAAAAAGAAACAGAGCAAAAATTATATATTAGTAATATCAGTAGTACTCGCTTTCTATCAAGCATAAATCAAAGCGGTGAATTTTTAGTAATCAGGACCCACTCCAAATTAACATATTGTAGCGGAATTGTTTGGCAACTACCCGAACCAGGGTTCGTACGGGAACCGTTACTTTTTCAGGTGGCATACCAGTATATTTTTCTAAAAAAATACACCAAGTTCAAACGTGCGAAATTTCACCTTATTTAAGAAGAGATTATCTAAAAGAAAATACTGGTATTGAACAATTTCCTGGTCTTAAAATTCCAGGACCCGTACGAACCCTGCGAACTGCAGTCATGAAATTAGGCGGAAGTTTTAAGATAAACATTGAATGCTTATAAAAAAGTATTAAAAAAATATTTTTTTAATTTTTATTTTGTAAAATTAATGAAACTTATTAAGTAAAAATCATTAAAAAAATATATTTATTTATTTTCTTTGTTTATTAAATAGAATGAAGGTCTTAGTACTGCTTGCAGTTGTACTGACCGTAGCGTCCGCACGGTTTTCAATCCATAAACATGTCCACCCCGTTTCTGATGTCATGATTGACTACATCAATAAGCTGAACACAACATGGAAGGTAAGCTATAGTTGCTTCTATTTTTTTTCTTTCTTTTCTATTTTTTAAGTCTTATAATTTTAAATTCTGATTGCAATGTATGTATGTATTTCACTACTACTCCTCTAAGAATTTGAGAAATTGAAAGGTGAAACAAACATAAATTAATCTCAAGGTCTTTTTAAAACTAGTCGTTGGGGGCCCCCGTAATACTTACCCATCATGGATATGCATAACATAAAATATGACATGTGTAAACTACTTATAAAATGCATTGCAATTCGAATAAAATCTTGGCTTGATGTTCCGACATGGAACAGGTCTCGTACTCACTCCGCTCGGGGCTCGGGTTTTCATTGTTTTCTTTCCTGCAATACACTCCTCTTTTCCAAGATGTGCTTGGCACTCCCTACTTGGCGAATGCGATATGCGTAAACAAACTTATTTTAACCCCACACCTTAACCAGAGAGCGGTAAATACAGGTTAAATGATTTCAACCATAGAAGACCTGCAAAAAAACTTTCACTTTGTGAAGCACCCCGAATCCATGAAATATAAGAGAAAACATGGAGGGGAAAATGTTAGTCGCCAACTAGTTTCATTTGGTAGGTTTATCGCCCCTCCTGGCTTGAAAAGAAGAAATACGATTTCTGTCAGAAAAATGATAGGGAGAAAGATTTCAAATGCATTTCACGGAGTGAGTACCAGACCTGTTCCGACGTCATAAACATTAAATGCTTTATCATTGAATTGCGTAAAAGAAACATCCTTATAACTCCAAAAATGATAATCTTATTAACTAACGGTTTATTGCGTCAGATTAAGCGTCTTATTTCCAATTAAAATATATCTTTGAATTGAAATTTTAATGAAATACAGGGTCATGAAAAATCGAAGAGAGTGGGAAATAGGATTACAAATATCTCGGCAACTCATGATTTGATCGACTTCCTTCTTTATGCAAAATTTATGTTTTTTTATTGTCTTTTATATTCACTCCTTAAAAGAAACAATTTCCAAAATTTTTATATACCTTTTATCATCAGAACGAATATTTCGAGAATCCGAAAGAAATAGTTTCGGATAATCGAGGTTACTGAAATTCAATAAGCTTCTTCCCATTATTACATACTAAGTACATACCAAATTTCAATTTTCTTTTTCGATTTTCAAAACGATTGCAAGACTTACCCTATACTACGTATGATGGGTAAGTAAAAGGGGAAAGAACTCATATAATGATATGTTATCATCATGCCATATACCAAATATTTGTTTAATCTACTTGGTGTCAATGGCGTATTTGGTTTTAAATAACCCATCTCGCTCGATAGACTCCTCCTCCTCCTCCTCATTAGATAGGACAAGTTGGAAATTGTACGTCAAACATGACAAATGAGGTGCGTTCGTACTATAACTACTTGTTTGATAAATATTCAGATCTTGGTGCAATAGCTGTTGTACTCTTATGTAATTAGGCATGAATACAAAATTTAATTTATGCGCAGATTTTTATAGTATAGATATTAATTTTATTTTATGACATTAAGTTTCAATACACATTTACAAACAATTCATTGCAATTATGCTACATTAAAATTATACTATGCACAAATATCCGATACAAGACAATGTCAAAAAATCATCGCTATTATTTCACTGAAGAAATGAATTATAACGTCTGTTATTATGATATGATTCATTTCCGTAATAAAATAAGTACATTTTAAGTTGGCAACATTTTATCTTTTGTTGACATTGACTGAAAATTCCAATGGGAAACTTAAGCCTAGCTTTGAAAATTTCAGAACTTGAAATCTATATTTAGACTCTTTTTCCATTTAATAGCTATTCCTCAGGAAACATCTATCCAAAAAACTGTCGGTAGAGTATAGGATTGCTATGCTTAAACACTTTTAGTATACAAATTCGGTTTTTAAATTCAGTAATACGGAAATAATAGGACTCCATCTTAAAAAGGACGTCATCACCATGGCAACCAGGTATCATTACCAATCATGGGATATCATTGAATAAATTACGTATGATAGGATTTAATAGATTGAAGAAAACTTTTATTAATACCTCTTTTAAGTTTTGATTCGATTTTCATAAAATTTGAAATGACTCGACAAAATTCTTCGACGGTTATATATATTAAATTTCCAACCATTCGGTTGGGTAGTTTTAGCACTGTTATGCAGATAGACGGACGGGCCAGACAACGTCTAGAGGTGCTACATATTTATATAATTACGAACACACCTAATAATAACTAGTACGAACATAAAGAATAAATGAACGAATTCGAATAGGGAACACAAGATAAAGTCCACCAGTCTTCTTGAATCCCCACAAAGTATTTGGGATCGTTCATTCGATTGTTTATGTCTTCCTTTCTTGTTCATTAGTCACCAATTCTACATTCTTATGCTCTTTTATTATCTGTTAATCCATTTGCATCCAAAGCGAAAATATGTGTGAATCCATTTCAGATTTTTTTTTTTTTTAAATTCAGAAACTCCGAATCCATACCGTAAATTCCGAAAAAAGAAATTTTACTTTAATTAATCACGAAACATTTTTCATTAAATAAAGCAAAAATTACTATTCAGAATTTATGGTATGAAATCAAAATCTCTGAATAAAAAAAAATTTCCGCTTCGGATGCAAATGAGAAATATTTTGGTTTTGAACTCGGCTTATAATGTGCACCTGTAAATTCTAATCTACACTGCTGTCCGAAAATTAAGGGGAAGTGACTGGACGCTTTCGCTTTTTACACGGGTTGTCGAATATCGACTGAAATTTTTGACAAATTGTTCTTGATATGCGAGGATGTAAAGCACATGTTTGACTTCAAGAACAGTAGAAACAGTATAAGGAAAGGGCATGTCTACAAACAAACAGTTTCATCAACCAATCTACCAATACAACCAATCTACCAACCAATCTACCAATTTGTCTTAGCTATCATTGCAGGAATCGTTATAAGGCCAATCATATCATAGAGCAGTTTAACGTAGACCAATCATATCAGAGAGCAGTTTAACGCAGACCAATCAAATCTCCCCATCTCATGTGTACAGTAGGTCATAACGAATGGACAGGTTTTTCTTGCTAACCAACAGTAATTTAACCAATAGTTTAATTAGCCAGCTGCCCTTTCCTTATCCTGCAATTAAAAAAAATTATATATCGAATATTTGATGAGATATGGGCATTTCTATGAAATAATTTATAACTGCGAATGCGCGAACTGTACTAGGCATACTATGATTTTTTTTTTTTTCAAGATTTGGTAGTCAATTCATAGAGTAACGCATATAAAAAGTCCAGTCCAATATCGTGAAAACTGAGAAAGATACCAGCAATACAGTGAGTTAATTGACAAATTGGGGAGAATGGGACTTCCTCCCCAATTTATCAGGTATCTTTCTGAGTTTTCCCGATATTTGATTGATCTTACTCTATAGAATTGACTACCAAATCACGACAAACAAAATCTTTGGTATAGTTCGTGCATGCGTAGTTATAAATTATTGCTTACCCATATCACATAAAATATTCCATCAAATATTATTTTTTTAATTGCAACACTGCTTCTACTGTTCTTGAAGTCAAACATGTGCTTTAGATCTTCGAATTTCAAGAATTTCAGCAGATATTCGACAAATCGTGTGAAAAGCGAAAACGACTCACTGCCACTTAATTTTTGGACAGTAGTGTATTTTAATGTTTTAAGAGTGTGCGCTGCATGCCGGAATTAACTATATGTATATTATAAATGAAAAATCAATTCAGATGGTAGCAATTGCTACATTTCATTAAAATTCGTAACATGTTGCTAAGTTTAGTCCTTGTTACTACAATTTCTATCATTTTGTTCTATTAATTTGAAAAAAATAAAATAAATAAAAAATAAACGAAAAGAATAGAAGAAGAAAGTAAAGAGAAATATGAGGGAAAAAAAGAGAAAAAGAAAGAAAGAAAAGAGAAAAAGAAAGAAAAGAGAAATATGAGGGTGTTAGAATGACAGTGGAGAAAGTCAAAAAATTGAAAAATCTAGATAACCACATTTTCACTGAACGGATATTAATTTCTGTTTAGTGTGACAGTGAAATAAGTCATAGTTCACTTAGGGAGTCGCTAGAGGACAAAACAAGTTGGACCACTTAATGCAACAGCGATTAATAAGTTTCGCAAAACCCTTCATTTCTCAAATGACTACATATTGACTTGCTCCACACTGTCATTCTAACCCCCTCATATAATAATGAGGATAATTTTACCTTTATATATGCTTTATTTTCACATTAAAAAATGAACTTGAATAAATAAAATTTGTCATTGTTCTAATTGACAAATTGGGGGAGGAGGAATCCCTTATCATCCAGTTGGATTTGCCCCCCAATTTGTCAACTAGCTCACTATATTGTCTCGATATCTTTTTGAGTTTCTTTTTATAAAGTCAAATGAATTGATTTTGAATCAAAAGATTTATTTAATAAAGGGAATCAGATAAGTACCTCACAGAGACAACACGCATTTTATTAAATAAATTTTCTATTTCAAAATGTGTTTATTTGACTTGGAAAAAAAAACAGGGAGGTTGACAGCTATAGTACTCCTTTGTTTGAAGTCTGTAAATAAATTGTATATTTGCTGTCACCGACTGTGGCATACCCATCTGGGATGCCACGTTGTAACTGAGACATGCTTTTAGATTTAAAATACCGTTTATTTAAATCAAATAGGGAAGGGCTGCAATGGAGCTTTCAATTTAGCCTACTTTACTCTGCACTTAAAAGTCATCTAATTCGTAATTCAGTACTCAATAATACAAATATTGCAAAGTTACCAAGTTTACAACTAACTTACGTATAGAAGAGTGGCTACTCAAATGATAACCACAAGTAACTTCGAGGTCGAACATAACTATCATTGTAAGTAATCGATTAGCTCACAATTTCAATAAACTATATAAATGTCACTAAAACTAGTAACCCATCGTTACTGAACAGCTTCATTGAGTGATAGTGAGAGTTCATCACTTTTTAACAAAAATGGCAGCTTCTACTCAGCTAATCTCTGCATTTCCGATCCCTCAGAGCACGTGTCACACTTTAATTTCAAAAGATAGATGGTCAATTAGATGGTCTAACCATCCTCTTGAAGGCAGGACATAACTCAAGGTCCACCGATACCAACTCTCAATCCCGCTTTTATACTCTGCAGATTTACCAGCGTAACATAATTTGCCAAAAACTACAGCAAAAACCACTAGCCGCAGATTCCGCGAGCCACTAACACGCTTAGAAAATTAAAGTAAAGCGAAGGATAGAGGTCGCTTTTACGCACGCTTTTACGCTTTTACGTTAATATAACAGAACATTCTCATTAAAAAAAAAGTATATATACTCCGTTTATAAGAGAGTTATTACTATAGTCCTCTACACAACTTCCTTCTTAAACTTTTATGGTATCTGTTTCAGGCTGGCAGGAATTTCGATGGAGTCCAGTATATCAATATGAAATACCTTAAAGGTTTGATGGGAGTTCACAAAGACAATCACAAGTACAGACTACCGTCCATCAGACACGTCGTCCCTCAAGATCTCCCAGAATCATTCGATGCCCGAACACAATGGCCGGCCTGCTCGACCATTGGAGAAATCAGAGATCAAGCCTCTTGTGGATCATGCTGGGTAAGTACAATTTCAGGATTCAGAATTCATTCAATAAAACAAAAATATAGGCAGTCTCACAAGGGGAAGTTTCGAGGTCGAAAAATAGGAGTTTGACTGGGATTCGAACTCAAACAAAAAAAAAAATCCAGAAATCCAGCGCGCTACCGACCATGATGCTGGGTCGCTTTCCAAAGGAAGTAATTTATCCGATTATAAATTGTAGCTTAAACTTTGAGGTTTATTTTCTCAAAACCTCCTGTCTATCTCACTTATGATTGTCATGTATTTATGTAATAACTATATTATATCGATACACAGAATTTACACTTTCACTGTATTTTGTATTTCGGTCCTCGGAAGCTCCCAATGTCAGTATTGCCAGATTGGAGAATTTTCTGCTTTTAGAGAATTCTGAGCCTGAGGAATCTTGGTTTAGGAAAACTCGCAGAATTTTTTCGTGATTGGTCTAAGTCACATTAGATTTTCAGTTGTTAACATTTTTGGCACTATTGTTTGATAAACATTTCTGACAAAATTTTAGATTTTTGTAATTGTGTATATCTACTTTTTAATTTATTGCACTATGTGAAACATGAACAATCGAGATTTGTAGTCACAAATATGCAAATTCTAAGAGTTTAAATGTTTTTGAAGATTATTTATATATATAAAGGCTTTATTTTGATATAGATACAAGTAAATATTTTTACATTGCTGAATTTAATATTTAAAATTTATTTTTTCACTAGAAACAAAGTTGGGGAATCATTGGAAAAAAAACAAACTTTATTGCAAACTTTACTCAACTTTACTGCAAATGATATTCTTTAATTTCTGAAGGGGTTTGGCTATTAAGGGGGGGGGGGGGTTAGCTTTAATACAGATAAATTTTTTAATACCTGATAATTTTACCATACCTGCTGGCTTTGAACTGATAGATAAAATTATCCGGTATTAAAATACAACAGATATTTTGCATCATCCTAATATTTTCGAGATTTAAAGAAACCGTTATAAAAAGCGTTTTTTTTTTTTGTGCTGCCACCGATTTATAGGAAGCGTTGTCAAGTAGTTTTTACTGTGCCAATAATCTGTTTTCTCAAACCGGGATATCGATTTTTCGTATCCTATCCAATCTCAACTAAACATATTAAGTTGTGTAATTGAATTTGTACATGCGAGAGTAACAAAATAATATCAATTAAATATTTTTATATTGCTAAATTTAATATTTAAAATTTACTTTTTTCATTAGAAACAAAGTTGGGGAATCTTTGAAAAAAAAAAAAAAAACTTTATTGCAAACTTTACTCAATTTTACTGCAAATGATATTCTTTAATTTCTGAGGGGGTTTGGCTATTAAGGGGTTTAGCTTTAATACAGATAAATTTTCTAATACCTGATAATTTTATGATACCTGCTTGCTTTGAACTGATAGATAAAATTATCAGGTATTAAAATTTTACCGGTATTAAAGGTATTAAAATCCGACAGATATTTTGCATCATCCTAAAATTTTCGAGATTTAAAGAAACCGTTATAAAAACGTTTTTTTTTTTTTTTTTTTTTTGGGTGTTGTTTCCGATTTTAGGAAGCGTTGTCAAGTAGTTTTTACTGTGCCATTAATCTGTTTTCTCAAACCGGGATATCGATTTTTCGTATTCTATCCAATCTCAACTAAACATATTAAGTTATGTAATTGAATTTATACATGCGAGAGTAACAAAATAGTATCAATTAAATATTTTTATATTGCTAAATTTAATATTTAAAATTTACTTTTTTCATTAGAAACAAAGTTGGGGAATCTTTGAAAAAAAAAAAAAAAAAAAAAAACGTTATTGCAAACTTTACTCAATTTTACTTCCAATGATATTCTTTAATTTCTGAGGGGGTTTGGCTATTAAGGGGTTTAGCTTTAATACAGATAAATTTTCTAATACCTAATAATTTTATGATACCTGCTTGCTTTGAACTGATAGATAAAATTATCAGGTATTAAAATTTTTACCGGTATTATAGGTATTAAAATACGACAGATATTTTGCATCATCCTAATATTTTCGAGATTTAAAGTAAGCGTTATAAAAAACGTTTTTTTTTTGTTTTTGTTTTTGTGTGTTGCTTCCGATTTTAGGAAGCGTTGTCAAGTAGTTTTTACTGTGCCATTAATCTGTTTTCTCAAACCGGGATATCGATTTTTCTTATCCTATCCAATCTCAACTAAACATATTAAGTTATGTAATTGAATTTATACATGCGAGAGTAACAAAATAGTATCAATTAAATATTTTTATATTGCTAAATTTAATATTTAAAATTTACTTCTTTCATTAGAAACAAAGTTGGTGAATCTTTGGAAAAAAAAAAAAACTTTATTGCAAACTTTACTCAATTTTACTTCCAATGATATTCTTTAATTTCTGAGGGGGTTTGGCTATTAAGGGGTTTAGCTTTAATACAGATAAATTTTCTAATACCTGATAATTTTATGATACATGCTTGCTTTGAACTGATAGATAAAATTATTAGGTATTAAAATTTTACCGTATTAAAGGTATTAAAATCCGACAGATATTTTGCATCATCCTAAAATTTTCGAGATTTAAAAAAACCGTTATAAAAACGTTTTTTTTTTTTTTTTTTTTTTTTTGTGTGTGTGTGTGTGTGTTGCTTCCGATTTTAGGAAGCGTTGTCAAGTAGTTTTTACTGTGCCATTAAGCTGTTTTCTCAAACCGGGATATCGATTTTTCTTATCCTATCCAATCTCAACTAAACATATTAAGTTATGTAATTGAATTTATACGTGCGAGAGTAACAAAATAGTATCAATTAAATATTTTTATATTGCTAAATTTATTATTTAAAATTTACTTTTTTCATCAGAAACAAAGAAAGCTGTTGTGTGTTGCTTCCGATTTTAGGATTTTATCTGTTATACATGCGAGAGTAACAAAATAGTATCAATTTTAATGTTAGTCTGTGAAATATGTTAGTTGAAAATGAAAATGTTATTTTAATACCACAATTTTATTATATGTGTCATTTAATTGTAATTCCAAACTTCCAAACGATACACCGAGAATATTTTAATAAAATACTGATTTTATAATGTACGCGAAGAAAAGCACTTAAATATTTTCAAATCAATTTGAAAATAAATTTTGGTGACATTCAACCATTCAACATTATAGCAACAGAATAACTTTGTCTCTGAAACGGTTAAACGAAGTTTCCAGTGCATGAAAAGTACGCACTATGGAAGCCTTATGTTATTCTAATAAGGGGGCGTAATATAAATACGGTAAATTACCACTTTAAATAAATACGTTAATTCAGGTTAGCGAGATTTATTTTCTTAGAGGGGATAATTATTCAAATTTCCCGTTTCAGTCGTTACTATGCTACGTCTTAATTGTAAGATGTAACTTTTTTTTTTTTTTTCTGTCTAAAACAAGAAGCATATTATACACTGGTAAATACAGTATGTATTGGAGATGAGCAGACTTAGTCCGAGCTCGTGAGCCCGAGCCAGAAACGGGCTTGGTTTGGATTTTTATATCAGTTTTTGGGTTCGGGATCAAAGTTAAAATTTTATTTATTCACAAATTGAAGGTTTTGATTCTAAAAGGAATTAGCTTCATTTTGCACTTTTGGAGAATTTAAAAAAAGTCTTTAAATATTTAAATTTTAGAATTCCGTGAAAAGTTATTTTTCTACTTATGCATTAGTCCATACACTTATGAATTATTTGCCATTAACCCAATTTCGGCCAAAGGTGCGTAAACGCACCATTTCAATAAATATATTTTTATTAACACTGTGATGTATATCTTTCACTAATTTTATTTTTCTGCTATTTTTAAGGGTGCTGGAGACATCTATAAAATATTAGTAATTCAATTGAAGTAATCACTTTCTGTTGAGAAATTTTCAAAATACGCTGTTTTTTTACTTGAAACGGTTATTGACAAATTCGACTTTTTGAAAATGTATAATTATTCCACTTGAGATTAATCATATGTTTTTATAATGGAGTAAAATTGCAAGTTCTGTAAATAAAATAAAAATAAAACAAATGCCATAAGAAAACTTAAATTTTTTTATTTAAATTTAATGGTAAATTATTAATGGTAAATTAATAATGGTAACGTCAAATTAAATAAAATATTAATTTTCCTGCACGAAACGTTTTTGGTGTCTTAATGAATGTAATTTAAGAGAATTTCAATGCAAATAATACCACATTTTATAAAATTTCTATGCTTGGCCGAAAATGGGTTAACACTTTGCCGTCCGGCGACACCACAGTGGTGTCGTCGTAAAGTAACTTAATTTTAATCCTTAAATGCTACATTGGTACCAGAATTTTGGAATGAAAAATTCCCTTTTATCAAGTACATGAAGAAAAGATTTTACTTATTTTCGAATAAATTTGTTTCTAAATTCTGCTGTCAATCAATCATTTCAATTTTACGAATAGAAGTATTTTTACGAGACATGCTGACTGCAAAGTGTTAATAATATCCAAAAGATACCTATTCTGAGCGACTTTTCTTAAACAAGAAAGTGGACATCTGAAAAATATAAAAAATGTAGCTTCTTCCTTTTTGCTGCAAGCCTTTCACTTGTAAAAAAGAAAAAAAAACTTGCTAATTAAGGTGGTTTTCAAATGATCTGCGCAACAACGCGAAACTTTCTGACTCATTTTTATACAAATGTAAAGGCAGGCCTGACTATGGAAGCGATTTGGAAACGAAATGGGTTTTCCATTTTTTTTATAAATAGATTACTTATCGAGTTAAAGCGATTCATGTCACGTGACAACACGTTTTTACGTTTTTCTCCTTTTTCGGTCTAAAAGCATCGTGGATTCAGTTCAAAACGCCGACTTTGACAATGCTTTTTTGAAAGATCTTCCGACTTTACCAAAGAATGGAAAACGTGTTTCGATTACATAGTTTTTGAATAACAACACGTTTTCCTCCCTTTTTCGGGCTAAAAGCATCGTGAATTCGGTTCAAAACGCCGACTTTGACAATGTGTTTTGAAAAATCTTCTGCTTTTACCAAAGAATGGAAAACGTGTTTCGATTACATATAATAGTTTCTGAATAACAACACCTGCCCATTTCATGCCTTTCCGAACAAAAACGAATTAACAAAATGTATTAACAAAATGTATTAACAAAATGTATTAACAAAATGTATTAATATAAACGAATGTACAAAATTCTGAAAGTATCTCCTTTGGATTTGAGAACAGCCTTAAGAAATAAGACTGTAGTTTAAGTTTCTTAAAGTTTTTACGATCTTTTAAAACTCAGCTTGAAAGAGAATTTAATTGTTATTGATGGGATACAAGGAAAACTATACCATCTGATTCTGATGCTTTCGCACGGCCAGTATTAGTAAGATAAAGAAGCCGTAGGATATCCCTTGTATATCCTCGCTTACTATTCGAAATCCTTTTCCAGAATGACTTGAAAACAGAACTCGTGGCTTTCTGCCATAGTTGTACAATTATATTTTAAACGAATAAGAATTGTAACTTTTGCATATTTCTGCCAGCGGTCGGATATACATTTGCTATTTTAAATCGATAACGATTAATAAGAAATTTGTTATTTTAAATATATTTTTAAGGACGTGGAAATCACGAAACGTTGTCATTATTTAGGATTGATAAATATTTCTATTCAAGAAGTGATTTTTAAATGAGAATATTAATCTTGAAACAATCTTCCACTGCGTACTTTCGGTATCGGGCTCTGATGGAACAAAATATTTCAGACTCAGATTTGAAATAATCGGGCTCGATCTCCAAAAAAGAAAAAAAGAGCCCGAACTCATCTTTTGTATGTATCAAAGTACATTATGTAGAAATAACTAATTATCTTTATTTCTTTTGACTATATACTAGGCTTTTGGCGCTGTCGAAGCTATGTCTGATCGACACTGCATTCACAGTGGAGGAAAAGTCAACTTGCAAATTTCAGCTGAAGATCTTCTCTCTTGCTGTAGCTCCTGTGGCTTTGGGTAAAATTGTGTTTTATTCCACAGCTTTCTCTTTTTTTTTTTTTTTCATTTTTCAAACATTCATACGAATTTCTAAAGCATTTCACACGCAACTTTTTTGTTTTATTGACAAAACGTTCACCGTGTTTTCAGATAATAGAGCAGTGCTACCAATAACTACACCATATACTACCAACTACAACTAATATACTACCAACTACAACAAATTTACTACACCATATACTAACAACTAATATACTACCAACTACAACAAATAAACACCACTTGTTATATCATTAATTTCATCTTTTCGATTACTTATGGAGGTTTTTAATCGGAACTCTATTTTTTAAGTGGCCAATTTAGAATATTAGAAATCTAACTCATCTGCAGATTATTTTTACATTCCAGATTGACAAAATATATTTTTTTTATTTAAATTAAAAGATATTTATTAATCTTAGATCACAATGACACGTAAATGCAATCAGCCAATAAGATAGTTTTTTTCCTTTTTTTTTTATATTTTGCATTTATTTGAAAAATCCTTCGAATTCCCGAAAAATATGAAAATAAAATAAAAATAAAGAGATTGTTTTTGTTATGGTAAATTGTATCTGAAGTTCAAAATAAAATACGAACTAATTATAAATAGATTTAGTAAAATAATACATTGAACAATAACATTAAGTCAATATTAGAAAATCGATGTTTAGGATGAAAAAGAGCTTTTAAAAATATCAAAGAAAACGGGGAGGGGGTAATTAGGTACTAGTGTTATATATATATACACAAACACACACACACACACACACACACACACACATATATATATATATAACGCTATTACCATATTAGTTCAGGATAAATACAAACACTTGTAGGTGCTAGGGTAATTGGATACTAATGTTTTATTTATCTTTTTATAACGCTATCGCTTGGTTCAGGGCAAATACAAATACTTGTAGCTTGTAGGGACTAAGGGTGATTGGGTAATAGTGTTTTATTTATTTATTTTTTTTTATTACGCTACCATATTCAATCAAGACAAATACAAACACTTGTAGAGACTAGGAATAATTGCATTCAAGTTTTTTTATGATGATACTCTCTTGGTTTAGGACAAATACAAGTACTTGTAGGTGCAGCTACATTCATTATCTATCACGCCTATTTTTGTATTTCTTCTGAACCAAAACGATAGCGTAATTAAAACACTAGTTCCCAATTACCCCGATCCCCAATTCCCTCCATTTTCCCTACTAAAACCATTAACTAATACATACACCTTCATCTAAAGATCAGTTTGTAAATCAGAAAATTAATAATTTAACTTTTTTAATCTAACAATATTGTTTTTGATTGAAGAAAACAAGATTTAGATTAATGTTAGCATTGATAAAAACTTTAGTTCAATGGTTTTTTTTTTTCGTAATAGGTGCAACGGTGGCTTTCCTGGATCCGCTTGGGAATTCTGGGTAGATAACGGAATCGTAACAGGAGGATTGTACAATTCTGGAGTCGGCTGTCAGCCCTATGAAATTCCATCATGCGAGCATCATACCTCAGGAAAACTACCTCCGTGCCAGGGTACTGTTGATACACCCAAGTGTGTAAACATGTGTGAAAAAAGTTACAACGTCAGCTACAGAAATGACAAACATTTTGGTAAGTTTGTTTCTTATATCACGGAATTGGCAATCTCCACAAATCACCAAGTCAAACATAGACTTACAGAATATTCCCCAAAAAGATGCTCGATGTTTTAAATTCAATAACTATAATTAATACAAAGATGGAATAAATTTCATCTTCATAAGGCAGCTTTAAAGTTTTAATTTGGCAGCTATGCACAATGCGTTAGACAATCTCGTGAAGTCTCTTTTAAGTTTGTTTTTTAAAGTTAATTTAGAATTTAATATCTTAAATCTGTAAAGTTAATATACAGTGGAACTTCCATTTAACCAAGTCTCATCGTTACACTTAAAAATTTCGCTATGAAGAAAATTCGTTAAATAGAAATCAACTTAAATTCGTGAAATTTTTTCTTCAGATATGACAAACAGGTATTGGATTCTGAAGCATTTGATTCAGTTTTAATTATGAAGCCGTCTTTTACAAAACAGTTGTGTACGGTCGATGAGATTACGTCACATTTCCAAACTTTGCCTCAAGCTTTCATCAGTTCTGATGCACAGGTTCTCAAACTAATGTTTTCACTACATTGTCTTTTTTGATAATGTACTTCAAGATTTGTTATTATTCCTTAGACTAATGGCTGAAGTTTAGAAGTTGCATTGGAAGGAACAAAAATAACTTTGATGTTCTTCGATTTGCATTTTGAAGCACATTTTGGTAGATGTATCATTGAATGTAAAAAGGGGATTTTGACTTCCCCCAACTCAAAGCTCTATAATCTCGGTGTGGGAGAGTAATGATAACAAGTGTTTTTAGTGTGAAAAACAATTGTTTTATTTAGCACCAAGCAGAATGGAAAATATTTAAATGTGTTCATTTTCATACAATCTGCTGAAATAAATTCGCATATCCATCACAACATTAGTTTGAGTTCTGTACACGTACAAAAGTGGAATAAACTTCGTTATATAGAATATATTTTTCGTAATATGGAGATTAATTTACATGCTAATGGTGTTCAAAGTCAAAGTTTTACAGAAAAATTCGTTAAGTAGAAAACTTCGTTAAATAGGGACTTCGTTAAAGGGAAGTTCCACTGTATATTGATTTTGTGAATGGGATTAATAACTAACTTGAATGATTCATTATTTTCATAAAATTCTTATTAATAGTTGACAGTCCAAATTATTCGACTTTTTTGAAAACGACTGTTTGAGTCCCTCCTATAATGTTTGATTTGCTACGCCACTAGCGACCAATTCTATATAAAAACTAAAAACATTATTTTGAAAACCTTATAATCTAATTTACTAAAAAAAATTAATTTATGCGAAACATTTATTTTCACAGGTCAAAAGTCTTATTCTATTGAAGCTGATACCGAACAAATTAAAACAGAAATTTACAAGAATGGACCAGTCGAAGCTGCTTTCACTGTTTACGGTGACTTTGTAAACTACAAATCCGGTGAGCTTGATTTCTATTCAAATGCTATTTATTAATCTTTTTACTTTCCGAATACATGGTGTAAGAAAAGCATTGTAATCATGATTTGTGTGTATGAATGAACACGATAACTCCCAAACGGTACTTCTGATTGAGCTCCCATTTGGTGAATATGTCACAGACTACTGTCGCACGAACCGCATAGAGTTTTGTAAAAATCGTACGACTGATTAGGTATTTAATCCATTTTGCGACAGATTCTGTAGGGAAATTCAGCAAGGAAATGTGACAGGGTAGGAGTGATAAAAATTGCGGCGATGTAATTAAGCATTAGTAGCGCAGAGGCAACATCTCCAGTTTCCAAAATTGGCAATAGCAATTTTTTTTTTTTTTGTCGCCAAAAGCACCTCTTATTTTTCGCGTGTACAAATTAGAAACAGTACTTTGATTTTGAAATCATGTTTTTTAATTTATGGTACTATTTCTTATTTATTTATTCATTTTGTATTTTAAATGAAATGAGGGATTTTAAAATTAATTTAAAATTATTTAAAATTATTTTAAAATTAAAGTTATATATTTTAAATTAAATGAATGCAATACGAATGACGGCGATTAGAATGATATTTGACGATTTATCATCTGCGCCTGGCTAACATAGAAGTACCGAAACTTTTAAAAGTAGGCGTTGAAACACAATGCGATGACATTGCATGCCATATGTTAAGTTTTCTCACATGAGAGTTCAAACTACAGTGATTGTAGGCCTTTCTCTGCCCCTCTAGCGGTAACTTTGTGTGTTCAGATAACAAAATCGCCAATCACTTCTCTCTTACCGAGTACGATCTATAAAACACTTTTTTTCAAATATTACCTTCTGGGTCACCCTTATATATATATATATATATATATATATATATATATATATATATACAAGGTGCATCTAAAACGATCCTTGAATAGTTTAATAAAATAAAGGAAACGAAAGATACAAACAACAAATCTTTATCGCCATTCAAAGTAATCTCTATTAGCCCCAACGCACTATTGACAACATTAGTAAAGCTGCTGGAATCTGTCAGCGAAGGTTTCATTCGGAATCGTTTGAAGCGTCGATGTCACATGTTATTGAACTTCTGGTACGCCTGAAAAGTGTAGGCCTTTCATAACTCGCTTGATGTAGGGGAACAGAAAGAAGTCTGGAGGCGCCAGATCCGAAGAATACAATGGATTATTAAAAGAACTGTCACTCGACGTTTAGCAAGGAAGTTGCGCACGCGGATCGCAATGTGCGAGCGGGCGTTTCGTGTAGCAGATTCCTTGCACCAGCAGTTTATGGTTCTCCGTTGTCGTTTTTCGCATGCCATTCAATTCAATTGCACGCGAGCACGTTCCTATCCCAAATACTATCCCCTACGTTTTTGTTTAAAATCGGACCTTTCAACGATTTTTTTAGATGAACCTTATATATAAATATGTGTGTATTATTTAATTCAGAATCAAATAAATTTTGGAGTCTAAAAATATGTATATTATTTTATTTTAGGAGTATACCAACACCACAGTGGTGATGTTCTTGGAGGCCACGCTGTTAAAATTCTTGGATGGGGTGTTGAGAAAGGAACCCCCTACTGGCTAGTTGCTAATTCATGGAACCCTGACTGGGGTGACAAAGGTAAATTGTCGAAAGATGTACATTTCTCAAGAATTAAAAAAAAACATTCTATTTACTTTTAAACAAACTTTTTACTGGGAAAATGCGAACAGACAAAATAACCTATATTCAATCTTCAGAAAAGCAACTAAATTATTCGCCAAAAAGGCAAAAAAGGAACCCCGTTCGTTCCATGCTGACATTACAGCGAGCTTTCAAACAATATTCGAGTACATTCTTGCTTGACTCGAATATGCTTTGAATGTCATGCTACTCAGCGTCTCTTTTCAGCCAATCACTTGTTTTTTCCATGGCTCTCATAAGATTGTGCATCATCTAGCAATTTACCGATAATTTCCATAAACCTTTGTCAATTTGACCCATGTCAGATATACATGTTTCACACAAGAAATTAAACCTAATAAGAAACATAAATAGACAAGACGCACAATATTTAATTCTATCCACCAATTCCACTGCAATGGAATTTGTCTCGACAAATTCCTCTCATCATTTGCTTAAGAGATGAGATGCTCCCGATGCGATAGGTATTTCAGTTACACGTTTAATCGATATAAGTATATACGTATAATATGTCGGTATGAAATACGTATACCTTACAAGATACTTTTAAACGCATCCGGATACGCATAAGCGTATATCGGTTAAATGTACATTTCAAGTACATACGTATATCTCAAGTATGCTTATTTATTTTTAATACCAATAGACCTCAACAGTCTTACATAACATACGTGAAATGTTATATAAATTTGCTAGAACAGTTTAAGTTCTTTATATTTCTTTTTTCTAACTGTTTTTTCACGCAATGAACGAAAACCGTTTAAACGTTTATACGTTTAACCGCTAGAGCAAATTCCGTATACAAAATCTTTACCCCGTATTATACGTATTATACGTATACTCGTAAAAAATTTAATAGGTAGCACTATTTAAGGGCCTACAATAGTCACCTGAAGAAACTCGAACGCTAATGTTAAACCTATGGAAGCGTTCTTTTGAGATTTCTCGCTTGCATTTTAATATATTTAACCTTTCCAGGGGCAATATATTTTTATTCGTAAAATACTGAAAATATTGGTTGGCACCAGGATTTACAAACAAATTTAATTGAAAATAAATAAAACTTTCATTCATGTACTTAATAAAAGGAAATTTTTTATTTCAAAATTCTGGTGCCAATGTGGCATTTACGGATTAAAATTAAGTGGACCAAAAATGACCAACCGCCTTTCAAGAGGTTAAATGATTTTTTTTTTCACAGGATACCTAAGGTCGATATCTAACATTGTGTGTTTTTAATTTTTGATTTTACTTACGATTTTTTTTTTTATGAGAGTATACTTTCACCTTCATTACCGGTTCCAAAAGTTAAAATGTTCGAATATAAAAAAAAACTGTAACCAAAATCGAAAAAGTCTAAACACACTACATTGGAGCGAGATATTTGTAAAAAATACTCCCATAAGTTTAATATTAGCTTGCGATTGTCTTCGTGTGCCTAGCGTACGCTCTAAATTCCTCTATGTACCAGAACTATTCGACACCACATCTTCGAAGGAAAGTTAACGAAGGTATAGCGGCCTTCGTACATGGAACTATAAATGACGAGGAATTAACATATCCTCAAGGTGAAGCTCCGCCTGTAACAAGTTCCGCCGGGGCAAACTTCCACCAGCAAATTTGAATAGAAATTTTCTCTTTATTTAAACGCCTTATTCATGCAGAATTTCTGTCATAAATAGGCAAAAACATCTATTCATTTTTATTGGCGGAAGTTTGTACCGGCGCGGCGATAGTCAGGTCCTACGGTTCCGCCATATTTTGACTACATAAGCAGTCCTCCTATCAATGTCAGTGAAAGAGATTATAATACCGCCAGGCAAGTGACCACCAGTAAAAACGAATAGAAATTTTGCCTTATATGTGACAGAAATTTCGCATGAATAAGACGTTTAAATAAGACAAAAGTTTCTATTCCAGGGCTGCCACTGGCGGCTATTTTTATATTCTATTCGTACCACTATTTTAAAAATATAAATTTTATAGTATATTTCTCTTGCACACGTTGTCAAAGTGTGTGTGAAAAAAATTTTGTTTTGAGAAAGTGGTGCCAGATAGAATTAAAAAATAGTCGCCATTGGCAGCCCTGTATTCAAATTCACCGGCAGAAATCAGACCCTGTTGATTCGATGAAAACAAATTACATCGCTGACCTCTGAATTTTAGGCTTACGCACTGATATAAAAATGTCGGTAGGTGGATTTTTTTCAGCGTTTGTACGGTTCCTCGAATTTGAATACCAATAATTTCTAAAAGTTTTCTCCACCTTATTTTTCCGAGAATTAATAAATCAAGGAACACTTAAAAAAAAATACTAGTGTCTAAATCCAGGGGACCGTGCAAACGCTTAAAAAAATTGCCTATGACAGCAGCCATTTTTGCGCCAACGCGCTGGCCTAATTCAGGAAGCCCTAAATACAACCTCAGTTACTGTCACTAACTGGTAGACACTAAACTATAGTCGTCACCTGTTAATTCACAGCTCCCTTTCTACGTAAACATTTCAAGAAAATCTGCATTGGTTCATTTTATTAAATATTTTTCTTGGTTTGAAAAGTGTTTATTTCCTACAGAAGACATCAGTATAGTTTAACTCTCTATATCCTGAATTAATTTTCCAGCTACTTTTTAATTGTATTTTTGCATCATTGGATAAGTTTTGGTGCAGAATAAACATAGGAAAGAGGAAAATAATTTTTATAGTGTTTTAGTTGTTAATTATGCAACTGTAACCACCATAAATTTTTTACCCTATGATATAAAATAGAATAGTAAATTTCAAATAGTAAACTTCAAATAAAATATAGGAAATGTTCACCTGTAGAGGATAGAAAACTGTAGAAAATAATAGTACTAAATAACAGGTAATAAACCACTAAAATTACTCAAATGAAGAACAACATGCATGTCAATTCTATTGCAAAATGGATTTCGAATGTAGCGTGGCAAATGTAAAATCCCGACAATGCAAAGAAAGAGGATATGTGCTTGAATTTGCCATCTCCTGCTTGCTGTCAGAAATACACTCTTTGTGCCATTGTGAATGCCGTTAGGAAAAACGGTCATATTAGGAATATACAGGGTCATTCATAATTCCCTCCGGGGTTTCGAAACGTTATAGTAAAAAAACGAAGACGAATATGAAAAGAAGAAACATATGAAATTATTCCGAAACTATTCAAGTTTTACTTACATACATTACAGGTGTTCTATGTGTGAACCCTTGGTCACACGGCATACATCCATGCGATAGTCCAGTTCCTGCCATACTCCGTTTCTTTAAATCTGAATCAGTGGTGTCAGTTCAACGGGCCTTTCGTAATAAATATCGAAAACAGGGACCAACTGACAAAACAATTCATGTGTGGTACCGGAAATTTAAAGAAACGGAGTATGGCAGGAATTGGACTATCGCATGGCTGTATGCCGTGTGACCAAGGGTTCACACATAGAACACCTGTAATGTATGTAAGTAAAACTTGAATAGTTTCGGAATAATTTCATATGTTTCTTTTTTTCATATTCGTCTTCGTTTTTTTACTATAACGTTTCGAAACCCCGGAGGGAATTATGAATGACCCTGTATAGGTGTTTTATTAACCCCTTGGGGACGAGCGACACGCATACGTGACGCATAAGGTGCTCAGAATCCTCGATTATTCCCACCAGTAATTTTTTATTGTAAACTTTGCCTTATTTAATGACAGCATTTCTGAGATTCAATTAGGCGAAAATTTCTGTTTTGAAAAACCGGTGGCAAAAGATTAAAAATTCTGTAAAGGACATTCGTCGCGAAGGGGTTAAAGTGGTACTTATAAGTACCGTCAGGATAAAAAGGGTTAATGGAAATTTTCGGTAAGTTGGACGGTGTGGATTGTGTGGTGCTGACGTCTAGTGGCACTTTGGAATAACAGCTATTAGAGAAAAGTAATATTTCCTTACAACAAAGTAGTTAGACTAAAATCACTAAAATTGTGGCGTCGGTGAGTACTTTTAATTGGATAAAAACTATCACATTATTTTTTATTATTAGTTGCATCGCTAACATAGACAAATAGTCACGCTTATAATTAATAAATAGAACAACTACGAAAAAATATATAGATATACAGGGTGTCGTAAAAAGAACAACCAAACTTTAAAATTTAAAAAGTCATAACTATAATAAATATAAAGATGAAACGTCCTATATTTATAATGTACCTCATAAATTTTCATACAGTAAATTTAACAATAGTTTAAATTTAATCAATAGGTGCCACTGCACTTTCAAATGTAAAAGCGCTCAAATTGACTTAAAAATGCATCCTTTTTTTCGCGTTTTAACAGATAAACAAACTGAAAAGTTAAAAGTGAATGATATTGGATCCTACTTTATATGGTAGAATAAGTCACAGGAAGGGACATTCCCCTCGAAGCATCGAAAGGACACCCCAGGAAGAATTGAGATTTTATGTTTATTAATGTGGCGGCGCTAATTCGCCTTATGTGAAAATGGAAGAGGAAGCATAATTCATTTAAGTTTCTCTAGCGGAGCAAAAGGAGCGTTCTCCCATTTGGCGAAAGTTTGGCGCTTGGAAAGTTTTGCCAAGTATAGACTGACGGTGGATTCGGCGAGAATCTTTTACACTTGCTCTTCGGCGGTCTCGAGTGATGCTGCGTTTTTTGGGAACGGCTGCAGGACGGCTGTTATTATACTTATTTATTAATTGTGTTTATTTGAATATGTTGAATTAATCATATATTTCGTTAAAGTAATAAAGTTTTGTATAGTTAATTATGCCGCCGTATATTTAACCATAGCGCAACCTTACATACCTACATTAATACAAAGCATACATAATTATGCTCTAAAAGTACAATTTCCCGATGGAACACCACTGTGTTCCCTTCGGAACGGCACAAGTCCCTCCCGGAGAAATATGTCGGAATTCAACATTGGAGAGGAAGGTCCAAGATTTTTCCTGAAATTAGTAAGTATGTCAAAAAGATGTAATTGATATGGAATACTTCTTACAGTCCTTTTTTTAACAGAAAATATTTGAAATGTTTTCATCCGCCCTCAAAGGATAAAAAAATAAACTTTCCCTAGGAAAGCCATATTCGCTATCTTGCCGTACATAGGGGGTAAAATGGCGAATAGATAACAATATTTATCATAGATAACAATATTTATCAAGATACCTATAAAATTTTATTCAACATATTTTACAAATTCCACACGCATCCGTAATTTATTCAAAACAGGCTGTAAATTGATAGTGCAAAAGTAAACATCACATTGTCAGGACCTTTGCCTGGCTTGTGCAACATCTCAACCAGCACAATCAGCTGGAGTCTAAAATTTGCACATGAAGCATTGGAATCAGAATTCATCCTTGCCATGTTCCCCTGAGATAATGCAATTGTTACTTTCATAATAATCTTCCATACCATTGTTATCTTCATAATCTTTCTCCACCACAGCTACATTTGTTTGAACTAGATTTATCAGTATTGAAGAAATTGACATTATATATAATTTTAGTTTAAATACTTAACTATATTAAAGAAATTACTTACAAGACTCTATTTACAAGTGAATTTGAAACTTCTTGAATAACATATGAATAAGATGTATCGATGTTATGCGGCATTGAGGGTAATTTGTCAAAAAAGTCCTATCACTCATATTATATTATTTGATAGCCTAAGAGGGACTGATCAGACTGTTGCAAGTCTGTAGAGCATAGTGTACCTCCCGGCATATTCTATTATTGCTTCTAAGGCTCCTACAATCCGGGCTGACTCACGCCGCCATTTAATTGCCCTTAGGAGAAGAACGATTGGCCACGCCGCGTCGCGCCGCGTGGGCAACAATCGCGCATCGGTCTATGTGCGCATCAAAATTATTGAGGATTCAGTCTGTATTATAGTAGCCCTAATTGCTTCTGAGACGATCTCACATCATGTTCGTTGTTACATAATGATGACGACACAGCAGCTCTAAAAATTTGTACTTCTGTCATCTGACTTGGAAAGGCGGTGACTTTCCCATAGCATAACGTTCATTGCAAACAACTTATATTTCATTTGAATGTTTTCGTTTAGAATTGTATTTTGAGAATATTTTAGTAAGGGATTGAAAGCACGTTTCACAGATGAATAATTCTTTGCACAATGGTCCAAAAATTACAACACACTTGAAAATCGAACTTCTGTTCACAACAACTCACAGATTGCTATGAAGTAAGTTGTTGATATTGAGTTAAATGAATATCTATCAAGGGTCTATGGTGCATCAAGCCAGGTGCTGCTGCATATGACTGGACTTGAAAAAATGAGTTCGTCATCTTATCTACCTTTTATGTAATAGTGTGCACAAATGGACGACAAGCATTCTGATGTCATCCAACGTCAGGATGATGTTTTTCTTTCATATAGCCAATTAGCGCCTCGCTTGTTCCCCACAAACATTAGCAAGAGTCACTCATAAAGCGGATAATTTCCCATAAACATTGAGAGCCGCCCGTCGACTCGTATCATTTTTAGATGAATTCATATTTAAAGTTTAAGCTATAGTCTGGCTCATAAGTACAGTTTTGTTTCAGTGGGCTATAACTGGGCTAACCTGTTAACGTCAGTGGTGAAGAGAGAAATCATATATTTTAATTATAAATTAATTAATATAATTTCTTAAATATGATTAAATGAGATAAAATATATTAAATATCTTTTTGACATGTGACTTTTTTTAAGAAATGATGATTTATTGCCATTTACAAACGTTTTTTCTTCACTTTTTTACCTGTTTATATGACGCTCAGCGATAATGGGTTAATAACGCGAAATTTTAAAAGCGTTCTTTTGGACAACGCTCAGAAACGAATGAAAAAATGAGAATAAGTTTAAAAAAAAACATTTTTTTTTGTATGCTTAACCCTTAACGAAAGAATGTCTCCATATTCGCGACAACCAGTTTTCATTGTCCAAATATGTTGTTTCCAATTGGACACCAGTATTTTTACACAGAAAATTTCGTCCTATCTAATCTAAAAATTTCAGCAATTAAATAACGTCAAACAAAAATAATTGAAAATTACACATTTTGATAATAAAAACTAGTTGTCGCGAATATCGCGGCATTCGTTCGTTAAAGGTAAAAGGTGCTATAGAAAAGTGCTATAGCTCTCTTAAGAAGCTACTTCACTCAGACGAAAACACCCGCTCGCTAATGTTAAATCCTATGGGGGAAATAATTAACGATATTTTGTTCGCATTTCAATATTTTTAAGCGTTTTTTATTTTTTAGTTTTTTTTATTGGATAGCGGAGGTCAATCACCATGCACGCTCCTTTGTACTTTTTCGATTTTGGTTGCTATTTTTTATATTGATACTTTCTGATACTTTCTGAGATACTTATTGATTTATAATTTCACTTTCAAAACCGGTTCCAAAAGTGAAAGTGTCTTAATAAAAAAGTTGTAATCAAAATCGAAAAAGTACAATGGAGAGTGCATAGAGATTAACCTCCACTATCCAACTATTGAACTGCGAACGAGATATCTTAAGATATTTCCCCCATAGGATTAACATTAGCGAGCGGGTGTTCTCGCCTGAGTGAAGTAGCCTCTTAATCTGAAATGTCTCTTTTATAAGTAGCGCTGTGCTTTTTATTTTGTAAACTTATTTGCTTATTGATTTCACTTTCTTCTATTGTAGGTTACTTCAAAATCCTCCGAGGAACTGACGAATGTGGAATTGAAGACGCCATTGTTGCTGGTATCCCCAAGGTTTAAACTGACTTTACCACGCCTTAAAGCCCTGTGATCTTACAAACTTTTCTACATCCAATGTGTTCTTAACAACACATTAATACAGTAAACACTTTGTAAAAATAAGTATATATAAATAAAAAAAAGTTATTGTTACTGTTGCTAGTTATTCGTGTTTTAATTTATCGTTCACGACCAAGAAAAAATCGTGGAGAAAGTGTGTGGGCTGCAGTAATGATTCGAATGCGGACCTATAAGTAATATGGTTTTAAAAAATAAACCTATTGTATAATTACTTTAAGATGTATATAATATTTGATTAAAATTTAACACGAACGAAACTAGTCGTTGGCCACCGTAGGGGCCACCGTAATACTTATCCATCATGAATATGCATAACATAAAATATGAAAATAAAACATGCGTAAGCTCTTTATAAAATGCATTGCAATTCGAATAAAATCGTGGTCTGATGACGTCCTAAACTTTAAAGGCTCTATTACTGAATTGCGTAAAAGAAATATCCTTATAACTCCAAAATTGATAATCCTATTAACTAAAGGTTTACTGCGTCAGATGAAGCGTCTCATTTCCAATTAAAATATATCTCTGAATTGAAATTTGAATGAAATACACGATCATGAAAAATCGAAGAGTGTGGTAAATAGGATTACAAATGTCTCGGCAACTCATGATCCGATCGACTTCATGCTTTATGCAAATTTTTTTTTTTTTTTATTGTCTATTATATTCATTCCTTAAAATAAACTATTTCGAAAATGTTTATATACCTTTTATCAAAACGAATATTTCGAGAGTCCGAAAAAATAGTTCCAGATAATCGAGGTGACTGAAATTCAATAAGCTTCTTTCCATTACTACATACTAAGTACATACCAAATTTTAAGTCTCTATCTCAATTTCTTCGAGAGATAGAGCGTTTACAGACACACACGGCAATTCCCCCCCCCCCCCCCTAAAAATATGTTTTTCGGAATCTACAGTATCTGAAATGTGTAAATCCGTCAAATTTTTTTTTTCGATTTTCAAAACGATTGCAAGACTTACCTTATACTACGTATGATGGGTAAGTAAAAAACATGCATCAGGCACATAGTATGAAACGCTTTCCAACAGTAAGAGAATATTGTAAAGAAATTTTACTTTTTTCATGCAATGAAATGGGATATTTAAATAAAAAATTTAAAAAACACATAACTCGGTAAAAACCAATTTTTATCAGTTTCTGTCCATATTCGGTATTGTGTGTGAATTCTGTCGTGCAGCCCTGTATATGATCTATAGAGTTTATTCGCATTATGCAATACACAAATAATTACATAAGTTTAAGAATGCATACCACAGCGGAAAACACACTCCCAGCAATTATCAATCATAGTCAGTCTTGTAAATGAATTCTTTTGTGCGTCTCTGTAAGCGAACGATAAATGCTACGCACTCTATAATCTATAGAAAAGTTGTTGTAATACCCCTCAATGATATTTTTGAACTTCATTATGTTTGAAGTACTATTATAACATCATTAAAATGCACCGCAACCGATTTTCCCCATATATCATAATGTAATGGAATTCTTTTGTGCGCCCCTGTAAACGAACTGTAAATATGATGCTTATTGAATATTCCTGAGAAAGCTATTTGTAGTCCACCTTAGTGAGGCATATCAATCTCATTAGGATTGAAATATCGTAACATCAATAAAATGCACTGTAAAAGATTTTCCCCCCATCATTGACCATAATGTAACAGAATTCTTTTGTGTGTGCCTGTAAACAAATTATGAAAGCTACACACTTCATTTTCAACACTGAACATTTTATAGTGATATCAATAACATATAAAAATTACATGACAATCTGAGTATATTTACGAGAGTTAGACATGGAAAGACAGACAAACAGACAATCCGAATTCATAAACACTTTTCAATTACGTTGGAAAGTGTTAAAAATCCCAATATTAACAAAATATAGCAAACAATTAGCGTCAGCGGCATAATTATCTTTTGCTACCTCTGTAGCTACGAAGTCCAACGTCAGTTAAAAATGTTAAGTATAAAAGTTATGTATTTTCTTCTTGTAGAATCCGAATCTACAATAAAAATGGGAGGTTGTCATTTTATATTTCGAATTATGGGGGGAAACTTTGATGTCCCTAAATAGATTTTTCAAAAATATTGAACTCATATTTTCTGTTTTTCAATCCGATGTATATTTCTCGAGTTATTCGTCCGTTTCCATACTTTTCGGACATCCTGTAAATGGGCGAAAATCCCATCATTCTTTGCAGCAGAATACTATCGAAATTAGTCTGTAGTTAGCTAACAATTTCTAGTGCTTAAACTGTTGTTTTATATACCTATAAAATTCCAGAATATCAGATTGAAAATTGGATATCACACCATTTTTAGACAGATTTTTCACCCAACACATCTTCCCCACCCCCTTTTTTTTAATTCTTACTATTAGCTCACACTATTCTCTATATATATCTTGTTCAAATTTTCAATCGTTCATAAAATATTTTCTATTAATCCACTCAAGTTCAAATAAAATTTTTAAACTTGTAGTGGATGACACTTGATGTTAATACAGTTTTTTTTAATATTAATTCATTCATTAAATTTAATTAATTAATTTTAGTTTTAAATGGGAGAAAAAAATCCTCCCATTGTTTTCATAAATGAAAAGAAAGATTTATCTCAAATGAGTGATGCCACAGAAATAAAATACCGCAACGATTATTATAAAATAATGTTCAATAAAGATAACGTGGGACATGAATGCTGCACGGGTTTATTTTATATATTTATGATTAAAAAGTAAGAATTGACTTAAAAAAAAAAATATATTGTTTAAGTTCAGTTCGGCTTTTTTTCTCTATACTTTTAAAATTAGGTGTTTGTGATAAATTTGACAGTTGAAACACTGTAAAGCGAAATATCCGAGTAAAAATGAAATTTTAATGGAAAAATAGATACATGACATACAGATTACAACAATTCAAAGAGAGTTTGATCAAAGAAGCAACCTTCAGTAGCCGTAATAGTCTGAATATTGCTTCGGAATCTGGCAAAAGCTGCCCTAATTCTAGCGATCAGTTGGATCTTTGTGATACTTGCAGTGCGTTCGGTTACTGGTTCAATCACACCACACACATAATAATTCAAAAGATTGCAATTAAGGAGTTATTGGACAAATGTTGGGATCAGGACATCCCCCTCACAAGAGACACTTTAAAACACCATCACATTTTGCGTTGAAGTCCCGGTTGCACTGCTTCGTCATGTTTCGTATAGTTTTTTGCGGTGTTTAAGGACCAATGCGAAGAGACAAATATGAGGGTTCGGTTACTGGTTCAATCACACCACACACTTAATAATTCAAAAGATTGCAATTAAGGAGTTATTGGACAAATGTTGGGATCAGGACATCCCCCTCACAAGAGACACTTTAAAACACCATCACATTTTGTGTTGAAGTCCCGGTTGCACCGCTTCATCATGTTTCGTATAGTTTTTTGCGGTGTTTAAGGACCAATGCGAAGAGACAAATATGAGGGTTCGGTTATTGGTTCAATCACACCACACACATAATAATTCAAAAGATTGCAATTAAGGAGTTTTTGGACAAATGTTGGGATCAGGACATCCCCCTAACAAGAGACACTTTAAAATACCATCACATTTTGTGTCGAAGTCCCGGTTGCACCGCTTCATCATGTTTTGTATAGTTTTTTGCGGTGTTTAAGGACCAATGCGAAGAGACAAATATGAGGGTTCGGTTACTGGTTCAATCACACCACACACATAATAATTCAATAGATTGCAATTAAGGAGTTATTGGACAAATGTTGGGATCAGGATATCCCCCTCACAAGAGACACTTTAAAACACCATCACATTTTGTGTTGAAGTCCCGGTTGCACCGCTTCATTATGTTTCGTATAGTTTTTTGCGGTGTTTAAGGACCAATGCGAAGAGACAAATATGAGGGTTCGGTTACTGGTTCAATCACACCACACACATAATAATTCAAAAGATTGCAATTAAGGAGTTATTGGACAAGTGTTGGGATCAGGACATCCCCCTCACAAGAGACACTTTAAAACACCATCACATTTTGTGTTGAAGTCCCGGTTGCACCGCTTCATCATGTTTCGTATAGTTTTTTGCGGTGTTTAAGGACCAATGCGAAGAGACAAATATGAGGGTTCGGTTACTGGTTCAATGACACCACACACATAATAATTCAAAAGATTGCAATTAAGGAGTTATTGGACAAATGTTGGGATCAGGACATCCCCCTCACAAGAGACACTTTAAAACACCATCACATTTTGTGTTGAAGTCCCGGTTGCACCGCTTCATCATGTTTCGTATAGTTTTTTGCGGTGTTTAAGGACCAATGCGAAGAGACAAATATGAGGGTTCGGTTACTGGTTCAATCACACCACACACATAATAATTCAAAAGATTGCAATTAAGGAGTTATTGGACAAGTGTTGGGATCAGGACATCCCCCTCACAAGAGACACTTTAAAACACCATCACATTTTGTGTTGAAGTCCCGGTTGCACCGCTTCATCATGTTTCGTATAGTTTTTTGCGGTGTTTAAGGACCAATGCGAAGAGACAAATATGAGGGTTCGGTTACTGGTTCAATGACACCACACACATAATAATTCAAAAGATTGCAATTAAGGAGTTATTGGACAAATGTTGGGATCAGGACATCCCCCTCACAAGAGACACTTTAAAACACCATCACATTTTGTGTTGAAGTCCCGGTTGCACCGCTTCATCATGTTTCGTATAGTTTTTTGCGGTGTTTAAGGACCAATGCGAAGAGACAAATATGAGGGTTCGGTTACTGGTTCAATCACACCCCACACATAATAATTCAAAAGATTGCAATTAAGGAGTTACTGGACAAATGTTGGGATCAGGACATCCCCCTCACAAGAGACACTTTAAAACACCATCACATTTTGTGTTGAAGTCAAGGTTGCACCGCTTCATCATGTTTCGTATAGTTTTTTGCGGTGTTTAAGTACCAATGCGAAGAGACAAATATGAGGGTTCGGTTACTGGTTAAATCACACCACACACATAATAATTCAAAAGATTGCAATTAAGGAGTTATTGGACAAATGTTGGGATCAGGACATCCCCCTCACAAGAGACACTTTAAAACACCATCACATTTTGTGTTGAAGTCCCGGTTGCACCGCTTCATCATGTTTCGTATAGTTTTTTGCGGTGTTTAAGGACCAATGCGAAGAGACAAATATGAGGGTTCGGTTACTTGTTCAATCACACCACACACATAATAATTTAAAAGATTGCAATTAAGGAGTTATTGGACAAATGTTGGGATCAGGACATCCCCCTCACAAGAGACACTTTAAAACACCATCACATCTTGTGTTGAAGTCCCGGTTGCACCGCTTCATCATGTTTCGTATAGTTTTTTGCGGTGTTTAAGGACCAATGCGAAGAGACAAATATGAGGGTTCGGTTGCTGGTTCAATCACACCACACACATAATAATTCAAAAGATTGCAATTAAGGAATTATTAGACAAATTTTTTGATCAGGACATCCCCCTCACAAGAGACACTTTAAAAGACCATCACATTTTGTGTTGAAGTCCCGGTTGCACCTCTTCATCATATTTCGTATAGTTTTTGCGGTGTTTAAGGACCAATGAGAAGAGACAAACATGTGGGTTCGGTTATTGGTTCAATCACACCCCACACATAATAATTCAAAAGATTGCAATTAAGGCGTTATTTGACAAATGTTGGGATCAGAACATCCCCCTCACATGAGACGCTTTGAAATACCATCACATTTTGTGTTGTTTGCATTTCGAAGTTCTGTTGCACGTCTTCATCACATTTTGGTATAGTTTTTGCAGTGTTTAAGGAATAATGAGAAGAGACAAACACGAGGGTTTACAGACAAACATGGCAGTAAAATTTATAGCATTAACATTAATATTAAAATTAATATTATTTTGTTATTCTTCAATTTATAAAATTATTAAGCAGCTGAAAATTTCCAATTGAGAATTGTTAGCATTTTAAAAACCAATATTCCGGGTTGAGAAAACTGATTAATACACTATAAAAGCTACTCGGAAACGTTTCTTAAAATTAGTGGTAGCAAAAAAAAAAAAAAAAAAAAAAAAAAAATGTTTCTATAAATGCTTTTTTAAATCTCGAAAATGTATTGGTGTTTGATGTTTCAAAGGAGAAAGAACACTTTTCGGAATCGTGGATCACTCGGAAGAGGTTATGCACTGTACCTTTATGCACTATCTATATTATATTTTCGCAAATTAAGAAAATTTATCTTTTTTTGCAGTGCATGTAGAATATGTCACATTTTAACGACAACATATAATTTTATACTATATACAAATTGTCAAACTTATCTCAAACACCCTATATAAATTAAATTGTACAATCTACATACTATAAATTAAAATGTGCAATCTATTTTTATATTTGAAATTAAAAACCTGAAGATTATTCTTATAATCAGTTGTTGGAATATATTAAGTTTGAAATTTACTGTAAAAGTAACCATTCATTAATTATATGAAATTTACTTTTTAAAAGTGTGATTCATTTTAATCAAGAGCTAAAAATTGTATTATTTTCTTTTAGTGAAAAAATTAAAAAAATAAAATTCGTTAAAGATAAAAATTTATTAGATAAATTTGACCGCACAATATGCTATTTCAACTTTTTTTTAACGGGAATTGATATAAATTAAATAAGTATGAAAAAATAGTCAAAATGGTGAATTTGGATAATTATTAATTAGAACTATCTAACCTAATAAAATATTACAAAAAAACAAACAAACATGTAAAACATTTGAAAAAAATTAAAAATCAATTTAAAAAATACTCTGATTGATTTAAATTCTGTGATCAACGTCCTGATACTTGTTGCTCTATGTTTAGTACAAAAACAGATGCATCAAGACTAGGCATCGATAATACCTGTCTTTAGTAAGAGTCCAGAAGAGTGTATAAGATTTGCAAGAAGAGAACACGTACGCTAGATGCTTAGATTTACGAGTCTGTGATTGATGAGCTCAAAACTGGCGCACCATGACATTCCAAATGTGTTCAATAAGATTAATATATAGTGAGTTAGTTATAATCATCACCATGTAATTGGAATTCACCACCATGTTCCTGAAACCCCTTTCACTATATCTGGACTTTATGTCTGGGGTACGTTGTCTTGCTTGAGAACTACATCTCCAGTGCGGAAGACAAAATCCATGGAACAGTGTGTAAGGTAGGTAATGGTGTTCAAGTAGTCCACAACTTTCATGGTGTTTGACGGTTGGTCATAAGCGGTCCGCGTCCTCTACCAGACATCAACAGCCATATATGAAAAAGTCTGGACGCTGCGAAAGCAACCCCACCCAATACATGAAAGGAGTCGGATCAGGTCTGACCATTCGCACGAGAAACACACCCAGGAGTACGGAAGCTCATAAAAACGACCGTACCCAGAGGAGCCCGTAGTGGTTTCCTGTGCGGGCGTTGCTTTACCGCCGGCTCAGAATATGAAACTTCTACACTGTAAAAAAAATGGGTCGATCTACTAAAAAAATTTTTAGTTTTTCTCATTGATTTTTGCAAGTACTAAAAATTTTTTTGTATTCTTACTCAGTTACAAGAAAATCTGTAAGAATTACTAGAAAACAGCTAGCAACATTACTAGAAAACCGCTAGCAACGATTCCGATTTTTAGTACCGGTTACAAAAAATATCTGTGGAATACAAATATACTAAAAAAATTTTAGTAACATCACGATTTTTTTTTACAGTGTATGGTGAAAACCACTTGCTATTGCCGGTGGATAGGAAAAAATTGACAGACAACAAAAAAGAAAAAAAGATGACCCAACGTCCCCCAATAGTACACAATGTCTGGGGGCCAGCATCACGGATCGAAGGAGCAGGACGAGGTAAAAATGAAAGGAAAATGTCGAAACGTGACCGGACCGTTAGTTTCGCCTGCCTCCATTTAGCTCACACGTCGCCATGTTGCATAGACATGACAACGGTATCACTGGGGTTCACGCGGCCTTAAACCGTACGTGGAGTTACATCGATACTTGCTCCCGTCGTGAACCTGCCGAAAGTGATTGATCCCAGAACTCGGCATCCTCGGCGATCTCCCAGTCATATCCCTGAACCGAAGCCACGTTGATTCTAGAACGCCTGAAGGAGCTCATAACCGAAGCTATTAGAGCCTTTACCCCTTTTCATAGTGCATTCTACAACAATCACGATTTCCAGGTCGCTTAAAGCATAATATTTACACCATGGGCTTGCGTACGACCTATAGTAAATGAGTGGGGCAATTATATAGAAGTTGACGTACTTTAACATGGCCAACGACGTGATGCAAAAGAAACTGTGATTCATCAGATTAGGCAACTTCTATATTGCATCTTTTTCATTGTTGCATGATCCAAACACGATGTTCAGAAGCCCACTAACGTAAACGTCGATGATGCTCGATTAGTAGATGTAGACAAGTATCTGCAGTCGTTTATCATGCTTGGAGTCCAATACCTTGCCGCCTGATATCTGATGTATAACACAGGCCTACGATAAAATATTTTTCTTCAAAGTAAAGGATGTTCTTTATAGTATATTTGCATATTCTGATTTCGGAAAAATATCTTTCATGTGCAGTTTCAATATTAACATAAAATTTCTATCTGGTTGATAAATTATTAATTTAGCCATAAATATTCCACATTTTCTAATTGGCAAATTGTAAATTTAGTGATAAAAACACTACACACCAAAACAATGATAGTAGACTACTGATGGATTTTACATAAAAACAGAAGCAAGCAATATAACAGAGAAAAAGTTCTAAATGGAATTGCGTCGGAAAGAAATGTTCTAAATTTTTTTGATTTCGTTGTCACTATGAGAAACATAAGAAGTATATAAAAATTATAAGATACAGACTTTTTTTTTATTGCAACAAATGTAAACAAATGTTTTTTGACTTTGCTAGATCCTGTGTGTGGTTTTACTGGATACTCTTAATCATTTTGCAAGAAAAAACTTACGTGATAGATTCAAAAGTTCTTCGGCAGAATGCTACGGTTTCGAAAAGCAATTCAAAGATCCAAAGCGGCGTAGAAGAAATGAAAAATATTATTTCCCAGATCTGTGTAATTAATTTTCCACTTTTCAAATGTACTGAAAAAGGCAGTTCGCGACCACCAAACGAACCATACCGTCTCAGAGACACGGGGTGTTTGCCGGGGAGTTACATCTTTTACAGGGAATAACTAGAGTTGCAAAGGCCAGAAAAAACCCGGTTTAAACCTGGGAATTAACCGGGTTTTTTGGGAATAAACTTGGTTTTTAGGGAATAAACCAGGTTCTTGGGAATAAACCTAGAAATAAACCGGGTCTATTGGAAATAGACGTGAGAATAAACCGGCTTTTTGCAACTCAAGGAATAACTTGAGAAGAAGTAAAGATATGACGTTGTAATTTGAATATGTTTTTTAGGAGACGAACGGTATTCAGTGGATAGCGTGTTCGGCATGCTGCACTGTAAAGAATGATTAATGTATCTTGTTTTATGAAAATATACTATAACCAAGAACGAAAATATAATATAATCTTCTGAGTTATCCGAAATTACGAAAAGCGTCTTCCATTGTCTTTTGAATCCCCAGAAACCAATACAGTTACAAAATTTAAAGAATTATTTATAAAAGCAAAGTATTTTTTGCTGCCCGTATTTTTCAGAAGCGTTTCCGAATAGTTTTTATAGTGTATTAATCAGTTTCCTCAGCCTGGAATACCTGTTTTTCGAATGTCATCCATTCTCAAGTAAACGTTTTCAGCTGCATAAGTTAATTTATACATGAAAGAGCAAAGAAATAATCAATTTTAATGTTAACGCTGTTAATTTTGCATGTTTGTCTGTTAAACATATTTGTTGAACATGAAAATGTTTACTTGAGAATGGATAGCATCGGAAGAAACTATATTCCGGGCTTAGAAAACTGATCAATGCACTTTAAAAGCTACTCGTAAACGTTTCGAAAATGACGGGCAGCAAGAGAAATTTTGTTTTTATAAATGATTCTTTAAATCTCGAAATGCCGTTGATGTCTGAGGTTTCTAAAGATAAAGAGACACTTTTCAGAATCATGGTTAACAAGGATGAGTTTATATTATAAATTTATTCGTGAATATATTATATTTTCGTAGATTAAGAAACATTTGTCATTTTTTACAGCGAGGTCAGCTAGTGTGTTTCAGCGAAAGTAATTTGGAGCGCAAAGTGCTCCATTGCTGATGGGAAAGTTGCCAGCAGGATCCGTGAAATTTCTTCTTAAGTGACATGTTGGAAAACAGTATATGTTCGTGGACAATCCTACTACGCCCAATCACCAAAAAAGTTCAGAGGTGTTAAATCGGAACTATACGGGGGTGCCAGAAGGTACTGCTGCTAAATTGTTGGGGAAAACTTTTTGAGATGGCCCTTGAGCAGCACTGCTGGTGAAGCAGACCCGAAGCGTTTCAGGCTCTTCTGGAATATGTCTCCATGCGATTTCCATTGCGCAATGTCATACATTCCAATATACCAATACTCCCCGGACCATTGTGCAATTTGATCTCGGTAAATAAACCTGTTTCAAACAGGAAATTGTAATTAAAAATGTTTTAAGGAAGGACCAAAAATAAACAAGACAGGATTTACTGAAAAAAAAATCTGTTTTGTTACGTGTTTGCTTGTCAAAGAAGATATCAGTACAATACTCCAGTAGGTATCTTGACAAATATGAATTTCGCTCAGTGTTTTTTTCTTTTTTTTTTGTCAAAATGTTTGCGCATTATCGATGACACTGCCTGTTTTTTCATATTTTCCCTGTTTTCCTAAACTTCCTTGAACATAGACGGACCGATTTCGAAACCACCATGTCTTCCTGTCACAAAAGAAGAAATCTTACGGATCCTGCTGACAACTTTCCTATCAACAATGGAGCGTTTTACACTATATATTCGTTACGCTATAACACCTGCTCATCAGCGTGTAGAACGAGTTATCCACTGATTAGCTTTTGTCGTCTGACAAACACATTCAAATTAGAACGTCAATTTTTACATATTCTCATGTTATTCACCGTAAAAGCTGCAATCAACCAATAAAACGTAAATCACTCGGTAATTATGAGATTTATTGTTTAGACGAATAATTAAAATTGCAACATTAAAAAAGTGAATATAAAACATCACATATTTGTCCAGCATTTATATTAATTAAAATTGCATTCAATTTTTTATAACATTATTAAAATTTTGTTAAAATATGTGTTTGTCCCATGTTGAGAGATTTTTAACAGACTTGAGATTATGATTGATTAGAACAAAATAAAGAAAACAAATTAAATTAATGAAAAAAATTATTAACAATAATCCGACCTCTTGTCTCATTTTGTTCCCCAACCTCGCACTTTAAGATAACATAATTTCATATTTTGAAAAACAAATTTATATTTTTCCATGATCATTGGTAAAAAATAGTGTGTTAAGTTTCTTGGTCCAATCGTCTTGACAACCCTTTTATTATAATTTTTTTTTCTCCAAATCTGACCTATCGATAAAAACGTCAGTGGTTGTTTTTGAATTATCAGCACCTTATCAACTTTCTTATTATTCGTTAAAGTACAAAGCTTGCTAATATCGGATATTTGAATCGAACAAAAGATTTGATAAGGGAAATTTTTTATAGGACTGATACACAAGTTTTCAACACACTTTTTGAAGTGGTTGCCTTACCTAAAGAAGGTGAGTATAACTTTTATAATATAGAATTATGAATATTGAATTGAACATTATACGTAAAGAATTAACCCGTACCTACTGTCACAGAATTTATTATGGTCTCTGCAACTGCGTGATCAAAAGATGAATAAAAGGCTCGATTAACTCATAGTATCCTTTTTCTGTATTAAACTTTTTATGAGAAAGTTTTGAAAGTTGGGGAAGTGTTATTACTTGCCCATCATACGTAGTATAGGGTAAGTCTTGCAATCGTTTTAAAAAAAATGTTGACGGATTTACACGTTTTAGACACTGGAGATTCCGAAAAACGTATTTTTAGAAAAAAAGAAATTGCCGCCCGCCTGTCTGTGTGTCTGTAAACGCTCTATCTCCCGAACAAAGTGAGATAGAGACTTGAAATTTGGTATGTATTTAGTGTGTAATAATGAGAAGAAGCCTATAGAATTTCAGTAACCTTGATTATTCGGAACTATTTTTTTTCGGACTCTCGAAATATTCGTTCTGATAAAAGGTATATAAAATTTTTCGAAATTGTTTATCTTAAGGAATGAATATAAAAGACAATAAAAAAAGATAAATTTTGCATAGAGAATGAAATCGATCGGATAATGAGTTGCCGCGATATTTGTAATTCTATTTTTTCCACACTCTTCGATTTTTCATGACCCTGTATTTCATTCAAATTGCCATTCAAAGATATATTTTAATTGGAAATGAGACACTCCATCCGACACAGTAAACTGTTAGTTAATAGAATTATCATTATTGGGGTTATAAGGATGTTTCTTTTACGCAATTCAGTCATAGAGCCTTTAAAGTTGAGGACGTCACCAAGCCACGATTTTATTCGAATTGCAATGCATTTTATAAATAGTTTACACATGTTTTGTTTTCATATTTTATATTGTGCAAGTGCATATCCATGATGGGTAAGTATTAAGGTGGCCCCCAACGACTAGTTTTATGTTGTTGTTAGATATTTAATTTCTTGTATTTGAATGGGTTTTAAAATATTTGTAAGCAGTCATAGACTTATCATATATTTGGGTTCCGTACTTAAAAACTAAAAACGGAACCATTATGAGATCACTTCTGTGTCTGTCCATCTGTCTGTCACAGCCCTTTTTCTCGTGAACTATCGGACGTGGAAAGTTATAAAGCCTTTTTACCCACCTATTTTCAGATTATTAGCCATTCACAAATATGTTTAGGAAAAATGTAGGGGGCTAATTAAGTTATTTGAAAAAAAAAAAAAGTTTTCTTTTTGTATATCGTGTGGGGTATCGTGTGAAAGATCTCGTAATGTCAAACTCAAAAATATATTTCTTTTAATTTTAGGTATTATATTTTCAGAGATATCGTCAAAAGTGCAAAAATATGCCCCCCCCCCTCTATTTCCGAATCTACTAAAGTTAAAATTATGAAAAAATTAGGGGTAGTAGGAGTTTATTGAAACCGCCTTTTTTCTGCTACACACAGACTTTACTTTTGGGGCGGTCAGTGGGTGTTGACGGGCGCTTGGGGTATCTATCAACGCAGATTCATCCAAGGATATTTGACAATGATTTTCGAGACCAATTGTCTGTAATTAGCCGATATATTAATTAAATTACTTGAAAAAACTTTCTTTTTATATGTCGTGTAGGGGTAGCGTACGAAATATCAGTAAAAGTAGTTAACCACATCTTTTAGTAAAATTGACGAGATTGTTTAAATAAAAATTACATTAAAATTTATTTATTTATTTATTAATAATTAATTATTAGCTGACCCGCCCGGCGTTGCCCGAGCCTGTGTAATAAACTTAAATCTCTTAAAATGACATTAAAAGGATCACCATGCATCTTTAAAAATTCGTTCGTTTGGTTAAGCTAGAAATTTTATTACAAATTTGGCTTAAACTATTATTCGGAAATAGTGGTAACCGAAACTCATAAATTCACTTTAATGTTACATTATTAACTATTAATTGTAATGTTTTAATTAATTATACTTATTTTATGTATTTTTCATAAATTAGAATGAAGATCGTAGTAATACTTGCTGTCGTTCTCACCGTAGTGTCAGCACGATTTCCAAAACCGAAGCATGTTCACCCTGTCTCTGATGCCATGATTGATTACATAAATAAACTGAACACAACATGGAAGGTAAGTTATAATCACTTTTTAGGGTTTCGTTCATCTCACGAAACCCTATTACCCCCGCCCCGTTGTCTGTCCGTCATAGAGCCATTCTCAAAAAGTATGTAACTTACAGAGTTGAAACTTAGTGTATAAATCTGAATAGCAGCTGTGAAGAGCTCAAAATATTAAAATTTGAAAAATTCGTATTGTTTTAATAATAACTAGAGATAAAAAACCAAAATTCTAACAGTCTTTTCCTATTAAATTTAAACATTTTTCATTATAGCAGATGCCAAAGATTTAAAATCCACAATGAAATTCTTTCTACAATAATTAATTTTCTATCAGACGATTTTCACGTGAAAAATGAAAATGAAATAAAAAATTTCACCCATTGAAAAAAAGATAAATATGAAATAAAATTGATTGACGTCATAGTCGTAATAAAACGGAAAATGTCTAAGATTTTTCAATAATACAAGGAGTATGAGTATGTGTAAGTGGACAAAGCAGATTAATATCACGTCATTAGAGAATTAAAAAGAAAATCTGACGTCATATAGGAAGTTTAACTAATTTTTCAAATTTTTGAGAATAATACAAAGCTAGTATCAATATAAATAATAGAGAATAGTAAATATATGAGAAACATATTGAATCGTGATAAAAATCCGATTATGGAAATATTCGCATATTTTAACATTTTAAAGGTGTACAATTTGTTTAATTTTGAAATTATTTTTTTAAATATTGCATTTAGTCCGTATGACGGATATTATTATGACAGAATATAATAGCGGGCTTGGACCGCTATCCGACTGGTTTATAGATATTCGAAAAAAGGAAAAAATAGACCGGTAAATTTTTACTTTATAAAAAACATGACTTTTTTTTGTTGTTGTTGCTAAATGAAATTTGTTTGAATTTATTAAAGAAAGGATAAAGTGTTTTGAAAGGAATATTAAACGAAACCCTTTGAGCGATCTTCGATCACACTTACCCACTTTTTTCAATTCCTACTATTAGCTCACATCCTCTATATATTTATATATCGTGTTCAAATTTTCAATCGTTAATAAAATACTTTTTATTCATCGACTCAAGTTCAAATACATTTTTTGAAACTTGCAGTGGATGACACTTGATGTTAATACAGTTTTTTCAAATATTAATTCATTAATTAAATTAAATTAATTAATTTTGGTTTTATATTTCATTTCTGTTCAAAAGTATAGACTGACTCCATATTTATAGTCTCCTTCGCTTGATCTTGGTCCGTGAACAGCCCTATTATCTTTTTACGCGTGAAGGTTTCGCTATGGTACTTCATTGTGAAGTTTAGTAATTTTTGAAATTCCATATTTGAAAAACGGCATAATCATTAGATTTGAAATTTATATCAAGAAAAATACATTTTTTTACCTTCCTTAAGGCAATTTGTCTAACAATTGTGTGAGAAATACTTTTCGAGCTATTAATTTTTGGTATTTTAGCTATTTATTTTTTATTTAATTTTTAATACATTTCAAAAATTTCTCTTATATAAGCTATTTAGCAGGATATAAATTTAGGAATAAATACCGTCAGTGGTGAAGCGTGTAGATCGCAGGAAAAAATTTCTTTTTGACCTAAGTAGGAATTGACTTAATTTTTTTTTTATATATTACTTACAGAGCTTGTATGCAATAAAATGTGTTAAGATGCAATCACAAAGGTGTAGAAAAAAATTCCGCTGTAGACAGACAAGTTTCCGTCTTAGAAGGTACTATACTGTTTTTAATAATTATAACGTATTATTTTTTTTCGGATTGGGAAAAATTTCTATTTAAGATAGGGCTTTGCTAACTGGTTCGTTTTTTGCAGGTTTCAGTATGTTTGTGCATTTTCTTAACTTTTTTTTCGCGGGAAAGGATGCAATTTTGATATGATAGAAATGAAGTTACATGCGCATTATTGGCCAACCCAATTTACCTTTCCATTTGCAAATAAATAAATAAACAAAAATAAAAATAGTTTCTTTTTTTTAAAGACACTCTTTGATAAAAGCGTTCAATGTGCATCTTAAAAATCCCGCCTAATTTTTTGGCTGCAACAAACCAATTTTTTGACTGATAGAAAGCTCAAGCAAATGAATTTATTAAAAACTCTATAATTTTTTATATGTTTCTTTTTAACACTTTCCAACCTAGTTGAAAAGTGTTTATGACTTCGGTTTGTCTGGCCGTATGGCTGTATGCCGTCTGTCCGTGCTCTAACTCCCGTAAATATGCTCTGATTGCCCTGCAATTTTTATATGTTATTTCGTTATCTATAGCATGTTCCCTATTTCAACGGAAGTGTGTAGCACTTATAGTTTTTTACAGGGACACTCAAAAGAATTCCGTTACATTACAGTCTATGGGGAAAAATCACTTGCGGTTTATTTTAGTGATGTTACACAATTTCAAACACATTGTAATTGATATATATCACTAACGTGCATTACAAGGAGCTTAATATGGAATAGGGTGTGCATAGCACTTATAGTTACTTTACAGGGACAGTCAAAAGAATTCCGTTACATTACGTCTATGGAGAAAACTCGTTAGCGGTTTAATTAAATAATGTTTCACTATTTTAAACGCATTGAAATTTATATATATCACTAATGTGCATTACAAGAGGCTTACTACGGAATATTGTGTGCATAGTAGTCATCGTTCATTTACAGGGATACACAAAAGAATTCTCTACTGTCTGTTAACAATAATTCCTGGAAGTGCATTTTAAGTTGCTGAACGCGATTTTAAATTTAACTCACTTTTTCTATTACTTGGTGTGTATAAATTCTGTAGACCTATACAGGGCAGCACAAAAGTTCGCGAACACATTTCCGATTATTGACAGAAACTCCAGAAGGAGAATTTTAAACTGTGCTACGCGTTTCCTAACTAAACTAAAATTTAGCATCCTATGTAGTGTATATACAAATCTATAGATCATATACAGGGCTGAATAAAAGTATTCGGATATTTTTCCGAATATTGTATATGTTGGAAATATATGTTGGAAATTTCTGAAATTACGTTTTTAAATATGTTATGCGTTTTCCAAATTGTTTACTTAGATGTTATCTTTCAGCTTATTAAACGGTAATGAGTTGTGAAATTATTTTGGAAGCGTTGGAAAGTGTTACATAATCTATGGATGACGCATGGTTTTTCGTTCTTGTTTAAGATTTGTGACTGATTTTTGAAGAATGTAATATTTAAAAAGAAAATACGCTTTTATCAATTAATAGTTTTTTTTTTTTAACATATTTAATCTCAGAAAAAAATAAGGCAGAGAAAGCTTTCAGAAATTATTGGTATTGAAATTCAAGGGACCGTACCAAAGCAAAAAAAAAAAAAAGAAAAAAAGAAAAAAAAAGAAAAATCCGCTACGACAGCCGACATTTTTGTGTTAGCTCGCAGGCCTAGTATTCATGGGGTGGTGATACTCCTGTCAACGTCAGTGAATTTGATTACCACCGGGGTAAACTTTTAACAGTAAATATGAATAGAAATTTTGCCATATTTAAACGTAGCATTTTTGTCACAAATAAGGCAAATTTTTCTGTTCGTTTTTACCGGTGGAAGTTTTCCCCAGCTTCAATGAGGCCCCATTCCGATGTCAATAATCAACCGCTGCCATCGTGTGACTACATCCCCATTTACTTTACTCGCAACAAGTGGACACTACACGATCTGTCTGCTCCTCTTTATTCATAGCTCCATTGCTCCTCCTTGTTATCTCTTATGCTTCGAATATGCGGTCGCTGTCAATAACTATCTAATTTCGTGACATATATTTCAGGCTGGCAGGAATTTCGAGGGATATGTCAGTGTGAAATACCTGAAAGGTCTGATGGGGGTGCACAAAGATAATTACAAGTACAGGCTGCCATCTATCCACCATGTCGTCCCCCAAGATCTCCCAGATTCATTCGACGCCCGAAAACAATGGCCGGCCTGCACGACCATTGGACAAATCAGAGATCAGGCATCTTGTGGATCATGCTGGGTAAGTACATTTTTTATATTCAGAATTGTGCGTTCAGTGCAACAAAAATATAGGATGACTCGAAAGTTACTCATTAATATTACACTTCCCAGGGAACTGGAGAGCTAACTCCTTGCTACAAAAATGATAAACCAGGAGTTGGCACATGCACCCCCCCCCCCCCAAAAAAAAAAAAAATAAAATAAAAATAAAAAAATAAAATAAATAAAAATAAAAATAAAAATAAAAATAAAAATAACAATAAATAAATAAATAAATAAATAAATGAAAAATAAATAAATAAATAAAAATAAATAAATAAAAATAAATAAATAAATAAATATAATAATAATATGAACAAGTTGGAAATTGTACGTCAAACGTTACAAACGAGGTGCGTTCGTACGCACGTTTTAGAATTAAATTCATGATATCCCGTGCGTAGAACGGGTTAAACAGCTAGTTAAGTATATATTTTATGACACTGTTCATACAAATATCTTAACTAGTTATATAAATATTCAGATATATATGTATCAGCTAGTTATATAAATATTCAGATCTTGATGATTTTTAATTCTGTGAAATGAATTATATCGTCTGCAGATTAATTTCTGTCATAAAATAAGTGTCTCGGTCGCTTGACGATTTAACATCCATCGGAAGCTTCTCTAACAAGAAAGCACCGATTTAAAAAAAAAAAAAATTCAAATTTCTTAATAAATATTTTTATTAAAATCTCCTAAAGTTTTGATTCGATTTTAATAAAATTTGAAATGTCTCGACAAAATTCTGCAAAGATAATATATTTTAAATTGCAAACCATTTGGTTGGGTAGTTTTTGCGTTGTTATATGCGGACAGACAGACAGACGGACGGACAGACAGACAGACGGACGGACAGACGGACGGACCAAACGACGACTATAGGTGCTACGTATTTATATAATTACGAACGCACCTAAAAATGACTATAACTTCAGTTCTAAATAATACAAAAATAAACAAACAATACAGTTTTCATTCACATGAAGTTTTTGTTTTAATATATATAATAGTATGTAGTTTATTGTCTGGTTTATCTGTATATTAAAAATTAATCTGTATATTATAACTTTTCCAAAATCCTCCAATTGAATTTTCTTTTTTATAAATATAGCGATACAATGAATAGACCTCAACATATTCCAGGCATTTTTTGATTCAAAAACATATTTTTATCTATGGGAATTATTAATAAATTCATATTAAAAATTATAAATTATGACTTAAATTAAATTTTACATAAAACAAATCATAATCGTCAAAAAACATGTTTGTGAGAGTTTACAAGTTATTCCAATTATTAGTTTCCGAGATACAGATTTTTTTTTAAAACTTATCTACAGTCTAAAGGGGACCGTCTCCTGCTATCAAAGTTTCCTCAGAAAAGAAAATCTACGAAGTAAATCAGAAAATAAAAAAGTATGGTATTTTCTTTCTGATAAAGTGAGTTTATAATTAAAACAACTAACTTAAAAATTAATTAAAAAATACAAATTTTTTAAAATTAATTTCAGCAAAAAATTCTAGTAAAAAATATTTACGACCCCCCCCCACAGTAATTGATTACTATTACTGATTACTATTAGTTACGTAGTTTAGAATAATGTATAATTTAGTTTTAATTACTAATAATCACTTATATCTTATTATTCGTTAAAATTAATGTGGAAGATTAATCGGTTTTAATTCTAAACACAAAAATCGGATTTTAAACTTACAAAAATCTTGAGCATTTTTTAGCATTGTATTCAATTTCAGATGCCACAGAGGCTGGATTAACACTATTTCTTACTGTTTTATTGACCCCCTCCCCCCTTTCTAATCCCGTGACATGGTAGCTGTCTAGAGTGCCAAAGAATGGCTATATCTCTGCATGACATGGAAAATGTCTTTTAAACTTTGTTCTTCCATTAAAACTCTACGAGAGAAGAGTGAAGATCACTGCTTGCCGCGCACGAGTACAGGTGGGGGAGAGAAAAAATTCTCCCTTATGTTCATTTCTTAGGTCAATATTTATACAAAGAAAACAAAAGTCAGATGAAATAACTCGATCGCCAGATTAAAAAAAAAAAAAAAAAAAAAAAAAAAAAACATGCGTATTTGTAAAGCCTTGATTGTAACTTATAATCTTTTCAACAGAAATTTGTTTCTAGAAGCTTCAAATATACGAATAAAAAATTACAGCTCATTCTAGTGAGTAGATTTTGAGTTATGCTTAAAAAAACTACCCGCATTGTAATCTGTTTTGCAACGAATACGAATGAATATATTAGGAGTTCCAATTTTCAAATATTTATAAATCCTAAACTATTTGACCGAATAACTTTCTGTATGGTATTCCACGGTAAACTTTACCGGAAAAGCCAAATATGATGTCAAATTAAATGTTCGTGAAATACAAAGTGTATGAATTATCACTTTACTAAACAGCGTACAACCAATAGAGTGGAAAAATGTCCAGACCGGGGATCTAGCATTCTCTCACTCTTGTATGGCATATAAGAGTGAGAGAATGCTAGACTTGATGTCGTCTGGATAGCTTAACTGGTAAAGCACTTGGTGTGCTTTACCAAGGGATTCGGGATCGAACCCCGGTCTGTACAATTTTTCACTCTAATGGTTGTACGCTGTTTAGTAAAGTGATAATTCACATCGTATTTCAGTAATTTACAGCGTATTTTCAGCCCTGCTGAAAAATTAATTAGTATTTAAATGTTCGTATTGAAAATTTTTTAGTATGGTAGAATTTCAGTAAAAAGATGTGCTTCTAAGCCACATTTTTAACATCAATTGAAAAAAAGACATAATTTCCAGTCAAATGTCTATTTTCGTTTTTTTTCAGTGACATTTTGGAGTTTAAAATGTGTGCGGTGTTTTATTTTGGACGATTGAAAATGGTTTCTTAATGTGACAGCAACCAGAAGTAGATGTATATATGCCAAAAAATTAATTATATTTATTTCTTTTGATTATATACTAGGCTTTTGGTGCTGTCGAAGCTATGTCTGATAGACACTGTATTCATAGTGGAGGAAAAGTCAACTTGCAAATTTCAGCTGAAGATCTTCTCTCTTGCTGTTATACCTGTGGCCTAGGGTAAAATTTTTGTTTTACAGTCTTTTTTTTCTCATTTTTCAAAAATTTTTTATAGCATTGTTATGATTTGTATTTACTCGAAAACTTGCTCGAATATCCTTATAGGGTTAAAAAATATATAAATAAAATCTTTTATTACTATTAATCGACTCTCAGAATACTTTTTAAAAACCATTTTTAAAATAATAACTTCCCTGAAACCTTTATCCCTTGATTTAGATACATTGATATAAACTGATATGTAAGGGATATCGTTAAAAAGATAAAATTTTATAACCAGACTTAAAACTTTCCCAACTTTGAAATTTATAGCTTTTTTGCTTTACTGTTTTTTTAAAGATCGTTCACACAGTTTTTTATATACGACTCTTATTACTTAATATATATATATATATATATATAGATAGATAGATAAATTCGTGTCTCTTTTTAACAAAAAGATAGTGTTTAAAAAGCTATAAATTTTATTGTTTGTGAACATCTCATGTAACTTAAAAGAAAAAAAAAAAGAGTCTTCATTTTGTTTGAAACTCCTGAGCCACTTCTTTTACTATACTACTGTATCAAATGACATTCCGTTATTAAAAGATTGTATTGAGCAAATTTTTTCTACTAGCTAGTTTACACATTCGTGTACCTGTACACAAATTTCGTTGTTTCTTTCGCCAAATATTCTCACTTTTCCGTTTTTTGCTAAATTTTTGGACATATAAGTAAATTTAGAAGCGTAAAACAACCGACTTTAAAATTTGAGGGTATCCCCGAATTCTTCCAACAATCAAAACAGGGATAATAATACACAGCAAGTCAAACAACGTTACATTTGAATCTAGGTCGTAACGACTTATTATGTTAAAAATACATAGTCTCACACTAACCGACACTAAAATTTTGTTCATAAGTTTTAAAACAACAAAGATATTTTAAGAAAATTTGCAACCGGTAATAATACACAGCTTTCTACTTTAATAAAAAGCCATCGGAATCCACGTGATTCCATTTTATAGTCATATTATCTGCTACGTGAATTTTTTAGGTTACTGTAGAACGAAAATTGGGTTATTTGGAAGCGAGTTAAATACGCTAAAATTTGATAATTTGGAAAAGGAATTTCCCTCTCTCAATCTTTCATAAAACTGAGCTTATTTTTTGATCGTCTGCATTGAAATCTACCCGGTGCACTTCTAATTGCCTGTTCACAGTTAGAAATAAATTGTAGCGTTTGGATATATCTGTGCCATGACCTTCCTTTTAATTGAGAGCCCCGAAGGGTATGAATTGAGCTTATTTTTTGATCGTCTGCATTGAAATCTACCCGGTACACTTCTAATTGCCTGTTTACAGTTAGAAATAAATTGTAGCGTTTGGTTATATCTGTTCTATGACCTTCTTTTTAATTGACATACCCGAAGCCGAAGGGTATGTCACAGATTTTTATTTGACAGCCATATACTTGTCAGTGGAAATACTTCTATTCATAGGACAAACATACACTAGTGGCATTTGAAAACTTGAAAAACAATGCATAGAAGTTACTTAAAAGTGTTTCTATTTAAATCTAATAAATAATAAAAGAAAATCATTATTTGGAAATAAATTTGAAAAGAAAAATTTTTGAACTGTGCGAAATTTTTTTCAACGGCCGTCTGATAAAGTTTAATCGCCTACTAGCGATTTGTTATTTTCAGCTTTAGATGAGACACCTTGTATATTTTTCGGAATAAGTGGGTTGCGACCAGTGTTGTAATCCTAAAAAAACCAGAAGGTATATGCTCTAGGCAGAGGACATATACTAGAAAGTAGACGCTATATAATTTAAGTTGAGAAACAGAGGATAAACGGTATTTCTTTTAAATATCCAGAAGTTATTCGACGTATAACACCGTATACCTTACACTTAACCACTAGTTGCAATCTAGGTTCTGAGCTAAACATTGTTCGAATTGTTGCATACTATCACCTTTCTTTTTTTGTTGCAAGAGTTCGCAGAACCCTGTACAATTAAGGCGTTAGAAAAGACCAAAAAAAGACGTTTTAAGGTACAAAGCCTTATTAATGCAGAAGCGAACTTCCACTAGTATTTTATAGTACAATTTTTTACCTTATTTAAAACAAAAATTTTGCGTTTAAATAAAGCGAAATTGGCTGTATTAAAATACTAATGGCAGTTTCCTGCAATAATAGGGTCCTATTAAACTATATTAATATACTAACCTTCCTCTCAAAATCAGTCAATAAATTGCAAAACCATTAAAGTTATCTAACGTTTATAATATTTTTGATTGAAAATAAAATATAGATTGACATTCGAAATGTGCCAAACATTGTTCGCCTTGTCGCATACTATCACCTTTCTTTTTCTGTTGCAAGAGTTCGAAGAACCTTGTATAATTAAGACGTTAGAAAAGACTGAAATAAGACGTTTAAACGTACAAAGCCTTAAGGTAAAAAGTCTGATTAACACTAGAACTACCGGAAAGTTCATTCAAGTTTTTTAAAACTATTTCACACCAGAAATTTTATTTAAAACTACTTAACTTATTCATTTAACATACTTCTGTGAGTTTTATATTTAATTTATTTTAAAAAGAAATTTCTGGTTCGAATCGGAATACATTCGTTTGGTAACCATCAAAAGGACGGCTCATGGTAGTTCTAGTGTTAATGCAGAAGCAAACTTCACCAGTATATTATAGAACAATTTACCTTATTTAAAACAAAAATTTTGCTTTTAAATAAAGCGAAATTTTCTGTATTAAAATAACCAATGGAAATTTGTCCCTGCAAATATCGGGCCCTGATAAGGTATAATGAAATGAATATACTCTAATCTTCATCTGAAGATCAGTCAGGAAATTTCAAAAACGTTAAAGCTATTTAACTTTTTATAATATTTTTGATTGAAAATAAAATTTAGATTAACATTAGAAATGATATAGACTTTATTTCGGTGTTGTCTTTTTCCCCCGTAACAGGTGCTACGGTGGCTTTCCCGGATCCGCATGGGAATTCTGGGTAGATCACGGAATCGTAACAGGAGGATTGTACAATTCCAGCGTCGGTTGTCAGCCGTATGAAATCCCATCATGCGAGCATCATACCACAGGAAAACTACCCCCGTGCCAGGGTACTGTTAAAACACCCAAGTGTGTAAGCATGTGTGAAAAAAATTACAACGTTAGCTACAGAGATGACAAACATTTCGGTAAGTTTATTTCTTATTTCACGCATTTTTCGGTACTTTTCCACTGTAGGGTGCCTTGACGTTTTTTTAATAACTTGGCGCGATTCGATCATTAAAATGTGAGATTAGTTGCCAAATGATATAAACAAATCTAATATGAAATTTTATGATCGTTTATAAATGTATATATAAACATTTTATTTAAGTATATATTACTATTGTTTTTATATACAATTTACTTCTGTTTGTATATAAAAATAAATAAAGTACTGGTACTTTTGGGTTACAGAGGCCCCACGGGGATGAATTGCCAAGTGACCAATATTTATCGCCAAATTATAAAGCATATGACATTATAACAATATATGATGTATATATCATTTTGTGTCGCATATGGTCCAGTTAAAGTCATATAAGGAAAGGGCATGTTTACAAATAAACAGTTCCATCAACCAATCTACCACTACATTTTTGTCGTAGCGATCATTGCAGGAATCGTCATGACGACGTAGGCCAATCATATTATAGACCAGTTTAACGTAGACCAATCAAATTGCCCTATCTCATGTGTACAGTAGGAGTCATAAAGAACCAACAGTAATTTGACCAACAGTGACGTCAGCTGCCCTTTCCTTATATGACGCATATAGGACGTATATATGTATGAATGTGTATAAGATGTATATGGTGTATATATGGCATATAAGACGTAAATAATCTGTATATAATGATGTATATGGCACATATATGAGCGTTTAATTCTTTGTGTTTTTCTAGGACCGACTAAGAAAATGACTGAAAAAAATATGGCTTCAAATATTACTTTAACGATACAACTAAAAATAATTTTCCTGCTGGCATATATATACATTTATTAATATAACGAAACGTATGATATTTTTGCAGAACAACACAGTTATTAAGACCATATTTATTACTTGTGATAATGAGTAACGTCTTCCTTTTGATTTTATGACTACTCTACATATTAACGGAAAATTTGCTAATACTCGACACACACAGTCAGAGATGACTTTACTCGATGAAACTCGTGGTGCAAGTATCTCAACGGATATGAATAAAACAGGAGAAGGAAGGAATCAGAAGAAAGTAACGAAGAAATAGATTTGAAAACAAAGAAACGTTTCCATTTCTCTCCAAACACGTGTAATAGCACCTAGTATTCAGGAGGCTTTAATTACTACCAGCTTACGAGAGGAAAAAACAAAAATTGACAACAAACACTGCGCAAAAATATAGAAGAATAAATAAAAAAAAGCGAGAAAAATTCGTCTATACAGTGATACCTCGGTTTTCGTCGATATCCGTCCGAAAACAATCGGCGAAATCCGAAACCGACGAAAACCGAGGCAATTATTTCCATATGAATCTATGTAAATCCAATTAATTTGTTCTAAACACTCCAAAAAAAGTACAAAAACACATTTTATAGAGAATAAGTATAGCGTTTAATCCTAAAAACCATAAGAAATGTTCTTAACATATGGTATCAAGGTACTATATCTGGGGCCACTTTCTTTTTGACAGTAGAACTAGATTCAGAATAAGAGAACCTAAGTTTAGGGGTGTAAAGACTGGGTGCCACTGTGTCGATTGCCACCACTAAATTTTTAGTATTCTTCGCCTAATAAGAATACTAATAGAATTTAGGCGAACTATATACTAATAAAATGTAGGCGAAAAATACCAATAAAATTTAGTGCTGACAATCGGCCTATTTCTTTCCAGTTTTTACACCCCTGCCTACGTCTCTCAAAAAGCTGTCTAAAGTGGTCTGTTTCTGCCCAAAATGTGGCAAGACATCATCATTAAACAAGTTGCTTACAAGAAACTTCCTTTGGTCCCATGATGGAGCACTCGCAATCAGTAAACAAAAACACAAAAATACACTGAAAATAAACGAAATCCGAGGCAGTCGACGAAAACCGAAACAAATGTTTCCCGGGAAAAATCGACGAAAACCGAAACCGACGATAACCGAAGTCAACGAAAACCGAGGTATTACTGTATTTCTCTACTTCAGTAAAAACATACATGAAGCGAGAGACAAAGAATACAAGACGCGGGATCAAAGATGACGATGCGTCCCAGTGTTGCTAATTTAGCAAGATTTTTTAAATTCAAATAGCTACCACTATTTATGATTAGTAATATTCGCCTTAATTAATCTGTGATTCAATAAGCCGAATATTACTATTAGGAAATATTGATAGATTTCTGAATAAAAAAATCCCGCTAAATCGGCAACAATTGAGAAGAGAGAAGAAATTCGCGTCTTTGTCTACGAATTCGCGTATTGAGAGAGTTCTCTTTAAAGTGTGTCATGATGTGTAAACGATTGAAAAATTCCCTGGTAGGAACAAGGACAATTTCTGTGCATTTTTACCCATAACAGTATCGCACGCGTCTACATGAATATTTTGCCATGGAATTATAGGTCATTCTCAATTCTTATTTATTGTTAGGTAATTAGAGTTCAGATTTATGCAGCTGGTGCGATTCTGTACAAGATAACTGTAGTAAATGTGTTTAATGACAGCAACACATATACACATAGTGGACATAAGTTATTTGAGAAGTAAAAATGGCGAAATATGATAGTACAAATGATTTGAAGATAGTGAAATTCACAAGGTTTACAATTTTTTACGAATGTTTCACGTGGCTGCGATCCCGGTAGCTTAGTGGTCAGAGCGTCATGCTACCACGCTACAGGTCCAGAGTTCGACTCCAGACTTTAGCAGGATTCACTCCACCTTTCATACTTTCGGGATCGATAAAATGAGTACCAGGCTTGATTGGGAACTAAACACTGAGGGTCCTGCGTTAGGCTGACCACCTGACCGGGGCATAAGCTGTAAGCAACTCGGGGCCCATGGCCATGAAAACAGGGCTGGGCAGTGTAGGCCATGATCCTTAAAGGATTGTAGTGTCTCAGGCTTAGTTTTGTTTAATGTGGCTGCTCTTTCTTATTTCCCATATCCAAATGTCTCTTTTATAAATTAGTCTTTTCCAATGTTTGTGAGCATTTTTACGTCGATCATCAAAACAAGTGCACTGATAATTCGTGATTTCAATTGAGTAATAGAATTTCGAAGCGGCGGATTGTAAACAACTTCTTACACTGAAATCGGTATAATTAAAACAGGTATTCATTTATTAATGTCTGTATATTTAATGTTTATTCTCCATATTACCAATTTTACACTCAGACAAAATATGGTTAAAAGTTCCATTAAAACAGTCCTTCATTATTACAAATGTTAAAAAGTTTCACATAAAACCCTGGTCATTACACAAAAGCGCTTTCACTCCGACTAGAGCATCATCAGTTAAAAATTAATACATCCAAAGTAGATGTTTGCAATGATATGGTACACGCAATCATTGATTGCCGCTAGAAAAAGATGTTAGAAGAAGAAGGAAAAAAATGCCAGGGAATCGAATCCCGGTAAAATGAATTCTTCAATCCCCAGTCGCATACATAGCGAAGAGTCGGATGCTTCAGAGTTACAACTGATGATGCTCTAGCCGGAGTGAAAGCGCTTTTGTGTAATGGTTACAATTTATGTAAAACTTTTTAACATTTGTAATAGTGAAGGACTGTTTTAATGGAACTTTTAACCATATGTTTTAGATAATGTTTAAGTGTAAAATTGGTAATATGGAGAATAAACATCGGTATAATTGTTTCTTAACTTTAACAACTTGTTACACTGAAATTGGTATAATGGTTCCTTAACCTTAACAACTTCTTACACTGAAATTGGTATAATGGTTCCTTAACTTTAACAACTTCTTACACTGAAATCTGTGGTTGGAAAGACTGGCGATCGTGTAAGCCATGGAATAACACCTACTCGACCAAGCTAAATTGAGACATCAACACTGAGTTAAGAAGCATATCTACCAACATATGATAAAATACCTGTAATCTATGATTGAACTGGTTACCAACAGCTGTTATTTTGCAAATTTTTCAATTACGAAATTTCCCAACTAATTTGTATCCACCCTGTATATTTGAAGTAGTCTTAACCGAAAACTATTTTATTCCGGTTCCTCCTTTAGAAAAGAGGAAAAGGCAATCTTAAGATTAATCCTTGATAATTAATTCTCAGTAAAAAAAAAAAAAAAAACTGTGTAATCTAGATTTTTAAATAAGCATGATTTAATGCATGTAAAATATATTATTTTTCACAGGTCAAAAGTCTTACTCTATTGAAACTGATACCGAACAAATTAAAACAGAAATTTACAAGAATGGACCAGTCGAAGCGTCTTTCACCGTTTATGCTGATTTTGTAAATTACAAATCCGGTGAGTTTTATTTTTATTTTTATCATTTCTATTTCATTTCTGTCTATTTCATTAAATAATGCTAATGCTATTTATTGCTCTTTTTCATCAATAGTACTCTAACGCTATTTTTTATGATATTTGTTAAACCAATAATAATAATATTGCCATAATAATATTGCCATAATAATATTGCCATAATAATAATAATAATAATAATAATGCCAGTGGTAGAGCTGCAGATGTGAAAGCTTTTCGCAAATATACAATTTAGATTATCTTTATTAGAAAATAAAAGAAAAAGAAAGAAAGACAGAAAAACAGAAAGAAATCCACAAAATTGAATAATTATGATTATGCAGGGTGTCCCAAAAGTTCTTGACACATGTGCTAGTCAGATGTGCCAATCTCAAAACTTTCTTCTATCTCACACAGGTTTCGCATACACTAAAAAGAATCAGCAACCAATTTATATCACGGTCTAACTTAATCTAAAATTTTATTAAATTCCGTGCATTAGTTCTTGAGATAAGACTATTGCTAAAATAGTATAAATCCTGCAAAATTGTGCCTAGCAGCGCCACCTGTTGGGAGATTTAGACAAAAACCTAATCAACAATAACTTATGACAACGTCTAACTGAATCTGAAGTTTGATGAAAATCCTTGTGTTAGTTCTTGAGATATAGTTATCGTGAAAATAATGAAAAAAGTAGCATAGCAGCGCCACCTGTTAGGCTATTTACACCAAAACGTAATCAGCATCTATATATGTCAACATCTAACAGAATCTGAAGTTTATGAAATTCCGTATATTAGCTATCGTAAAAATAATGAAAAAAGTAGCATAGCAGCGCAATCTGTTGGGATATCTACACCAAACTGTAATCAGCATCTATTTATGTCAAAATCTAACCTGCAGTCTAAATCTAATCTGCAGTTATATCAAAATAACTGCATTAGTTCTTGAGATAGAGCTGTTGTAGAAATCGCGAAAAATCCAGCATAGCAACGCCACCTGTCCGGCGATTTACACCAAAAAGTAATCAGCGCCAATTTATATTACGGAATAACTGAATATAAAGTTTTATTAAATTTCGTGCATTAGTTCTTGAGATAGACCGCCCACAACATTTTTGTCACATACAGTCAGACAGACAGACAGAGTCACAGACAGACATTTTCTAAAAATAGTCAAATCGTGTTCAGGACCTTCCAAAGCGTATAAATCCGTCGAAAACCGGAAGTCGAAAATTTTCATGAATCGAATACTTTCTTCTTGCAAAGATAGAAGAAAGTAATAAAAGATCAAGCAATTGGCGTACGAGAGTGCGCTTTGGACGAAAATGGTTCTTATGATCTGAAATTTTGTTTAAACGAATAAAAAAAAGTTCAAAAAATTTCTCATAGATGGCACTGCTTCTGTAAAGTTATCGAATAAGTAGAATGCCTTTATACATAACAACGGCGAAAGACGCACGCATACACAGTTTTTGTCGAAACTATGGTAACCCACATTTCAGAACTTAATAATACTCGCGCTCCTGAGTGCGATTAGGGGTGTATTGTTATGTTATTGGTATGTATTGTTAACTTCAGGAATGGGGGTTGTCATAATTTGGACAAAAACTGCGCATACGCATTGTGCATATTTCGCCATTGTTATATATATAAAGGCATTCTACCTATTCGATAACTTTCCAGAAGCAGCGCCATCTATAATAAATTTTTAAACCATTTTTTTATTTGCTTAAACAAAATTCCAGATTTTAAGAAGCATTTTTGTCCAATCCGCACTCTCTTACGCCAATTGCTTGATCTTTTATTGAATTTTAAAATGTATCAAGGACTTTATATATATATATATATATATATATATATATTTAAGATTTTCTAATTTTTAGAAAAGTTTTGAGAGTGCCATACAGTCTTTTAATAGAACTTCTCGTCTTATTTAATTACAGAAAAATGTTACAAAGTCTGGAATTAACCATTTCAAGGGCAAGTAATTGTGTTTCTGCGATGCTGAATTCACACTAGAATTTTCGAAAACATTTATTTAAAACCCTCTAAGCATGTGGAACGTAATATTCCGTTCATTAAGCTCCAGGTTTCACTGCAATATATACAATGTTTAAGATAATATAATTCTATAGATTTAATGAATTTTCAAAACATTGAAGAATGATTAATACTCTCACGGGTTACATTCATATTTGTAATTAAGTTTTATTTATAATGCTGAAAGAATCATATTTTTTTAGCATTTAAAACAAAATGCAGAGTAAACAACATTACAATTTTACCCTTTTTCAAAACGCTCAGAGGGTTAAAAATAAAGAAATGCAATATTACAGATTTTTTTTTTCTCGCCAAAGTTATAAAAGTAAAATTGTATTAAAAAATTCCGGTACAAATCTTGATTTAAGGTAATTGGTATAAAACATATTCCACCGCCCTTCAAAGGGTTAAATGTGATAAATACAAATTATGCCGTTTAAAAAATTAAATAGAAAAGGATCAGGGTTCATAAGCGGCTTTTTTGGCCCAAAAGAGTCTGATGCTTATATTTATGTATGTGTTAGGGTAGGTCATATAAATTACAAATATAGAGTAGTCAAGTTGAAAAGTTTAATAACAACATGATATTACATGACATAAAGTAGACATGGCATTAAATATTTTAAGATATTAGAATATTAATTAAAAACTAGATGGAACCCGTCAAAACTTGATGGCAAACAACTTGATAGTACCATAAATATAAAATTCACAGCTGTTTTTAAAAGTTTGAAATTTTTGAAGAATAATTCAAATAAAATAAGAAAAATCATACTGCCCCTAGCAGGGATCGAACCCACACGATAATCGAAACAGAGAAGAAACGCGTTTTATACCCCTCGGCCATCGTTTTCGCATTTGAGTGTTGCTCTAAAACTGGTTTTAGATTTAAGTTTACGCATGCGTAAATGGTGAAAATTCGCGTGAAAAATGAATTTGACGGAAATCACTTTTCGTTTTAATATGTAAGAATATCGGATGAACAAAACCTGTAAAATATGATCAAAACTAATTAACCAGACTCTTCTGTGATAGATTGCTCACTTTCTGACCAATGGGAGGAAGCAGCATCCAGAACATATCCTTGTAGTCAGCAGTGAGAGGTTTTTCTTCTGCCACATGCTTTTGGTATCACAAATACCACAAAATGGCTGCAATATGTGCACAACAACCCACTACACAGGCTTCTACTTTACACTGACAATACCAAGAATTAATCAGCGGCGAATGACAGTTGTACTGAATCCATGCGTTATATATCTACGAAGACGTATGTCTCGATTCCAGCTGAACACGGATAATATTACAAAGTCGCGACTTGATATTAACACTATTTCGTTTGAAGTCCTTCTCTCTTCTATGTTCATGCTTATTAGAAATATTTACATTCATTTTAACATGTTTAAACAAGCCGCTGCATCCTAAAGTATCTTAGTGACGTGAAGGAATGCAGTTACTTAACTGTCTATTTTTAATATTTTACTATGAGCGCAGCTTTGCAACACTTTTATTTTTACATATGTTGTACATTTTGAGTATTTTATAATATATGTAAAAGAAGAAAGTGTTGCACGATTGCGCACATATAAATAGATGAGGTAAAATTAGGAGGAATTGCGCATTTTCAATCAAAACTGCGAATAATACGAACTTTGAACTTGTTTGTGTAAGTCATATAAATCCGAATAAAAAAAAAAAAAAAAAAAAAAACTGTTGTTGAAATCGTACAGGATAAACCTTCTAATATTAAAAAGTGAAATAATTAAGTCAGTATAACAAAATCGAATTTTAGTCTATTTCATGGACCAAAAACACGGCTTATATGGACAATTATTCTTTTCTGATATTTTAATAGTGGTTGCAGACTCTTTGGAAATTCCAAGGAATGTACGGACCTAGCGTTTTATTTTGTACATACCAAAGATCTTGAAGCAAATCAGATGAGATTTATGTATTTTATAAATATATACCTTTTTACATAAATAATATAAAATATAGAAATAAAGGTAATTGAATATTACATCAAATTGATACAGAAAATATTTTATTTTCATGAGTAAAATGCATCATTCTGACATCATTTTGATCATCGGAATAAGTGACGGGCGAGAAAGCTCATGTGTATTTGTTTCACCTTAGGACGAAATTCATGACATCAGATCACGTGATCTCTGACCGAGCAAATCACCCGAGAAAACTCTTGTTCGTTTCTTCCCTCCCTAGAACAGCATTCTCGGCCGATTGGTTGGGCAGAGATCCGTGATATGACGTCATGAACTCCGTCGTAAGCCGCCGCCCTAACAAACAAAAGCATCCTTCGCCGGTTCTGAAGTCGGCCGTGAATTAGTGCGGCCTTTTGAAATTAGGGTATCATTTAACGTATAAAAATAATGCATTTAAAATAATTGAACGTTATGAAACTACTTTTTTTTTTTTTTAAAGTATGATGTCATTTTCACTGGTGTTAGCATGTTTGTGATTGGTAAAACATTGATCAGGAAAATTGAATTGTATATTAAAGAGAGATACATATGCATATTTTTCAATATTATTTTCATAATTTGTTTGTGAATGCGTTTTAAGGAAACCTTTCTAATTAGATGTTTGTTAAAAAAAATTATGTGTATTAATTTAGGATGAAATAAATTTGGTGGTTTTTATTTTATTTTAGGTGTATACCAATACCACACCGGTGATTTTCTTGGAGGTCATGCTGTTAAAATTCTTGGTTGGGGTGTGGAGAATGGTACCCCTTATTGGCTGGTTGCTAACTCATGGAACCCTGACTGGGGCGATAAAGGTAAATAATTAAACTAAAATTGTTAAAAGTAAGTGAGGTTAGTGAGTAGTTTTGAGGTGATAAAAACTATTGGAAATCCTTTTTTTCATATCTGCATAGCTATCTATATCATAAAGCAAAAACATATACGTGAGTTACTTTGACGTCATATCGACAATGGCAATCGATTTCGTTTTTATCGCTAAATTATTAACTCCTAACTATTGCACAATTTCAATTTTTATATCATCGAATAGAAAAAAAATGTACTTTCAGATGCAATTTGTTGGAAACCTGTATCTCAATTTACTGAGTTTTTATAAATTTAAAATAATTTTCAAGCGTGATTCTCTTTTAATCTACCCGATTAAATTAACACGTTTGTACTTGAAACAATGTAACTAGTTCAGCACTTCACTAAAAAGTAAATAAATAAATAAATAGAACAGAAGTTTTACAGATGTGTTGGAGAACTACATGCTTAAACACTGAAATAATCAGAATCAAAAAGAGTTGCTATAAATAGTGAAATCCTGGACTATTAACCGCTGGCATGCGGCTAATAAGAAAGTCATGCCGTTTTTAATAAAGTGAAAGCTTTCTTATTTGAATGTATAATTGATATTTTCCATACAAATTTCTTTTTGGTCTAATTGGCGGGTAATCTAAAAAAATATATATTAAATATAAAAAAATCTATTAAGAGTGTTCAAGTACAAATTATTTTCATCTTATGTTTTGTGCATCGGGTAGCCCGGGTTCGGTTCCCTGTATAAATAAAATACCTAGTCCACCACTCTTCTTATAATGAATTGCAAAGCTACAATTATATTTGTATGCAGTAAACGCCCAATTATCGAACTCGATTAATTCGGATCGTTATGAAGAGATAAAACATTACATTTTCAGAAAAAGCAAACTGTATTCGCCAGTAAAAATATAATTTCCTTAAAAGTCTTTTTTAAATCAACTTTAAATTACAGTAATCCCTCAACATTCGCGAGTTTTGATTATTCGCGAATATCAAAATGTGGAAAAACTTAACATTTGCGAGAATCTGACTTGATTATTCGCGATTTTTTTTATTATTATAACTTTCTTTTTTAGAATTTATAATTGTTAAAGATTATTTCCCCTGTGTTTTCATAGTATCTATTTACAAATAAATTTTCAGTTCTCAACTGAAAAAGGAGCCAATGTTGTAAGAAAGCAAAATAATAACAACAGCAGAATACTCATTGCAACAGTGATAGTACAAGAGGTAAGGTAACGGCATCTTGAATCTATTAATTAAAAATATGCAGGTTCTCGTAGAGATGGAGATGAGGCTACACTTAGATACAAAATTAAAGCATTTAGATATTTATAAATATTGTATTTTAATATTGTAACGCATACTGACCCACTAATAAATTATCTCTTTGCGAATAGAGAGAGTTGAAATTACTTTACATGAAAATCTATTCTTTTTTAGCTGTAATTATGTCTTCAGTCAGTTAATTTGAATTATCTTCCATAAATAAATTTCATATTTATGAATATGTTCATCCATTTAACTTCTACATATATGTTACGCATAACGTCATGTTAATACATATATCCTTTTGTTCTTTGAAATGCTGTGCCACTCCAATTAAAATTTTATAAAATATAATATATTAACTCCTTTTTTAGTGAAGAGAAATAGACTCAACATTCACGAGGTTTCCTGGAACGTAACCCTCGCGAATGTTAAGGGATTACTGTATATACGTTTAATTGGAATTTACGAGGTGTATATTTGGATAATTCTATAGTTGATACGCCGCCAATTCCAGAGGTTCTTTATTCTAAGAAAATCCAAAGAATTAATTTAAATTTCAGAAATTACAATTGGACTTTTAAGTGGGAAAACGTGTATAATGTTGAATAATGTTTCCACAAGTTTTAGGATCACGGGAGTACTTTGCGAGAGTTTGCCACACTCAAACGAATGCCCAAGACAGAACAATTAACTTTGCTGGACATAGAATTATATAAGAAAAAATTACTTATTATCATTAAAATAATTATTAAAAGGTTTAAAGTCGTTATACTTACTATAATCCCTTTTAGTCTGTGTATTTTTATTTTGTTGGACAGGTTCAATTAACACCTACAAATGTAAGTAATTTAATGCATTTTTAACACTTTCCAACCTAGTTGAAAAGTGGTTATGACTTCGGTTTGTCTGCCGTATGGCCGTCTGTCCGTGCTCTAACTCCCGTAAATATGCTCGGATTGCTCTGCAATTTTTATATGTGATTGTCGTTATCTATAGCATGTTCCCTATTTCAACGGAAGTGTGTAGCACTTATAGTTTTTTTACAGGGACACTCAAAATAATTCCGTTATATTGCGGTCTATGGGGAAAAATCATTTGCGGTTTATTTAAATATTGTTTCACTATTTTAAACGCATTGAAATTTATATATATCACTAAGGTGCATTACAAGAAGCTTAATATGGAATAGGGTGTGCATAAAACTTATAGTTACTTTACAGGGACAGTCAAAAGAATTCCGTTACATTACGTCTATGGAGAAAAATCGTCTGCGGTTTATTTAAATAATGTTTCACTATTTTAAACGCATTGAAATTTATATATATCACTAAGGTGCATTACAAGAGGCTTACTACAGAATAGTGTGTGTATAGCAGTCATCGTTCATTTACAGGGACACACAAAAGTATTCTCTACTGTCTGTTAACAATAATTCCTGGAAGTGCGTTTTAAGTTACTGAATGCGATTTTAAATTTAACTCGCTTTTTGTCTATTACGTGGTGTGTATAAATTCTGTAGCTCATATACAGGGCAGAACAAAAGTTCGCGAACACATTTCCGTTTATTGACAGAAACTCCAGAAGGAGAATTTTAAACTGTGCTACGCGTTTCCTAACTGAACTAAAATTTAGCATCTTATGTAGTAGAAATACAAATCTATAGATCCTATACAGGGCTGAATAAAAGTATTCGGATATTTTTCCGAATATTGTATATGTTGGAAATTCCTGACATTATGTTTTTAAATATGTTATGCGTTTTCCAAATTGTTTACTTAGATCTTATCTTTCAGCTTATTAAACGGTATGATTTGTAAAATTATTTTGGAAGCGTTGGAAAGTGTTATATAATCTATGCTTGACGCATGATTTTTCGTTCTTGTTTAAATGTCTTATTGTGAAACTTATTCGTTTATTGATTTTCCCTTCTTCTGTCCTAGGTTTCTTCAAAATCCTCAGAGGAAAAGACGAATGTGGAATTGAAGACTCTATTGTTGCTGGTATTCCAAAGATTTAAACCTTACAACTTTTTTTTTTTTACCTGTAATATGCTGTAAAAAGCACGTTAATCCATTAAACACTTTGTAAAAATAAGAATCTGTAAATAATAAAAAAAAAATATGTGTTGTTGCTGCTAATTATTCATGTTTAAATTTATCATAAATGATGCAGAATTCAAGGGCGGGTCCAAGGGGAAGGTCACGGAGTTCCTCCGAACAAGCAAAATTTCTATAGAACAATAGATTTTGTGTATGTGCGAATTGAGAATACACATTGAGGTATAGACTGTGAAAAAAAATCAATGCATTTGCCATTATTCACAGATTGTTTATGATAAATTCACGACTGCGGAAAAATCAAGTGCTGCCAGATTCAGAAATACTGTCTTCATTCAGAATTTGAATTCAATTTTTAAAACAAAACTTATCTTCTTATTAAAAATTGATAAATTCATTTGATCACAAATTAAATAAATTCTTCAATTTTTTAAATGGTAATATTTAATTTGATTCCGTACATATTTGAGTGCCTTCGCCTGAGGCATCCCGGAAAAGGGTGTAGATTATATACATTTTGTTTTTAAAATTATTATATTAAATCTTTACAGATTAATTTATAAACGAAAATAATTAAATATATGTTCCACAAATTTAGAAAACTTAAATTAAGATGTCACAGGAAATACTTCCAGAATTGCAGCAATAAAATTATAGAAGAAATTAATATATAAATTAAACTTTCATCTTTCGATTTATTATCACCTCTTTTCTTAATTTTGCATCTATCTTTTTTATTGCAATTGATCCTTTATCTTGTAGTTAATACTACATCTTAACTTTTCCCAACGGCTTAATTTAACCCAGGACATTCTACTTACAATAAACTAGGCGGTAAGTTGATTACATTTACAACTCAGAAGCTCTTTGTCTGTTTTCAACTGTTCAAGGTTTATTTAAAAGAATCTTTTCAATAAATTTTCTGATCGATGTTTTCAATTTTCTTATATGTGATTGAATGGTAACAGAATACGGTCTTTAGACTAGGGGTCTTCAACCTTTCACGCCGGAGGGACACATGAATAAATTCTTAAAGCCTCGCGGGTCACCTATAAGACAGTTAAATAGCTTGATGCAAAATATGCGTTTAGGTTAGAAGTGGATTCTGTAGAGGCACTGCGGAAAAGCAGAATTTCCATTTTATTTTTGATTTATAAAAAAAGTTTTATTCATTTATTCTTCCACATTATATTTCATTTTAACAACCAGAAATTCTATACAGTTGTTTCATTTCGAAAAACAAAAATATGTGCAATCAAAAATTATCCCTATTTTCTTATTTATTTCTTATCAAAAGAGGGGATTTATTCTTCGAATAAGGCGCTTCGAAAATCTTTTTAGATTCCGCAGAAAACTTTTGTTTCTTAATGACCTTATTTCAGATCACCTTTGAAAAGTAAAAAATCGCACAATAATGATTGGAATGAACTGAAAACTTACACATCCATGTTTTTTGACGATATCCAAAAATGGATCTAGGTCAAAATTCAAATATTTTTCAAATATTAAATTATCAGTAATTTTCATGGTTAAGATTAGTCTTTTGAGTAAAAAAAAAATGTCTAGAATATGTTTGGGTCCATTAAATGTATCTCACAGAAAACAAAACAATTAAGTTGAATGATGTTTTGGGAAGATATAAATTAAAGTTCGTCACACGATTTCAATCTGAGCATCCTCAAACTTTGACCTCTTCTAACTCCATGAAGATTTAACAAAAATTCATAAACTATTTTTCCGGGATGATTTAATCCAAGAAGCTCAAATAAATTTGTCAAAAATAGGTGTTACCATTTCAAAAGTCGAAGTTAGTGCAATATTTAATATGTAAACGACCCCTATTTCAAAAAAAGGCATTCATATTCTAAAAGAAAACTTTATTACCAGTTTAATGACACCTTTGGTGTGATTTTATCGTAAACGATCTGCGAATAAAAGCAGGTGTACCTTTTTTTTATATTGACTACTCTTCTGATAGACATTGTGCGTACTGAAACTGCATCATTAAGAAATTTAAGCCTCGTTCCCTCCCCTACAAAAAAGACGTGACCCCCTATCTAATCGAAAACAAGATCCGCCCCCGATAAAATTCAATAAAATAATTTATTATATTAATTTTTTGTAGAAAAAAAATTAAAGCTTTCCGAATTGTTGACGATTATATATTAGAAATATTTGACGTCTGGGTAATAAATCTATTCACGGTAAGGCTAGTATTTTTAAGTAGTGAGATTGCACTCTGTACCTTGACAACATTCAAATATCGGGACGAATGGTCAGTTTTTTTTATATATATTAAAGTTACATCCTAGAAAGTAAACAAGTTGGAAATTGTACGTCAAACGTTACAAACGAGGTGCGTTCGTACGCACGTTTTAGAATTAAATTCATGATATCCCGTGCGTAGAACGGGTTAAACAGCTAGTTAAGTATATATTTTATGACACTGTTCATACAAATATCTTAACTAGTTATATAAATATTCAGATATATATGTACCAGCTAGTTATATAAATATTCAGATCTTGATGATTTTTAATTCTGTGAAATGAATTATATCGTCTGCAGATTAATTTCTGTCATAAAATAAGCATCTCGCTCGCTTGACGATTTAACATCCATCGGAAGCTCCTATAACAAAAAAGCACCAATTTAAAGAAAAAAAATCAAATTTCTTAATAAATATTTTTATTAATATCTCCTAAAGTTTTGATTCGATTTTAATAAAATTTGAAATGTCTCGACAAAATTCTGCAAAGATAATATATTTTAAATTGCAAACCATTTGGTTGGGTAGTTTTTGCGTTGTTATATGCGGACAGACAGACAGACGGACGGACAGACAGACGGACAGACAGACAGACAGACGGACGGACAGACGGACGGACCAAACGACGACTATAGGTGCTACGTATTTATATAATTACGAACGCACCTAAAAAAGAAGAAGTAGAAGAAAATTAGGAGTATCCGTTTAAGAGTTATAGATAGACATTTAAAAAAATACAAGCGAATTGTATAACATCCTTCCTCCGAAGCCGCTTAGAAATACAAGATTTTTGAGCATTCATTCCAATAACTTGCAACTATCCATCGCATCTGTTCACTTAAAAATGAAGTACATTAATCCCTTGATGTATCGTAGATTATTATATTGTTCATTCGGACATATCGTCTTTTCTACGTGTCTCCCTAAAAATAATAACAAATTAGACTGTAAGTGCACTTTTCGAGTAATTAGAAATCGATATATATATATATATATACGAGGGCTGTAAATTAAGTAATGGCAACATAGGTATAAATCAATTTTTAATGAACTTACAAGTACAATTGCATTACATTCCTTCTATGTAATCACCAGCAAAGCTTATAACCTTTTGCCAAAGGTCGGGAAGCCGTTGTAGACCAGTGGCAAGGTGTTGATTGTTGATGTGAGCGACCGAGCGCCCTACTGCGTGAAGTACAGTTGCAAATCCGCAGTCTCATTCCGACAAGAACGAAATGCTTGAACCCATCGTGCTACTGTCCTATACGGTAAAGCATTTGTGCCACAATCTTCCACTAATCGTCGATAGCATTCTGTTGCATTTTTGCCACGGGAAACCTCGATTTTAAGCCACGATCGCTGATCACCTTTTGAAAACATGCTTTAGAGCGATGGAAACGAAACTCTTCACTTTAACGCCACACAACAACTAAAACCCTTCTAAGCAGATCGACTGTTTTTTGCACTCTACACATCGACAGCAGCGCCACCTCACCGCTCCCATATCCTATTTGCGCATGCCCGCCCTTCTGCGAGTTTCAAGGTTAAGTTGCCACTATTTAATTTACAACCCTCGTATATATATATATTTTTTACCGTTAATTTTATTGAGGGCACTCTAATATGCGTATAAGCTAACTTTTGGTGATTGATCTAAAACATTTACTTGGTGGTTATCATCTTTCTTAATATTTTAATGTCTTCATTTATATCAAGTTTTTTTCTTGTTTCCCAGTATGTGCGATACAACGAGGGATTGCTGAATATTAAAATTAATGCTAAACAAAAGGGAAGACTTTATGCCTTGGCATAAATTTTATTCGAATAAAACCACTAACAAAAATTTTCATTCAAAGCTTCTCAAATAGTTATCGCCTTCAATCGATGATTCGTGTGTCTTTCAGTATTTTGGACAATTTGTTGCCTATATATATATATATATATATATATATATATATATATATATATATATATATATATATATATATATATATTTACCTTAAAACCTAATTTAAGGAATCCGGATGTTACATCTGTCAGAACATTTGAATTCGGGACTTGACTTCACTTTCATCAGTTTAGTGACATCCTGTATGCAGAATACAGTAAGATTTAAACTGTTGATAGGAAATTTTAAATCCCTCAATTTCGCCTTTCACTCTAACAAATATGTGCGGTTGTGTGTGTAAATAAATAAAGAATTAGTTTTTAGTAGCGGGATTTTATAATACTTAACTGCAAATAAGTGGCTTGAGTTAATTTTATTGAATACAAAATATAATCTAAGATTGTAAAATACTCATTTCTATAACTTTCAAATTTATAGAACAAATTAAAAATGAAATATAATAAACACATGCTAAAGAAATGTGTGACTTCATGTCTTTGTGTAATTTTTACGTATGTTCGCACGTGACGTCGAACCTCAGAACTGGCGGTATTTTGATCCATTATTCTACCCACTGTACCGCCAGAATACCAGTATGCGCAGGCGCAAATACCGCCAGCAGACAAGCTTTAACCTCGACCCAAGTTGCGTGAATTAAATATAACTCTAATTTTTCTAATTTAGCGAATGTTCTTGGATATAGAATACTGTTTTAAATTTATATTACAATATATTAAGTATATACTGCTACAACAATGAATTTTTCGCAATATTTTTAACAAACAAACATTAATAACACATATTCCATAGAGCACTTTGCTAATATTCAAAAGTTAATGCCGCCAGAAAAGGAATTTTAGCCTCGAAACCAGGTCGCATACACAAGGTCCATTAAAAAAGGTATATATTAAACACACGCTAAACAAATGTGAGACTTCATGTCTTGGCATAATTTTTATTCAAATAAAACCACTAACAAAAACGTTTCATTCAAAGCTTGGTAATATTCATCGTCTTCTACCAATGATTGGTATGTTTTTCGATATTTTAGACAAATCGGCATTTCTCATCTCAGAACCTAGTTTATTGATTCCCGATGTTATATCTGTCAGAACATTTGATTTCGGGGCCTCACTTGCAATTTCAGACTCATCGGTGGTTACCGTTTGTTCCACTGTCTCAGAAGCAGTGTCAACCGGTATGTCGGTTTCATTTCCTCTTTTGGTACCGTCTTCCACGTCGTTTGATGTCAGGATGGTAATTCTACCTTCGAGTCCCGTAATGGCAGGTTTAGTTTTTGCTGCATACTTCGTGATGATGTCCACGTCTAGTTCATCTGTAATAAAAAATAAGTTATTTGAATATACTTAGTAAATTACAAAGCATACCACTTTTGTTCTTTAACGAAATAAATCATTATTAAAATTATAATTTACCAAATTACAATAACCATTGGGAAAACGTTCCGAAAACTTAAAAAAAAAGTACCGTTATGGCGGCCCCCACAATTATGATTATGCAAAAGTTGCTGTTATGATTTCACCAAGATCATCGCAAAGCTTATATATGCATCTTATGTACGCATATATATATATATATATATATATATTCCAAACACTCCTATATGTGCCATACGTCGTTATACACATATTATTTACATCTTATATGTGGTACATGCATCCTATACACATGTCATATATATACATCCTATATGCATTGTATATAACTATAACTTGGCCACATACGTCGAGAAGTATTATATATATATCATATATTATTATAATGTCATACATGCTTTATAATTTGGCGATAAATCTTGGTTGCTTGGCGATTCATCCTTCGTAGACCACTATAACACGAAAGTACCAAATTTACAATATATTAATGAAAACAGAAACAAAATATTTTATCGGATCCTTCCTACAATAAATTTAACTCTTGTTTAGATTGATGTCTGAGCTATAGATATTTTGAAGAAATAGGCTAAGGTTAAAGGAAAATTCTACTTTTTTGGATAAAATATTTTGATTTTTTTTGGCATTTTTTGCATTTGTCGAGTGTATAGACTTGCCCATAAGTAGTTACATGATATTCCAATTACTTACAATATTTTTTGCTCATTGAACGTAACGCTATTGTAAAAGTTTAAACTTTTTTCCCTTGAAACCATGTTTTTGAAACTGAGTGACCTCTTTTCTAGAGAACTATTCGACCGATTGCTTTCATTTTTGAAAAATAAAAAAAGAAATGTTATTAGTTTTTGCTGGAGTTTATACCACCGAAAAATGTATTTTTCATTGATTAATTTTCTTTTTTCAAGCTGCAAAATGTAAAGAAAAAGGCGGAAAAATAAGCTGTTTTCTTCAAATGATCGCCATTTTGAAAAAAAAATCAACTTTTTAAACTAACTGTTTGTAAACTGACATAAAATCCAGACAACTTATCGCCCTTTCATAATTTGGCGACCCAATTTGTTTCAGATGCTTTGTGATCAGGTGGTCGCCTGATTGTGACCCAAATGGTCGCCCGATTGGAACAAAAAAAAATACTACATTATATGATGCTCAGCAACGATTATAAAAAACACCGCATGGGTTTATTTTATAGTTATGATTAAAAAGTGAAATTGAAATTGAAATGTTTAGATTTATATTTCTATGTCCCATGTTTTTTCGCGAAGCGGATGACGTCATCCTCTAATGCAGTTAAAATACGATTGTTATTATTTTTTTTTTTTTTTGCGCGTATTTTTTGCAATCTTGAATCAGTTTTTACTCTAACTTTGATGGAATAAATTAGATGATATTCTGGCTTGACTAAAAACTAAATGTTGTTTGTAGATATTTTTATCCTAACTTTTTCTTTAGAAGTTTAGACCTGCATCTAATAAATATTACATATTGATAAAAACATTAGATTGCAGTTCCTCGCACGGGCCCATTGCTCGTATATATTATTTCTCCTGTCAACAGCCGTTTTTCTACGAAAATACGAAACGTAGAACGACGAATGAGATACCTTAAGAAAGGATTTTGAACAGGCTTCTGACATAGTACACTTACATATTCCTAAAACATGTTTTTTGATTAAAATGTGCTGATAATTAAAAATTAAATCGGCATTGATTTCATGAAAGAAATGAAAGGTTTTCCTCAAATTACTGTTGCCACAAAAATAAAATACCACATTATATGATGCACAGCAATGATTATAAAAAACACCGCATGAGTTTATTTTATATTTATGATTAAAGAGCGAAGTTGAAATTGAAACGTTTAGATTTATATTTCTATGTTCCATGTTTTTCCAGAAGCGGATGACGTCATCCTCTAATGCAGTTAAAATACGATTGTTAATTTTTTTTCTCGCGCGTGCCTTTTGCAATCTTGGATCCGTTTTTACTCTAACCTTGATGGAATAAATTAGATGATATTCTGGCTTGACTAACAATTAAATGTTGTTTGCAGATATTTTTATCCTCACATTTTCTTTAGAAGTTTAAACCTGCATCTAATAAATATTACATATTGATAAAAAATATTAGATTGTAGTGCGAAATCCTCGCACTGCTTTTTTTTTACACTCAAAAAATTAAATATATAAATGAAATGTCAACAAATATAGTGCAATAAAGTTCGAAGGTAATATCTCTTTTCTTTGTAGCCGAAAACAAAACGTAAAAATCACGTGAATTTAAGGTGAAATAAGTAGAACCTCCCCTTAAGGAAATGCACAGCCCCCTGAATTCTAGGCCTGTGCGCTGCCGCAAAAATGGCAGGTGTCGTAGACAGATTTTTTAAGCGTTTCTACGGTCTCCTGAATTATAACACCAGTATTTTTCATAAGTTTTCTTTGACTTATTTAATCTCAGAAAACTTTTAGAAATTATTCGTATTCAAATTCAAGGGACTGTACAAACGCTGATTTTTTTTTCCCTCAGACAGGCGCCATTTTTGCGACAGCGCGTAGGCCTATAATTCAGGGGGCGGTGAAAAATGTGCCTATTGTTTCACTGTCATATAAGTGAACAACTCTCTAACCTGTATTTCTGTTACTGATGGCATTTTTCTGTATATCTCCGAAGTTATCGCCTCCTTTTGCCATGTACGTATTCATCACCACCTCGTACACTTTTTCGTCTTCGATAGGCAGATATTTGGGTACGCGACAGTCCGCGCAGCGAGCAGTCACGTCTACAAGTCTGGATCCAGCAGGTTGGGACATGTTGTAGATAACTCGAAGACCTAAAATAAGTGAGGAAAGATAAAATAACAACAACAATAATAATATATCTCGATGTCTTTATCATAAATAATGCATTTTAGATAAGTATTATAACGAAATCATTTTCATGATTTCTGTCTACAGTCTGATTTTTTAGTGAAGTGCATTTATTATGCTTAATTTTCACGCGGAGTTAATTACAAAATTACAAGAAAAATACAGTAGAACTTCCCTTTAACGAAGTCCTTATTTAACGAAATTTTTCTACTTGACGAAATTTTCTGCAGAACTTTGACTATGAACACCATTAGCATGTAAATTAATTTCCATATTACGAAAAATATATTCTAATATAACGAAGTTTATTCCACTTTTGTACGTGTAATTCAAACTAAGAGGTTGCTGTTGCGATGGAAATGCGAATTTATTTCAGCGGATTGTACGAAATAATTTAAATAATTTCCATTCTGCTTGGTGCTAAATAAAACATTTTTTTTTTTTTTCACACTCAGAAAAACACTTGTTATAATTTCTCTCTCAAACCAAGACTCCAGCGCTGACAGTTGGGAGAGGTCAAAATCCAATTTTTTAACACTTTCCAACCTAGTTGAAAAGTGTTTATGACTTCGGTTTGTCTGGCCGTATGGCCGTCTGCCGCCTTACCGTGCTCTAACTCCCGTAAATATGCTCCGATTGTCCTGCAATTTTTATATGTTATTGTCGTTACCTATAGCATGTTCCCTATTTCAACTGAAGTGTATAACACTTATACTTTTTTTACAGGGACACTCAAAAGAATTCCGTTACATTACGGTCTATGGAGAAAAATAATTTGCGGTTTATTTTAATGATGTTACACAATTTCAAACACATTGTAATTGATATATATCACTAAGGTGCATTACAAGAAGCTAAATATGGAATAGGGTGTGCATAGCACTTATAGTTACTTTACAGGGACAGTCAAAAGAATTCCGTTACATTACGTCTATGGAGAAAAATCGTTTGCGGTTTAATTAAATAATGTTTCACTATTTCAAACGCATTGAAATTTATATATATCACAAGAGGGTTACTACAGAATATTGTGTGTATAGCAGTCATCGTTCATTTACAGGGATACACAAAAGAATTCTCTAATGTCTGTTAACAATAATTCCTGGAAGTGCGTTTTAAGTTGCTGAACGCGATTTTAAATTTAACTCATTTTTTGTCTATTACTTGGTGTGTATAAATTCTGTAGATCCTATACAAGGCAGCACAAAATTTCTCGAACACATTTCCGTTTATTGACAGAAACTCCAGAAGGAGAATTTTAAACTCTGCTATGCGTTTTCTAACTAAACTAAAATTTAGCATCCTATGTAGTATATATACAAATCTATAGATTATATACAGGGCTGAATAAAAGTATTCGGATATTTTTCCGAATATTGTATATGTTAGAAATTCCTGAAATTACGTTTTTAAATATGTTATGCGTTTTCCAAATTGTTTACTTAGATGTTATCTTTCAGCTTATTAAACGGTAATGATTTGTAAAATTATTTTGGAAGCGTTGGAAAGTGTTACATAATCTATGCTTGACGAATGATTTTTCGTTCTTGTTTTACATTCAGTGATATAGAAGATGCAGTGACGTGGCGTCAGATGCATTGAAGCAAAAAATATCAATTAAAGTCAGACAGTTACCATTCTGACCTTCCATTGTTAATAAACAATTGCTTTGTACATCCACCAGAATGTGCTTCAAAATTCAAATCAAACAATATCAAAGTTATTTTTGTTCCTGCTAATACAACTTCTAAACTTCAGCCATTAGTCTAAGGAATAATAAAATTTTTTGAAGTACATTATCGAAAAAGACAGAAAAAAGAGAATATAGTGAAAACATTAGTTTGAGAACCTGTGTATCAGAGCTGATAAAAGTTTGGGAATGAGATTTCATCTACCGTACACAACTGTTTTGTAAAAGACGGTTTCATAATTGAAACGGAATCAGGACCTGATTATCCAATAGACACGTGAAGCACATGCTTTCCCTCTAAAATTTTAAAGGGCCCCCCAAAATGACTGCAAAGAGGGCCCTCTAATTTCCATTTTCATTCTTTTACATTGTGCTTTTAATTTTTTTTTTTTTTTTGGAAAAGAAAATTTGCTTAATCCAAGAGGAAATCCACGCACTACTTCACGAAACTTATTTAATAGGGAAATATGAATGTCATCAAGAGGGTGTTAATTAAGCACATAGCATCTTGATGTGCCTGTAAGAAACCACCTGGAAAATTCAGCGTGTGCAAATTGTGCTAAATACATCTGAAGTATACATACAGGGAACGTAAAAAAAGGTTTAATGAAATGTGTGACCTCGGCTAAGCTACTTCCGGGAATAATTTTAGTATCATTGGGGATTTTTCAAAAATGAAGAAAACTTTTGCCAAAAGGAAAAGGGACCCGAAAATGATACCATGTTTCCCATAGATTCAGAGGTTAATCGGGCCCTGAACGGAATCAAATGTTTCTGAATCCAATACATATTTGACATATCTGAAGGGAGAATTTCATGAATTTAAGTTGATTTCTATTTAACGAATTTTCTTCATAACGAAGTTTTTAAGTGTAATGATGAGACTTCGTTAAATGGAAGTTTCACTACTTTGTTTAGTCCTTAATTGCTGTTAGCGTTCTCATTGACCGATATATTTTTTTTCCCATTTTCTACACATTAAATTGTAAATTTCAGTTTAATTATAGATACTTGTGAAATTTTGTTTCGTTTGGAGCCCTAGTACTACCACTAGAGACTTCTGAATGTATGAATTTTAATTATAATAGTCCTATACATGAAGTTCAGTACTGAAACAGTATCCTATGAGTCAACCGAACCTTTTATTCATTTTTCGATCAAGAGGTCTGAGTCAACGTTGACAATTTCTATCACATCAGTTGAAAGTTTAAGTAATTATTGAGTTATCAATGTCTATTTTAGTTTATACATAGGTTGTCATTGTTAGATTATAAATTTTAATTTAATTTTAAGTTCCTATTAATTGTAATTAAGCAGTAGCCATAGTTGTAATTAAGTTAACTTATAAAAACCTATTTTTCTGTTAAAGGCTTTCTTATGTATAATTGAGAATAGGCATGACTTCCTATCGAAAAGTTTTTCCTGAAGGTTCTAGGATCTTTTAGAGTTCGCTAATGTTAATCCTATGGGACTGTTATTTTAAAATATCTCGTTTGCATATCTTTATTTTTATTTATTTATTTTTTTTGTATACTGAATAACTGAAGTTGACATACAATCGCCATTTTTATACTTTTTCGATTTTGCTTGCAAATATTTTTTTTTTTTTTTTTTTTTTATGAGGCTACTTATAGTATCCTCATAAAAAAAATCCACAAACAAAATCGAAAAAGTGAAAAACGGCGATTGTAGAGATCGACGGCAGCTATCCTATATGGAAAAAAATCATTTAAAAATATTGAAATGCAAACGAGATATTTTAAAAGAACTGTTCGGAGCGGGTGTTTTCGCGTGAGTGAAGTAGACCCTTAATGCAGTATGGTTCAACCAATCGAAATACTTTCTCCCGTTATTCCTGAAATCGGGAGCGTGACCAAAATGTGAGACTCGGTACAAACGTGGGATAGGGCCACTACAGATTATGTTAATGGGCCTCTTGAATGCTCTGTATATGCATATTCACTGTAAACAAGTAATATAATTTTTTTTTTTTTTATTAAGTCAATTCCTACTTTTTAATCATAAATATATAAAATAAACCCGTGCAGCATTCATGTCCCACGTTATCTTTATTGAACATTATTTTATAATCATCGTTGCGGTATTTTATTTTTTGTTGGCATCACTCATTTGAGATAAATCTTTCATTTCATTTATGAAAGCAATGGGAGAAATTTTTTTCTCCCATATAAAAATTAAAATTAATTAATTAAATTTAATTAATGAAATAATATTTAGAAAAACTGTATTATCATCAATTGTCATCCAGTACAAGTTTAAAAAAATTTATTTGAACTTGAATGGATGAATAGAAAATATTTTATTAACGATTGAAAATTCCAACAAGATATATATAGAGAGAGTGTGAGTTAATAGTAGGAATTTAAAAATAAAAAAAGACAAGTATTTTTTAGTCTAGGAAACATAGTAATATAACCACGTACGAAAAGGTACAGCAACCTCTTCCACGTTAGCCACTATTTCGAAAAGCGCACACTGAGAAAAATGACACTTTCAAATCTGAGTAAATCGATGTTTTCATTTTGTAATGAAATTTTTTGTTTCAAATAGGACGACCGAATGCTTTCAATTCTGAAATACCAGATATACTCAGAATATTGAAACATGGACATACTCAAAACGGAGCCCATAGAGGTCAGTTCAAGCTCATTTTTGAAACATGTAAATACTCAAAAATGAGCACATAGAAGTCAATTCATACTCATTTTTGAAACATGGACATACTCAAATAAGAGCACATGATGTTTTATTCTGGAGTGTGTGCATGTTTTCAGAAATGGGTAAATACATGTTTCAAACTTGAGTCATTTTGATTCGGAGTCATTTTGACTATGCGACATACTCGGAATTGAGTATTTTTTACTCAGTTTTGAAAATGTTGTTTTTAGAGTGTTTTTTCTCTTGAAAAACCTCCGAAACGAATATATTATCGAGATTTAAAGAATTATTTATAAAAAACAAAGTTTTTTTTTGCTTCACTGGTTTTTGGAAATGTTTCAGAGTAGTTTTTAGAGTGTATTAATCAGTTTTCTCAAACCAAAATATAATTTTTTTTCGGATGCTATCCATTTTTAATTAAACATTTTCAGCTGTATAATTGAAGTTATACATGCAAGAGCAACAAAATAATATTTAATCTTATATTATTAATGTTAATGCTGTTGTTAATTTATCATGTTTGTCTGTAAAATAAGTGTTTGTTGAACATCAAAATGTTTACTTGAGAATTACTGTCAATTTTCAATTAAACATTTTTAGCTGTGTAATTGAATTTATACATGCAAGAGCAACAACATAATATTAATCTTAAAATTAATGTTAATGCTGTTAATTTATCATGTTTGTATATAAAATAAGTGTTTGTTGAACATCAAAATGTTTACTTGAGATTTACTATCAATTTTCAATTAAACATTTTCAGCTGTGTAATTAAATTTATACATGCAAGAGCAACAAAATAATATTAATCTTAATATTAATGTTAATGGTGTTAATTTATCATGTTTGTATGTAAAATAAGTGTTTGTTGAACATCAAAATGTTTACTTGAGATTTACTATCAATTTTCAATTAAACATTTTCAGCTGTGTAATTAAATTTATACATGCAAGAGCAACAAAATAATATTAATCTTAATATTAATGTTAATGGTGTTAATTTATCATGTTTGTATGTAAAATAAGTGTTTGTTGAACATCAAAATGTTTACTTGAGAATTACTGTCAATTTTCAATTAAACATTTTTAGCTGTGTAATTGAATTTATACATGCAAGAGCAACAACATAATATTAATCTTAAAATTAATGTTAATGCTGTTAATTTATCATGTTTGTATATAAAATAAGTGTTTGTTGAACATCAAAATGTTTACTTGAGATTTGCTATCAATTTTCAATTAAACATTTTCAGCTGTGTAATTAAATTTATACATGCAAGAGCAACAAAATAATATTAATCTTAATATTAATGTTAATGGTGTTAATTTATCATGTTTGTATGTAAAATAAGTGTTTGTTGAACATCAAAATGTTTACTTGAGATTTGCTATCAATTTTCAATTAAACATTTTCAGCTGTGTAATTAAATTTATGCATGCAAGAGCAACAAAATAATATTAATCTTAATATTAATGTTAATGGTGTTAATTTATCATGTTTGTATGTAAAATAAGTGTTTGTTGAACATCAAAATGTTTACTTGAGATTTACTATCAATTTTCAATTAAATATTTTCAGCTGTGTAATTGAATTGATACATGCAAGAGCAACAAAATAATATTAATCTTAATATTAATGTTAATGGTGTTAATTTATCATGTTTGTATGTAAAATAAGTGTTTGTTGAACATCAAAATGTTTACTTGAGATTTGCTATCAATTTTCAATTAAACATTTTCAGCTGTGTAATTAAATTTATACATGCAAGAGCAACAAAATAATATTAATCTTAATATTAATGTTAATGGTGTTAATTTATCATGTTTGTATGTAAAATAAGTGTTTGTTGAACATCAAAATGTTTACTTGAGATTTACTATCAATTTTCAATTAAATATTTTCAGCTGTGTAATTGAATTGATACATACAAGAGGAACAAAATAATATTAATCTTACTATAAATGTTAATGCTGTTAATTTATCATGTTTGTATGTAAAATAAGTGTTTGTTGAACATCAAAATGTTTACTTGAGATTTGCTATCAATTTTCAATTAAACATTTTCAGCTGTGTAATTGAATCGATACATACAAGAGGAACAAAATAATATTAATCTTAATATAAATGTTAATGCTGTTAATTTATCATGTTTTTATGTAAAATGAGTGTTTGTTGAACATAGAAATGTTTACTTGAGAATTGATAGTATTTGAAAAACCCATATTCCGGGTTTAGCAAACTGATTAATACATTTAAAACCGACTTAGAAAAGTTTTCAAAATCCAGTGACAGCCAATGAAACTTTGTTTTCATAAATGCTTTTTTAAATCTCCAAAATATATTGGTGTCTGGGGTTTCTAAAGATATAGAAGATTTTCGGAATCGGGGACAACTAGGAAGGGATTTCTTTTGTAGTTGTATTATATTTTCCTAGATTAGGATATATTTGTCTTTTTTTACAATGGACTTAATATGAATTCGATAGCATTTCATCAAGATTTTTAGCTTAGAGCCCGGTACAACTGTACCCTTTGCCTCCCTCCCCTCTTTTATCCCAGTTTTTTCTGTGAAATGAAGAATCTTCTTGTAGTTGTCAGCCATCTGATTGGCAAAAATTTTATGCATAAGCAAAAATATCAATCTTTTACAAGATCTCGTGAAGATAACAGATCTTTTTGCATAATCAGAAAGCACCCCCTATTGCTTCACGACTAGAATTTTGGACACGATTGTGGGGTGATTTGTGCTCGTGTAAGTGTTAGACCGGGAGAAGGCAGTACAGACAATCACCTCATCGATTTCGCGGCTGAAATTCCAGAATTAGTTAAAACTCGATTCGCATATTAAAACGCAATCGGTCTGCCAAGTCATATCTTGGTGGAAAACACGTGAAAACCCAATTTTAGCGGTTGACTCGTAGGTTTACCATTGTGTTTTCCTGCACCCAGTTCTCCATGCTTTCATACTTTTGGGTACAGGAAAACACAATGGTAAACCTACGAGTCAACCGCTAAAATCGGGTTTTCACGTGTTTTCCACCAAGATATGACTTGGTAGACCGATTGCGTTTTAATATGCGAATCGACTTTTAACTAATTCTGGAATTTCAGCCGTGAACTCGATGAGGTGATTGTATGTGCTGCCGCCTCCCGGTCTATGTGTTCCAGGGCCCGGCCGCGCTTGTCATTCGCCTATGTGCCAAATACGAATACATCATGAAATTGGCGAACAAAAAATTATTATGGTGAAAGATTTATCGGGAGCTTTTCGTTGTTGTAATCATGTTTTGAAACGTGGATGAATTTTTTTATTTTTTTTTAAAGTTTGTAGTGAAAGATACGTATTCTATGCCCACAAAAGTAACAATAATAAAACGGTACTGAGTTCAAATTTAATCAGCAGTTTTTTTTTTTTTTTTTTTTTTTGAGTTGGCGACGGTTTAATTTTAATCTTTACTTTAAGGCACAACTACCAACTCTTCCGATTTTTGGATACCACTAAAATTTAATAGACATTTCTGCCTTTTTTAACCACAACATTTTGACGATTAAATAAGGCAAAAATTTCTATTAAATTTTAGTGGTATGCAAAAATTGGAACAGTTGGCAGCCATGCTTTAAGGTAAGATATTAATTTTTGGATGGAGTATAACTAAAAAAAAAAAAAAAAATAAATAAAAAAAATGGGCACAATTTTTGGACACGCAGCAAATGTAATAGTGAGAAAATGCGTTTTTACCCATTCAATAAAGTCAGGGCTGAAAGAGTTAATGATAAAAAATGTATTATATACTTTTGGCTAATTATAGATAAATTTAGCTAAAATATTTTAATTTAGCAAATTTATTGGCTAGCATTTTGAAAATCTTAGCTCCGCCCCTGTGTTCTATCTTCCTTTATCGTTTGTTGCATGAATTTTGAAACATCTTGTGTATAGATTTCTCGTACTAACCGGATACTTGAAGAAGGCTTCCAGGTGGATCTATGGCAAGTAAATCATAGTCTCTGACTGAATGTTCAAGCACTTCTTTGAGGTGTTTTCCTTTTAAAGCAACCACATCCATGGTGTTACCAAAAGGCGCGACAGCAAGAACATCTTCCAGTGTGATGTTTCCTATTGAAACGAGATTATATTAATTATTATTAGAAGAGAAACTAATTTTACCCAGCTATTTTTATAAGGAAATTATATGACGGGGGTTAGATTGACAGTGGGGTAAGTCAAAAATTTGAAAAATCTAGATAACCACATTTTCACTAAACGTATATTAATTTCTGTTCAGTGCGACAATCAAAAAAGTCATAGTTCTCTCAGAAAGTCGCTAGAGGGTAAACCAAGTTGGATCACTTAAGAGCCTACATCAGTCATGAGAAAAAGCGCGCAAACTAATGTTAAGTATATGGGAAGGTTCTTGCGCGATTTTTCGCTCGCATTTTAATATTTTTAAATATTTTTTTTTTATTTTTTGTTTTGCAAAGGATAGCTGACGTCGATCTCTAACGTTGTTAGTTTTTACTTTTTCGATTTTGGTTCCAGTTTTTTTATATAACGGTACTTTCACTTTCAGAACTGGTTCTAACCAGTTCCAAAATTTAAAATGTCTGCTTATAAAAAAACTGTAACCAAAATCAAAAGAATAAAAACTAACAACGTTAGCGATCGAGCTCAGCTATCCTATGCAAAAAAAATATATAAAAATATTAAAATGCGAGCGAGAAATCGCGCAAGAACCTTTCCATAGACTTAACATTAGCTTGAGCGTTTCTTCGTGTGACTAGCGTAGGCTCTTAATGCAACGATAATACGCAAGTTTCACAAAACATTTCATTTCTCAAATTATTAAATACTGACTTACTCCACTGTCATTCTAACCCCCTCATATGTAAGCAACAATAACGCCATATTCAAATATAAACAGATACACACCTATTTATTCAGACATTAAACATTTCTGAAATAACATGTAGACGTCATTTAAAGCATAAAAAATCTTTATAAACTAGAGAAGTGTGATCTTAAGTCCATTGTTATGTTAAAAGTTCATATCTGTTGTTAAAAGTCCGCAGAAATAATAAAAAAATATTATCGCCTCCTTCCGTGGCGTATGAAGGTGGCGAAATACTAGGTAGATTTAGTAAGAAATATTACCTATTTCATTCTCTCCTAAGTTAGAATTTTTGAAAATTTTTTGCAGATCTACGCCAATTATAACTCCCAGAACCCAAAACCACCCCCCAGTTCAAAACTTTATCTACCTATCTATCTATCTATGTCACTTTTTTATGGACACGATAACTTCCATAATTCTGCACAAATCTCTTCGGAACTCATACATAAAATCTCAGTCAAGCTCGTTAATGGGCAAAATCGAACCGGGGGGGGGGGATGGGGGATCTTTTTGTTAAAACAGAAAAAAACCCATAACTTCTTAGTTATGATACGTATCGAATCCGTTTAAAGTTATTATTACTTCTAGGAAAAGGGCCGAAATTTTGCCCTGCAAACCTTAAAGCTTCAAATTAGCATTTTATAGACAGCTGTTCAAAGGCTTCATGATCACTTACTGACAGACATTCCGTGATTAAATAAAGCAGATAATACTAATCGAAAGTTTTTGTAGATATTTTCAATAAACAATTCACAAATGTGGGAGCACTGACCAACGCAGGGACTATTTAATGAAAAAATCACTATCACAAATACTGACGCAACTCAGTCGAAAATCAGGTGTTGCCATGCAAAACCTCAAAGCTTCAAATTAGCATTTTATAGACAACTGTTCAAAGCTTTCATGATCACGTTAATTAAGTGAACACTGTGGAATATTTTAGTATCGATAACTTTTAGGTTACAGATAGAAGGCAAAAAGCTCAAGGAAGAGAATATTGAAATTTAAACTTACAGAGATGTTTGTTTAAAATTTCTTAAATATTATAACAGTAGTTTATTACATTAAAGTAGTAAGTTCGAAAAACAATAATTTATACTTCTTTCCTTTTTTGAAAAAAAAAAAGTCAAATTTTAATTTTTGGAAAATTTTGAATTTTAACATGTGATAACTAAAATTATTATTAAAAATTTAAGCATGACAATTATTGCAATGTTATTTTGTTAGACACTTGATATTATAATGCAAAACTTAAATTCAAAGCATCCATGATAGTGCACACATACACATATATACAGTATGCCCACTAAAGTCCCTTCCCACCCTCATAACTTTGGAACGGCTGCTGCTATATTCATAAAAATGGTGTCTAGGTATAGTAAAGTAGCCATGCGCTACTGAATGAAGCCGCCTACGGCGGTATATATATTATAGAGTTTAATGTAATTAATATAACTATTAAACCTGAAAATAATCGACGCAAAATCAATTTACCAATAATAAGGATTCGAAAGAAAAATAAACCCAATACTGCTAAATAAACTGATTAAAATAAATAGATAATAATAATAATAAACGAATGGAGTAGAAATACCAATAATTGTGAAACATGTTATCAAGGGTAATATTTCACAATATAAGTAAGTTGCAATTGATTTCTGTTTGATCATAGCAGGCTATCATGCCTAAAGTACTACGTTCAAATTGCCCTATCAGTTGCGTCACCACGTTAAAAAAATTTGGAAAATTAAGAGTATATCAGATCTAAGAAACATATAATAAACATGCCAAATCAATAACCATAATGGAAAAGAGAAAGTCATCAAAAATAAATCTAATTTAACAAAACGCAAAATTTTCATTTACCAACACAACTGAAGACAGGTAAAAAATATGTTTCAAGCACATGGAACGAAATTTCTTTTGAATGAAATTTCTTTTATAAAACAACAATGCAAATATTACATACCATAAATAATAGATAATAAAAACTCTTGTATTATAGTACGATAAAAAAAATATATATATGCACATGGCGTGTTCAGTTTATAAAAAATACATAAACTCCTATCACATTTTAAATGTAGATTAGAGTCCTGCATCGGGTCGGGTTACCCACTTTTACCCGCAACCGACCCGACGCGAACCGCGGGTCCTGTCGGGTTGACGCTATATTTTTTCGTTGCGGTGCGGGTTCAGATCGGGTTGACTTCTACTTTTTGTTGCGGGTCGGGTAGAGTTTCATTGTTTCGGGTTGGATTTTGACTCTTGCGGGTCGGGTTCGGGTTGACCCACTTTTTCAAAATAATGTACACAATATTTTGCAAGTTAGATATATATATATATATACAATAAGACCTATATAATGGACACTCCCGAAAAGCGGACAACTCTATTTTGCGAACACTTTTTCAATTCTTGACACTTATATATTTGTACGCTTATACCTTGGTATTTCAAGGGCTAAATGCCTCGGGCACCTCCAAGTAGCATGTATAGTATACGCACATATAGCATGTGTATGTGTGCAGAAACTATCACAAATATTATACGTGTGTTTTTGTGTGTATCATAAACGAAATGTTGGTTTTTTTTCCTATTCTGAGAAAAGAAAAAAAGGTTTTTAACTGCCCCGTAAAGAAAGAATAATCTAATACATTTCTTATTAACATTTTATTTTTCTCATGCAGTAAATTGAAGATATACTTATTCATATTCAAGTACCTATTTATTTTCATCTAAAATATTCATCTGTTCAAACTTTTTGTAAAAATCTCAATAATCCGACATGCAAAAAATCTAAATATGACCCGGAAGAATTATTCTAGGGTGAACCGGACACGCAGAAAGAAAATTAGTCATCCTGACCCACCCAAAAATAGAAACAACCCGACCAGATGCAGGACTCTATTCAACGATTTCGAGGTGCCCGCTATTCAGAGATTTCACTATATTTAAATATTAATTTGTCCATTTTCTATATAAAATGTGAAATTGGAATTAGAGATATAATTGCATACTTTTCAAAACAGCATTAAAACATGATTTATTGTCCTTTCGTTGCGGGTTCGGGTCGGGTTGCGGGTGGAAATATGTCGGGTTCGGGTCGGGTTGCGGGTTGATTTGAAATGGAATTTGCGGGTTCGAGTCGGGTACAACCCAACCCGTGCAGGACTCTAATGTAGAATAAAGATTGAATTTTAAAAATAAAATACGACCTACCCCCATTCATTCTTTCATCGATGGACGCTCGAATACCGCCAGAGTTCCAGAGAGCAATAGCTACAAAATTCCATCCTTTTTCTGTTGGCTGCTCGATGAAGAAATCCAAAGACGCATCCGCCAAGTAGTTGCCCAAATTACACTCCTTCATCCTGCAGGTAAGTCGGTCTCCTCTTAAAAGAACGTTCGTTTTGCCGACAACCTGGCGTACTCTCCTTTTCACCTCTTCAGCGTAGGGTCTCAGGAGTTCCAGTGTTTCCTCATCTGAGTTCAGAAGAGAAAAAAAATAATATTAATAAATGAGTCAATATTCAGCGTTTCGACATACGGAATGTACTTGTACACTGCAAAAAATGTTGATTTTACAGTATAATACTGGCATCCCAGCTGCCAGTATTATACCGTAAAATTAACAGTAATAAACAGTAAATTAAGCAGTATGTATTACAGCTTATTTTACTGTTTATTACTGTTAATTTTACGGTATAATACTGGCAACTGGGGTGCCAGTATTATACTGTAAAATCAACAATTTTTTTTTTGCAGTGTAATTATAGTTTATTGTACTAAAGCGTATTTTATATTTTAAGGAGCGATTATTTTTAAATTCCTACTATTAGCTCACACTCTCTTTATATATATCTTGTTCAAATTTTCAATCGTTAATAAAATATTTTCTATTCATCCACTCAAGTTCAAATAAATTTTTTTAAACTTGTAGTGGATGACACTTTATGTTAATACAGTTTTTTCAAATATTAATTCATTCATTAAATTGAATTAATTAATTTTAGTTTTAAATGGGAGAAAAAATTTCCTGATATTGTTTTCATAAATGAAATGAAAGATTTATTTCAAATGAGTGATGCCGCAGAAATAAAATACCGCAACGATGATTATAAAATAATGTTCAATAAAGATAACGTGGGACATGAATGCTGCACAAGTTTATTTTATATATTTATGATTAAAAAGTAGGAATTGAACTTTAAAAAAAATTATATTACTTGTTTAAACATATTAAATGCACTTTGAACCACGTATATTTAATTTAACAAATAAAATTTAAATATATATTTTAAAAGTAATTTTTCAGTTAGCCAGCAGAGAAGCATCATTCGAGAAGAACATACAGAAAAAGGAAATAAATAAAATTAATTTTCTGTTTAAATATTTGAAAAATAAAATGCCTTTCATGTTCGTTGTTTTAACATCGGAGAGGGGACTTTGAATTTTGATTGATAAAGGGACTTTATACAAAAGAAAAAATATATGTATAAACCTTGTTCAACGGACGCATCGAGTAGTACAGGATTTCCGCCCCATGAGGTAACTTTCCCATCATCATCGAACACAACTTCGAGGAACCCCATGTACTTTCCGAAAGCGAAATCTTGAACAACCAAAGCTTGTGAACCATCATCTCTGGTGATCACAACCGGATAGGGTCCTTGGGGCTTTTCTTCTGACGGTACGTCTCCTGAAATGTAGAAGATATCGGATTAGAATCATTAGCCGAAACTCAAGGAAAGAGAATCAACAATATACAGTGGAACGTCTGAAATAATACAGTGAACTTTCTAGAACGATAATTTTGTGTACAGAGTTTATTTTTCGTTAAAAAACAAGTTGGGACAAGTTTAAAGAGTTGGTATAGAAAACACCACAATAAATCATTTTGCGTAGGAAATTAGGATCGCAATCCGCTTATTCAGTCCAAAATAAGAAATGTTACACTTTAACCCGATCCCGGGCAATTCAACACAATTTTTATAGTAAGGAAGACATTTTAACAAAATTATTTTGTGCTGCGCGAAACATAACGATATTGGCCCTCACAGAATGTAAGATAACCCACGTACTACAGGTAGTATACAGGTATACAGGTATACTGAGTATACAGGTATACTGAGTGATCGTAGACTGTTTTTACAAAGGAAGTGAGAGGTTAGAGTATCCATCAAGATGAGCAACAGAAAAACAGGATCGCAATCCGCTTATCCAGTCAAAAATGCAGCGTGTCTCCCTCCAAGCTGAACTCACAAGGGGACCGCCAAACATGATGCGCACAGATTTTGAGGATTTTAAGGTATGTTGTAGAGGTCATACCCCTAACTATTAAGGTCAAAGGTTTCCTTCAAATGGTCCTTAGTTTTTGAGAAATTCGTTGTTAAAGTTAAGCATACATTTGAAATACCCATTAGATTACAACTGTGAACAAGGTCTCCGTGGTGGTGTGCTAGCGTTCGAGATTCCTGTACAGAGTGCAAGGGTTCTGTCCCATCCTATTCCCTCTTTTTTAAATAATTTTATATTTTTGGCGCGTTGCACGTTTTAAGCAGAAGTGTGAATTCTGCATCTTTGAACTTTTTTATATTTTCCTAATAAATTATATTTACATTTTCGAATTTTTCATAGAAACTTCTGACGTGAAACTTTTCTGCAGTTGTTAAACTAATATTTCTATTTACGAAACTCCAAGCTTATTTATGTATAGATTTATTTATTTATTTATTTATTTATTATTTACTTTTTTATATTTTAAGACCAGTTCTAAAATAATACTTTTTTTTTTTTAATCGTTATGCAATTTTAAATTAAAAATTACCATTTCTTTTGAGTAACTTATACAAAATAGTTTTCACTTCGAATCTCCTAAACGTATGTGAGATTAGATATTTTCAAAGAAATAATAAATTTTTAAAGCAGTAACACTTATATTTAAGTTTTTGCCAATTGTATAAATATTTAGTGAACTCTAAATACATTTATCTGTAAAGTTCAAACTCAACATCATTTTTTCATTTGCACAAAAAAAAATGACAGATTACATTTCAGATTTGTTTTCATTCTAACAAGTAAAAACATTGCCAATATCATACATAACAAGTTGGAAATTGTACGTCAAACGTTACAAACGAGGTGCGTTCGTACGCACGCTTTAGAATTAAATTCATGATCTCCCGTGCGTAGAACGGGTTAAACAGCTAGTTAAGTATATATTTTATGACACTGTTCATACAAATATCTTAACTAGTTATATAAATATTCAGATATATATGTATCAGCTAGTTATATAAATATTCAGATCTTGATGATTTTTAATTCTGTGAAATGAATTATATCGTCTGCAGATTAATTTCTGTCATAAAATAAGCATCTCGGTCGCTTGACGATTTAACATCCATCGGAAGCTCCTATAACAAAAAAGCACCGATTTAAGAAAAAAAATTCAAATTTCTTAATAAATATTTTTATTAATATATCCTAAAGTTTTGATTCGATTTTAATAAAATTTGAAATGTCTCGACAAAATTCTGCAAAGATAATATATTTTAAATTGCAAACCATTTGGTTGGGTAGTTTTTGCGTTGTTATATGCGGACAGACAGACAGACGGACGGACAGACAGACGGACAGACAGACGGACGGACAGACAGACGGACAGACAGACAGACAGACGGACGGACAGACGGACGGACCAAACGACGACTATAGGTGCTACGTATTTATATAATTACGAACGCACCTAAAAATTCAACAGGAAATGCAAAAATCGTCTGTAAATGAGGGATAAAATTTACAATACATACAAAAATATATATATATTTTTTAATCGTCTGTTGCGACTTTCATGGTAATATCAGAGTGAAATTCTTTTCCTTAATATAAGCCTTTTTTTTAAGCCAGTTGCAATGTTTGGAGTAATGCTGTATATAGGAAAATTCTCTATATGAAAGTTGACAACAGGCTACAGATTGTAATATAATGGAAGGAACAAGCACTGCTATGGACGATTCTGGTTTGGAAGAAAAACTAAAATATGAAATAACGAATGCTCTAAAGTCTAAAATATTGCAAGACATGGTTAGAAAATGATAATCTCTTTAAAAATTCGCCATCTGATAATATTTCTTAATTTATGATTTCTTCCAACATTGTTAAAAAAAGTTCATGTTAAGAAATTCTTTTTATGGTGATTTTTACTGCCATTTTATGTTTTGTGAATATTTATGCGATACGCATCATCACCCAATTAATTTCATATTTATATAATTAAAAATGTCAATGACAGTAATGATAAACATTTTTGTATTTCATCAGTTAAGATGCTGCAAGATATTTAGAACTAATCAAATATTAAAAGGATATATTATTTTGTAAATGTTTTACTAATCAATTACTTTTTTTAAACAGAAAATCCAAGTAAAAAAAAGTATGCATTATTTTATATCTATGATAAATAAATAAACATAAATGCAAACAATAATAGTAAGTTTTAAAAAAAGACGGGACTTCTAGACATAAATTATCTTGGATTTTCGTCGACAGAAATGTTAGTTTAATAATTACAGAAAAGCTAAAATTTTTATGAACAATTCGAAAATGTAAATATAATTTATTAGGAAAATATAAAAAAGTTCAAAGATGCAGAATTCACACTTCTGCTTAAAACGTACAACGCGCCAAAAATATAAAATTATATTTAAGAAAAAAGGGGGCATAGGATGGGACAGAACCCTTGCATTCCGAACTGGAATCGCGAACGGTAGCACAGCACCACGTAGACCTTGCTCAAAGTTGCAATCTAATGGGTATTTCAAACGTATGCTGAACTTAACCCTTTAACGTTCATTGGTTTCCCTAGGAAACCACAAAACTTTAATTACGAAATTGCACAATGACAGCAGAATTTTAATAGAAATGTTTTCCATTTATTGTATATGTGAAATATCGCTTTTTTATTATATACAAATAAATTTGTTTATATAATTCCCGGTGTCAATCATTTATTTCAACATTTTAGCAATTGAAGTGCTTCATCCGTTAAAGGGTTAAACCCCGAATTTCTTAAAAACTAAGGGCCATTTGAAGGAAACCTTTGACCTGAATAATTAGGGGTATGACCCCTACAACATAACTTAAAATCATCAAAATCTGTGCGCATCATGTTTGGCGGTCCCCTTGTCAGATTCATCGTACACAACTTAAAAAAATCATTTAGCGAAATTTTCAAAAGACTAAAATGTGATCACATCACGAGATGTGCTGTTAATTACCATAACTCGCCTAATCAATGTCCAAATAACAGTGAATCAGAGCCCGATTAAGGTTACCTGGGGCTCAAGACCAGCAGCTTTTTAGAGACTTCAAAGTAGTAGCTGGAAAAAAAGAATTTTGGGAGTATTCAGAAAGGATCAGGGTCCATAAGCCGTGTTTTTGGCCCACGAAATAAGACTAAAATTCGATTTTGTTATATACTGACTTAATCATTTCACTTTTTAATATTAGAAGGTTTATCCTGTGCGATTTCAACAATAGTTTTTGCATTTTGTTCGGATTTATAGGACTTACACAAGCTGAAAGTTCGTATAATTGAGATACTTATATTATAATCACCCTGTATATATCAGTTTCTTCTCTAAATCTCGAAAATATATTTTCGCGTTTCTGCAGTTTCTAAAGATATAGAACGCTTTTTGGAATCGTGGGTAACTCGAAAGAGATTGTTGCATATTTTCATTCGTATTTATATTTAATCAACCTGGATTAAGAAACATTTGTCTTTTTTTTTTTTACAGTGTAGGTTTAACACTGAAAAGGAGAATGTAAGATGTGATTAGTAACGAGGACTCAAGAGTCTTTTGATAATTGGCACAATTAAACATGATTTCAACTGCAAATAAATGCCATCAGAAAAACAGCACTACTTAATATCATGGATTGTAATAAATTAATATTTGTGCGATAAATTTACGTAAATCAGTGATTGTGTATTGCTAGTTAGTAAATACATTTCGTTATTATTTTATATCATTAAAAAAATTAAGTCATCATGCCCATCTAAATGCAAAGAATTGTCGATTTTTACCAGTCCGCGCTTTTGGTCCGTGGATTGGAGACTTTCTGCTATTAAGTGAAACTAGGTCATCCAACCCAGGCTTCCCGGGATAGAGAATATATGTGAAAACTTTTTTTTTTTTTTTTTGAAAACTCTTAATAGATTTTTTACGTTTAATATTTTCTTTAGATTGCCTCCTGACAACACCAAAGAGCATTTTTATATTAAATATGTCAATTATATATTCAAATAAAATTTTGAAATTTATTAAAAGCGGCAATTGCGTATTGGCTTCGTGACAGAAGTTAATAGCCGAAGAAATTGCTAAAATTTTCGTTATCTGCAGCAGTTTTTTTTTTTTTTTATTCTGATAATTTCAGCGTTTTAAGCGCTTATTTCGATTACATGTCTGTTAAATTTGTGTTCTATATATACAATATTATTTATTGCTTATTGAAATTTTAAAATTTTTTATTGAAGATTAGCTCGACGCAAATGCTGAACGTTTGGTATTGTTTAAACTGTAAACGGACTAATATTTTGTAATCGTCTGCAAGCGATAGAGATAGATTTAAAAAAAAAAAATCTTGAATTGTAATTTAATTGCTATAATAAATGAGTAAATTGCGATACAGTTTTCAAACAAATTGCATTTGAAGAAGATTTTTCTCCTAAATAACGAATTAAAAATTTAAAATATGCGATATTTAGAAATAAAAAAATGCAGTAGCAAAAATCGCAGAACCGCAATTTCATCTTTAAATGTTGCCATTCGCAAAATGACGTCAGCGTTACGCACGGACACGTTTGTCCTTTATAATATAGATATAGATATTTTTTTGTCTTAAAACTTTGTTTACGTAATAAAAATTTAATGGTTTACCTGTATAAAGAAAAGTGTTGGTGTGTCCTCCAACCACTACGTCTATTTCTGGCACTTCTCTTGCTATATTTTGGTCAACGGCGAATCCAGAATGACCAACTGCGAAGATTTTATTTAAGTTCTCTTCAGTTGCTAATCGCTTGGCTTCTCTCTTTATGCACTCAACTTCGTCTTCAAATTCCAATTCTCCTACAGACAGAAGTGAAAGTTGTAGTTCATAACGAGTAAATATAAAATATGTCATAAGTGCTTGTGGATATAGTAAGACTTATGAGCTTAAAGAAAATAAGGTACTTCTCTATTATCCCGTCGACCACTTTTCATAACAAAAAACTATCGCCAAACTGTAACGCCAAATAAACGGGAGAACGTTGCAATTGGAATATCAAAATAAATAAATAATTAAAATATAAGAATTTAACGACACAATTGTTATTTTAATGAATGAAATAACTAATAAATCAGTAAAACATAAGGAAAAATACACGCAAATGTCGAATTAAAAACCACTTGATGGCATAACAAACACGTATAATGCTTCTGACATCCAGTAAATGGAACTGCATTTTCGGCGTTTAATCTTACAACTAGGCGATAGCTTTTGGTTATGAAAAGTGGTCGACGGGTTAATAGAGAAGTACCGAAAATAAATATTGTGATTCATAAATATTCATATTCATATATAGACATATAAAAAAATAGATTAAAACTTTTCTAGTCATATGGTCGACAAGGTTTCATTAACAGATGAATCTACTGGTTATTTCCTATTTTCGGATTGTTTGTAATGTGCCACCAGTGGTGAAGCAGTACAAACATATCTAACAATCGGTAAAATTGCGGCTCAAAATCAATTTTAGCGATATGAAAATCGTGAAAAATTGATCATAAGGTAGTAATAAACAATGAAAGGTAGTAACAAATTAGAGGTGCACTACATTTATAGGAAAATCGAAAGCGCAGTTCCCGTAGCCCACCATTCAGAAAACATACCAGAAGACATTCAGGCAACAAATCAACTGCTATGGTAGTTGCGTAGAATGGCCTCCAAACTCACCAAATCTCACATCATTGGATTTCTTCCTGTGGAGCTACTTCAAAAAGCAGATAGAGTGATCTCTTCGAGAACATTGCAGACCATTCAGAAAACATACCAGAAGACATTCAGGCAACAAATCAATTGCCATGGTAGTTGCGTAGAATGGCCTCCAAACTCACCAAATCTCACATCACTGGATTTCTTCCTGTGGAGCTACCTCAAAGAGCAGATAGAGTGATCTCTTCGAGAACATTGTAGACCATTCAAAATACATACCAGAAGACATTCAGGCAACAAATCAATTGCCATGGTAGTTGCGTAGAATGGCCTCCAAACTCACCAGATCTCACATCATTGGATTTCTTCCTGTGGAGCTACTTCAAAAAGCAGATAGAGTGATCTCTTCGAGAACATTGCAGACCATTCAGAAAACATACCAGAAGACATTCAGGCAACAAATCAATTGCCATGGTAGTTGCGTAGAATGGCCTCCAAACTCACCAAATCTCACATCACTGGATTTCTTCCTGTGGAGCTACCTCAAAGAGCAGATAGAGTGATCTCTTCGAGAACATTGTAGACCATTCAAAATACATACCAGAAGACATTCAGGCAACAAATCAATTGCCATGGTAGTTGCGTAGAATGGCCTCCAAACTCACCAAATCTCACATCATTGGATTTCTTCCTGTGGAGCTACTTCAAAAAGCAGATAGAGTGATCTCTTCGAGAACATTGCAGACCATTCAGAAAACATACCAGAAGACATTCAGGCAACAAATCAATTGCCATGGTAGTTGCGTAGAATGGCCTCCAAACTCACCAAATCTCACATCATTGGATTTCTTCCTGTGGAGCTACTTCAAAAAGCAGATAGAGTGATCTCTTCGAGAACATTGCAGACCATTCAGAAAACATACCAGAAGACATTCAGGCAACAAATCAATTGCCATGGTAGTTGCGTAGAATGGCCTCCAAACTCACCAAATCTCACATCACTGGATTTCTTCCTGTGGAGCTACCTCAAAGAGCAGATAGAGTGATCTCTTCGAGAACATTGTAGACCATTCAAAATACATACCAGAAGACATTCAGGCAACAAATCAATTGCCATGGTAGTTGCGTAGAATGGCCTCCAAACTCACCAAATCTCACATCATTGGATTTCTTCCTGTGGAGCTACTTCAAAAAGCAGATAGAGTGATCTCTTCGAGAACATTGCAGACCATTCAGAAAACATACCAGAAGACATTCAGGCAACAAATCAATTGCCATGGTAGTTGCGTAGAATGGCCTCCAAACTCACCAAATCTCACATCACTGGATTTCTTCCTGTGGAGCTACCTCAAAGAGCAGATAGAGTGATCTCTTCGAGAACATTGTAGACCATTCAAAATACATACCAGAAGACATTCAGGCAACAAATCAATTGCCATGGTAGTTGCGTAGAATGGCCTCCAAACTCACCAAATCTCACATCATTGGATTTCTTCCTGTGGAGCTACTTCAAAAAGCAGATAGAGTGATCTCTTCGAGAACATTGCAGACCATTCAGAAAACATACCAGAAGACATTCAGGCAACAAATCAATTGCCATGGTAGTTGCGTAGAATGGCCTCCAAACTCACCAAATCTCACATCATTGGATTTCTTCCTGTGGAGCTACTTCAAAAAGCAGATAGAGTGATCTCTTCGAGAACATTGCAGACCATTCAGAAAACATACCAGAAGACATTCAGGCAACAAATCAATTGCCATGGTAGTTGCGTAGAATGGCCTCCAAACTCACCAAATCTCACATCACTGGATTTCTTCCTGTGGAGCTACTTCAAAAAGCAGATAGAGTGATCTCTTCGAGAACATTGCAGACCATTCAGAAAACATACCAGAAGACATTCAGGCAACAAATCAATTGCCATGGTAGTTGCGTAGAATGGCCTCCAAACTCACCAAATCTCACATCACTGGATTTCTTCCTGTGGAGCTACCTCAAAGAGCAGATAGAGTGATCTCTTCGAGAACATTGTAGACCATTCAAAATACATACCAGAAGACATTCAGGCAACAAATCAATTGCCATGGTAGTTGCGTAGAATGGCCTCCAAACTCACCAAATCTCACATCATTGGATTTCTTCCTGTGGAGCTACTTCAAAAAGCAGATAGAGTGATCTCTTCGAGAACATTGCAGACCATTCAGAAAACATACCAGAAGACATTCAGGCAACAAATCAATTGCCATGGTAGTTGCGTAGAATGGCCTCCAAACTCACCAAATCTCACATCATTGGATTTCTTCCTGTGGAGCTACTTCAAAAAGCAGATAGAGTGATCTCTTCGAGAACATTGCAGACCATTCAGAAAACATACCAGAAGACATTCAGGCAACAAATCAATTGCCATGGTAGTTGCGTAGAATGGCCTCCAAACTCACCAAATCTCACATCACTGGATTTCTTCCTGTGGAGCTACCTCAAAGAGCAGATAGAGTGATCTCTTCGAGAACATTGTAGACCATTCAAAATACATACCAGAAGACATTCAGGCAACAAATCAATTGCCATGGTAGTTGCGTAGAATGGCCTCCAAACTCATCAAATCTCACATCATTGGATTTCTTCCTGTGGAGCTACTTCAAAAAGCAGATAGAGTGATCTCTTCGAGAACATTGCAGACCATTCAGAAAACATACCAGAAGACATTCAGGCAACAAATCAATTGCCATGGTAGTTGCGTAGAATGGCCTCCAAACTCACCAAATCTCACATCATTGGATTTCTTCCTGTGGAGCTACTTCAAAAAGCAGATAGAGTGATCTCTTCGAGAACATTGCAGACCATTCAGAAAGCATACCAGAAAACATTCAGGTAACAAATCAACTGCTATGGTAGTTGCGTAGAATGGCCTCCAAACTCACCAAATCTCACATCATTGGATTTATTCCCGTGGAGCTACCTCAAAAAGCAGATGGAGTGATCTCTTCGAGAACATTGCAGGACCTTCGAAGTTACATACTTGATGCTTATCCTAGCATGTCAACTGATACGTTGTGAAATATATAGCGAAAAATTGCAAAACTCAAGACGTATTCTGTTTGCCGATAGAAAAGAATTGAACACCGAAAATAAAGCTATCTAGTGACTAGTAGTTGTTCTTTTGTCTTTTTAACACATTTCACGACGTAAAAATGTTGTTAATCATCAACAAACACATTTTAAGCAAAAACGATAAAGGCATTTTTAGTAGTTCAGCAGAAAAATAAATAAATAAATAAAATAATATATCACCGTTACAATTATTATTATTATTTTAGATTAATTTTGACACTTTTATTCAAATTGGTAAATAACTACTAGCCTTAACTGGGGAACTGGTTAACTGGGTGAATAAGTTCAGCCATATTCGTCCGGGATTGCTCAATTGGCAGCATTGCAGTTTTGCATTTGGCAGCATTGCATTGGCAGTTTCAGCCAATGAGTCCCGGGTTCGAATCCTGGCCCTAACTTTTTCTCTCAGTTGGGACCATTACATCTCATATTATTATTATTATTATTACTTATCGAAGCTAACCTGTCCAAAAGCTGAAATTATTACATTCTCCTGAAACTTACATAAAAATATACGAAGAAAACTAAAAAAAAAATAATCTCATGAAACTTCAAAATATATACTAAAACACCTTAATTGCTTAAAAAAAAGTCAAAATATCAATAAAAACATTAAAATATTTACATGTTTCGATTGATTCACTTAATCAATCATCAGAACAAACAAAACACAAATACAATGTACAAAAAACTGGAATGCATGATCAGTCCCTATAATGAAGAAGATACAATGTCCTCTATAATTTTAATTTTAACACCGCTCGTAGCACCATCTGTATTCCGCTTCCCACTATTATTTAACTATTCAATCCAAATGTTTGGAATATGAAATGACAATGTATCATTACACACTTTCGAACTTCTTATATAAATTTCAATCTACACTCTAAGAAAAAAACGACAAAAATTACAGCAAAATTTGCTGTAAATTTATGTACCCAAATTGCCAGCATATTTTACTGTAAATTGACAGCAAAATAGGTCTTAAATAATATTATGCCAGGAATTTTACAGCAAATTGTGCTTCAAACGTGCTAATTTTACTGCAAATATGACTATAATCATACTAAATGTTACAGCAAAAAACGCTGGCAAATTGGGTGCATAAATTTATAGCAAATTATGCTGATAAATTTGCCGTTTTTTCTGACAGTGTATTCTCTCACAAATAGTTGTAAATAAAAATTAGATCTATAAATCAATTTAGCTTTTTCGAATAGGATGTTGATATTCTCTTTTTTACTAAGTCTTGATAAGGCCGTATTCTCCCCTATTATACTTAACATCTGCAACATGTTTTTTATACCTAATACTGAAATTCCTTTGGGTCATACCTACATAATAATTTCTAATACCCTCTCCGTAATAAATGGAATTATATATACCTCTGAAATGTCACCCTTATCAACCGGATCAATTTTTGTATTCAAAATCGTCTTTAATTTAGAGGGAGTTCTCGCGATTAAACTCAAACCAAACGCTTTTAAAGGAGTTTTTATAAACTCAAAGAATCCTGGATAACAATTCGTAACAACCCTTTTCAAATTTACTTCAAATTCCGTTTTATTTTCAGTAACATCTGTGTTCATTTTAATAATAAAGCTCTGAATTAAATTATTAACCAAATTTACGCGATACCCATGGTTAATAGCGATAAGTCTAATTTTATCTAATACGGCCTTATCAAGACTTCGTAATAAAGGGAATATTAAATTCCTATTTAAAGAAGCTAAATTGATTTATAGATCTAATTTTTATTTACAACTATTTGTGAGAAAATCGATTGAAATTTATATAAGAAGTTCGAAAGTGTGTAATGCTAATGATACATTGTCGTTTTATTTTCCAAACATTTGGGTTGAATGGTTGAATAATAGCTGGAAGCGGAATACAGATGGTGCTACGAGTGGTGTTAAAATTAAAATTACAGAGGACCTCCTCATTGTATTTTCTTTATTATAGGGATTGATAATTCATTCCAGTTTTGTGTACATTGTATTTGTGTCTCTTATGTGTTCTGATAATGATTGAATGAATAAATCGATACATGTATATGGTTTAATATTTTTATTGATATTTTGACGTCTTTTAAGCAATTAAAGTGTTTTAGTATATACAGGGTGTCCATAATTAAACGACCCTACTTTAAAGTTATTTACAGACGAAACTATTGGTCAAAAATTTGTGAAATTTTGTAAAGGACATAATAAAGGAATGGAAATTTGTTTAAGCCAAAAAAAAAAAAAAAAAATTAAAATTTTGGCACCAGATGTCGTTTTTAATGAATTACATATTTAGCATACATTTAGGATAGTTTACATATTTTATTGCAACAAAACATGTTCCACATGATGGCCATCATTTTCAGTTATCATCTGGAATCGTAAGATAGCATGTTCCACAGTTGACCGCAGTGTATTCTGGGAAATGCTAAAAATATGTCGCGGAAAAAGTTTTGTCACACATGTTTTGTTGTAATAAATTTTGTAACCCATCGCAAATGTATGATGAATATGCAATGCACTAAAAACACCCTCTGGTGGCGAAATTTTGAACTAATTTTTTTTCGATTAAACAAATTCCCATCCCTTTATTATGTCCTTCACAAAATTTCACAACTTTCTGACCAATAGTTTCGTCTGTAGACAACTTTAAAGTAGGGTCGTTTAATTATGGACACTCTGTATTTCGAAATTTTCTGAGATATATTTTTATAGTGTTAATTTTAATGGATGTAATTTAAGACTCTCTCCTTTATATCTAATATAATAACATACGAATATACGAAGAACTCAAAAGAAGATCTTAAACTTTTGCTTACGGGCTATGATTGGCGATTATTTTTATATGAACTCGTACTACAATTTACAGAGATTTTTTTTGGTGGTAGATTTCTTTTGAAATGATCCTTCTTAAACTGCAAGTTAAATTTGATTGGCTGCTTTACGCAAGCTAAATTTGATTGGCTGGCTTACTAATCTCTGATTGGCTGAAGAAGTTCTCTGTAAAATCCCCTACTTTTCTTTCATTTTACAGTGCATTTTTGCTACTTTTATACTATTTTTTTAATGGCTCCTTTAAGATGTGATATATAAATACTAATATACAGGGAGTGAAGTTGTTAACAACTGGGAATCCAATCGAAACAATCTACTGTTTCTGATTCTGTTTGCTAGTGTAAGCTTATGGCAGAGATTATTTTTGAAAAAGATGTTCGAGTAGAAAAAAATAGCCGCTGGCACGACATGTGTCCCAACCCCGTAATCAAAAGGTTAAATATTGTGCAATGGACAAAAATTAATTCCTGACACTGACAAAAAGTCACGAAAACACTTGCGCGGAAAAATATCGAAGATTTTCTTCATCTTATAGAAACATTGTTATCAATTTTTTGTAGTCTTGGTAATTTAAATGCCCTTCCAGTAGAGTCATAGGAGTGCAAAGGGTTAATTTATTTGAATGAATTTTTTGTGAAAGATGTGCTTCAATTATTACATGCAAATGGCTCTGTAATGTATCTCAACAAGCATTACCTTTATTTTTATATTGATATTTATTTTCATTTAACAAATATAAGTATAAAACTGAAGAAAAAAATATTATAAAACAATATTTATTACTAAAGAAGGTATTTATTGATTAACCAATTGATTTAAATTAGCTTAAAATAACAATAAAATAAATTCCGCTGCCAAGATTCGCCAAATGTTCTACTGTGTGGCGTCGAATCCCTATCAAAATATTCAGGAATGAGGTTCATTGTTTTGTCAACAATAACATTTTATTGAACTCGTAATAACAATTCTCGTTCGAGATCAGTGAGCAACAATGCATTTAAAACAATAGATATTGTTGATTCGTATTTTCTTCTCAGTCTCTATTCCGACTTCATTTTATGTAAGTTGTATATTTCTTGTCTTTCAATTATTTTTGTCTTTCATCGTGTTCAAGTTTGAAATGCGATTTGTTTCTGATACTGAAGGGTTGTTATTAAAAGGTAAGAAAAATACTGTTGTTTTTTAAACATTTTAAGCCAATATTTATTTATTCGTATTATCATCCATCTAAATCGATACATTTTGCTTAGCAATCGAATATAAAAGTCCAAGAACAAAACCTGGGATACTATCTACAAATTTACAGTACTTGATATACTAATTGTGTCAGGAAGATTCCTCGCGCCAACACTGGCGTCGATAATGCAGTAATCCTTTTTTTTTTCTACATTGTAATTGCATAGTTAATAATATACAGCTGCCGTATTAAAGGCAATTTCAGAAGTTATGCAAAACACATATAACGTGATATAGTATAGATACAGATTATGTTATATACATAGATATAGTATCTGTATAGTTTATATAATACTATGTTATACGACTGAAAGTAAAAATGCCATAGTAAAAATCTTTTATTTCTAAAAGCCTCTAACGTGATGTTATGTATTTAATAAATGTATACAGAAAAAGACATTTTATCGATCCAAAATGCATTGATTTATTGAGCATTCATTTTGATTTATATTTTGTTTGTTTTGCTCTAGTTCTTCCAATACAGTCACAGGAATGTAAAGGGTTAATTTATTTGAATGATTTTTTTGAAAAGGCGCGTTCTTTAATTTTCAGACGCAGATGGATATGTAATGGATATCAACAAGCATTAACTTTATTTTTATATTGTTATTTATTTTCATTTAACAAATATAACCACGAAATTGTAAATAATAATATTCTTATTATAAAGCCATATTTATTACTACAAATGTATTTATTCATTAACTAATTGATTTAAATATTTAAAACAAACAAAAAAACAAAACAATAATTTTAGTTGCTCAGATTTGCCAAATGTCTCACTGTGCGATGTCGAATTTCTAACAAAAAATTCAAGAATGGGATCCATTGTTATGCTAACAATAACATTTTAATGAACTTGTAATAACAATTCTCTTTCGAGATCAGTGAGCAACCATGCATTTAGTCCAATGGATATTGTTGGAGAGATATTTATTTTCAGTTTCTATTAAGGCTTCATTTTATGTACGTTGTATATTTCTTGTCTTCAAACTATTTTTGTCTTTCATCGTATTTAATATTGAAATGCGATTTGTTTCTTATACTGAAGGGTTGTTATTAAAAGGTAAGAAAAATGCACTTGTTTCTTAAACATTTTAAGACAATTTTTCTTTATTCGTAATATCATCTATCTAAATGTATACATTTTGCTTAAAAACCGAATGTAAAAGTCCAAGAACAAAACCTGTGATACTATCTATAAATTTACAGTACTTAATGTATTAATTGTGCCAGGAAGATTCCTCGCGCCAACATTGGCGTCAATAATACTTAATTAGAGTAATCTTTTTTCCTTCTTTCTACGCTGTGTTTGCATAGTTAATAATATACAACTGCCCTATTAAAGGCAATTTCAGAAGTAATGCAAAACAATTTTTTTGTTGATTCAAACAAAATTTCCATTGACCTATATTTAAACAAAAAGTTTTGTTTAAATGTAGGTCAATGGAAATTTTGTTTGAATCAACAAAAAATTTTTTTTTTTTTTTTTTTTTTTTTTTGCAATTCCAAAAAAAAAAAAAAAATTGTATCCTCAGCAAAAAATATTTTGTTAATTGAAGTAAAATGGTTCAATTTTAATTGAATTTTGCTAAAACAACCAAAATGTACTCAACAAAACATGTTTTGTAGTTTTAATCAATTCCTTTTTCTGGGTGAACTGAAAGTAAAAATGCCGTTGCAAAAGTCTTTTATATATTGTTAATAATATACAGCTGCCGTATTAAAGGCAATTTCAGAAGTAATACAAAATACTTATAATGTTATACAGCAGGCAAGTCAAACTCGTTTACCACCGAGGACCAAATTAAGCATTATATACAAAGCCGCGGGCCACATAAAATATATATATATATACCATATATTTCGTCGTATAACGCACAGCTCAAACAATCATAGTTCGACGTATAACGCACCAGCTCAAACAATTATTTCGACCCCGAAATCTTATTTAATTAAGGTACAGCTAGGACAGTCTGCGCACAATTCAAAAGAATAACAATAAAAAATCTAAATAGTAATTTTTTGCTAAACTATCCATGAATAATTTTTACTTCATTTGTTTTTTATGCATTTCCATTGCTATTTTGTTGTTATGTTGCAATTTAATAGAACAGTTGTAATAAAACCAAGAAAGTTATTTTGCGCAATCTCTCCTTACAGGGTTGGTGTGATTGCGCACATGGGTAGGAGAGATTGTTACTAATAATAACTACAATTAAATTGTTAACAATAATAAGTACACTTAAATGACATTGCTGTAAGGTTTTTGTGAACAAATATTATCGTATTAGCAGTGAATATTTGAACCTAATGATTAAAGAATCAGAAAAAGGAAATCATTTTAAAAACGATTAAAAATTTTTAGTTAAAGGGAAAAAAATTAAAGAATCAGAAAAAACAAGTCCAGATAAGATTACAAAACAACATTAAGTTACTTGATAACACGTTTAACTTAAAATTAGTCCATTTTCATTTTTACTTTCTTTTTGTACAAATTTACCAATAAGCTGCGTAATCTCTCCTAGCATGGAAACTAATGGGAACAATGCGCCATCTCTCCTAAGTAGCAGGTGCGCAAACTCTCCAATTTCGATGGGAGAGATTACGCGGCCTTTTATTTAAACATGGCCGCTATTAAAACAAACCGTTGATGTTCATATTGTTAGTCTAGATTAATAGCTTATGAGAAATCGTTTAAGTTTAAAATATTTTGTACTACTGACATTGTATAGAAATTCTGATGAATAGCTATGAAAATTCAAGCACTTACTTTGGGAAAACAAAACAAAATATCAATGCTTTATCTTAGACACTCAAAACAATCAACGTGCATTTTCAAGTAGACACTCCACTGCGGCTGTTGTACAACTACCTGGAGTCGCTGCGCGCTCACTCTACTCCTTTCCCCCCGAACCTCTATGTGCGCAATCTCTCCGACCGCGCTATCTGTCTGGCTATAACTTAAATGTTACTTATTGCTTCGTCGTAATTATTTAATTTTATTTAAGAAATAAAATTTCTGAATCTAAATTGTTTGAGCTGCGTGCTATACACTTGAATGTATGGTATATATTATTACTTACGCAGCTAATAAAATGTGTACATACAAAATACAACCATGTTAAAGAAATATCCATAAGCCGTGTTTCTGGCCCATGAAATAAGCCTAAACTCGATTTTGTTATAACTGACTTAATTATTTCACTTTTTAATATTAGAAGGTTTATCCTGTACAATTTCAACAATAGTTTTTGCATTTTGTTCGGATTTATATGATTTACACAAACTCAAAGTTCGTATTATTCGTTAGTTTTTGATGAAAAATACGCAATTTCGCCTAATTTTACCTCAACTTTTAATATATATATTTATATTTTTATATATATTGTACATTTTGATGTATTTTATAATATATGTAAAGAAGAAAGTGTTGCACGATTGCGCTCATATAAATAATTGAGGTAAAATTAGGAGAAATTGCGTATTTTTCATCAAAAACTAACGAATAATACGAACTTTGAGTTTGTGTAAATCATATAAATCCGAACAAAATGCAAAAACTATTGTTGAAATTGTACAGGATAAACCTTCTAATATTAAAAAGTGAAATAATTAAGTCAGTTATAACAAAATCGAGTTTAGGCTTATTTCATGGGCCAAAAAAGAATGCTTATGGACCCTGATCCTTTCCAAAGTTATTATTCATAGTTTATTGTCATTAATCTGTAGTTAAATAAGAAAATTTTGAATTAAAAAAAATGTAAAAACATAAAAAATTATACAAATTTTAAAAAATGATTGGACATTGCAAACCACAACCTAGTCCAGCATGTGTCTGCAAAATATGGTTGAATTGCTATTACATAGTTTTTTATCCTAATGAAACCTTTTTAAATGAACAATTTTGGCCGATTTCAACATTAAATAGCATTTTAAATAATTCTTCGATTTAAAAATATGTCTGCTGCAGCCGTGGTTACCGTACATTTCTCTATAAAACTAGCAGTTTTCATATTTCTATATGCAGGCCGAGAAAGAACCCCGGTTAAAATAAATTTTATTGCGGCAACGACAGCGTTAGTTGCCTTTTTTTTTTTTTTTTAAGAATAGAGAGACACAAAAACATACTTTGAACGGGAAAATGCATCTTGAAACAATGGAACTATCATAACATTAAAGAAGTTTAAGTTTAACTATTGTTAAAACTACATGAATGAAAGTATGAATAGAGAAATTTAAAATGAAGTTTAAATTTATAAATAAACGAATAACATAAAATAAAATAAATAAAAGGAAAACTATCAATAACGACAAAAAGAAAAAGCATATTTTAGGAAATCGGGCGACTGATAAATAACTACAGATACTGGAAAAACCCACATCCGCCTATTATCCTTTCAATATGAAATCACATGAGTTTTAATTCAATGCAATAATAAATTCTAAACAACAATTTCAACATCAGTTATTAGATGTCATCTGAAGAGAATAAATGATTGTTTTCCACATACTTTGAAATGCATTTTTATGTTAATTGTGTAATTCTCCATTTTATAAAGACAGACATGCCAAAAGCTTTTACACGTACAATGAGAAGGTATTTTTTTTTTTTTTTTTTTTTTTTTTTTTTTTTTTAATGTAAAACTGTATTCAACCATAATTTTGATAAGCAAGTCAAAAATGTCAGCTACAGTTTTGTTGTACAGAGCATAGGAGTAATTTTCAGAAACTCATCACTTATTACTTACCCATCATACGTAGTATAGGGTAAATATTGCAATCGTTTTGAAAATCGAAAAAAAAAATTGACGGATTTACACGTTTCAGACACTGGAAATTCCGAAAAACATATTTTTAGAAAAAAAAAAAATTGCCGTCCGTCTGTGTGTCTGTAAACGCTCTATCTCCCGAAAAAATTGAGATAGAGACTTGAAATTTGGTATGTACTTAGTAAGTAATAATGGTAAGAAGCTTATTGAATTTCAGAAACCTCGATTATCCGGACTATTTTTTTCGGACTCTCGAAATATTCGTTCTGACAAAAGGTGTATAAAAATTTTTGAAATTGTTTATTTTATGGAGTAAATATAACTGACAATAAAAAAACATAAATTTTGCATAAAGCATGAAGTCGATCGGATAAAGAGTTGCTGAGATATCTGTAATCCTATTTTCCACAATCTTCGATTTTTCATGACCCTGTATTTCATCCAAATGTCACTTCAAAGATATATTTTAATTGGAAATTTGACGCTTAATCAGATGCAATAAACCGCTAGTTAATAGGATTATTGTTTTTGGAGTTATAAGGATGTTTTTTTGCGCAATTCAGTAATAGAGCCTTTAAAGTTTGTGACGTCATCAAGCCACGATTTTATTCGAATTGCAAATCATTTTATAAATAGTTTTCACATGTTTTATTTTAATATTTTATATTATGCATATCCATGATGGGTACGTATTACGGTGGCCCCCAACGACTAGTTTTTAAATTCACATAATGTCTGGGAAATAAAAACAAGCAGCTAAGTGGAATTAGGTGCATCTGTACTTTTATGAATTAAAATGCGGCAGGCATCAAATTTTGAAATCATACATTTCAATTGATTCTTAAAATTCCCGGTTATATATAACTCTTTCGAGCAATGGTACTTACGCATATATAGTATTTAACAAAAATAACAAACCAAATTTCCGCCACTCTTTGCACTAATGGAGTTAATGTTTTAATTAACAATTCAAATAATAATAATGTTATGAGAACTTTATTTACATCATATGGGTATATCACATCTACAACCTAATTTTGGGAGACTTGGGTATTATTTCTTTCATTTTGTAGTGATTGAATTAGACTTGCGGGCAATTCATTGTTTTAAAGCAGCTCCCCCCCCCCACTCCAATAGACTTAGTAAATAGGCTTTTTTCTGTCTTTTCTTTTCTTTTTTTTTCTTTTAAAGGAAGTATTAGTTTAAAATCTGACTACTGTAGTTTATCTTTCTGATGCTTGGACATATTTTTTATAAGTTATCTTATACGTGCTTAAGTTATCATAGTTACATAAGTATTACATATACGTTAGTACGTTATTGTAACTTACGTAAGTTATCTTATCGTGTGGTAAGTAATGTTACACTCTTTAAAAAACACCAACCGAGTTTCAACATATCAAACACAAATTTTCAGTTTTTTGGGGTATTATAAACCACTTTAAAAAAAAAATCTACAAAGTTCAGTTCATCTTCAGTTAATATATTTATTCTTATTGCTAGAGAGCTTACACATATTTTTATAAATACTGAGGCATGTGTGAAGAAGAATATAACAGTAAAACAAGAACGAAAAATCATCTGTCAAGCATAGATTATGTAACACTTTCCAACGCTTCCAAAATAAATTTACAAATCATTACCGTTTAATAAGATGAAAGATAACATCTAAGTAAACAATTTGGAAAACGCATAACATATTTAAAAACCTAATTTCAGGAATTTCCAACGTATATTTCCAACATATACAATATTCGGAAAAATATCCGAATACTTTTGTTTAGCCCTGTATATGATCTATAGATTTGTATATATATACTACATAGGATGCTAAATTTTAGTTTAGTTAGGAAACGCGTAGCACAGTTTAAAATTCTTCTTCTGGAGTTTCTGTCAGTAAACGGAAATGGGGTCGCTAACTTTTGTGCTGCCCTGTATAGGATCTACAGAATTTATACACACCAAGTAATAGACAAAAAGTGAGTTAAATTTAAAATCGCGTTCAGCAACTTAAAACGCACTTCCAGGAATTATTGTTAACAGACAGTAGAGATTTATTTTGTGTGTTCCTGTGAATGAACGATGATTGCTATACACACACTATTCTGTAGTAAGCTTCTTGCAATGCACCTTAGTGATATATATAAATTTCAATGCGTTTAAAATAGTGAAACATTATTTAATTAAACCGCAAACAATTTTTCTCCATAGACGTAATGTAACGGAATTCTTTTGACTGTCCCTGTAAAGTAACTATAAGTGCTATTCACACTATATCCCATATTAAGCTTCTTGTAATGCACCTTAGTGATATATATCAATTACAATGTGTTTGAAATTGTGTAACATCATTAAAATAAACCGCAAATGATTTTCCCCCATAGACCGTAATGTAACGGAAGTATTTTGAGTGCCCCTGTAAAAAAACTATAAGTGCTACACACTTCAGTTGAAATAGGGAACATGGTCTAGATAACGACAATAACATATAAAAATTGCCGGGCAATCCGAGCCTATTTACGGGAGTTAGAGCACGGACAGATGGCAGACGGCCATACGGCACACAAACCGAGTCATAAACACTTTTCAACTAGGTTGGAAAGTGTTAAAAAGGAAATATTCAATATCATCCATTATCCAAGATTCATTAACAATCACACATGTAAACTAACCTCAATAATATTATTTCTGAGTGCTTTAACTTGTAATCTCGTCCCATTGCATAGATTTGGAGGATTAAGGTTACGCATTAAAATGATAGGAATGCCAATTTTTATTTTGAGACAGTGAGATGGAAGGCCTGATGGATTGAGAGTATTGAGAAATTCTTGTGGATAGTGAACTGTATCTTCTTTATTTATTACCGTATCTATTGATTTATAGCATTTTTCGTCACCAGGTACTCTTTTCAAAATTTCTTCATTTATTTGATCAACCGAGGCATTTCTAGCCGATATTATAGTTCTCTCGCACACCCACGTGTAATCTTTTTCGAATATTGTTTCTATTTCAGGATATACTTTGCAAATTAATTCTTCAAGAGTTGCTACATTTGTTCCTAATTGGTCATCTATTTCAATTAGACCATCTTGTTCATGTATGTTGCCATCGCCAAGTTGTAACAGTCGACTTGAAAAGCTGCTGTCACCACCTCCCAAATGAGCTTGCATGTTTGTTCGTCAGGTTAATGATTCAATAGAATTCCAGAGATGAGACGATTTCAAGGAGGCTTTAATAATGTCTGCTCGAGTTCTTTTGGGAATCACTGGTAGGGTTTGGCGAAAGTCCCCAGCAAATACAAAAGTGATGCCACCCATTGCTCTATCCAAATTTCTAAAGTCTCTTAGAGATCTGTCTACTGCTTCAATATGCGATCGGTGGCTCATGGTACATTCACCCCACATTATTAAAGAAGCTTCTTGGAAAATTTTGCCAAGTGGTCCGTTTTTTTCGGATTGAACAGACAGAATCCCGTTGAAATGAAACATTCAAAGGTAATTTAAATGTAGAATGTGCCGTTTTTCCACCGCTAAGAAGTGTGGCAGCAATTCCGGAAGACGCGACGGCTGTTGCCAGTTTTCCTGTTGATCTAACTTTAGCAAGTATTATGTTAATCAAAAATGTTTTCCCCCTGTTCCGCCCGGTGCGTCAATAAACAATAATTTGCCTTTATTATTGTCGACGTTATCTATTATAACATCATACGCGTAACGTTGATCTGGGACCAGATTCGGCAAATTATTACAAACGAAGTTACCGAGTTCAAGACGGTCATATGGTTGTCTTGATGGCCTTCGTAAACGATCCATTAATGTATCCTCTCTTACTGGTGAAGCAAAATCAGCTAAAGTTTTTTCACTCAACTCAAATAATTTGTCTTCAATTTGTATAAGACCTTCATTCAGAATATCATTTGAATATGGTATAGACATATTATTACGTCGCTCTCTTACTCTGTGGAGTATGTCTTCACACAAATGTTTATTAAATATCTCCCATAGCTTTAAAGGGTCTGATGGTTGGCAAAATAATAGAATGGTCACAAATAATTCTCTCAATTGTTTTGGTGAATCAGAAAGTACTGCGTCAGCTAATGTGTGGTTCCAATGTTCATCGTTTTCAATGAGACCAAGTTCTTTGCAAGCTAATTGATATGTTGGCATAATTTTCCCCGCAATAGTTCGTAAGTTTATAAAAGAGGTTGGTCCACGAACATGATGCAACAGTATTCTCACATGAAAATATTCACATTGACTTGGATGAATACCGTACATCCGGCCAAGTGCTGAGTCTTTTTTAATGTTAGGAAATCCTTCCACCAATTGTCCTTTTTTTCTGCGTGAAAATTTACCATCGGCCCGGGTGTAGTATGCGGGTACTTCAATGTATAATAAAGTTTTTGCAAAGTCATCTTTTCTACATAATTCAAAAAATGCTGTGAGTGTTGTTGCGGGTGGGTTTTCGACTTTTTGCTGTAAATTATTTCCGGTGAAATACACTCTTTGTTCATTTTCAAGATGTACCGCTAAATGTATAACCGTTGGGTGTCTTTCATGGATATGGAATTCCAAAATTCTCCAAACAGCTTCAGATGTACTTATATAGCGGCCATTCAAATAAGTTTCGATCTCGTTGTGAGTTTTCTCTACTGATATAGTAGCTTGGTCGGATCCCTTATTTATGTATTTACAGATGTATTTGATTGCTTTTACTGAATGACAGTATTCCACATTAATGTGAGCATTGAATGACCTACACAGTATGGGAGAGTAAGGAACTATCCATTTGTTATCTATTGTGACCTCTCGTCCTCGCACCTTCAGAGTTATCGTATTTAAACCATTATTAGGACTTTTACGACGATAAACTGGATAGCCATCTTCTCCAGTTTGTGTTTCATCAATCAAATTACATGGGTATTTTTTCGTGCAAATATCGTTTGTCATACATGGTGCGGACATGTTATATTCCCCACAGGAACCGTGTAACATATTTTTCACCACTATGTCATGTAAAATAGGATCATGGTCAGGATCCGGTAGTTCAGCTGATATCAAAGAATCTATATCATCAGGCTGTATTTTTTTTTGTAACCACTGCAGAATATGTACATGAGGTAACCCTCTTTTTTGCCATTCAACACTAAATATATAAGCTTTTGTATCTCCAAATATGGCATTTTTCGTCAGAAGTACGATACCTAGCTAGCGGCCCGTCCCGGCTTTGCACGGGTAGGCAATGTAATTTTTTTAGTACATTTGTTTTCCCGAATTTCGCGCTCCTACCAAAAACTCTTGCTGAGATGTGGAAATGACCTAAAAACTTTCGAATCCCCCTTTAACCGCCTTCGGGGTGGGTGGGGGTGTTTGCTTTATTATGCTTAACTAAATTAACTGAAATACGTGTTTATTGTTTAGCAGATTTGTTTTCCTGAATTTCGCGCACCTACATAAAACAGCTGCTGAGATATGGCGAAATGTCCTAAAATTTTCGAAACCACCCCCTTTAAAACCCTTCGGAGGGAGGGGGATTTCTAAAGTCACTGAAATGCGTATTTATCCATTTATTAGTAGATGTGTTTTCCTGAATTTCACGCTCCTACCTAAATCTGCTACTGAGATATGGCTAAATGACCCAAAACTTTTGAATACCCCTTTAACCACCTTCTGGGGGAAATTTCCAAAATCGCCGAAATACGTGTGTTTAACCAATTTTTTAGTAGATTTGTTTTAATTAATTTCGCCTCCTACATAAAAATTGAGATATGGCGAAATGACCTGAATAAAAAATTTGACCCTCCCCCCAAATTAACACCCTTTGGGGGGAAATTTCTAAAATCACTGAAATACGTGCTTAACCAATTTTTTAGTAGATTTGTTTTCTTTAATTTCTTGCTCCTATATAAAACTACTGCTGAGATTTGGCGAAATGACCTAAAACATTCGACCACCCCCCTTTAACGCCACGGGGGGGGGGGTGGGGGGTGAATTTCTAAAATCGTTGAAATACGTGTTTAATCATTTTTTAGTAGATTTGTTTTCCTGATTTTCGCGTTCCTACCTGTAACTGCTGCTGAGATATGGCGAAATGACCTAAAACATTCGACCACCCCCTTTAACCCCCTTCTGGGGGGGATTTCTAAGATCGCTGAAATATGTGTTTAACCATTTTTTAGTAGATTTGTTTTCCTGATTTTCGCGCTCCTACCTTTAACTGCTGCTGTGATATGGCGAAATGACCTAAAGCATTCGACCACCCCCTTTTAACCCCTCGCGGGGGGGGGGGAGGATTTCTAAAATCTTTGAAATACGTGTTTAATCACCTTTTAGTAGATTTGTTTTCCTGATTTTCGCGCTCCTACCTATAACTGCTGCTGAAATATGGCGAAATGACCTAAAACATTCGACCACCACCTTTTAACCCCTTCCGGGAGGGGAATTTCTAAAATCGCTGAAATACATGTTTAATCATGTTTTTAGTAGATTTGTTTTCCTGATTTTTGTGCTCTTAACTAAAATTGCTGCTGAGATATGGTAAAATAACCTAAAACATTCGACCCCCCCTTTAACTCCCTCCGGGAGAGGAATTTGTAAAATTGCTGAGATACATGTTTAATCATTTTTTAGTAGATTTGTTTTCCTGATTTTTGCGCGCCTACCTATAACTGCTGCTGAGATATGGCGAAATGACCTAAAACATTCGACCACCCCCTTTAACCCCTTTGGGGGGAAATTTCTAAAATCGTTGAAATATATGTTTAATCATTTTTTACTAGATTTATTTTCCTGATTTGCGCGCTCCTACCTATAACTGCAGTTGAGTTATTTCGAAATGACCTAAAACATTCGACCACCCCCTTTTAACCTTCTGGGGGGATTTCTAAAATCGCTGAAATAGGTGTTTAATCATTTTTTAGTAGCTTTGTTTTCCTGATTTTCATGCTCCTACCTGTCACTGTTGCTGAGATATGGCGAAATAACCTAAAACATTCGACTACCCTCTTTAACCCCTTTTGGGGGGGGGGATTTCTGAAATCGCTGAAATATGTGTTTAATCATTTTTTTTAGTAGATTTGTTTTCTGGAATTTCAAGCTCCTACGTATAACTGCTGCTGAGATATGGCGAAATAACCTAAAACATTCGACTACCCTCTTTAACCCCCTTCTGGGGGGAATTTCTAAAATCACTGAAATAGGTGTTTAATCATTTTTTTAGTAGATTTGTTTTCTGGAATTTCAAGCTCCTACCTATAACTGCTGCTGAGATATGGCAAAATGACCTAAAACATTCGAACCCCACTTTAAACCCCTTCGGGGGGGGGGGAATTTTCAAAAATCCCTTCTTATTGCTTGCCTAGGCCATAACAGTAATCTACATTCCAAATTGCGTGACCCTGACTTCAGTAGTTTCAGCTGGGCGTTGATGAGTCAGTCAGTCACCGTTTCCTCTTTATATAATAGCATAGATTTATTTTTATTTAACAAATATAAGTATAAAACTGAAGAAAAAAATATTATAAAACAATATTTATTACTAAATAAGGTATTTATTGATTAACCAATTGATTTAAATTAGCTTAAAACAACAATAAAATAAATTCCGCTGCCAAGATTCGCCAAATATTCCACTGTGTGGCGTCGAATCCCTATCAAAGAATTCAGGAATGAGGTTCATTGTTGTGTCAACAATAATACTTTATTGAACTTGTAATAACAATTCTCTTTCGAGATCAGTGTGTAACAATCCATTTAGTACAATGGATATTGTTGAACAGATATTTATTTTCAGTCTCTATTAAGGCTCCATTTTATGTACGTTGTATATGTATTTTCTTCAAGTTATTTTTGTCTTTCATCGTATTTAAGATTGAAATGCGATTTGTTTCTTATACTGAAGGGTTGTTATTAAAAGGTAAGAAAAATGCACTTGTTTTCTAAACATTTTAAGACAATATTTCTTTATTCGTAATCCATCTAAATAGATACATTTTGTTTAAGAACCGAATGTAAAAGTCCAATAACAAAACCTGTGATACTATCTACAAATTTACAGTACATGTGTATTAATTATACCAGGAAGATTCCTCGCGCCAACATTGGCGACGATAATACTTAATTACAGTAATCTTTTTTTCTTTTCTATCTACATTGTAATTGCATAGTAAATAATATACAACTGCCATATTAAAGACAATTTCAGAAGTAATACAAAACACATATAATGTGATATAGTAAAGATACAGATTATATTATATTCCTATATAGCTTATGATATACATAGATATAGTATCTGTATAGTTTATATAATACTACGTTATCCCATTGAAAGTAAAAATGCCATAGTAAAAATCTTTTATTTCTGAAAGCCTCCAACGTGATGTTATGTATTTAATAAATGTATACAGAAAATGACATTTTATCGATCCAAAATGCATTGATTTATTGAGCATTCATTTTGATTTATATTTTGTTTGCTTTGCTCTAGTTCTTCTAATAGAGCCACAGGAATGTAAAAGGTTAATTTATTTGAATGAATTTGTAAAAAAGGCGCTTTCTGTAATTTTTAGACGCAAATGGGTATGTAATGGATCTCAACAAGCATTAACTTCAATTTTATATTGTTATCTATTTTCATTTAACAAATATAAGCACGAAATTGTAAATAATAATATTCTTATTATAAAGCCATATTTATTACTAAAAATGCATTTATTCGTTAACTAATTGATTTTAATTAGTTTAAAACAAACAAAAAAACAAAATAATTTTAGTTGCCCAAATTTGCCAAATGTCTCACTGTGCGATGTTGAATTCCTGAAAAAAGAAATTCAAGAATGAGGTCCATTGTTATGTCAACAATAACAATTTAATGAACTCGTAATAACAATTCTCTTTCGAGGTCAGTGAGCAACAATGCATTTAGTACAATAGATATTGTTGGAGATATATTTATTTTCAGCCTCTATTAAGGCTCCATTTTATGTACGTTTTATATTTCTTGTCTTCAAACTATTTTTGTCTTTCATCGTGTTTAAGTTTGAAATGCGATTTGTTTCTGATACTGAAGGGTTGTTATTAAAATGTAAGAAAAATGTAGTTGTTTTCTAAACATTTTAAGACAATATTTCTTTATTCGTAATATCATCCATGTAAATGGATACATGTTGCTTAAAACCCGAATGTAAAAGTCCAAGAACAAAACCTGCGATACTATCTACAAATTAGCAGTACTTAATGTATTAATTGTGCCAGGAAGATTCCTCGCGCCAACATTGGCGTCAATAATACTTAATTACAGCAATCTTTTTTTTCTTTCTACGCTGTGTTTGCATAGTTAATAACATACAGGGTGATTATAAAAAAAACTATCCCGACATATGAGCCCCTAACTATCATACCGTTCACAGAAACTGAATGAAACTTTGGTTTAAAGTATTTTGAGGTATGCGCTCAAGAATCATGTGAAAAACAACAGTTAAATTCTAACAGTTACGGTTACAGTGACAAAATTTCGAAAATTTCAAATGGCAACACCTGCTTTTTTTTATTGAAATGTGATCTTCATAGTGAAAAACCATAAAAAGCGTTGGAACGGTACCTGTAGCACGAAAATCGCCGGCGCTAGGCAGACTAAAAAGAAAAGTGAAAGCAACCAATAAAGGCCAGAGAAGCAACAGAAAACAAAACATTTTATTGTGTTTCATACATTTTCCATTTTACACACGACGACACTTTACATGCGGCAGATGGTGGATAGCACTGAACAATAAAATGTTGTACTTTCTGTTCCTTCTCTGACCTTTATTGGTTGTTTTCACTTTTCTTCTTAGTCTGCCTAGCGCCGGCGATTTTCGTGCTACATTTACCGTTCCAACGCTTTTTATGGTTTTGCACTACAAAGATCACATTTCAATAAAAAAAAAAGTAGGTGTTGCCATTTGAAATTTTTGAAATTTTGTTGCTGTAACCGTAACTGTTAGAATTTAACTGTTGTTTTTCACGTGATTCTTGAGCGCATACCTCAAAATACTTTAGGTCAGAATTTCATTCAGTTTCTGTGAACGGTATGACAATTATGGGCTCATATAAGTAGAGTCTCGATAATTCGAGGTGGACGGGACCGGTCTTACCTCGAACTATCGAAAACTCGAATTATCGAAATAATAAAATTTAATTAATAAATAAATGAAGATAAAGCAATTTTTAAATTTCAGTGTATATTTGAATGAAAATTGTACTTACAAATTATTACATTACTGTTGATAGCAACATGTTAATTATATCTTAAAATAATTGTCAATTGTTTTTTATTTTGACACATTACCCCGTTTCCGATCAGCAATATCACGCCATCGTCGAAGCAGCATATTGTCGGCTGGAGTCGACTCATGCTATTGCTCCACGTATCGCATGGTGGACTCTTCTAGTGCATCAAGCAGCCCCTCGCTGTGACTCATTAGCAGTGTGGAATCTGTCGGATTCTGGCAGAATCGTAAATTCTAGTTGTTCGTGACTATTTATCAATTCCTCTATAACTTCTGGCACAAAATCGTAAAAAAAAAAACAGTTTTTAAATATTTCTTGAGTCATCCAAGCACTTTTTTCTCCTATACGTAACCGGCAGTGAAACTATCGAGACATGCTTAAATGCTCTTGGCTTTGCAGCTTTTCTGATAACAACAAGTTTAATCTTGTGATTTCCTGAAGCATTTGATGCAGCAAGAAGTGTTAACCTCTCTTTGCTTTTATGTGACCTAGAATACTATTCTCTTAGCTTGACGCGATAGTTTTAAATGGTAGCATTTTGAAATTAAGGCCAGATTCATTTCAATTATAACTTCCTCAATTTCTTGCAAAATTGCACAGCAACGGCCTCAGAATCTTCAGATAGCTTCTCTCGACAGATCTCTTAGTTGCCGGATACGATATATTTTTTTTTCAACTTGTCAAACCAGCCTACACTAGCAGTGAAGTTTTCATCACTTTCTTCAAATTCTTTTCGAAACAGCAAAGCTTTTTCTTGAAGAATGGGGCCTGAAAGAGGGCATCATTTTTTACTTTGCTGTGTAAACCACATATAAAATGGCTCATCGGTTTTTTCATACCCAGGCTTTTTTAAGGATTTTCTGTCCAAGGATAAATCAAAGCAGTTGTTAGTAGAAAACGCTTCTAGTTTACTTCTGTTTCGATACGTTCGTAATCGACAAAAGGAGTGAGTGGGGCGGGAGCTCGTTGAAAACTATTCCCTGATTCTCTCCAATTTCACCCGACGTTATCCCCGGCACGTATAGGAAGAATACGCCAGTTTTCTTTAAGAGGGTGGATTTCTGTAGGTGGCTTCAGGGTGCGCAGTTCACATATGACCCGTCGAACAACAATAAAAATCAGATACTTGAATTTTATGGTGCGAAATAATTCTTTCACCTGTTGCATATATGTTGGTCATTATTTGGAAGCTAAACTGATTTTTTCACTAACTCGGATTTATGGTAAACTCGAACAATCGAGACTCGAATTATCGAGACTCTACTGTATTGGGATAGTTTTTTTATAATCACCCTGTACAACTGCCGTATTAAAGGCAATTTCAGGAGCAATGCAAAACACATATAATGTGATATAGTATAGATACAGATTATATAATATTCCTATAGATTATATTATATCTATAGATATAACATCTGTATAGTTTAATTAATAGAATAATATTCATATTCGGAGATCATATAAGATCCCACTGAAAGTAAAAATGCCGTTGCAAAAATATTTTATATATTGTTAATAATATACAGCTGCCGTATTAAAGGCAATTTCAGAAGTAATGCAAAATACTTATAATGTTATACAGCAGGCAAGTCAAACTCGTTTACCACCGAGGGCCAAATTAAGCATTATATACAAAGCCGCGGACCACATTTAAAATAAAAAATATATACCGTATATTTCGTCGAATAACGCACAGCTCAAACAATTATATTTTGACGTATAACGAACCAGCTCAAACAATTATTTCGACCTCGAAATTTTATTTAATTAATTGTTACTTATTGCTTCGTCGTAATTATTTAATTTTATTTAAGAAATAAAATTTCTGAGTCTAAATTGTTTGAGCTGCGTGCTATACACTTGAATGTACGGTATATATTATTACTTACGCCGCTAATAAAATGTGTACATACAAAATACAACCATGTTAAAGAAATATCCATAAGCCGTGTTTTTGGCCCATGAAATAAGACTAAAATTCGACTTTGTTATACTGACTTGATTATTTCACTTTTTAATATTAGAAGGTTTATCCTGTACGATTTCAACAATATGTTTTGCATTTTATTCGATTTATATAACTTACACAAGCTCAAAATTCGTATTATTCGTAGTTTTTGATGAAAAATACGCAATTTCTCCTAATTTTACCTCAATTTTTAATATATTTGTTCTATATTTTACTATGCTCGCAGCTTTGCAACACTTTTATTTTTACATATATTGTACATTTTGATGTATTTTATAATATATGTAAAGAAGAAAGTGTTGCACGATTGCGCTCATATAAATAATTGAGGTAAAATTAGGAGAAATTGCGTATTTTTCATCAAAAACTAACGAATAATACGAACTTTGAGTTTGTGTAAATCATATAAATCCGAACAAAATGCAAAAACTATTGTTGAAATTGTACAGGATAAACCTTCTAATATTAAAAAGTGAAATAATTAAGTCAGTTATAACAAAATCGAGTTTAGGCTTATTTCATGGGCCAAAAAAGAATGCTTATGGACCCTGATCCTTTCCAAAGTTATTATTCATAGTTTATTGTCATTAATCTGTAGTTAAATAAGAAAATTTTGAATTAAAAAAAATGTAAAAACATAAAAAATTATACAAATTTTAAAAAATGATTGGACATTGCAAACCACAACCTAGTCCAGCATGTGTCTGCAAAATATGGTTGAATTGCTATTACATAGTTTTTTATCCTAATGAAACCTTTTTAAATGAACAATTTTGGCCGATTTCAACATTAAATAGCATTTTAAATAATTCTTCGATTTAAAATATGTCTGCTGCAGCCGTGGTTATCATACATTTCTCTATAAAACTATAGAAGTTTTCATATTTCTATATGCAACAGTTTTCTGAATATAGGCCGAGAAAGAACCCCGGTCAAAATAAATTTTATTGCGGCAACGACAGCGTTAGTTGATTTTTTTTTTTTTTTTTTTTTTTTTTTTTTGTAAGAATAGAGAGACACAACAACATACTTTGAACGGGAAAATACATCTTGGAACAATGGAACCAGGGGTCGGAAAAACTACTTTTTTATTGTAGCGAACTACAACTACAATTACTTTATCGAAAATGTAGTTAACTACAACTACAACTACTTGTTTTAAAAAATAGCGACTACAAACTACTTTTCAAAAGTAATCACAACTTCGCTACTTTCGGATTTTGTCAAAGGGTTCAATTTATATTACTATCATTATATTGCGTCTGGCAGGATATAATTAAATAAATGCAACGTAACCGAGGGAATTAAAAAATTAAGAAAGATAACATACAAGAAAATATTTTGTGTTTGTCTCCAAGATGTTAGTTTATACACACATTAGAAATTTCGTAGCAAAATTAAGAGAGATGTTACAATCTAGAAAATTACAGAGAGACAACTCTAAATGGAAACAACATATAAATCTGTAAATAAAGCAATTCCGAATAATAAGAAACGTAGCGTTGAAACAGGAAGACCTAGTAACGAGTAAATAGACAAATGTTGCCAGCAAGAAAATTAATTCCTTTGGTAGGATTGTACTTGATTTTAGCAGCAAGTGTCAATGGAAAAAATCTGACTTCATGCGCTCCGTTATTATACACTGCAGCTGAAATTTGCAAATTATTCAGCAGAATAAATTTTTCAAAAAAGAATCAAGTTTCGGTCACGTGATTTGCAGATTACTACATTTTTTCCCCTGAAGTAGCGTTTAAAGTAGCGTCGGTTCTCGCGACAAATTACTGATTTATTGTATCGCGCTACTCGCTACACTACATTGTTCAAAATGTAGCGCGCTACACTACAAACTACTGTAAAAAGTAGCGGCTACTGTAGTTTCGCTACTTGTAGCACGCTACTTCCGACTCCTGAATGGAACTATCATAACATTAAAGAAGTTTAAGTTTAACTATTGTTAAAACTACATGAATGAAAGTAGAAATAGAGAAATTTAAATTTATAAAATATAAAATAAACGAATAAAATAAAATAAAATAAATAAAAGGAAAACTATCAATAACGACAAAAAGAAAAAGCATATTTAAGAAAATCGTCCGACTGATAAATAATTACAGATACTGGAAAAACCCACATCCGCCTATTATACTTTCAATATGAAATCACGTGAGTTTCAATTCAATGCAATAATAAATTCTAAACAACAATTTCAACATCAGTTATTAGATGTCATCTGAAGAGAATAAATGATTGTTTTTCATATACTTTGAAATGCATTTTTCTTTTAACTCTGTAATTCTCCATTTTATAAAGACAGACTTGTCAAAAGTTTTTACATGAACAATGAAAAGGTGTTTTTTTTTTTTTTTTTTTTTTTTTTTTTTTTTTTTTTTTTAATGCAAAACTGTATTCAACCATAATTTTGACAAGCAAGTCAAAAATATTAGCTACGGTTATGTTGTATCGAACATAGGAGTAATTTTCAGAAACTCGTCACTTATATTTAAATTCACATAATGTCTGGGAAATAAAAACAAGCAGCTAAGTGGAATTTCAGGCTTTTTCGTACTTTACAATGCGGCAGGTATCAAATTTTGAAATTTTACATTTCAGTTCATTCTTAAAATTCCCGGTTATATATAAAGGTTTCCAGCAATGGTATTTACGCAAACTTTAGGTATTATTTCTTTCATTTCGTAGTGATTGAATTAGACTTGCGTGCAATTCATTGTCATTCCCCCCCCCCCCCCCCCCCAATAGACTTAGTAAATAGGCTTTTTTTTTTTTTTTTTTTTTTTTTGGAAGTACTAGCTTAAAATCTGACTACAGTAGTTTATCTTTCTGATGCTTGGACATATTTTTTATAAGTTATCTTATACGTGCTTAAGTTATCGTAAGTTACATAAGTATTACGTATACGTTAGTACGTTATTGTAACTTACGTAAGTTATCTTATCGTGTGGCAAGTAATGTTACACTCTTTAAAAAACACCAACCGAGTTTCAACATATCAAACACAAATTTTCAGTTTTTTGGGGTATTATAAACCACTTTAAAAAAAAAATCTACAAAGTTCAGTTCATCTTCAGTTAATATATTTATTCTTATTGCTAGAGAGCTTACACATATTTTTATAAATACTGAGGCATGTGTGAAGAAGAATATAACAGTAAAACAAGAACGAAAAATCATCCGTCAAGCATAGATTATGTAACACTTTCCAACGCTTCCAAAATAAATTTACAAATCATTACCGTTTAATAAGATGAAAGATAACATCTAAGTAAACAATTTGGAAAACGCATAACAGATTTAAAAACCTAATTTCAGGAATTTCCAACATATATTTCCAACATATACAATATTCGGAAAAATATCCGAATACTTTTATTTAGCTCTGTATATGATCTATAGATTTGTATATATATACTACATAGGATGCTAAATTTTAGTTTAGTTAGGAAACGCGTAGCACAGTTTAAAATTCTTCTTCTGGAGTTTCTGTCAATAAACGGAAATGGCGTCGCGAACTTTTGTGCTGCCCTGTATTGGATCTACAGAATTTATACACTCCAAGTAATAGAAAAAAAGGGAGTTAAATTTAAAATCGCGTTCAGCAACTTAAAACGCACTTCCAGGAATTATTGTTAACAGACAGTAGAGATTTATTTTGTGTGTCCCTGTGAATGAACGATGATTGCTATACACACACTATTCTGTAGTAAGCTTCTTGTAATGCACCTTAGTGATGTATATAAATTTCAATGCGTTTAAAATAGTGAAACATTATTTAATTTAACCGCAAACAATTTTTCTCCATAGACGTAATGTAACGGAATTCTTTTGACTGTCCCTGTAAAGTAACTATAAGTGCTATGCACACTATATCCCATATTAAGCTTCTTGTAATGCACCTTAGTGATATATATCAATTACAATATGTTTGAAATTGTGTAACATCATTAAAATAAACCGCAAATGATTTTCCCCAATAGACCGTAATGTAACGGAAGTATTTTGAGTTCCCCTGTAAAAAAAAACTATAAGTGCTACACACTTCAGTTGAAATAGGGAACATGCTATAGATAACGACAATAACATATAAAAATTGCAGGGCAATCCGAGCATATTTACGGGAGTTAGAGCATGGCCAGACGGCAGACGGCCATACGGCACACAAACCGAAGTCATAAACACTTTTCAACTAGGTTGGAAAGTGTTAAAAAGGAAATATTCATTATCATCCATTATCCAAGATTCATTAACAATCACACATGTAAACTAACCTCAATAATTAAATATTAAATATCTTAAATCTAAAAATCCATTATGTTCGACAAAGGGCAGGGTGAAGATCCTGGATGACATATTGGAAGATTTTCTTTCACGAAAGTCATAATTTGTGTCACTTTCAATGCTATACTCAATTAAAAATCATGCAATTTTGTATTTTGATATTTTTAAATGTTCTTAATTAGAGTCGTATTTTATTAATTTTAGAATACATTTATTAGCATTTAATAAACACAGGATATTATTTCGTAATATGATGTAAAATCGACGAGAGTAGCAAAATAAAGTATTGGTTTCGAAATAAAACACATAACAAACTTACAAGAAAAATACTACAGTGAAACCCCGGTTTTACGTTTTTCTCCGGACCGATGGAAAATAATGTACTAAGTGGGAAATCGTAAAATCGGGTTTAAGGAAAACTAACACATTGAAAAGAAAATAAATGAAACAGACACTCATCTTGTTACACTAAAAATAATCTGTTATTTTACCTTGTTTTTTGTTTTTAGATACAATGTCATTTACAGCATTTTCAATACTTACAAGTTTTCGTAAACTCAGTTCTTGGTTTACATATGCAGGTAAAAAGTTTTTTTACAATTTTCAAACTTTCAAGAACTTTTTTCTATGAAGGAACACTATTTGTTGATTCGTCGTCTTCATCATCTCCACTGTCATAACATGGAATGAAATAAGATACGGCGTACCTGCTTCTAACAAGCAAAATTCGAGAAAACAAGTGGGTAAGTGTGATCAAAGATCGCTCAAAGTGTTTCGTTTAATATTCCTTTCAAATCACTTTATCCTTTCTTTAATAAATCCAAATAAATTTCATTTGGCAACCAAAAAAAAAAAAAGTCATGTTTTTTGTTTTTATAAAGTAAAAATGTACCGGTCTATTTTTTGGTTTTTTCGAGTATCCAAACTAGCCCGATAGCTGGAGAAGCCGGCTTTTATATTCTGTCATAATAATATCTGTCACGCGGACTAAATGCGACATAAAAAATAATTTCAACATTAAACATGTTGTACACCTTCAAAATGTTAAAATATGCGAATATTTCCATAATCGGATTTTTATCATGATTCAATATGTTTCTCAAACTCATATATTTACTATTCTCTATTACTCATATTGATACTAGCTTTGTATTATTCTCAAACATCTGAAAAATTCGTTAAACTTCCAATAGACGTCAGATTTTATTTTTAATTCTCTAATGACGTGATATTAATCTGCTTTGTGTACATACACATACTCCTTGAATTATTATGAAATCTTTGAAATTTTCCATTTTATTACCACTATGACGTCAATCATTTTTATTTCATATTAGTATTTTTTTTCAATTGGTGAAACTTTTTATTTCATTTTCATTGTGGATTTTTAATTGTTGGCAACTGCTTTAACGAAAAATGTTTAAATTTAATAGGAAAAGGCTGTTAGAATTTTGGTTTTTTTATCTCTATTTATTAAAATAATACGATTTTTTCAAATTTTAAAATTTTGAGCTTCATAGCTGGTATTCAGCTAGATATACACAAAGTTTCAACTCTGTAAGTTACATAGTTTCTGAGAATAGCTCTGTTACGGACAGACAGCGGAGCGGGAGTAATAGGGTTTCGTGAGATGAACGAAATCCTAATTAGAAAAGTGCCCAGCTGATAGCATTCATATGTATATACATTTTTCTGTTTACCATTTCTATGACCACAGTTGGTACAAGTGAGTTCCTGCAAATTGCATTTTCTTCATATGTGTACGAACAACAGAAATTAACATACATGTAAAAATCCAAAGGCTTGGCGGGCCACAGATAAGTTCTCGGCGGGCCACGTGTTTGACATTCCTGTTATATAGTATAAATAAAGATTATATTATATTAATACATATATTATACTATATCCATAGATAAAGTATCTGTATAGTTTATACAATACTATATTATTCATTCCGGAGACTATAACGTCCACTGGAAGTGAAAATGACATAGTAAATATCATTTATTGCAAAAAACCTCCAACGTGATGCTACGTTTTTTATCAATGCATACAGAAAATAAAATTTTATCGATCCAAAATGCATTAATTTACTGTGCATTCATTTTCATTTATATTTTATTTGTTTTGCTCTAGTTTTTCCAGTAGAGTTACAGGGAGTGCAAAGGGTTAACTTATTTGAATGATTTTTTACAAAAAGATGGGCTTTAATTTTTAGATGCCGTTAGATTTGTAATAAATCTCAAAAAGCATAATCTTTTTTATATTGTTATTTATTTTCAGTTAACAAATACAAGCATAAAAATATAAAAATATAACACCTTTTTATTATAAAGCCATATTTATTACTAAAAAGGTATTTATTGTGATTTAAATTATCTTCAAATAAAAACAAAAGCAATAATAATTGCTGCCAGATTTTAAAAAGGTGCGATGTCGAATTCCTATTAAAACATTTTCAAAAATGAGGTCCATTGTTATGTCAACAATAACATTTTATTGAACATGTAATAGCAACAATTCTCTTTCGAGATCAGTGAGCAACAATGTATTTACTTGGATTCATACATTTTCTCAGCCTCTGTTGCGACTTGTACGTTGTATATATTTCTTGTCTTCCAATTATTTTTGTCTTCCATCGTGTTTAAGATTGAAATGAGATTTATTTCTTCTATTGAAAGGTTTTAATAAACAGGTAAGAAAAATGCACTTGTTTTATAAACATTTTAAGACAATATTTTGTTACTCGTTACATCATCCAACTAAATGATCACATTTTGGTTAAGTATCGAATGTAAATGTCAAAGAACAAAACCTATGATGCTGTCTAACAATTTGCAGTATTAATCGTGCCAGGAAGGTTCTTGCGCGAACATTGACGACAATAAATAGTTAATTACAGTAATCCTTTTTCTTTTTTTTCTACATACCCGTAAGGCATGGTAACCTCACGGCGTCGTCACTGTGAAGTCCCACTGTGACTTTGTGACAATCGTCGTGACGTCAAGTGACGTCGATGTGAAATCACAGTGACATAAATGTGAGGTCGTTAAGGCCGTTTTCAAGGCTTTCTGTGACCTCACAATGTGACTACTTTGTGACGCTTTGAAGTCACCGTGCGACTAAATTTGTGAAAAATGTGATGAATCTGCATCGGATAGTGTGACCAGATTTTACCCGAATCCTATCTGGATTGTTCGGATCGACATTTTTTTATGCTACAAGTTTGTGACGTTTGTGACGACACTGCAACGAGTCGGGTGACCAGATTTTACCCGAATCCAATCCAGAAAGTTCGGATCGATCGTTTTGGATTTGTTTGGTTACAGAATAGATTTGGATTAGTGTTCCGGTGACCTGATTTTCGTGAACCCGATCTGACCCGAGTCGGGTATAATGTTTTTACTGTAAGTCTTGTTCGGAATAGAGTCTTGCATACGACCGAGTAACCAGATTTTATCAGAAATTGTGTTACGACACAATTTCTGATGTCGGCTAGGATCTAGAGTCATGCACGAATCCGGTTAGTAATTATTGCATAGTTAATAACACACAGCTGCCGTATTAAAGGCAATTTCAGAAGTAATGTAAAATACATATAATGGGATATAGTATAGGTACACATATATTATATTCATATACAGATCATATTTTATTTATAGATATACTATCTGTATAGTTTAAATAATGCTATATTGTTCCTTCCGGATATCATAATATCCCACTGGAAGTAATTCCAGTGGGATATTATGATATACGGAAGGAACAATATAGTATTATTTAAACTAAAATGCCATAGTAAATATATTTTATCGCTAAAAGCTTCCAAAGTGATGTTATGTATTTAATAAGTGTATAGCGAAAATGAAATGTTATCGATTCAAAATTTATTGTGCACAGAAGAGCAAAGTTTTAACTTATTTGAATGAATTTTTACAAAGAGGCGTTCTTTTATTTTTAGATGCACATACGTTTGTAATTCATCTCAACAAGCATCGACTTTATTTTTATTTTGTTATTTATTTTCATTTAACAAATATAAGAATAAAAATGTAAAATAATAATAATAATAATATGTTTTTATTATAAAATAAAGTACATTACTAAAATAGGTATTTATTGATTAACTAATTGATTTAAATTAGCTTAAAACAAAAACAAAAATAAGTTTGCCTGCCCAGATTCGGCAAATGTCTCACTGTTCGACGTCGAATCCGTATATATATATATATATTTAAATCAAGAATGAGGTACATTGTTGCGTCAACAATAACATGTTCTTGAACTTGTAATAACAATTCTCTTTCGAGATCAGGGAGCAACAATGCATTTTGAATAATTAGTATTGTTGGAGATATATTTATTTTCTGTTTCTATTGTGGCTTCATTTTATGTACGTTGTATATTTCTTGTCTTCAAACTATTTTTGTCTTTCATCGTATTTAAGATTGAAATGCGATTTGTTTCTTATACTGAAGGGTGTTATTAAAAGGTAAGGAAAATGCATTTGTTTCTTAAACATTTTAAGACAATTTAATACAATAGATACTGTTGGAATCATATTTTTTCTAGTCTCTGTTGCTACTTCATTTTATGTACGTTGTACAATTTTTGTCGTTCAATTATTTTTGACTTACATCGTATTTAAGACTGAAATGCGATTTGTTACTTCCATTCAGTGGTTTTAATTAAAATGTAAGACAAATGCACTTGTTATATAAAGATTTTATGAGAGAATTTTGTTAGTCATAACATCATCCAATGAAATGCACATTTTGGTTAACTACCGAATGTAAATGTCAAAGAACAAAAGCTATGATACTATCTAAAAAATTGCAGTACTTATGTATTAATTGTGCCAAAAAGATTCCTTACGCCAACATTGGCGACGATAATACTTAATTACAGTAATCCTTTTTTTTCTTCTTTCTACATTGTATTTGCGTAGTTAATAATAAACAACTGCCGTATTAAAGGCAATTTCAGAAGTAATGCAAATTACATATAATGTGATATAGTATAATAGATACAGATTACATTATATTGATTATAGATTACATTCTATTTATAGATATAGTATATATATAGTTTATATAATACTATATTATTCATTCCGGAGATCATAACATACCACTGGAAGTAAAAATTCCATTGTAAAAATATTTTATATGTAGTTAATAATATACAGCTGCCGTATTAAAGGCAATTTCAGAAGTAATGCAAAATACATATAATGTGATATTGTGTAATAGATACAGATTATGTTATATTGATATATAGATTATATTATAGCCATAGATTAGTATCTATATTGTTTATATAATACTATATTATATTCATTCTGGAGATCATAACATCCCACTGGAAGTAAAAATGCCATAGTAAATACCTTTTATTTCTAAAAGCCTCCAAGTTTATGTTATGTATTTAATGAATGTATACAGAAAATGAAATTTTATCGATCCAAAATGCATTAATTTACTGTGCATTCATTTTCATTTATATTTTGTTTGTTTTGCTCTAGTTCTTGAAATAGGGTAAGAGAGTGCAAATGGTTAACTTATTTGAATGAATTTTAAAAGAAGATGTACTTTAATTTTTAAATGTAGATGGGTTTGTAATGGATCTGAACAAGCATAAATTTTATTTTTATATTGTTATTTATTTTCAGTTAACAAATACATGCATAAAAATAATTTTATAATTTAACATATTTCTTTTGTTTCAGGTATAGATATTTTTATAATTAGAGATGGATGACTTAAAAATATGTATTCCTCCGAAGTGCAGATAGGAAAGCGAGCTAACTCAGTTTTTCAAAATAAAAAGATGGAAGGAAATCTGATGAACATGTATCCCTAAAAAGAAGAAATGCTAAAATGTTCCAACATAGGAGGTGAGTATCTAGTAAAATACGTACGAAAATAAATTTTACATATGGTTAAAGAAATTTTATAATTTAACATATTTCGCTTTTTCAGGTATAGTTATTTTTATAGACTGGTGGATGACTAAAAATATGTATCCGTCCGTAGTGCAGAAGAGAAAGGAAGCAAACTCAGCATTTCAAATTAAAAAGATGGAAGGAAATCTGATGAACATGCTCACCAAAGAAGCAGAAATCCTAAAATTTTCGAAACAGAGGAGGTGAGTGAAAAACGTATGAAACTAAATTTTACTTATGCTTAAAGTAATTTTGTAATTTAACTTATTTCCTTTATTTCAGGTATAGATATTTTTATTAATACTGATGGATGACTTAAAAATATGTATCCCTCCGAAGAGCAGAAGACAAAGGAAGAAAATTCAGGATTTCCAATTTAAAAGATGGAAAGAAATCTGATGAACATGTTCTCCAAAGTAGCAGAAGTCCAAAAATTTTCCAACAGAGGAGGTGAGTATCAAGTGAAAAACGTACGAAACTAAATTTTATTTATGCTTAAAGTAATTTTGTAATTTAACATATTTCCTTTGTTTCAGGTATAGATATTTTTATTATTACTGATGGATGACTTAAAATTATGTATTCCTCCGAAGTGCAAAAGAGAAAGGAAGCAAACTCAGGATTTCAAATTTAAAAGATGGAAAGAAATCTGATGAACATGTTCTCCAAAGAAGTAGAAATCCTAATATTTTCCAACAGAGGAGGTGAATATCTAGTGAAAAACGTACGAAACTAAATTTTACTTACGCTTAAAGTAATTTTGTAATTTAACTTATTTCCTTTATTTCAGGTATAGATTCTGATGAACATGTTCTCCAAAGAAGCAGAAATCCTAAAATTTTCCAACAGAGGAGGTGAGTATCTAGTGAAAAACGTACGAAACTGAATTTTACTTACGCTTAAAGTAATTTTGTAATTTAACTTATTTCCTTTATTTCAGGTATAGATATTTTTATAATTACTGATGGATGACTTAAAAATACGTATCCCTCCGAAGAGCAGAAGACAAAGGAAGAAAATTCAGGATTTCCAATTTAAAAGATGGAAAGAAATCTGATGAACGTGTTCTCCAAAGTAGCAGAAGTCCAAAAATTTTCCAACAGAGGAGGTGAGTATCAAGTGAAAAACGTACGAAACTAAATTTTATTTATGCTTAAAGTAGTTTTGTAATTTAACTTATTTCCTTTGTTTCAGGTATAGATATTTTTATTATTACTGATGGATGACTTAAAATTATGTATTCCTCCGAAGTGCAAAAGAGAAAGGAAGCAAACTCAGGATTTCAAATTTAAAAGATGGAAAGAAATCTGATGAACATGTTCTCCAAAGAAGTAGAAATCCTAATATTTTCCAACAGAGGAGGTGAATATCTAGTGAAAAACGTACGAAACTAAATTTTACTTACGCTTAAAGTAATTTTGTAATTTAACTTATTTCCTTTATTTCAGGTATAGATTCTGATGAACATGTTCTCCAAAGAAGCAGAAATCCTAAAATTTTCCAACAGAGGAGGTGAGTATCTAGTGAAAAACGTACGAAACTAAATTTTACTTACGCTTAAAGTAATTTTGTAATTTAACTTATTTCCTTTATTTCAGGTATAGATATTTTTATTATTACTGATGGATGACTTAAAAATATGTATCCCTCCGAAGAGCAGAAGACAAAGGAAGAAAATTCAGGATTTCCAATTTAAAAGATGGAAAGAAATCTGATGAACATGTTCTCCAAAGTAGCAGAAGTCCAAAAATTTTCCAACAGAGGAGGTGAGTATCAAGTGAAAAACGTACGAAACTAAATTTTATTTATGCTGAAAGTAATTTTGTAATTTAACATATTTCCTTTGTTTCAGGTATAGATATTTTTATTATTACTGATGGATGACTTAAAATTATGTATTCCTCCGAAGTGCAAAAGAGAAAGGAAGCAAACTCAGGATTTCAAATTTAAAAGATGGAAACAAATCTGATGAACATGTTCTCCAAAGAAGTAGAAATCCTAATATTTTCCAACAGAGGAGGTGAATATCTAGTGAAAAACGTACGAAATTAAATTTTACTTACGCTTAAAGTAATTTTGTAATTTAACTTATTTCCTTTATTTCAGGTATAGATATTTTTATAATTACTGATGGATGACTTAAAAATATGTATCCCACCGAAGAGCAGAAGAGAAAGGAAGAAAACTCAGGATGTCAAAATAAAAATATATAAGGAAATCTGATGAACATGTTCTCCAAAGCAGCAGAAGTCCAAAAATGTTCCATTATAGGAGGTGAGTATCTAGTGAAATAGGTACGAAACTAAATTTTACTTATGCTTAAAGTAGTTTTGTAATTTAACATAATTCTTTTGTTTCAGTTATAGATATTTTTATAATCACTGATGGATGACTTAAAAATATGTATCCCTTTGTAAAGCAGGAGTGAAAAGAAGAAAACTCAGGATTTCAGAATAAAAAGATGGAAGGAAATCTGATGAGCATGTTCTCCAAAGCAGAAGAAGTCAAAAAATGTTCCATTATAGGAGGTGAGTATCTAGTGAAATAGGTACGAAACTAAATTTTACTTATGCTTAAAGTAGTTTTGTAATTTAACATATTTCTTTTGTTTCAGTTATAGATATTTTTATAATCACTGATAGATGACTTAAAAATATGTATCCCTCCGAAGAGCAGGAGACAAAGGACGAAAACTCAGTATTTAAAAATAAAAAATGGAAGGAAATCTGATGAACATGTTCTCCAAAGTAGCAGAAGTGCAAAAATGTTTTATTATAGGAGGTGAGTATCTAGTGAAATAGGTACGAAAATAAAATTTCTTATGATTACAGTAATTTTGTAATTTAACATATTTCTTTTGTTTCAGGTATAGATATTTTTATAATTAATGATGGATGACTTAAAATTATGTATCCATCCGAAGAGCAGGAGAGAAAGGAAGAAAACTCAGGATTTTAAAATAAAAAGAAGGATGGAAATCTGATGAACATGTTCTCCAAAGAAGCAAAAATCCTAAAATTTTCCAACAGAGGAGGTGAGTATCTAGTGAAAAACGTACGAAATTAAATTTTACTTACGCTTAAAGTAGTTTTGTAATTTAACATATTTCTTTTGTTTCAGTTATAGATATTTTTATAATCACTGATGGATGACTTAAAAATATGTATCCCTTTGTAAAGCAGGAGTGAAAAGAAGAAAACTCAGGATTTCAGAATAAAAAGATGGAAGGAAATCTGATGAGCATGTTCTCCAAAGCAGCAGAAGTCAAAAAATGTTCCATTATAGGAGGTGAGTATCTAGTGAAATAGGTACGAAACTAAATTTTACTTATGCTTAAAGTAGTTTTGTAATTTAACATATTTCTTTTGTTTCAGTTATAGATATTTTTATAATTACTGATGGATGGCTTAAAAATATGTAACCCTCCGAAGATCAGGAGAGAAAGGAAGCAACTCAAGATTTCAAATTTAAAAGATGGAAAGAAATCTGATGAACATGTTCTCCAAAGAAGTAGAAATCCTAAAATTTTCCAGCAGAAGAGGTGAGTATCTGGTGAAAAACGTACGAAACTAAATTTTACTTACGCTTAAAGTAATTTTGTATTTTAACTTATTTCCTTTATTTCAGGTATAGATATTTTTATAATTACTGATGGATGACTTAAAAATATGTATCCCTCCGAAGAGCAGGAGACAAAGGACGAAAACTCTGTATTTAAAAATAAAAAATGGAAGGAAATCTGATGAACATGTTCTCCAAACTAGCAGAAGTTCAAAAATGTTCCATTATAGGAGGTGAGTATCTAGTGAAATAGATACGAAAATAAAATTTACTGATGCTTAAAGTAGTTTTGTAATTTAACATATTTCTTTTGTTTCAGGTATAGATATTTTTATAATTACTGATGGATGACTTAAAATATGTATTCCTAAGAATAGCAGAAGAGAAAGGAAGAAAACTCAGGATTTCAAAATAAAAATATGGAAGGAAATCTGATGAACATGTTCTCCAAAGCAGCAGAAGTCCAAAAATGTTCCATTATAGGAGGTGAGTATCTAGTGAAATAGGTATGAAATTAAATTTTACTTATGCTTAAAGTAGTTTTGTAATTTAACATATTTCTTTTGTTTCAGTTATAGATATTTTTATAATCACTGATGGATGACTTAAAAATATGTATCCCTTTGTAAAGCAGGAGTGAAAAGAAGAAAACTCAGGATTTCAAAATAAAAATATGGAAGGAAATCTGATGAACATGTTCTCCAAAGCAGCAGAAGTCCAAAAATGTTCCATTATAGGAGGTGAGTATCTAGTGAAATACGTACGAAACTAAATTTTACTTATGCTTAAAGTAGATTTGTAATTTAACATATTTCTTTTGTTTCAGTTATAGATATTTTTATAATCACTGATGGATGACTTAAAAATATGTATCCCTTTGTAAAGCAGGAGTGAAAAGAAGAAAACTCACGATTTCAGAATAAAAAGATGGAAGGAAATCTGATGAACATGTTCTCCAAAGTAGCAGAAGTCCAAAAATGTTCCATTATAGGAGGTGAGTATCTAATGAAATAGGTACGATACTAAATTTTACTTATGCTTAAAGTAGTTCTGTAATTTAACATATTTCCTTTGTTTCAGGTATAGATATTTTTATAATTACTGATGGATGACTTAAAAATATGTATCCCTCCGAAGAGCAGGAGACAAAGGACGAAAATTCAGTATTTAAAAATAACAAATGAAAGGAAATCTGATGAACATGTTCTCCAAAGCAACAGAAGTCCAAAAATGTTCCATTATAGGAGGTGAGTATCTAGTGAAATAGGTACGAAACTAAATTTTACTTATGCTTAAAGTAGTTTTGTAATTTAACATATTTCTTTTGTTTCAGTTATAGATATTTTTATAATTACTGACGGATGATTTAAAAATATGTTTCCCTCCGAAGAGCAGTAGAGAAATGACGAAAACTCAGGATTCCAAAATAAAAATATGGAAGGAAATCTGATGAACATGTTCTCCAAAGTAGCAGAAGTCCAAAAATATTCAGCCATAGGAGGTGAGTATCTAGTGAAATACGTACGAAACTAAATTTTCTTATGATTACAGTAATTTTGTAATTTAACATATTTCTTTTGTTTCAGGTATAGATATTTTTATAATTAATGATGGATGACTTAAAATTATGTATCCATCCGAAGAGCAGGAGAGAAAGGAAGAAAACTCAGGATTTTAAAATAAAAAGAAGGATGGAAATGTGATGAACCTGTTCTCCAAAGTAGCAGAAGTCCAAAAATGTTCCATTATAGGAGGTGAGTATCTAATGAAATAGGTACGATACTAAATTTTACTTATGCTTAAAGTAGTTTTGTAATTTAACATATTTCCTTTGTTTCTGGTATAGATATTTTTATAATTACTAATGGATGACTTAAAAATATGTATCCCTCCGAAGAGCAGGAGACAAAGGACGAAAACTCAGTATTTAAAAATAAAAAATGGAAGGAAATCTGATGAACATGTTCTCCAAAGTAGCAGAAGTCCAAAAATGTTTTATTATAGGAGGTGAGTATCTAGTGAAATAGGTACGAAAATAAAATTTACTGATGCTTAAAGTAGTTTTGTAATTTAACCTATTTCTTTTGTTTCAGTTATAGATATTTTTATAATTACTGATGGATGACTTAAAAATATCTATCCCTCCGAAGATCAGGAGAGAAAGGAAGCAAACTCAAGATTTCAAATTTAAAAGATGGAAAGAAATCTGATGAACATGTTCTCCAAAGAAGCAAAAATCCTAAAATTTTCCAACAGAGGAGGTGAGTATCTAGTGAAAAACGTACCAAATTAAATTTTACTTACGCTTAAAGTAGTTTTGTAATTTAACATATTTCTTTTGTTTCAGTTATAGATATTTTTATAATCACTGATGGATGACTTAAAAATATGTATCCCTTTGTAAAGCAGGAGTGAAAAGAAGAAAACTCAGGATTTCAGAATAAAAAGATGGAAGGAAATCTGATGAACATGTTCTCCAAAGTAGCAGAAGTCCAAAAATGTTCCATTATAGGAGGTGAGTATCTAATGAAATAGGTACGATACTAAATTTTACTTATGCTTAAAGTAGTTCTGTAATTTAACATATTTCCTTTGTTTCAGGTATAGATATTTTTATAATTACTTATGGATGACTTAAAAATATGTATCCCTCCGAAGAGCAGGAGACAAAGGACGAAAACTCAGTATTTAAAAATAAAAAATGGAAGGAAATCTGATGAACATGTTCTCCAAAGTAGCAGAAGTCCAAAAATGTTTTATTGTAGGAGGTGAGTATCTAGTGAAATAGGTACGAAAATAAAATTTACTGATGCTTAAAGTAGTTTTGTAAATTAACATATTTCTTTTGTTTCAGTTATAGATATTTTTATAATTACTGATGGATGACTTAAAAATATGTATCCCTTCGAAGATCAGGAGAGAAAGGAAGCAAACTCAAGATTTCAAATTTAAAAAATGGAAAGAAATCTGATGAACATGTTCTCCAAAGAAGCAGAAATCCTAAAATTTTCCAACAGTGGAGGTGAGTATCTAGTGAAAAACGTACGGAACTAAATTTTACTTACGCTTAAAGTAATTTTGTAATTTAACTTATTTCCTTTATTTCAGATATAGATATTTTTTTTTATTACTGATGGATGACTTAAAAATATGTATCCCTCCGAAGAGCAGGAGACAAAGGGTGGAAACTCTGTATTTAAAAATAACAAATGAAAGGAAATCTGATGAACATGTTCTCCAAAGCAGCAGAAGTCCAAAAATGTTCCACTATAGGAGGAGAGTATCTAGTGAAATAGGTACGAAACTAAATTTTACTTATGCTTAAAGTAGTTTTGTAATTTAACATATTTCTTTTGTTTCAGTTATAGATATTTTTTATAATTAATGATGGATGGCTTAAAATTATGTATCCATCCGAAGAGCAGGAGAGAAAGGAAGAAAACTCAGGATTTTAAAATAAAAAGAAGGATGGAAATGTGATGAACATGTTCTCCAAAGTAGCAGAAGTCCAAAAATGTTCAGCCATAGGAGGTGAGTATCTAGTGAATTACGTACGAAACTAAATTTTCTTATGATTACAGTAATTTTGTAATTTAACATATTTCTTTTGTTTCAGGTATAGATATTTTTATAATTAATGATGGATGACTTAAAATTATGTATCCATCCGAAGAGCAGGAGAGAAAGGAAGAAAACTCAGGATTTTAAAATAAAAAGAAGGATGGAAATGTGATGAACCTGTTCTCCAAAGTAGCAGAAGTCCAAAAATGTTCCATTATAGGAGGTGAGTATCTAATGAAATAGGTACGATACTAAATTTTACTTATGCTTAAAGTAGTTTTGTAATTTAACATATTTCCTTTGTTTCTGGTATAGATATTTTTATAATTACTAATGGATGACTTAAAAATATGTATCCCTCCGAAGAGCAGGAGACAAAGGACGAAAACTCAGTATTTAAAAATAAAAAATGGAAGGAAATCTGATGAACATGTTCTCCAAAGTAGCAGAAGTCCAAAAATGTTTTATTATAGGAGGTGAGTATCTAGTGAAATAGGTACGAAAATAAAATTTACTGATGCTTAAAGTAGTTTTGTAATTTAACCTATTTCTTTTGTTTCAGTTATAGATATTTTTATAATTACTGATGGATGACTTAAAAATATCTATCCCTCCGAAGATCAGGAGAGAAAGGAAGCAAACTCAAGATTTCAAATTTAAAAGATGGAAAGAAATCTGATGAACATGTTCTCCAAAGAAGCAAAAATCCTAAAATTTTCCAACAGAGGAGGTGAGTATCTAGTGAAAAACGTACCAAATTAAATTTTACTTACGCTTAAAGTAGTTTTGTAATTTAACATATTTCTTTTGTTTCAGTTATAGATATTTTTATAATCACTGATGGATGACTTAAAAATATGTATCCCTTTGTAAAGCAGGAGTGAAAAGAAGAAAACTCAGGATTTCAGAATAAAAAGATGGAAGGAAATCTGATGAACATGTTCTCCAAAGTAGCAGAAGTCCAAAAATGTTCCATTATAGGAGGTGAGTATCTAATGAAATAGGTACGATACTAAATTTTACTTATGCTTAAAGTAGTTCTGTAATTTAACATATTTCCTTTGTTTCAGGTATAGATATTTTTATAATTACTGATGGATGACTTAAAAATATGTATCCCTCCGAATAGCAGGAGACAAAGGACGAAAACTCAGTATTTAAAAATAAAAAATGGAAGGAAATCTGATGAACATGTTCTCCAAAGTAGCAGAAGTCCAAAAATGTTTTATTGTAGGAGGTGAGTATCTAGTGAAATAGGTACGAAAATAAAATTTACTGATGCTTAAAGTAGTTTTGTAAATTAACATATTTCTTTTGTTTCAGTTATAGATATTTTTATAATTACTGATGGATGACTTAAAAATATGTATCTCTTCGAAGATCAGGAGAGAAAGGAAGCAAACTCAAGATTTCAAATTTAAAAAATGGAAAGAAATCTGATGAACATGTTCTCCAAAGGAGCAGAAATCCTAAAATTTTCCAACAGTGGAGGTGAGTATCTAGTGAAAAACGTACGGAACTAAATTTTACTTACGCTTAAAGTAATTTTGTAATTTAACTTATTTCCTTTATTTCAGATATAGATATTTTTTTTTATTACTGATGGATGACTTAAAAATATGTATCCCTCCGAAGAGCAGGAGACAAAGGGTGGAAACTCTGTATTTAAAAATAACAAATGAAAGGAAATCTGATGAACATGTTCTCCAAAGCAGCAGAAGTCCAAAAATGTTCCACTATAGGAGGTGAGTATCTAGTGAAATAGGTACGAAACTAAATTTTACTTATGCTTAAAGTAGTTTTGTAATTTAACATATTTCTTTTGTTTCAGTTATAGATATTTTTTATAATTAATGATGGATGGCTTAAAATTATGTATCCATCCGAAGAGCAGGAGAGAAAGGAAGAAAACTCAGGATTTTAAAATAAAAAGAAGGATGGAAATGTGATGAACTTGTTCTCCAAAGTAGCAGAAGTCCAAAAATGTTCAGCCATAGGAGGTGAGTATCTAGTGAATTACGTACGAAACTAAATTTTCTTATGATTACAGTAATTTTGTAATTTAACATATTTCTTTTGTTTCAGGTATAGATATTTTTATAATTAATGATGGATGACTTAAAATTATGTATCCATCCGAAGAGCAGGAGAGAAAGGAAGAAAACTCAGGATTTTAAAATAAAAAGAAGGATGGAAATGTGATGAACATGTTCTCCAAAGTAGCAGAAGTCCAAAAATGTTCCATTATAGGAGGTGAGTATCTAATGAAATAGGTACGATTCTAAATTTTACTTATGCTTAAAGTAGTTTTGTAATTTAACATATTTCCTTTGTTTCTGGTATAGATATTTTTATAATTACTAATGGATGACTTAAAAATATGTATCCCTCCGAAGAGCAGGAGACAAAGGACGAAAACTCAGTATTTAAAAATAAAAAATGGAAGGAAATCTGATGAACATGTTCTCCAAAGTAGCAGAAGTCCAAAAATGTTTTATTATAGGAGGTGAGTATCTAGTGAAATAGGTACGAAAATAAAATTTACTGATGCTTAAAGTAGTTTTGTAATTTAACCTATTTCTTTTGTTTCAGTTATAGATATTTTTATAATTACTGATGGATGACTTAAAAATATCTATCCCTCCGAAGATCAGGAGAGAAAGGAAGCAAACTCAAGATTTCAAATTTAAAAAATGGAAAGAAATCTGATGAACATGTTCTCCAAAGAAGCAGAAATCCTAAAATTTTCCAACAGTGGAGGTGAGTATCTAGTGAAAAACGTACGAAACTAAATTTTACTTACGCTTAAAGTAATTTTGTTATTTAACTTATTTCCTTTATTTCAGATATAGATATTTTTTTTTATTACTGATGGATGACTTAAAAATATGTATCCCTCCGAAGAGCAGGAGACAAAGGGTGGAAACTCTGTATTTAAAAATAACAAATGAAAGGAAATCTGATGAACATGTTCTCCAAAGCAGCAGAAGTCCAAAAATGTTCCATTATAGGAGGTGAGTATCTAGTGAAATAGGTACGAAACTAAATTTTACTTATGCTTAAAGTAGTTTTGTAATTTAACATATTTCTTTTGTTTCAGTTATAGATATTTTTATAATTACTGACGGATGATTTAAAAATATGTTTCCCTCCGAAGAGCAGTAGAGAAATGACGAAAACTCAGGATTCCAAAATAAAAATATGGAAGGAAATCTGATGAACATGTTCTCCAAAGTAGCAGAAGTCCAAAAATATTCAGCCATAGGAGGTGAGTATCTAGTGAAATACGTACGAAACTAAATTTTCTTATGATTACAGTAATTTTGTAATTTAACATATTTCTTTTGTTTCAGGTATAGATATTTTTATAATTAATGATGGATGACTTAAAATTATGTATCCATCCGAAGAGCAGGAGAGAAAGGAAGAAAACTCAGGATTTTAAAATAAAAAGAAGGATGGAAATGTGATGAACCTGTTCTCCAAAGTAGCAGAAGTCCAAAAATGTTCCATTATAGGAGGTGAGTATCTAATGAAATAGGTACGATACTAAATTTTACTTATGCTTAAAGTAGTTTTGTAATTTAACATATTTCCTTTGTTTCTGGTATAGATATTTTTATAATTACTAATGGATGACTTAAAAATATGTATCCCTCCGAAGAGCAGGAGACAAAGGACGAAAACTCAGTATTTAAAAATAAAAAATGGAAGGAAATCTGATGAACATGTTCTCCAAAGTAGCAGAAGTCCAAAAATGTTTTATTATAGGAGGTGAGTATCTAGTGAAATAGGTACGAAAATAAAATTTACTGATGCTTAAAGTAGTTTTGTAATTTCACCTATTTCTTTTGTTTCAGTTATAGATATTTTTATAATTACTGATGGATGACTTAAAAATATCTATCCCTCCGAAGATCAGGAGAGAAAGGAAGCAAACTCAAGATTTCAAATTTAAAAGATGGAAAGAAATCTGATGAACATGTTCTCCAAAGAAGCAAAAATCCTAAAATTTTCCAACAGAGGAGGTGAGTATCTAGTGAAAAACGTACCAAATTAAATTTTACTTACGCTTAAAGTAGTTTTGTAATTTAACATATTTCTTTTGTTTCAGTTATAGATATTTTTATAATCACTGATGGATGACTTAAAAATATGTATCCCTTTGTAAAGCAGGAGTGAAAAGAAGAAAACTCAGGATTTCAGAATAAAAAGATGGAAGGAAATCTGATGAACATGTTCTCCAAAGTAGCAGAAGTCCAAAAATGTTCCATTATAGGAGGTGAGTATCTAATGAAATAGGTACGATACTAAATTTTACTTATGCTTAAAGTAGTTCTGTAATTTAACATATTTCCTTTGTTTCAGGTATAGATATTTTTATAATTACTGATGGATGACTTAAAAATATGTATCCCTCCGAAGAGCAGGAGACAAAGGACGAAAACTCAGTATTTAAAAATAAAAAATGGAAGGAAATCTGATGAACATGTTCTCCAAAGTAGCAGAAGTCCAAAAATGTTTTATTGTAGGAGGTGAGTATCTAGTGAAATAGGTACGAAAATAAAATTTACTGATGCTTAAAGTAGTTTTGTAAATTAACATATTTCTTTTGTTTCAGTTATAGATATTTTTATAATTACTGATGGATGACTTAAAAATATGTATCCCTTCGAAGATCAGGAGAGAAAGGAAGCAAACTCAAGATTTCAAATTTAAAAAATGGAAAGAAATCTGATGAACATGTTCTCCAAAGAAGCAGAAATCCTAAAATTTTCCAACAGTGGAGGTGAGTATCTAGTGAAAAACGTACGGAACTAAATTTTACTTACGCTTAAAGTAATTTTGTAATTTAACTTATTTCCTTTATTTCAGATATAGATATTTTTTTTTATTACTGATGGATGACTTAAAAATATGTATCCCTCCGAAGAGCAGGAGACAAAGGGTGGAAACTCTGTATTTAAAAATAACAAATGAAAGGAAATCTGATGAACATGTTCTCCAAAGCAGCAGAAGTCCAAAAATGTTCCACTATAGGAGGTGAGTATCTAGTGAAATAGGTACGAAACTAAATTTTACTTATGCTTAAAGTAGTTTTGTAATTTAACATATTTCTTTTGTTTCAGTTATAGATATTTTTTATAATTAATGATGGATGGCTTAAAATTATGTATCCATCCGAAGAGCAGGAGAGAAAGGAAGAAAACTCAGGATTTTAAAATAAAAAGAAGGATGGAAATGTGATGAACTTGTTCTCCAAAGTAGCAGAAGTCCAAAAATGTTCAGCCATAGGAGGTGAGTATCTAGTGAATTACGTACGAAACTAAATTTTCTTATGATTACAGTAATTTTGTAATTTAACATATTTCTTTTGTTTCAGGTATAGATATTTTTATAATTAATGATGGATGACTTAAAATTATGTATCCATCCGAAGAGCAGGAGAGAAAGGAAGAAAACTCAGGATTTTAAAATAAAAAGAAGGATGGAAATGTGATGAACATGTTCTCCAAAGTAGCAGAAGTCCAAAAATGTTCCATTATAGGAGGTGAGTATCTAATGAAATAGGTACGATTCTAAATTTTACTTATGCTTAAAGTAGTTTTGTAATTTAACATATTTCCTTTGTTTCTGGTATAGATATTTTTATAATTACTAATGGATGACTTAAAAATATGTATCCCTCCGAAGAGCAGGAGACAAAGGACGAAAACTCAGTATTTAAAAATAAAAAATGGAAGGAAATCTGATGAACATGTTCTCCAAAGTAGCAGAAGTCCAAAAATGTTTTATTATAGGAGGTGAGTATCTAGTGAAATAGGTACGAAAATAAAATTTACTGATGCTTAAAGTAGTTTTGTAATTTAACCTATTTCTTTTGTTTCAGTTATAGATATTTTTATAATTACTGATGGATGACTTAAAAATATCTATCCCTCCGAAGATCAGGAGAGAAAGGAAGCAAACTCAAGATTTCAAATTTAAAAAATGGAAAGAAATCTGATGAACATGTTCTCCAAAGAAGCAGAAATCCTAAAATTTTCCAACAGTGGAGGTGAGTATCTAGTGAAAAACGTACGAAACTAAATTTTACTTACGCTTAAAGTAATTTTGTTATTTAACTTATTTCCTTTATTTCAGATATAGATATTTTTTTTTATTACTGATGGATGACTTAAAAATATGTATCCCTCCGAAGAGCAGGAGACAAAGGGTGGAAACTCTGTATTTAAAAATAACAAATGAAAGGAAATCTGATGAACATGTTCTCCAAAGCAGCAGAAGTCCAAAAATGTTCCATTATAGGAGGTGAGTATCTAGTGAAATAGGTACGAAACTAAATTTTACTTATGCTTAAAGTAGTTTTGTAATTTAACATATTTCTTTTGTTTCAGTTATAGATATTTTTATAATTACTGACGGATGATTTAAAAATATGTTTCCCTCCGAAGAGCAGTAGAGAAATGACGAAAACTCAGGATTCCAAAATAAAAATATGGAAGGAAATCTGATGAACATGTTCTCCAAAGTAGCAGAAGTCCAAAAATATTCAGCCATAGGAGGTGAGTATCTAGTGAAATACGTACGAAACTAAATTTTCTTATGATTACAGTAATTTTGTAATTTAACATATTTCTTTTGTTTCAGGTATAGATATTTTTATAATTAATGATGGATGACTTAAAATTATGTATCCATCCGAAGAGCAGGAGAGAAAGGAAGAAAACTCAGGATTTTAAAATAAAAAGAAGGATGGAAATGTGATGAACCTGTTCTCCAAAGTAGCAGAAGTCCAAAAATGTTCCATTATAGGAGGTGAGTATCTAATGAAATAGGTACGATACTAAATTTTACTTATGCTTAAAGTAGTTTTGTAATTTAACATATTTCCTTTGTTTCTGGTATAGATATTTTTATAATTACTAATGGATGACTTAAAAATATGTATCCCTCCGAAGAGCAGGAGACAAAGGACGAAAACTCAGTATTTAAAAATAAAAAATGGAAGGAAATCTGATGAACATGTTCTCCAAAGTAGCAGAAGTCCAAAAATGTTTTATTATAGGAGGTGAGTATCTAGTGAAATAGGTACGAAAATAAAATTTACTGATGCTTAAAGTAGTTTTGTAATTTCACCTATTTCTTTTGTTTCAGTTATAGATATTTTTATAATTACTGATGGATGACTTAAAAATATCTATCCCTCCGAAGATCAGGAGAGAAAGGAAGCAAACTCAAGATTTCAAATTTAAAAGATGGAAAGAAATCTGATGAACATGTTCTCCAAAGAAGCAAAAATCCTAAAATTTTCCAACAGAGGAGGTGAGTATCTAGTGAAAAACGTACCAAATTAAATTTTACTTACGCTTAAAGTAGTTTTGTAATTTAACATATTTCTTTTGTTTCAGTTATAGATATTTTTATAATCACTGATGGATGACTTAAAAATATGTATCCCTTTGTAAAGCAGGAGTGAAAAGAAGAAAACTCAGGATTTCAGAATAAAAAGATGGAAGGAAATCTGATGAACATGTTCTCCAAAGTAGCAGAAGTCCAAAAATGTTCCATTATAGGAGGTGAGTATCTAATGAAATAGGTACGATACTAAATTTTACTTATGCTTAAAGTAGTTCTGTAATTTAACATATTTCCTTTGTTTCAGGTATAGATATTTTTATAATTACTGATGGATGACTTAAAAATATGTATCCCTCCGAAGAGCAGGAGACAAAGGACGAAAACTCAGTATTTAAAAATAAAAAATGGAAGGAAATCTAATGAACATGTTCTCCAAAGTAGCAGAAGTCCAAAAATGTTTTATTGTAGGAGGTGAGTATCTAGTGAAATAGGTACGAAAATAAAATTTACTGATGCTTAAAGTAGTTTTGTAAATTAACATATTTCTTTTGTTTCAGTTATAGATATTTTTATAATTACTGATGGATGACTTAAAAATATGTATCCCTTCGAAGATCAGGAGAGAAAGGAAGCAAACTCAAGATTTCAAATTTAAAAAATGGAAAGAAATCTGATGAATATGTTCTCCAAAGAAGCAGAAATCCTAAAATTTTCCAACAGTGGAGGTGAGTATCTAGTGAAAAACGTACGGAACTAAATTTTACTTACGCTTAAAGTAATTTTGTAATTTAACTTATTTCCTTTATTTCAGATATAGATATTTTTTTTTATTACTGATGGATGACTTAAAAATATGTATCCCTCCGAAGAGCAGGAGACAAAGGGTGGAAACTCTGTATTTAAAAATAACAAATGAATGGAAATCTGATGAACATGTTCTCCAAAGCAGCAGAAGTCCAAAAATGTTCCACTATAGGAGGTGAGTATCTAGTGAAATAGGTACGAAACTAAATTTTACTTATGCTTAAAGTAGTTTTGTAATTTAACATATTTCTTTTGTTTCAGTTATAGATATTTTTTATAATTAATGATGGATGGCTTAAAATTATGTATCCATCCGAAGAGCAGGAGAGAAAGGAAGAAAACTCAGGATTTTAAAATAAAAAGAAGGATGGAAATGTGATGAACATGTTCTCCAAAGTAGCAGAAGTCCAAAAATGTTCAGCCATAGGAGGTGAGTATCTAGTGAATTACGTACGAAACTAAATTTTCTTATGATTACAGTAATTTTGTAATTTAACATATTTCTTTTGTTTCAGGTATAGATATTTTTATAATTAATGATGGATGACTTAAAATTATGTATCCATCCGAAGAGCAGGAGAGAAAGGAAGAAAACTCAGGATTTTAAAATAAAAAGAAGGATGGAAATGTGATGAACCTGTTCTCCAAAGTAGCAGAAGTCCAAAAATGTTCCATTATAGGAGGTGAGTATCTAATGAAATAGGTACGATACTAAATTTTACTTATGCTTAAAGTAGTTTTGTAATTTAACATATTTCCTTTGTTTCTGGTATAGATATTTTTATAATTACTAATGGATGACTTAAAAATATGTATCCCTCCGAAGAGCAGGAGACAAAGGACGAAAACTCAGTATTTAAAAATAAAAAATGGAAGGAAATCTGATGAACATGTTCTCCAAAGTAGCAGAAGTCCAAAAATGTTTTATTATAGGAGGTGAGTATCTAGTGAAATAGGTACGAAAATAAAATTTACTGATGCTTAAAGTAGTTTTGTAATTTAACCTATTTCTTTTGTTTCAGTTATAGATATTTTTATAATTACTGATGGATGACTTAAAAATATCTATCCCTCCAAAGATCAGGAGAGAAAGGAAGCAAACTCAAGATTTCAAATTTAAAAGATGGAAAGAAATCTGATGAACATGTTCTCCAAAGAAGCAAAAATCCTAAAATTTTCCAACAGAGGAGGTGAGTATCTAGTGAAAAACGTACCAAATTAAATTTTACTTACGCTTAAAGTAGTTTTGTAATTTAACATATTTCTTTTGTTTCAGTTATAGATATTTTTATAATCACTGATGGATGACTTAAAAATATGTATCCCTTTGTAAAGCAGGAGTGAAAAGAAGAAAACTCAGGATTTCAGAATAAAAAGATGGAAGGAAATCTGATGAACATGTTCTCCAAAGTAGCAGAAGTCCAAAAATGTTCCATTATAGGAGGTGAGTATCTAATGAAATAGGTACGATACTAAATTTTACTTATGCTTAAAGTAGTTCTGTAATTTAACATATTTCCTTTGTTTCAGGTATAGATATTTTTATAATTACTGATGGATGACTTAAAAATATGTATCCCTCCGAATAGCAGGAGACAAAGGACGAAAACTCAGTATTTAAAAATAAAAAATGGAAGGAAATCTGATGAACATGTTCTCCAAAGTAGCAGAAGTCCAAAAATGTTTTATTGTAGGAGGTGAGTATCTAGTGAAATAGGTACGAAAATAAAATTTACTGATGCTTAAAGTAGTTTTGTAAATTAACATATTTCTTTTGTTTCAGTTATAGATATTTTTATAATTACTGATGGATGACTTAAAAATATGTATCCCTTCGAAGATCAGGAGAGAAAGGAAGCAAACTCAAGATTTCAAATTTAAAAAATGGAAAGAAATCTGATGAACATGTTCTCCAAAGAAGCAGAAATCCTAAAATTTTCCAACAGTGGAGGTGAGTATCTAGTGAAAAACGTACGGAACTAAATTTTACTTACGCTTAAAGTAATTTTGTAATTTAACTTATTTCCTTTATTTCAGATATAGATATTTTTTTTTATTACTGATGGATGACTTAAAAATATGTATCCCTCCGAAGAGCAGGAGACAAAGGGTGGAAACTCTGTATTTAAAAATAACAAATGAAAGGAAATCTGATGAACATGTTCTCCAAAGCAGCAGAAGTCCAAAAATGTTCCACTATAGGAGGTGAGTATCTAGTGAAATAGGTACGAAACTAAATTTTACTTATGCTTAAAGTAGTTTTGTAATTTAACATATTTCTTTTGTTTCAGTTATAGATATTTTTTATAATTAATGATGGATGGCTTAAAATTATGTATCCATCCGAAGAGCAGGAGAGAAAGGAAGAAAACTCAGGATTTTAAAATAAAAAGAAGGATGGAAATGTGATGAACATGTTCTCCAAAGTAGCAGAAGTCCAAAAATGTTCAGCCATAGGAGGTGAGTATCTAGTGAATTACGTACGAAACTAAATTTTCTTATGATTACAGTAATTTTGTAATTTAACATATTCCTTTTGTTTCAGGTATAGATATTTTTATAATTAATGATGGATGACTTAAAATTATGTATCCATCCGAAGAGCAGGAGAGAAAGGAAGAAAACTCAGGATTTTAAAATAAAAAGAAGGATGGAAATGTGATGAACATGTTCTCCAAAGTAGCAGAAGTCCAAAAATGTTCCATTATAGGAGGTGCGTATCTAATGAAATAGGTACGATTCTAAATTTTACTTATGCTTAAAGTAGTTTTGTAATTTAACATATTTCCTTTGTTTCTGGTATAGATATTTTTATAATTACTAATGGATGACTTAAAAATATGTATCCCTCCGAAGAGCAGGAGACAAAGGACGAAAACTCAGTATTTAAAAATAAAAAATGGAAGGAAATCTGATGAACATGTTCTCCAAAGTAGCAGAAGTCCAAAAATGTTTTATTATAGGAGGTGAGTATCTAGTGAAATAGGTACGAAAATAAAATTTACTGATGCTTAAAGTAGTTTTGTAATTTAACCTATTTCTTTTGTTTCAGTTATAGATATTTTTATAATTACTGATGGATGACTTAAAAATATCTATCCCTCCGAAGATCAGGAGAGAAAGGAAGCAAACTCAAGATTTCAAATTTAAAAGATGGAAAGAAATCTGATGAACATGTTCTCCAAAGAAGCAAAAATCCTAAAATTTTCCAACAGAGGAGGTGAGTATCTAGTGAAAAACGTACGAAATTAAATTTTACTTAAGCTTAAAGTAGTTTTGTAATTTAACATATTTCTTTTGTTTCAGTTATAGATATTTTTATAATCACTGATGGATGACTTAAAAATATCGATCCCTTTGTAAAGCAGGAGTGAAAAGAAGAAAACTCAGGATTTCAGAATAAAAAGATGGAAGGAAATCTGATGAACATGTTCTCCAAAGTAGCAGAAGTCCAAAAATGTTCCATTATAGGAGGTGAGTATCTAATGAAATAGGTACGATACTAAATTTTACTTATGCTTAAAGTAGTTCCGTAATTTAACATATTTCCTTTGTTTCAGGTATAGATATTTTTATAATTACTGATGGATGACTTAAAAATATGTATCCCTCCGAAGAGCAGGAGACAAAGGACGAAAACTCAGTATTTAAAAATAAAAAATGGAAGGAAATCTGATGAACATGTTCTCCAAAGTAGCAGAAGTCCAAAAATGTTTTATTATAGGAGGTGAGTATCTAGTGAAATAGGTACGAAAATAAAATTTACTGATGCTTAAAGTAGTTTTGTAATTTAACATATTTCTTTTGTTTCAGTTATAGATATTTTTATAATTACTGATGGATGACTTAAAAATATGTATCCCTCCGAAGATCAGGAGAGAAAGGAAGCAAACTCAAGATTTCAAATTTAAAAAATGGAAAGAAATCTGATGAACATGTTCTCCAAAGAAGCAGAAATCCTAAAATTTTCCAACAGTGGAGGTGAGTATCTAGTGAAAAACGTACGAAACTAAATTTTACTTACGCTTAAAGTAATTTTGTTATTTAACTTATTTCCTTTATTTCAGATATAGATATTTTTTTTTATTACTGATGGATGACTTAAAAATATGTATCCCTCCGAAGAGCAGGAGACAAAGGGTGGAAACTCTGTATTTAAAAATAACAAATGAAAGGAAATCTGATGAACATGTTCTCCAAAGCAGCAGAAGTCCAAAAATGTTCCACTATAGGAGGTGAGTATCTAGTGAAATAGGTACGAAACTAAATTTTACTTATGCTTAAAGTAGTTTTGTAATTTAACATATTTCTTTTGTTTCAGTTATAGATATTTTATAATTACTGATGGACGATTTAAAAATATGTTTCCCTCCGAAGAGCAGTAGAGAAAGGACGAAAACTCAGGATTCCAAAATAAAAATATGGAAGGAAATCTGATGAACATGTTCTCCAAAGTAGCAGAAGTCCAAAAATGTTCAGCCATAGGAGGTGAGTATCTAGTGAAATACGTACGAAACTAAATTTTCTTATGATTACAGTAATTTTGTAATTTAACATATTTCTTTTGTTTCAGGTATAGATATTTTTATAATTAATGATGGATGACTTAAAATTATGTATCCGTCCGAAGAGCAGGAGAGAAAGGAAGAAAACTCAGTATTTTAAAATAAAAAGATGGAAGGAAATCTGATGAACATGTTCTCCAAAGTAGCAGAAGTCCAAAAATGTTCAGTCATAGGAGGTGAGTATCTAGTGAAATACGTACGAAACTAAATTTTCTTATGATTACAGTAATTTTGTAATTTAACATATTTCTTTTGTTTCAGGTATAGATATTTTTATAATTAATGATGGATGACTAAAAATTATGTATCCATCCGAAGAGCAGGAGACAAAGGACGAAAACTCAGTATTTAAAAATAAAAAATGGAAGGAAATCTGATGAACATGTTCTCCAAAGTAGCAGAAGTCCAAAAATGTTTTATTATAGGAGGTGAGTATGTAGTGAAATAGGTACGAAAATAAAATTTACTGATGCTTAAAGTAGTTTTGTAATTTAACATATTTCTTTTGTTTCAGTTATAGATATTTTTATAATTACTGATGGATGACTTAAAAATATGTATCCCTCCGAAGATCAGGAGAGAAAGGAAGCAAACTCAAGATTTCAAATTTAAAAGATAGAAAGAAATCTGATGAACATGTTCTCCAAAGAAGCAGAAATCCTAAAATTTTCCAACAGAGGAGGTGAGTATCTAGTGAAAAACGTACGAAACTAAATTTTACTTACGCTTAAAGTAATTTTGTAATTTAACTTATTTCTTTTATTTCAGGTATAGATATTTTTATTATTACTGATGGATGACTTAAAAATATGTATCCCTCCGAAGAGCAGGAGACAAAGGGTGGAAACTGTATTTAAAAATAAAAAATTGAAGGAAATCTGATGAACATGTTCTCCAAAGCAGCAGAAGTCCAAAAATGTTCCATTATAGGACGTGAGTATCTAGTGAAATAGGTACGAAACTAAATTTTACTTATGCTTAAAGTAGTTTTGTAATTTAACATATTTCTTTTGTTTCAGGTATAGATATTTTTATAATTAGTGATGGATGACTTAAAAATATATATCCCTCCGAAGAGCAGGAGAAAAGGGAAGAAAACTCAGTATTTCAAAATGAAAAGATGGAAGGAAATCTGATGAACAGGTTCTCCAAAGTAGCAGAAGTCCAAAAATATTCCATTATAGGAGATGAGTATCTAGTGAAATAGGTACGAAACTAAATTTTACTTACGCTTAAAGTAGTTTTGTAATTTAACATTTTTCCTTTTTTTCAGGTATAGATATATTTTTTTAATGTATGAAAGATGACATATAAAATGTATAAATGAATAAGAAAAAGTAAGCAAGACCCAGTCTTTTAAAATAAAAAGAGCTGAACATGACCACCAACGATTCAGATATTCTAAAATATTGCAACATTGCAGATGAATATGAGTGAAATCCTTACAAAACTTAATTTTACATATGTTTTAATTAATTTTATATTTTAGCGTAGTCACTATGTATTAGGTATAATTATTTTTAACAAGTAATTATTAAAAATGAAATGAAAGCAAGTCTAAGAAACTTTTTGTTAACCCAGGACTCGCTTTCAAATGTGAAAAAAAAAGATGTTAATTTTTACATTGGCTTATTTTCTATTTAGTGCTAGTTCCTATGTTTTTAGTAAGAGTGATTTGGGAGAACGAAGCGGTTTTTTTTTGTTATTATCTTTTTTTGTTATCCTCATTCAATTTAATTTTGACCGTTGACGCAGGGTTCATTCGTTTTTACCACTATTTTTTATAGAATTTTTCGCCTTATTAAAATGAAGAAAAGTATTACAAATCCTGCATTTGAAAGAGCCGTCTACAATTTCTGTTATTTAAATATTAAATAATAAAATTCTATTAAACAGTTGTGGTAAAAGCGTACAAACCCTGGGACAGTAGAGTGCCTTTCTAAATAAAAGAGTGGCGATGCACGCGCAACGGGCGTATGCCGAGATTGAATATGTTCAACTTATGACATCTGCATTGCAGAACTTGGAAATACTCGCCTGGACAATTTCGATTAGACGAAAAATACAGATCAATGAATACTTGTTTGGCGATAATGGCTCGATCTCCAATTTTTGTCCAAAACCCTTTCTTTTATAGCCACTCTGTGTCGTCTCTCGTGCCTATTTTTAAAGGCTGTCTAAATTCCAGCATTGGTCACGTTTGATTAAAATTGTAAAAATTCCGGTTTATACATAAATTTGAACTGAGTTTTTTTTTCCAGCCTTTGCGATTATCATTTTACATGCTGTAGAGAATCATGTATTGATATTTTTGACGTGTCCCTACGAAAAAAGAAAAGAAAAACTTATACATGATACGATAACTTTTTATAGCTTAAAACTTTTAAAACATTTTCATATTCAACAAACGTGTGTTACAGGCACACATGATAAATTGGCAGCATTAACATTAACATTAAAATTAATACACTTGCATATAAAAATTCAACTACGCATTTAACAATGTTTAATAGAGATTTAATACCAGCATAAAAACTGATAATCCTGTTTGAGAAAACATTCATTATAAAAACTACTTGGAAACTTTTCCGAAAATAAGTGGCAGCCCTTTAAAGAACCCCTTTTTTATATATAAATAATTCTTTAAATCTTGAATATATGTTGTTTCTCAGGATAAAGAACGCTTTTCGGAAACGTGGGTAACTCGGAAAATGTTATTGTATATCTTCGTTCATGGTTATATTATATTTTTTAATATATAAAAAACAAAAAATTTCTTTTTTTTTTTACAATGTAGCCCGTTTTCGAAACTTTATGTGAAGCATGTCACGGGTAACAGTTAGTTAAATGTAAATGTATATTATATATATGCTAAATAAATAATAAACATTATAAAATGATCAATCTAAAAGTCACATAAGCGACGCTTTATACGTGAACTTTTATATAATTACGTTTTAATAAAACAGGAGGTAGTCGAAAAAATTTGAGAAATCCTTGAAGAGTTTCGACTGTAAAAAAAATTTGTAACCCCTGCCCTAGCGAAAGTTGTTTTTGTATCATAGATCGGAAAATCCCATGTTATCCTACGAGGAAATATGAAAACAGTCTGGTTCATTATCTAATAAGTGTTTGGAAAATCCCTGTCTCTAGGTTGCCATGGTGATTAAAAAATCATATCAGGCAACAAAAAATGTAGTAGAACAAATCTGAATGCAATTAGTTGTAGTAGAAAATCTCAACCCATGAAAGAATGATTATTCGTATTTAACTTTACTTTTTAATAATTAATCGAAAATAAAGGATAAAAAATTATTAGAAGTTTTCGGCTTCTAATAAAATTAGATACTTTTTTGCAAGCACAGTAAAACCTTTGAAAATAGAACCCGCCTATAACGAAATCCTGTTTTAAACGGAAAATGTGTATGGTTCCAGAGAAATAAATACATACAAATTCCTAAGAAATTAAACTCGTCTAAAATACATTACTTCCCGGTCAATAACACAGCTTTTTTTGTAGCACGATATTTTTATTGTAAAAATATAAATAAATATATATATATATACTTGTTATGCCTTGCAGTTTGCATATCGTGGGCTGAAGAACATTATTTTTATTAAAAACAATGTTCTTCGGCCCACGATATGGCCTAATCTTTAAATTGACACAATCCGGACGAGCTGTCTTTTTTTTTTTGGCCACCACTGATTTTTGAAATTATTTTTGTGGTAGATTACGACAACAATTGCAAGAAAATTCTCATCACCAAGTAGGTTTGTATGACATCCGCAAGATAAATATAAAGTACAAATTTTCGTTCAGGAAGTAGTGGTGCTTAAAATTTTGATTTGTAGCCCAGTCAAATAAGGTGAAAAAAGGGGTAAACCTCAGAATGAAAGATAACAAGCTGAAAATTTGCAAAAATCTTTGTTTTGACATTCTAAAAGTAAGCTAAAAAGTCTCATATAATCTCGTGTCCGCGTCTCGAGATATTCTAGGTCAAAGGTCAAGAAAATCGGTTTTTTGCTTATATCTCGAAAACTGTGCATTTTATTAAAAAAAAAAATCCAATTACAAAATTAAAGTAGACAAAATTTCGTATAAAATACATATATTATCTTTAATTTTCTGACAAGTTTTTCTTTATCTTTAATTTTCTGAGTTCAGGCACTAGAGCGCGCTGAAGAAAGACAACTTTTTGACCTTCAGACCAAAACGAGAGAAACTTCATCTTTCACCCTCGATTTCTCAAAAACTATGCATTTTATCGAGAAAACATCTGTTACAAAATTAAAGTAGGCAATATTTTCTTCAAAATTCATAAATTAACTTTAATTTCTGACGGAATGTTTAGGCCCTAAATAGCGCTGAAAAAAAAAGCCACTTTTTGACCTTCGAGCCATTACAAAAATAACGGCCCTTTCCTAACTTCGATTACTCGAAAACTGTTCGTTTTATCAAAGAACATTAATTACAAAATTAAAGTCCGCAACATTATCTAAATATTGCAAAAGTAACTTTAATTTTCTGACAAAGGGTTCAGGCGCTAAAGCGCGCTGAAAAAGGGCTAGTTTAAAGCCCTCTGCCAAAACAAGAGAAACATCCTTCAAGATTGTTTCCTATGCTTCAAATGATGTTTGAAATATAACAAAACTAAGAAATTTAAATTGTTTCCTTATTTATAAATGACATTCATAAATAAGACATTCGTATGATAATATTTAATTAATTTATACAAATAATAAGATATTGAAATTAAATAGTTTAAATACATTGTAATTACATTTTTGTTTATAATAATTATATTTTAAGTAGGAAAGGGACTAAGTATTTATTTTTCGAATAATGTAAGTGCTTGGATATACCTACGTATATTATTTTCTGAAACACGGTCTCCTAATAAGACCATTTTCTTTTTTCTAATTTATATTAATGGCTGTCATGAAGTGGTCACAGTCCTAAAGTTCTGTTATATATATATATATATATATATATATATATATATATATATATACTGAAATCCAAGATCATACATCTTATGAATCTTAAAAGTTCTTTATTAGAACAAAAATACTTAATTCTAATTAATATAATCAAATTACCAGAGGTATTAAAATTTCTACTCGTTGGTCTATTGGTCTCTCTTGGTCTTGAATCAATGGTCAAAATAACTGGTTTGAAATTTAATGAAATAAAATTAAATAAAGCAGACAAAGTTCTTCCAATTTCTGCAGTTAACAAATCCATCAAGGTAAATAATTGCAAAGTTGCTGTCGATCCATTGCTACTCTTCCAAATAATAACAGTAAACAAAAAGTTTGAACATAATCTAAAGAATACCTGCAGTATGAATTAAGTCCATACCCAACATCGCTTTTTGATAATCCGGCATGCGAAAAACTACAAAAGCAAAATTGTATAACAATAGGGGACCTCTTAATATTGAGTTGGATGAAGATAATTTGACCTACATTATCGATGGTGGATTTCTTCTGCATTGTGTCATATGGAGCAAAGACGATACTTTCTCAATTATTCTTCAGAAATACGACAAATATTTGCAAATACATTTTAGTTCATATATCGTTGTTGTATTCGACGGTTATTCAGATAACAGTAAAAATATAAAAGCAATGGAACAACTCAGAAGAACTGTTGCTGTTTCAACATCTTACGAAGTTCGTTTTGATGAGACAATGATTGTGCCAATCAGCCAGGAAAAGTTTTTATCGAACCAGTGCAATAAAAAAAACTTTATTGAAATGCTTATTGAGCAGTTAAAAACTGTTAACATCACTACAAAACAAGGCAGAGATGATGCTTATACCCTCATCATCGAAACAGCCATTGAAGAATCGAAACATCAAAAGACCGCCGTCATAGTTGGAGAAGATGTTGATCTGTTAGTTATTTCAATAGGACGAACACAGTCACATCAGCGAGAAATCTTTTTTAAAAAAATGGGTAAAGGCAATGTGGAGACACGAATGTATTCGTCTAAAAGCTTCGATAAATATCCTCGTTCTAAAGAACATATTTTATTTTTGCACGCTATCAGTGGATGTGACACAACATCTGCGCTGTTTAAAAAAGGAAAACTGACAATTATAAAAATGTTCGAGAAACATTCCAATTTGCACGAATCAGCTCAATGGTTTCAGGAAGACAACTGCCCTCCAAACACATTATTTGAAAATGGAATACGTGTTTTTTTAGCAATGTATAATGCTCCAAAATCAGAATATAATATTGACAATTTTAGGTACACACAATTCATTAAATCAACAAGACTCAATAAACCGGTGCAATTATCATCTCTTCCACCAACAAGTGCAGCAGCTCGACAGCATATTTATCGTGTCAACTATCAGATCCAAACTTGGTTACGGAAAGATTTAGAACCCAGAGAATGGGTGTGGGTAATACAAAACGAGATCGTGGAACCCACAACAACATTATTACCTTCAGCCCCAGAAGAACTACTCAGTACGATCTTCTGCAATTGCAAGAAAGGCTGTGGCGCGAACTGTATGGATGTAGAAAAGTAGGGTTGCAATGCTCCTCAGTTTGTGGCCAGTGTAACGGACAAGTATGTCTCAACGCTTAATCATATCCAAATGTTTTTGATGAAGAAAATGAATATGTACCTGAGATTCTTGAGGTTTTAAAGCCAAGTATTATGGGACAACGAGGATGATGATAACGATCTGGAAATTTTATATGGGCGACCAGAAGAAGGAGACAACGACGAACAAGAGGAAACATAAGCTGTATGCCTGCTGTTGATAATCAGAGGTATAATCGCCTTATAATTTAACTTAAACAAAATATAATAGATTTGATAATCTTATGATAAATAAAAATGTAATTACAATACATAAAAACTCATTTCAATATGTTATTATTTATACATAATTTAACAAAATATTATCAAATTTATTTATAATTAATTCTTATTTATAATTAATATTTATTAATAAGTAAATAATGTAGCTAATTAAGACTAAATTTGTAGATAATTTTATTCTCTACAAGTTTTGTAATAGCTTCAAATATCATTTGAAATATAAGAAAAAAATCTTTAGTGGGTTTTTCTCCCTTTTAGGCACAGGGCCAAAAACTAATTAAAGTTAATAAAGGCATTTTGCAGAAAGTGTTATCTACATTAATTTTGTAGCTGGTGTTATTCAATAAAATGCCTAGTTTTTGGGTAATTTAGGGTAGGAAAGGGGGTTTCTCTAGTTTTTTGGCTCAAAGGTCAAAAAGTCGCTTTTTTTCAGCTCTATTTAGCGCCTAAAAATTTCGTCAGAAAATTAAAGTTAATTTATGAATTTTGTAGAAAATGTTGCCTACTTCAATTTTGTAACATGTTTTCTCGATAAAATGCATAGTTTTTGAGAAATCGAGGGTGAAAGATGAAGTTTCTCTCGAAGTCGGTCTGAAGGTCAAAAAGTTGTCTTTCTTCAGCGCGCTCTAGCGCCTAAACTCTTTGTCAGAAAATTAAAGATAATATATGTATTTTATAGGAAATTTTGTCTACTTTAATTTTGTAATTGGATTTTTTTTTAATAAAATGCACAGTTTTCGAGATATAAGCAAAAAACCGATTTTCTTGACCTTTGACCTTGAATATCTCGAGACGCAGACACGAGATTATATGAGACTTTTTAGCTTACTTTTAGAATGTCAAATCAAAGATTTTTGCAAATTTTCAGTTTGTTATCTCTCATTCCGAGGTTGTATCCTTATTTGACTGGGCTATTGGCCTCTTTTAAAAGAGACTACTTAAAGTTTTGTACAAGTCTTCATTTACTAATTATACAAACAAATGTGCTTTCATTTTTAATAATTTTTCAAGTTACTTTTTCTGGTACCAAATAAAGATTATTTATTGATGAAAAAGTTAGATTTCTTAAAATTATTTTAAAAGTTATGATACTTGCAATGGAAAACGATATTATGAAAGTCAATATAAAAATCATGTACAGTCGGTTAAACAAGCAAAAAAGAGAACCACCTGATACATCTTAATCACCAAATTGTCCTAGAAAACAAACATAAATAGCCATTCGACTGAAAACTCTGTCTTCTTTCAATTTATTTAAAAAGAAACAAGCTTAGAAGTCGTTTTCATAGTGAAAATATACCAAACTCTGCAATTTCAAATGCGAACACCAAATTTTAACATCATATTTAGATTTTTTGGTAAATTGTACCCTAGGATATACCAAACGAATAGTCATTCCGTCAGGTAATTTATGAATTATGAAGGTTTAAAGTTTGGAACTCCTAATGTTAAATTTATATATAATCATTGCAAAGCACATTACAATGCGGGTAGTTTTTTAATCATAATTCAATAATAACTTGCCGGGATGAATTGTAATTCTGGGTTGGCATATTTGAATCTTTTAGAAATCGATATCTGTTCAAAAATTTATAAATTACAATTCATAATGCATTCGAAAATATATTTTGAAATTAATTTTCGATAAAAATAGGAATTAACCTATATATTTTTTAAAAACAGAAATTGATAAATATAGATTGAGTATAGAAGATTTGAGTTTAAAAATGTTAGGTATGAAGGATATGAAAGCACAGGAAGACACGGGAATGTATTCGTCGAGGATAGGTGTATATGTTAGATACTTTAAAATATAGTTGATAATTGTTGCAGCATGCACATATATACAAGAGAGAAAACCCGTAAAAAAAATAAAGATTGGATGTATCTGCATTTTCTTATAGTGCAAAAGTATTCTTCCGAAAATGGGGTTCATGCAGCTGAAAGTCGAGTAAAAACTTCCTTATGAGTCACAATATTTGTTTTGACAATATTCCAGAATTAACAGGAAATTACACTGGCAGATAAACATTATGGTGCAATCAATTACAACGTAATGCAACAGCAACTCCTGAAAAACTATTTCAAAGCAGATATTTCAAAAGCCTCAAAAGTACAGTTTTGCAGCTGCAGTCAAAAGAGCTCAAACTCAACTTAAGTCTTTGTGCCATAGGAGGCATTTTTATAACCTTCAATAAACTTCTTATTTTAGAAAATTTCACTAAAATGATACCTACATAGCTTAAGCCCAAACCTCTAGTGAGTATTGTTTAGCTTGTGTGGTATCGTGGCCGCATACATATAATTAAACATATCAATTCGTATTAAATAAAAAAGTTTTATTTAAAAACAACAATTGTAAAAGAATTATGATAATAAAATTTTAGATGACACTGCAAGTCATTTTGTATATCCAAGGAACCCCAAATACAATACCCGTCTTTCCAGAACTCAAAAAGTCTGCCTCTTCATGGCGAAAAACTCCCTCCCTTCCTCTCTGCATAATCCTTAAATCTTACTTGATTGACACCCCCTTCTTACTACAGGGTTCTTCGAAATCGATTTCTCTAGTCATGCTATTCATAGGAATATCTTCCTGACACATTTTAAACCCCTTCACATAATCTTCTTATAGAAAGAGTTCACACACATTTACAAGGCTTTACAAAACATGAAAGGTATTTCATTTTTACTTGAAATGGTCAAAGATCTTCTCCCTAAGATAATCCTCGTACAATAGGTGCCAATCAAGACGTATCTCTTCACTTTATTCTGGGATTATTTTAATCCTATCAGAATCAATTATGCTGGTGGACCCCAAGACATCCACACTTGGCCTATTTGGTCGTGGTTAAATGTACACGCCCATCCATAGGCATCATTCTGCTGCAATCTGAGGCATTTGAGTATACAGATAAGCTTCATTCTGCTCGCTAGCAAAAACAATAAGCTTTCATATCTGTAACATTATTAGGCTTCGCTCCGCCCACTGTTGAGAGAAATAAACTTTCAAAAAAGTAATAGTACTTACCAGCTGAAGACAGAAATTTTGTCTCGGGAGTTAGGTACCCAATGACTCCAATGCGCTCTCCCCCAACTTCTACAATGGTCGAAGGACTAACATATTCAGCAAGTTTCGGAACATTTGAAGTATCGATGTTGCAGACGACTACTTTCGTCTTCAAGTTTTCTAGGAAAGGATAGAGTCCTTTGAGTCCGTCATCAAACTCATGATTACCCAACGACTGCTCTGAGGAAGAAGTGACCATCAATTAAGAATGATAATTAAAAGTAAATCAAATCTACCATTAAGAGATAAAAGACAGAAAGAAAGAAACAGGATATATAAAATGATCTGACCATGACGTCAATGTTGAGCTGGTTGACCAGTTCTGCAACGATCTGCCAGCGATGTAATGTGTACCATACTGTTCCTTGGTAGAAGTCGCCGCCATTTAGGAAGAGCACATTTTCACGATTTGATCTAATCTCTTTAACCTGGAAAAAAGAGTAATTATTTTTAGAAAAAGTGTTTATTATGTTTTAGACATGTTCTGCAGTGAAAAAAGTGTATTAAATAAAATAATAATTGCCTCCAGATAAAAAGTTCTTGATTCCTATCTACATGTGCAATCGTGGGAAAAAAGTATTCCCCCACTAACTGTACTGCAAATCATCGTATAGAAGAATATAGATGCCAAACGTTGGGGTATTTCATATTTAGGAATGAAAAATGCTGTAATCATTGAGTGGTTTTAATAATAACTTTGTATTTTCATAAAAATAGTTAACACTAAAAAAAAAGATAGCAGAATATTTTGGTGTAAAGAAAAATTAAAAACAAAAGAGAAAATTTTGATTGGATCAAAAATTATAACGATATCAAAGACAATCCCCCCCCCCTTCTCCCTAAATTGATAACGCTATGAACAGCCCCTTAGCATCCTCAAATTATAACCTCTTTTAACTCTGTGAAGATTTAGGAAAATGCATAAGCTATATAATTTTCTAGGGTGATTTGATCCTAGGAATTCAAATATAGTGCCAAAAGTGGGTGTTAAACGTTAAACAAAAAACAAACTTGGTACATATTTTAACATGTAGACGTCCCAAAATCCTAATTCACGCATAACATTTAATAGTAGACTTTATTATCAATCGGTTGGTACCAGTGCTATTTTTAAAGAATGATTTGCGGCATAGTTATAAGTGGGGGGGGGGGGTGTACTTTTTTCTCATGATTGTCTGCCTGTCTCACAATAAATGTCCATACAGAAAAAAAAAAAAAAAAAAAAAAAAAAAAGAGAGAGAAATGATTAGCTGAAAATTTGGCAGACATATTGGCGAGGTATTAGCTCTACAGTTTTTGGTTTAATATGGTTTAAACCAAATTTTGAATGTGTGTATTTGAGTGTATGTGCGTTGTGGTGATCGCGACTTTACACCGAATTTCGTTTATTTCTGAGATTTCTGTACAGAGACATTGCCGCATTTAGTTTTTTTTAATTATTTATTTATTCTTTGTTTTCAAGAGCACGAAGGACAATCGTTATCGTTATCGCGGCACTCCGAATTTCTTGTATTTTTCAGATTCCTATACATCGAGTAGTGGATAATTGAGACTATGAAAAAATTCTACGCAATTCCTTGTTTTATTTTATTTATTTTATTTTATTTTTGTTTTATGAGTTTCTGTGCGAAGGAATTCACTGGGAACTTTACGTAGTAACTATAGCTTTTCTTCAACTGTCGATCTTCAACAAGAATATTTATACAAGTTACATTTGCTATTAAAATACATTTCTTTATTTTTATTTTTTTTCTTCTATTTGAGAGCCTATGCTAGTAACGCGAATACGCTCGCAAGATAATGTTAAACCAATATCAGTCTTCTTGTTTGTATTTCACTAATTTTAAATGATTCTTTTTGGGAAATAATATTCTGAGGTCAATGTCTAGCCAGGTACTTTCGTACTTCGATCAGACACAAAAGTAATCTTATAATGGTTCAGTTTTTACTTTTTAAGTAGGGAACCCTAATATAAAAAATGCAGTCTCAAATCGTAAGTGCGCGTCATTCGCTGGAGCGTATTATACGCCAGAATATAAAGGTATTTTAAAATTATCATTAATTTTGCATAATTTAGAATTCATGTAGGAAATTTAGAATTTTTTTTTATTATACGCTAACGGGCCCGCCCTATACAATTAGCGGAGTGAAAAATGCATGGCGCACAAAAAGTTCAAGGGCCCTGGACAGGTCATAGGGGTCAGGGTCCTAAATGGAATGTAGAAATGGAGGAATAACTAAATGGAGAAAAGATCCCAAAATCGAAGAAGATTGGATTAAAAGAAGGCACGTTATTAACAATTTAGGGAATAAGAAATTCAAGGGGCCCAGGGTTTAACTGGAATGTAGAAATGGGGGAATAACTCAATAAAGGGTCCCAAAAAACTTAAAAAGGGGGCAAGTTATTAACAATTTAGGGCACAAAAGCTGAAAAGAGCCCAGGGGGCCCAGGTCTTGTCCGAGAAAATTTTTGTCGTTCATGTAGTAGCTGGAAGTCCTAAGAAGTTGTTAGGAAAAAAAAAACTAGCGAATAGGACGATTTTTAAGGGAACTACAGTAGGGTGCCCAAAAGAGGCCAACTGATAGTTTTGAGCAGGGCCCTAAGAGGAAAACATCTTAAAAGGTCCTTATACTTAGCGCTTTAAATCTTCAATTAGTCGAAATTAAGCATAGGGTATAAATTAAATCATTAAAATAAAATTTTAAAGAAACGCTTAAAAAAGGCCGTGGGGCCCAATAAAAATGCGAGGGTGGTGGGCCTGGGAGAGGAATCCAAGACTCAACTTTAAAGTTATACATTGATAGGGTGACACAATTAGGAGAGGGAAAATGCATGGTGCACAAAAATTTCAAGGGGCCTCGGATCGGGCCCCAGGTGGCCAGGATCCTGACTGGAATGTAGAAATGGGGAAATAATTAAATGAATAAAGGGTCCCAAAAACGAAGAAGATCGTATCAAAAAGGTCCAAGTTATTAACAATTTAGGGGACAAAAAAATTAAAGGGGCCAGGGGCCCCGGGTCTTAAAAAGAATCTGAGCCAAAGGTACATCAAGACCTGCCTTGGACTATACTCACCCCAAATTTTCAGACTTCTACGTGCGGTAGATTTTGCTAGCCATCGCACACACACAGAGCGAAACTTTTTTTTACTAGTATATGACTAGGGCAGGGACCATAGAGAAGAGATAGAGGTGGAGAGAGCTTTGCTAACCCTAATGTGGAGTCAACTTAATAACCACTTGACTATAATAGTCATGTGATATGTTCTTTTCTTTCCTTTGATTATTCGAAATTACGAAATTTGGCATCTGATTTTATCATCTCCACGGGCTAGTATGCAAAAGAAAAATAAACAAATAAATTACAGTATCTTTAAATAAAAGTGAGAAGCTTCTTTTACTATTTTAAAACAGATTTAAAGTTGCTTTGTTTCACTTCGTTTATACTTTTGCACTAGTTTACTCCATAGTCTCATTTGGTATATTTTTTATTTATATTGTTAATGAAAGGTGCTCTGAAATTGTTTTCACTTGAGCATGCCGTTTATAAATTATAAAATATAAATGATACACACGTTTTTAATATCGTGTAGCTCCTTTTTGTCTCTGAATTCTACAAAAACGGGCTTTTTTTTTACTTTTATATGGTAAAGATGGAATCTATTACAGCGTGCGTGTAACATCAACATATATATTTGCTAATATAACTTGGAAAAGAATATTGTGAAAAATTATTAAATAATTGATTCTGGCAGTTGTTTAATTGATTGAACATTTAATTAATGCCCAACAATGATTATAAAACAAAATAATATTTATATAGCTCACGTATTTAAGTGAGCCTTATATTGAGAGGAGTATATGTACTAGTAAATATCGAAAAATTATTTTCAACCAATTATTACATCATTTTTGTAATTTTTTTGCATTTCACATGCATAATCTGGATATTGACTATTTTTATAATTTTTTCACGACCGGCAACAATTTTGAAATTGCCATGCAAGCGATAACGCTGGAAACCTTTACATGAGTAGGACCGGTCATGTTGATGCCATTTTTCAGGGGAATTCTCTATGGCAGCGGTTCCCAACCTTTTCTCACTCATGTACAAGCAAAGAACGAAAATTTATTTTTAACAAATTATTACATCAATTTTGTAATTTTTTTTTGCTTTTCACATGCATAATCTCGATATTGACTATTTTTATAATTTTTTTCACGACCGGCAACAATTTTGAAATTGCCATGCAAGCGATAGCGCGCCAAGTCTGGAAACCTTTATATGAGTAGGACCGGTCATGTTGATGCCTCTTTTCAAAGGAATTCTCTATGGCAGCGGTTCCCCAACTTTTATCACTCATGTACCCCTTTCTTAGGCATTCCATATATGCGTACCACATCTCCCATAAACCAGGTCCCAAAAATATTTATTTTTTTTTTCGTTGGTAATGTTCTTTTGTTAGTTACTAACGCCAGTTGCAGATCTTTTAAGTATTCCAGCTTTCAACCATTTATACATTTTGATACACAAAAGATATCAACAGAAAATCTTTCAAAGCAACAAATATAACTTAAAGACTTCAAAATTAAGCACTCATAATAAAAAAGCTTAATTAATATGTGTTATTAACTTGATGGTGCACCTGGTTGAACATTAAAATGAGAATATCATGAGTTTGTTTTTCTTTCATATTTTCAGAATCACTAAATAAAAACGAAAATTAAAAGAAAATGGGGGGTGGACAAAGAACAGTAGAAAAAAAGTGACAATTTTCGCGAAGAAGGGGGAAAGCATGCATGCAATCTCACGATGTAAGGCGAGCTTGTAAAATCGAATTATTACTTAATTACTAGGTTTAATAATTTTATTTCATTGATTTTGCGAGTAGCCTATTCGAGTTTAGATAAGATTCTATTCGTGAACAAAAAATTTTACAACTTTCTTTCAGTTTTCTTGAGTTTATATACTAATTTTTTAATTTTTTTGCAATTATTGCTACAGCCGATGTAATTTTCACGTACACTCTAAAAACGACATTTTCAAAACTCAGCAAAAAATACTCAAATCTGAGTTGGTCGCATAGTCAAAATGGCTACGAATCAAAATAACTCAAGTTTGAAACCTGTATATACTCATTTCTGAAAACATGCACACACTCAAGAATAAAACAGCATGTGCTCCTATTTGAGTATGTCCGTGTTTCAAAAATGAGTATAAACTGACTTCTATGTACTCATTTTCGAGTATTTCCATGTTTCAAAAATGAGTTTGAACTGTTCTAATCAGTTTTGAGTATGTCCATGTTTCAAAAATGAGTACGAACTGAACTCTATGTGCTCAGTCTTGAGTATGTCCATGTTTCAATATTCTGAGTATCTCTGGTATTTCAGAATTGAAATCATTGGGTCGTCCTATTTGAAACAAAAAGTTTCATAACAAAATGAAAACATCGATTTACTCAGATTTGAAAGTGTCATTTTTCTCAGTCTATTCCTAATTGTACCGTTACGTACCCCAGGTTGGGAAACGCTGCTGTATGGAAACAGCACTCCACCCAAATATCTTATCTTCTGTATACTAGGGGATCCAACTGGGGCTTTTCAGGTTACAGAATATACTGCTCGATGTACAGAACATAAATGAAAATCATTTTTAGCTATAAGAGAGTCCGGGAGTTAAAACTTTATTTTCTTTATTTATAAGCATTTGCTAATGTTTTTTTTTTTTTTTTCCCTGAAATGTGTCTTTATATAAAGAATTTTTTTCCAATAAAAAGTTTTTGAAAACCTTGAATTTTTTTCATCATTTTTTTGGCCTGAGTCATTAGGCTTATCACTTTTCATCGCCTGATTTCATCACTTTTTAGGTGCGTTCGTAATTACATAAATTACGTAGCACCTATAGTCGACGTCTGGTCCGTCCGTCTGTCTGTCCGTCCGTCCTTCGGCATATAACAGCGCAAAAACCACCCAACCGAATGGTTTGGAATTTAATATATAGAATCGTTGCAGAATTGTGTCGTATCATTTCAAATTTTATGAAAATCGAACCAAAATTTAAAAAGATATTAATAAAAGTTTTCTTTATTCTATTAAATCCTATCATACGACGTAATCTAAATAATAATATTTAAAAAAAAAAAAAGAAAAAAAAGTAAAAAAGAAAAAAAAGTAAAAAAGAAAGAAAAGAGAAAGAAAAAAGAAAAATAAAGATGCATTTTTTGAAGTATTTTGACCTCCGGACCCCCTTAATAGATTTTACTTACCCATCATCTATAATAGGTTCTTAAAAAATGCCTATTGTTTATCTGGTAGCGCTTATAAAGTTTTAAAATTAATCTTTCAGTGGCGCACTATTATAATATTTCTCACGAGCGGATGGTCGTCGGACTTTGTACCGCACAAGTGTTTTGTTTAGTTTAACTGCACGATAGTTTATAATAGCAATAAAAGAAGTGAGTATACATATATCAATACATATCAATGGAGAAAATTAAATTTAATAAAATTTGCAAGCAAAAAAAAAAAAAAAAAAAAAAAAAAAAAAATCCAGAAATATACATTTTTAATTTGTATGTCCGAAAAACATAAATAACCACGTATAATTTTTCCGTTTTCAAGCTCTTTCGAATATTCTATTTTATATAATTTTATCTTTACCAGTATAAACATTTTCATCTACACTAACATTTTTTTTTTTCCAGTTTTGTAACCAGACTGTCAAAATTTCTACTCAATATTTTTCATTTGACCATGTAAAAAGAAAAAGAATAACATATCACTATCATTATTACAGAAATAAATAATTTAAACGTGAAATAATGAATTAATTTGTCTACTTGCAAGGCATCCGCTCTATGCAAATTATGATAAAGGCAGACTATTAAATTGGAGATCGGAGAAACCGGTTTTATGCCAAAGGGAAATAGTAAATGGAAGAACAGCATTAACCTTCAGACAATTTCATTGCCGCATTTGATTTGCCCGTTGTTGTATCATTTCCAACAGCGCACCCGCTGGAAGATTAAAAGTATTTTTCTTTTAATTTTCACGCCGAGTTCATATTCAGTGAATACCCTAGCTCCAGTCCATACAAAATAAATAAATAAATAAATAAATCGGTAGGGAATTCAGCGAAAGTCTATATTTAGAAGCATAATAGTACAAGTAAAATACACCAAAAATTTAGCAATAGACAACTGGTGGTCATTCACGAAAATTTGGGATGAATTTTGTTTTGGCACCAGAAATGAATATCCGATGAGTCTCCAAAAAATAAAGTTGTTTTACCATGTTTTGTGGGGCAAAAGGGGGCATTTTAACTCAAGGAGGGGGGGGGGGAAACTCAACCTTTTTTATGTAGGACAAGCAATCGTTCTAAATTCTGAATCGAATGACACCATTCTTAAGTCGATACGTTCATTTAGTACAGAGAACCGGCAGGTTTTATGAATAAAACGTCGAAAATTATACTTTAATACAGATAAAATAGGATTTTATAACAACAACTGGTGGTCGTTCACGAAAATTTGGGAAGAACTCACTTTTGGCACTAGAAATGAAGATCCAATGGGTCCCCAAGCAATATAGAGTTGTTTTATTATGTTTTTTTTTTTTTTTTTTTTTTTTTTTGGGGGGGGGGGGGGCATCTTAACTCAGGGGAGGATATCACCTTTTTTTAAATAGGTCAAGTGGAGTATTGTTTATCATGTAATTTTTAATTCTGATTCAAATGAGACCATTCGCAAGCCGATACAATCACTTGTTACAAAGTTACGACATGTTTTATGAATAAAAACTCCAAAGTTATATGAGAGAAAAAAAATATGAGACAGCACAACTTTATTACATTTATTTTACGTTCAAAACATATTCTTTATGTCATATTGAATAATTTAAACTTATTAAATATCCTCAAAATAGCAATAATCAAAATCAGGGTCATCTGAGTCTTTTTCAAGGTCACCGAAGTTGTGGACGTAAAATAAGGGTAATAAAGTTGTGTTTAATCATAAAATATAATTTTTGACTTTTTATTCATAAAAACTGTCATAACTTGTTGTCAAGACTTGTTAATTGTGGCATTCTACATTAACACTTTTCAACTATGTTGAAAAAATTTAAAAGCTGGAAATAAATTATGAATAAAACTAATCGTTGGGGTCACCGTAATACTTACCCATCATGGATATGCATAATATAAAATAGGAAAATAAAACATGTGTAAACTATTTATAAAATGCATTGCAATTCGAATAAAATCGGGGCTTGATGACGTCCTAAACTTTAAATGCTCCATTGCTGAATTGCGTAAAAGAAACATCCTTATAACTCCAAAATTGATAATAATATTATCTAATGGTTTACTGCGTTGGATTAAGCGTCTCATTCCCAATTAAAATATATCTTTGAATTGAAATTTGAATGAAATACAGGGTGATGAAAAATCGAAGAGTGTGGAAATATGATTACAAATATCTCGGCAAATAATTATTCAATCTACTTTATTCTTTCTGAAAATATTATGTTTTTTTATTGTCTTTTATATTCACCCCTTAAAATAAACAATTTCGAAAATTTTTATATACCTTTTGTCAGAACGAATATTTTGAGAGTCCGAAAAAACAAGTTCCGGATAATCGAGGTTACTGAAATTCAATAAGCTTCTCCCCATTATTACATACTAAGTACATACCAAAATTCAATAAGCTTCTCCCCATTATTACATACTAAGTACATACCAAAATTCAATAAGCTTCTCCCCATTATTACATACTAAGTACATACCAAATTTCAAGTCTCAATCTCAATTTTTTCGGAAGAAAGAGCGTTTACAGACACACAGACAGACGGACGGTAAATTTTTTTTCTTCTAAAAATACATTTTTCGGAATCTCCAGTGTCTGAAACGTGTAAATCAGTCAAAAAAAAGTTTTCGATTTTCAAAACGATTACAAGATTTACCCTAACTACGTATGATGGGTAAGTAAAAAGTAAAATTTTGTGTCAAGGACCACTTCAACATTTGGGTGCATTTGACGACCAAGACTCGTAATGAGTTTATTTTGCCCAAATCGAGGCTAACGAAAAAGACAGGCTACCGCGGCGCATTCCACTTGTCTTTTTTTACAGACCGCAAGAGTGACGTGATGCTCTTTTCGTACACCTGCATTGGTGCATTCGAGCATCACGTGACTCCGGCGGTCTGTAAATATGCGTAAAGCACCGCGGTAGCCTTTTTTTTCATTAGCCTCGGCCCAAATGCAAGATACGGAATCTCAGTCGTTATTCGAGTTTACAATAGAACTTCCACATGAATCAGTTAGACTAAGGGTCTTCAACCTGTGGCCCGTGGGTCACCAAGCTACCATTATTTTAACCCCTTGACTATGCCAGGACATATACGTCCTACGTACCGATTAGCAGGACTTCCACTCGAATATTTTTGTATTCTGTTCGTACTACTATTTATACAAATTTTCCTTTGTTATAGATTTCTCTTGAAATTATCTTTTAAGAGTGTGGCAAAGATTATTATTTTTGAAAAAATAGTGTAAATAGAATTTTTTTTAAAAATGCCGTTAGTTGCAGCAATTTCTAAAAAAAATAAATAAATTTGTAATCAAAGGATTAACGTAAAAAACATATGGAAAATATTTACACTACCAAATAACCAAACACATCAAATTAATAAATTCTGAAATGTTGATCACAGAAGGAAATAGGTTAATAAAATCTATATTATATAGCAAAACATGTCTATGAATAACGCTGACATTATACTGACGGGACAAAACGATTTGGGTTATCCATTTCGCTTTTATAGCAAAATTATTAACTTCTAAACATTGCACAATTTCAAATTTTTCACCGTCGAATAGAAAAAAAAAAAAAAAAAAAAAAAAAAAAAAAAAAAAAAACTTACTTTTAAATGCAATTTGTTTGAAATCTGTATCTTAATTTTATTGTTTTAAAAATAATCTTCAAGTATGAATTTTTTTCAAATCTTGTCCGGCAAAATAATGGTGTAAAACCGGTTTACAAAAGATTAATCTGTTTCCACTTAAACTAATGTAAATAATTAAGCATTTGTTTGTTTAAATGTAATATTACATAACTAAATTGCCAAACAAAATTAAAACATTACAAATAAATGAGTAAATATAACACGAATTTAACAGATGATATGTAATCGAACTACGCACTTAAACACTTGAAATAATCAAAATAAAAAAAATGTTGCTATAAATAGTTAAATGATTTGAGATTAACCGCTGACATGCGGCTAATTTGAAAATAACAAAGTGATTTTTGTTGTCGTTGGTAGTCATTTTAATAAAATATAAGGTGGATGTGGCAGTAATGGACATATTTCAAAGTTTTGGGTTTATAAAAAAAATAACCAATAAAAATTTAGCTTTAATTTTTTTTTCATAACTCCCCCTTGCATGTTTTATAATCTGCGTTACTGTTGACACTTTTAATCAAACCAATCAAGAGGCAGAAAATATTGTTTCACGGTTCCACTGTTTTTCAGTGAAAATCTTTATATATTATAATATATTTTATATATTATTTATATATTTTATTTTATTGTTGTTTTGATAGTAATAGAAAACTTTGAATTTTATATACTAAAGGTCATTTACAAAATTTTATTTATTTTTAAGGTTTTAGGACCAGTGTCCATTACTGGAATGCTTAATTAGTCGATTTCATAATGGACACCCCCATGTGGATATAAGAGCCGTACAGAGAGATCGCGGGCCCCGGTAATAATTTAATGCTCACCCCCCCACACTATAAGTATGGTACAATAACGTCTGCTTATACAGAAACAAAAAAAACAGTGAAATATTTCGTTTATTTTCATTTTAGAGGTTAAAATTTTTGAAATATACAGGAAGGTTTTTGAAATATGCAGAAGCGTTTCCGAATCTTTCCGAGTAGAATTTTTCCGAAATATACGGAAACGTTATTCCATTTACTGGGCCACGTTGCTGCTCCACTAAATGGAGTAACGTTTCCGGATTTTTTTTTTTTTTTTTTTTTTTTTTTTTACAGTGTACAGACAAAAATAGATTTCATTCACTCATATTTTTATTCATTTATATATAAAAGTTATTTGATTTTAAATATTTTAATCAAAATTACAGTCAGAGCTTTGTATAAGAATGAAAATTGGTAAAACAAACTTTAGCTATTACTACATACAGCATAAGAAATATTCCTTTTAAAAGTCATTTTATTTGAAACAATTATTTTGCAAATTGCACATAAGATTTCGTGAAAAGGGCTAACCAGATTTTCGTGAAATTTCAACTTCTTTATAATAAATGTATGTATTCGAAACAACATAAAATCTCGATCTTTCTACTAATATTCATAAAATTATGTTTGTTCACTTTTTAAAATGTCTGACTTTTAATAATATTTATTTTTTATTATTGAAAAGGTACGAGACTTTTTTTCAATAACAAGTTATTTTAATGGAACACTATATCTGTAAGTACCTAAAAAATGATAACTCACGTGATTAAGGTGACTAGAAAAGTTTGAAATGACGAAAATATTTAATTTTGATCCGATAGGAAAATTATTAAAATTACGGTCGTTTGAGTCGTAAACGTTTTGTAATTTGATAGCCCGTAAAGACGTTCTAGCAAATTCAAACTTTTGAATTTTATTATTTTTTAGTTATTTAATTTTTACTTAAAAAAGTAAGAGCCCAGTTTTGCTGGTATTTATGTAAAAACCAGGACTCCAGGAGAGCCGGGCCCTGGTAATTTGTACCGGCTCTACCCCCCCCCCCCCCCTCTCTGTACGGGCCTGGTGGACATTACTAAAAGTGCAATTTCAGGAATGTTCATAGTGCATAAAATCTTTTGATTTAACTGAAAAGTTAAGTAATCTTATTTAATTTTTAAATTGCATTTACCAGAATGTAGCAACATTTTTTTAAAAATTATATAAATAGCTGTTTTTAATTAATTTCATGTGATTAATAAAATTTTTAACATTGTAATGAAATTAGTGTTTTAAAAACCGTGCCTTGCTTATTTTATAAGCTGTCAATCAATCATACGATTCATGAAGCAAACGATAATGTTTAAGGGCATAGGAAAAGGAAGGGCTCATGGGGCTCAAGCTCTCCCCATTTAAATAAAAACATTTTTTTAAATTCATCTCTGACAAAACAAATCTGTACATTAAAAAACTATAATATTAATAAAATTTATAGTAGTAATAAAATTAGTAAATCGGCAGATCAGGTGCCTCAAATGTCCGTTGTGCAGCTTTATTTTGAAACCATTTTATTTAGTATTTAAAACATTTAACGCGCAGTTTCATTTATTTCATATTTGTAATACTAATTACTACAAGTAATACATGAAGTAGTTTCAAAAAGTTTAACTGTAAAGAATAATGGGAAATACGATTCCAATGCACTAGTACTCGAAAACAGTTTTTTTTTTTTTTTTTTTTTTTTTTTTTTTTTTTTTTTTTTTGTCTATTAACCCTTCTAAACTTTCCATTGTCTTAATAATTTGATAAATGTAACACTTTGAAATTTAATATTTTAAATTTGTTCTATCTAAAATAATTAAAATTTTGATATCTGATAATGACAATAATTTAAGCAATGAATTATTCGCATAAATATTTTATTAATTATATTATGGATACCCTAATTGTTAAATTTATTTGAAAATGGCTATTTTGTTTAATTAGTAAGTTTTCGTTACATTCTGATTCTAAATACAATCAAAAAAACATTCATCTATTACTTTTTGTAGGCTGTCCATTACTGGAACAGAGAGTGTCCATTACTAGAATTTTGGGTGTTTTGATTTATTTCTGCTATTTACAATTAAATTTTGATTCACATTGGAAAATGTGACTGTGAGAATGGTTAAATATTGTTGATAGATTAATATAATATTTAAAAAAAAATAGAAATATAATAATTATAACTATTAATTAAAAAATATTTTTTAAAGAAATTTCTTAAGGGTGTCCATTACTGGCACATCTAACGTACTAAATGGAAAAAATCTATTAAAGTTTTCGATATTTCAATTAAAAACTATTTTCAATTACATTCTGCACTGGACATTAAATCGATTATAATTAACACTAAACATACCGGGAATTTTACTCAAGTAAAAATCTTTAATTTGGATTTTTTATTGGAGACTGTTTTTACATTTTTTAAATGGGGGACGTTTTTAGTATGAATTTTTAACCATGCTTTTTTAAATAATGTCTGAAGGAAAAATTGGTAAAATGTACAAATAGTAAATTTACAGACATTAACAAGTGGACACCTGTTTTTAATGTTTAATTTTACTCAAGTTTTATGAAAAAATATTTCACTTCTATATGATTTATATTTTATCAAGATTATCATTTTATTTTATGAAGAAATTCCTGGCTCAATGTTTTCATTTGGTACCGGTCAAAAATGACCGGTTGTTCATATATTTAGTGTTAACCCGGGTATAGTTTGGGTTGAATCACCTGATAATATATAAAGTATTAGTTGGTTAAGATAAATTATAAAAGTTAAGAATAAAGAAATAAAAACCCCATACTTTTGTGACTTGTCTTGCGAATCCACCAAAACATTTTTTCTGTTCTCTGAGTTTTTCGCTGCATCTTCCACCGAATGTATTAAACTCCACGAAATGAGAATGGACATCATTTGTGTGCAATATAGTAAGGTTGAATGACTCTACTAAACTAATACTGATAATTAAAACTGCGGCGAAGTGAAAAATACGCTGAACAGCAAATTCCATCATTTTGCTATTTGATCGCACGCAGACGATAATGAAAAACGAGTTTACAAACTCATCGGCCTCTTCATTATTTTTTTACTTTTTGGCGATGAATATGGCGAAATTATCTTATGGTTACCATAGTTGGGATTTGTTTATATTCTTTTTTTGATTTCTTATTAACTTAAGTTTATAGTATCGTATATGAACAAAATAGAGCCAGCGAAATACACTGTTGTAATGTAAAATTTTAAATTAAAAATTTCGTTCATGTGAACAAGATTAAAATTTTTTATAATTTTCTAAGAAAATTCTACTGTAAATGAATATTTCCTCTTTATCTGTTCCTTGATCAAAATTTTTCTTTTTCTTTTTAACACGTTTCAATATAGTTCAAAACTGTTTATAACTTCGGTTAGTCTGTTGTCTGTCTGTCCGTTCTGTAACTTTGGTAAATATATTCGGATTGCCATGTAATTGAGCTTTATTAAAGCATGTTTGCATTTACAGTTAGTTTACAGGGAGATACAAAAGGATTCCGTTACATTATGACATATTGGGGGAAATCGTTTGCGGTGCATTTTAACTGTATATCAATTTATTGATATTTTGTTGGTTACAAAATAACTTTCAAGCATGATTTATTTTAAAAGAGTGAAGAGCGGTTACGAAAGATTAACCTGTTTACACTTAAAACAGTATAAATAGTTCAGCATTTATTTCAGGTGATTATTCCATAACGGAATTAAAATAATGTATAATAAATAAATAAGATACTAAAATAATATATATATATATAACGCGAATTTAACATACAGTGTCTCACAAAAGTGATGGGACACTTGTGCTTTATAAAAAGAAACTGCAATAAAATAAATAAACAAACATGTGCAAAAATTTTTTGGGTGTGTTTCATATTTAAAGTTAGTAACAATTATTACATAACATACATTTTGTCAAAATATTAAAATATTAATTTAGTAAAAATACAATTGTTCAGAACGGAGCAAAAAATGGCTCACATAAGTGATGGGACACTTACTTTTCCATCAAATATTTATCCAAAAATTTTACTTTTTAAAAGGTTTTAATATTTTGTTGGATTTCCTTTTACTTTTAAAACATGATTTAATCTTTTTGGGATGGATTCGACTATTTTTTTTGTGATTTCTGGAGTGATTTTACCCCATTCTTCTTGAAGCACCGATTTTAGTTGTTGTTTTGAAGAAATGGTGTGTTTGCGAATTCTTGATTCCAATTCTTGCCAAATATTCTCTATGGGATTTAAGTCTGGAGATTGTGGTGGTGTTTTTATTATTTCAGGACAGTTATATAGCAGCCAGAGTCTAACGTTCAGAGCAGTGTGCTTGGGGTCATTGTCCTGGTAGAATTTAAAATCGTTATGAAGGTTCAATTTTCGTGCTGAAGATTTCAAATTTTGCTTTAAAATATCAATATACTTGTACTGATCCATTATACTGTCAATAAAAACAAGATTACCAACTCCAGCGGACGACATACACCCCCATACCATAACTCCTCCTCCACCATGTTTTACTGTTGGTACCAAGTTCTGTTTGCGAAATTCTTCCCTGGGTTTTCTCCACACCAAGATTCTACCGTCAGAACCAAATATATTAAATTTACTCTCATCAGCAAATATAACTTTATTCCAGTAATCAGAATTCTTATTTATGTTGGATTTTGCGAAAGCTAGTCTGAGTTTTCTATTCTTTTCACTTAAGAATTTTTTCCTGGCTACTCTACCGTGATATCCAGCAGATCGAATTACCCTTCTAATAGTCTCAGGATTAACAATTATTCCATATAATGCTTGTAAATCAGCAGCAACTTTTGAAGCACTAATTCTTGGATTTTTTTTAATATTTCGAACGATAATTCGCTTTATTCCATTGGATAGCTTTGTTGGTCGGCCAGGTCTTCTTTTATCCTGAATCATATGATTCTTTTTATATCGTTTAATGATATTGAAAACTGTTGAACGACTCAAGTTAACTGTTTCAGCAGTTTTTCTAATAGATTTTCCACGTTCAATATGCAAATTAATAACTAATTTTCGAATTTCAGGCGAAGTTTCTTTTCGTTTAGCATTCATGGCTACACAGAGCTAAAAAACACAAAAATTCCAAAACAAACTGGAGAGAAATACTGCAGACGATTTTATAAATTATTGCCAATTGCTTTTAAGTAAAAATAAAACCCCCAAAAATATTTTTATTGCTTATTTCAGACGATTTTTGTTGCATATATAATGGTGTCCCATCACTTATGTGAGCTATTTTTTGCTCCGTTCTAAACATTTGTATTTTTATTAAATTAATATTTTAATATTTTGACAAAATGTATGTTATGTAATAATCTTTACTAAATTTAAGTATGAAACACACCCACAAAAAAATGTGTACATGTTTTTTTAATTTATTTGATTAGTTTCCTTTTGTAAAGCACAAGTGTCCCATCACTTATGTGAGACACTGTACATGTAATTGAATAAAGCGCTTATACTACTGCTATTATCAGAATCAAAAAGTCTGCTGTATGTAGCTAAATCTTTGGTGATTTCTTCGACTATTAACTCCTGGCATGCGGTTAATACGAAAGTGTCGGTTTTAATAAATTTCAAAATTTAGTTGAATATAAAATTTCTATTTCTCATATAAAAATGCTTTTAGGTATTATAGTGGGCAATCTATTAATTCGTTTGCACTTTAACCCTTTTTATCCTGACGGTACTTATAAGTACCACTTTAATAAAACACCTATATATTCGTAATATGACCGTTTTTCCTAACGGTATTCACAATGGCACAAAGAGTGTATTTCTGACGGCAGGCAGGAGATGGCAAATTCAAGCACATCTCCTCTTTATTTGCATTGTAGGGATTTTACATTTGCCACGCTACATTCGAAATCCATTTTGCAATAGAATTGACATGCATGTTGCTATTCATTTGAGTAATTTTAGTATTTAGTACTATTATTTTCTATTGTTTTCTATACTCTACAGGTGAACATTTCCTATATTTTATTTGAAGTTTACTATTTGAAATTTACTATTTTATTTTATATCATAGGATAAAAAAAAAATTATGGTGGTTACAGATGCATAATTAACCACTAAAACACTATAAAAATTATTTTCCTCTTTCCTATGTTTATTCTGCACCAAAACTTATCCAATGATGCAAAAATACAATTAAAAAGTAGCTGGAAAATTAATTCAGGATATAAAAGGTTAAACAATATAAAATTTTAGCATTTGTTTCCAGCTAATATTCCATAAAACACAAATTTAACAGACATGTAATTGATATAAGCGCTTAAAACCGTTGAAATTATCAGAATTAAAAAAAAAAAAAAAAAAAAAAAACCTGCTGTAATAACGAACTTTTTAGCGATTTTTTCGGCTATTAACTTTTGGCACGAGGCCAGTACGAAATTACCGCTTTTAATAAATTTCAAAATTTTATTTGAATATAGAATTGACGTATTTCATACAAAAAATGCTCTTCGGCGGTGTTAGGGGGCAATGAAAAAAAAAATATTTAGTGTAAAAAAATCTATTAGAATTTCAAAAAAAAAAAAAAGGTTTTTACCTATATTTTCCATTCCGGGAAGCCCGGTTGGATGCCCTAGTATATATAAAATGCAAATGGGAATTTCGTTCGGCGGCTGGACTTCTGCTTAATGGTTTTTTTATGGGACGTGCACTGTTAGTTAGATAATTGTTCCAAGGAGGTTTTAGTATGTAACATATCGCTCTACATTGCTTGGTTGTAGAATTACGTGGGAAAGTTCTATAATTAGGTAACCCGATTATGAAAGATTAACCTTTTTAAAGAGTTCTACTGGAAGGATTTTGGTGGATATTGCACTGTTTGTTAGATCATTTTATATGGATGGTTTTAATATATTTAATTATGGGGAAAGTTCTATAATCAAGTAAATCCGATTTTTTAAAAAAAATCATTTTTTAAAAGATTCTGCTAAAAGGACATCGGTGAGACTTGCATTGTTAGATAGATAATTTTTCAGAAATGGTTTAAATATATTGCGTATCTTCGCCTAATCTTAATATAAATGATGAACTAAAACAGTTTATCCTTAGCGGCTCAAATTTTGTCTGATACTTTAGAAAATGTAATATCGCAATAGCGAACGTATTGTTTTCAGCAATGCGGAAGGATATTCCAGGTAAAGGTCCATATTGATTTAAAACACAAGGTCAAATTCAACGATAGATTTCGTTTGATTTGAGGTTCGTTTGGAGAAGCCGACCAGCGTAGCGGTCGAAGCCTGCTGGCTTTTTAATAAATATATTAACCCTTTAAGCGTCCTAACCGTGTTTTTCCGTCATGTAAATTTTGAATTCAAATGCTGAATTAAAATTTTTTTTATATTAATGTTATTTTTTTCCGCTGTAAAAGAAATACAGTTGGTTGATTTTATAACGGCCGATTAACTACTCGAGGGATATAGGCCCTTGGAGGGAATGCCCTCCATGGGGGGGTCTTAACCCGTGTTTACGGCAAGGTTCGAAGAAAACCACGGAAAACTCCGAACGGTTAGGTCGAAGAGCGCGACAGGGGTATGAGCCCAGCACCTCCCGTCTACCAGCTTTGAGAGCAGAACCTCTCAGCCACTGGTGGGGTGTATAAGAAATAGAGATAAGTAAGGTTGTTAAATAAATCCTCATACTAATTCTTTTCATATAAATTATTTTATAATTTATTAAATATAAATTCTCATACTAATTATTTTCACATCAATTATTATTTAATAAGCCGTTAAACATACGTGAAAAATTCTGCCGGACGCTTAAAGGGTTAATGTTGCAAGGAAATCTGTTTATCAGAGCACACGTATAACGAATAATGTTTGATTTAAGCGGTTTTTCCTCCATATTTATTGTAAACTTATTTATCGGAAGAAAAAGAGAAGAAAAAAACTATCACTTAATACGAAAATTGGTTATTTTAGCCTTGATGTAGGTCATGATAAAGTTTTTCGAGATCTTTTCATCGCTCTCTCAAAATTATCGAATAAAGTTAACTAAAACAAATATTGGATAATATGACGCCAAAAGGGGAACACTTTTAATAGGAAAAATGCATCACTATGGATTAGAGATCATGTAAACAGGAATAGATCGATCACCAGATAGTGATAATACAGGATAATCAGATGAAAGGTTTATCGATCATGTTACACAACACGCAACAAGCACGTAAGTGGGACAAATCAAGCCAACGCTTAAGTAATGTATTGGGTCGGGTAACCCGATTTTATCCGAACCCGACCCAATCCGCAGTTCGTGTCGTGTCGGGTTGACTCTATTTTTTTTTTCGTTGCGGTAGGGTTGACATCGGGTTCGAGTTGCATTTTGACTCTTTTGGGTCGGGGTCGGGTTGACTCGTTTTTTAAAAAGAAAATCCTAGATATGTTTCAAATGAAAAAAAAAAAAAAAACTATATATTGGAATATTAATCAGTGTACACTCAGAAAAAGGAATTGATTAAAACTACAAAACATTTTTGTTGAGTACATTTTGGTTGTTTTAGCAAAATTCAAGTAAAATTGAACAATTTTACTTCAATTAACAAAACATTTTTGCTGACGATACAAATTTTTTTTTTTTCGGAATTGCAAAAAAAAGTGGTTTTCAACAAAAAGAATTTTTTTGTTGATTCAAACAAAATTTCCATTGACCTATATTTAAACAAAATTTTTGTTTAAATATGGGTCAATAAAAATTTTGTTTGAATCAACAAAAAAAATTTTTTTTTTGCAATTCCAAAAAAAAAAAAAAAATTGTATTGTCAGCAAAAATGTTTTGTTAATTGAAGTAAAATGCTCCAATTTAACTCCAATTTTGCTAAAACAACAAAATGTACTCAAAAAATATGTTTTGTAGTTTTAATCAGTTTCTTTTTCTGAGTGTATATGTGTTAATTTTTCATCATAAAATATAAAATTGATATTATAGATATAATTGTAGATTATTTTCCATTCAGATTGATAAGATTTTTTTCAAAAATCTTCTCGGGTGAAAAACACTATATATTTGATCATTAAGTTCATTTTTTACCATAAAAGAAAAAACGAGAGACGGGCTCGGGCGTAAAGAGAAAAATTTATTTATTCACAAATTGAAAAAAAAAAAAAAAAAAAAGCAACCCTTTTTTTACGACGACTAATAGGGAAAATTCCCCGCTTTGATTAACTCTTGACAGAAAGCGTGATCTAGTGAATTTACTAAAAAAAATTATAAGATATTTGCTCTCATTTTTTTTTCTATCAATATGAGAACAGGAAAAATAAAATAAAATTATTATTAATATACTTATTCACGATTTCTAAATTGCTTTCTTAACATAATAATCATAATTAATTAATATTAAGCTATTAAATGATAAAAGAATATATTTTTTTAATTATTGCACTCTTTATTTTTTATTTATATTTTCTACTTAAACTTAAACTGGCACTTCTTACTTTCTGTGTTTGAAATATTTCGTTGGTGCAGTTTTAGAGACAGTTTGTAGATTTTCACGAAAGTGATTTGTCGAGTAGTTAACTCCTTTATTTTGTTACTCGTAAGCAGTTTTTAGCTGCAGATATTATTTGGCGATTTATCTCCTGCGGCCGGGAAGCGGAAACTTGCCTTAAAATTAATTTATTAATTTATAATTAAATTCTAAAAATATTTAAAATGCTGTATTGCCATCGGATACACACATGTGTATATAATTTTTTTTTTAATATATATATAATTCTAGCCTATCAGGAAGTGATTGAAAAATCTGTTACAAAATTATATTTTTTACATTCCACAACTAATTAAAGTTAAAAAAGAGATTAGAAAGTGGTGAAAAAACGATATTTTAGAAACAAGAATGTATTCTAAGTTTCTTCAAGTACAGTAATTTCTTAACATTCGTGAGGGTTATTTTAGAGGAAAGCCTCGTGAATGTCAAATCCGCGAATGTTGAATCTATCTCTCTTCGGTAAAATAAAAAGAAAAGTACCCAGTTAAACTGGTGGCATTGAGCTCACAGGCTATTCACACTAATTGTATATTTTACTCTTATTTCAAAGAATAATACCCCTCCAAAAATAAAGAAATCGACAATAAATTAAGGGAGGATTAGCCCCTCGTTCCCCCCTTTATACTTAACCAATGAATCTCCAAAACTAATTAGGAAGCGCCTTATCACAATGAACATATATACAAAATTTGAAGCAAATCGGATAATTATGCATGAAAAACACATTTATCTAAATTAAGGGAGATTAGCCGCCTTTCCCCCATTTATACTTAACCAATGAACCCCCAAAATTAATCAGAGAAGCACCTTATCAGAATGAACCTATATACAAGATTTGAAGCAAATCGGATAATTCTGCATGAATTAATTAAGGGAGGATTAGACGTCCGTTCCCCCCTTTATACTTAACCAATGAACCCCCAAAACTAATCAGAGAAGCGCCTTATCAGAATGAACCTATATACAAAATTTGAAGCTTGAAGCAAATCGGATAATTCTTCATGAATTAATTAAGGGAGGATTAGACACCCGTTCCCCCCTTTATACTTAACCAATGAACCCCCAAAACTAATCAGAGAAGCGCCTTATCAGAATGATCCTATATACAAAATTTGAAGCAAATCGGATAATTCTGCATGAATTAATTAAGGGGGATTAGACACCTGTTCCCCCCTTTATACTTAACCAATGAACCCACAAAACTAGTCAGGGAGGTGCCTTATCGCAATGAAACTATATACAACATTTTAGATAATTCTGCATGAAACACCCATTTATCTAAATTAATGGGGGGATTAACCCCCGTTCCTCCCTTTATACTTAACCAATGAACCCCCAAAACTAATCAGGGAAGCGCCTTATTACAATGAACCTATATCCAAAATTCGAAGCAAATCGGATAATTCTTCATGAATAAATTAAGGGGGGATTTAAACCCCCCGTATACTTAACCAATGAACCCCTAAAACTAATCAGGGAGGTGCATTATCACAATGAATCTATATACAACATTTTAGATAATTCTGCATGAAAAACCCATTTATCTAAATTAATGAGGGGATTAACCCCCGTTCCTTCCTTTATACTTAACCAATGAACCCCCAAAACTAATCAGGGAAGCGCCTTATTACAATGAACCTATATCCAAAATTCGAAGCAAATCGGATAATTCTTCATGAATAAATTAAGGGGGGATTTAGACCCCCCCCGTTCCCCCCAGTATACTTAACCAATGAACCCCCAAAACTAATCAGGGAGGTGCCTTATCACAATGAATCTATATACAACATTTTAGATAATTCTGCATGAAACACCCATTTATCTAAATTAATGGGGGGATTAACCCCCGTTCCTCCCTTTATACTTAACCAATGAACCCCCAAAACTAATCAGAGAAGCGCCTTATTACAATGAACCTATATCCAAAATTCGAAGCAAATCGGATAATTCTTCATGAATAAATTAAGGGGGGATTTAGACCCCCCGTTCCCCCCTGTATACTTAACCAATGAACCCCCAAAACTAATCAGGGAGGTGCCTTATCACAATGAATCTATATACAACATTTTAGATAATTCTGCATGAAAAACCCATTTATCTAAATTAATGGGGGGGAACCCCCCCGTTCCCCCCTTTATACTTAACCAATGAACCCCCAAAACTAATCAAGGATGTGCCTTATGACAATGAACCTATATACAAAATTTGAAGCAATTCGGATAATTCTGCACGAAAACCCCATTCATCTAAATAAAAGGAGAGGATTAGCCCCCGTCCCCCACCCTTTATACTTAACAAATGAACCCCCAAAACTAATCAGGGAAGCGCTTTATCAGAATGAACCTTATATACAAAATTTGAAGCAAATCGGATATTTCTATTATTCTATCAAGAGTTATCGCGTTACGTACATACTTACGTACATACAGAACCTGCGCACGGTGGAAGATTTGCTGATTCTAGCTGGCCAAAAGTCGATTTTTCAAAGTTTATCCAACTGGATTTTTTTTTTTTTTTTTTTTTTTTTTTTTTTTGCCACATGTATATTATATGTGCGGCTGGTGGGCACTGCAGATGTTTTTGATATAAATGCAACCGTACTGCCAGTAGGCGAGTATGGAGTTGACGTTTATTAGAGGAGATTAAATCAATGATTTCTAGTACATTGTTTTAATATGTGAATGTAGAAGAAATTGGAAGAAATTGTACATTATGAGTGCTTTAGAACAAGGCATGTACTTTATTTTTTTTTAATTTATATGCATAATTTTTTCTTTTGTCAATAGTTATTTCACATTTAATGTTTTAATGACTTTATGTATTTTTAATAAATTTCATTTGGAAAATTCAAAAAGTTATATGATAAAGCTAGATAAATCTCAACTTTTAATTTTAGTAAATAGTTTAAAACGTTTAGTAAATAGATAAACGTTTACTTGTCTGCATCTATCTGCTTCCGTAGATTTTAAAGTTGTTTTTATCATACGAAGTCTAAAATTATTATTATTTTTTTTTTATTCTAAGAACACTTTTCTTTTTACCAGGGTCATCAGAATGTAAACCAATCACACGAATAAGCTTTTATAATATTATACAGCAGCAGCAAGCTTCCACATTTAACGAAAAAATCGAATTGGCTGAAAAAGTTTTGTTGACAAATGAAAATTACAACGAAGTACAAATGAAAGTTTTCAAGCAGGAAATGATTATACAGAAGACCCAGTTTAGACAAAAGTGGACTGCTGTACATAGAGCACATGAGAAATTTCTGAAAAAGTATGAAACTTGGCTGCAAAGCAGTTTTGAAATACCTTGTTCAATGAGTACTCGTAACTTACTGAGGAAAGCCAGAATGAAGAACTATTAGATGGTGAATCGTCAGAAAATTTCTACGCAATTTTCTTATTCCTTTGTATATATAATAATATGTATTACTGTTTAATATTTATTTTGTATCCCAATTTCTAATAGATTATTATAAAAAATTACTTTTATAATTTGGTATCATGTAATAAATATAATTCTATCGCTTAAATCTTAATAATATTATAAAAGTTCATAAATGTTGTCCTTTTTAGTTATCAAGTAAAAGATTAACTCATTCATTACATGTTTTAAAGCTTTAAATAATTTAAATATTTAACTGAATGGTACATCATAGTAATATAATAAAAAAAAATCACATGAGGGTGGCTAGTGGTCAGGGTAAAATACAGTCAAAAAAAGTGATAAACACCAATATATTCTCATAGAAAAATTCATGTTGATTATTCGATCAAATATTTAATATGATTTTTCTATAAAAATATACTTAGTCCAGGGGAAATGTACCAAAAAAAGGCGTTACCTTACAAAAGGTCGGGTAGAAGATTTTATTTTTTTGACTTGTATATAATAAGGCCAGCATGGAAAAACCGAATTATCCAACAAAATTTCTTAAGGGAGAATTTTCTGTGGCCAAAAAACACCAAAATTTTGGGACTTTTATTGTTGTTTTTTAAATATCTAGAGATCCGTGGTCGTAGCGTATTATTTGTTAATTACAATGTTAAAGAGGACAAAATTCTCTACAACTTTCACATTTACAACTTTTTATACGCTCAATAGCAAGCGCTTCTACAGATTGACAGCAGAAAATTATCTATTATTTGCACACCCTCTTCTTCATTTTTATCACAACAGACATATTTTAAATTCAATAAATCTATATAATTTAGTAAGAAGGGGAGAGTGTAGATAACTAAGACAATTTTCATATTTAGACAATAACTTTAAGTATATGCAATTGTTAATTTTAAAGTATTGTTTAAAATAATATTTCAGTATTTAGTAACTTATTGGCACGACAGTTTCAATAAAAAAAAATCTTGTTTAATTTTAATAATTATTTTTATAATGCATGCATATGTTCATTTTATTCCATAAACATTTTATTCTATAGTACAATGGTATATTTTATTTACCGATTATTGATGACATATGTTTTAATGTTTTACTGTTTTAAGTATATCAAACATTGGATTGTCAAGTATGAACGTCACAGATTTTTTATTGGCGAGAATATGAGAGTACCGTTTGTGTGTGATATCGTCAAAGTCTGCTTGTTTTTAGCACAACATATATCTGTGAATGTGCTCCCCCCCCCCCTTCTTTACATCAAAAACAAACACACGAATAAAGTAAACTTCGAATGTGACTTATGACTAAAACTACCTAATATTGAGCCAGACATGAGGAAGCTGTGCTTGATAAAACAAGTCCACCCTTTTCATTAGCGATAGAAGCAAATTAGCCTACTGTAACAGTACATGAATCAGTGTGCGCCAATATGTCATTAAGTATTGTGCCTTTTTTCCTATACCAAAACATTTTTTTTATTGTATGCATTGTTAAAATTTAATGGTGATACTACTTTTTACTTGAATGTTATTACAAAGCAGCCAATCTTAGTACCAATTTAGTTATGTAATTATTCATTTTTAAATACAATAAAACCTGCTATGACGGAAACGGGAAAGACCGAAGATATATTTCGTTTTAGGCAGGTTCCTTTTTATAGGTTTTTCTATATTAGCTTTACGTTTTTTATCTGGTGGTACGCGTAAGTATGAACGTTTATTTAGTGGTACGTCGATCTAAAAGTTTGGGAATCCCTGCTCTAGAACAACCATGATCCTTGATATATCTTCTATCCAGGAAACTGAACGCTAATAATCCTACAACAGTCCCATCAAAGAGACAAAAATATTGTTAAATATCCCGTAGAAATTATCATTATTAAAATACATTTTTTCATTTAGCTTATGCAGTCATATTGCGTACCTTACTTTATTGTGTAGGGAAAGTGGACTTGAATGAGATAGGGGATGAATGTATAACAACAAAAATGTTTATATGGTCTACAATCATAAATAACTCGGTATTTCATTTGATAGATGGTAGCACTGAGATAATTCAACAGATATAGTTTCAAAACAGTACATATTACAGAATATTAGAATATTCCACAAAGTGTATTTTTCAACAACAAGTTCTTCTGTTTGAGCTTTAAAGCATTTAATAGATAAAATCTTAAAATTTTATATATTTTTGCACGCTAAAATGTTATAATTTCTTGTCATAATATATAATAAAACTGGGAAAATATTGACAATATTTACTAAAACTAATATTTTGAAAATTTTTATGAAAATAGTTATCTCAAATATTTTATTGATAGAATTTTTAAATTTTACAAGAGATATAAATGCGTAATATTTGTTAATGAAATAATATGTTGTCATTTTTATTGTAGATATTTTATAAGGTAAAAATATTTGTTACATAAGATATATTTATTTTTTGAGTCCCTCCTTTTATATAGAACTACAATCCAATGTTTGATATACTTAAAACAGTAAAACATTAAAACATATGTCATATATATATTTCATATATATATTTATTTAATCATATATATATTTTTTATTATATATATTTCATATATATATGTCATAATCGGTAAATAAAATATACCATTGTACTATAGAATAAAATGTTTATGGAATAAAATGAACATATGCATGCATTATAAAAATAATTATTAAAATTAAACAAGATTTTTTTTATTGAAACTGTCGTGCCAATAAGTTACTAAATACTGAAATATTATTTTAAACAATACTTTAAAATTAACAATTGTATATACTTAAAGTTATTGTCTAAATATGAAAATTGTCTTAGTCATCTACACTCTCCCCTACTTACTAAATTATATAGATTTATTGAATTTAAAATATGTCTGTTGTGATAAAAATGAAGAAGAGGGTGTGCAAATAATAGATAATTTTCTGCTGTCAATCTGTAGAAGTTGACATACATCATTACATCTGTGGGGAACATTTGAATCGTCGCGCGTCGGGACAAAACTACGTTTTTCACGGTTTTTAAGGACATTGAAAAAATTGTCTTATTTTTGAAATATCGTACTGCGCTTGCTATTGAGCGTATAAAAAAGTTGTAAATATGAAAGTTGTAGAGAATTTTGTCCTCTTTAACATTGTAATTAACAAATAATACGCTACGACAACGGGTCTCTAGATATTTAAAAAACAACAATAAAAGTCCCAAAATTTTGGTGTTTTTTGGCCACAGAAAATTCTCCCTTAAGAAATTTTGTTGGATAATTCGGTTTTTCCATGCTGGCCTTATTATATACAAGTCAAAAAAATAAAATCTTCTACCCGACCTTTTGCAAGGTAACATGTACATTTCCCCTGGACTAACTGGTGTTTTTAACTTTTTTTTTTTTTTTTTGTATTTTAACCTGACCACTAGCCACCCTGTACATCTAATGTACTACATTAATAATTTTTAATTAAATATAATGATTTCTTATTAAACTACCGTTTAAAATTTCATATATTTTCTTTAAATCAGCCTAATATATCGTTTATATAAACGAAAAATAGATTTCATCAAATAGAAGTTGAAAAATAATTTTGGCCACCTAGAATTGGCAAATCTCCCACCGTGCTGCGGGCACATTAGCTCCCAGGCTTTGATAACCTGTGAGCTAAAAGGGAGTTGCGTTCTATAATTAGAGTGGCCCAGCATTAAAAAAAAAAAAAAAAAAAAAAAAAAACAGAAGGATATATGTACAATATTAACAATATGTTATTTCTAGCATTATGTAGAAGGTGAATGTACACATGTATTCATAAATATGAAAGTTATTCATTGAAGATAATTCAAATTAAATGACTGGAGAAATAATTATAGCTGGAAAAACATCATAGGTTTTTGTATAAAGTAATTTTGACTTTCCCCATTCGCAGAGAGATGATAATGTGTTAGTGGGTCAGTATGCGATACAAAATTAAAATACTATATTTAAATACAGCTAAATGCTTCAGAAATGCCTCTATTTCCCATCTAAATGCAGCTCCAGCTCCATGTCTACGAGAACCTGTATATTTTAAATTAACAGATTGAAGGTGTCTTTACCTCACCATTTCAATTATCCCCATTGCAAGTAATATTCTGCTGTTGTTATTTTGCTTTCCACAACACTCGCTCTTTTTATTACATGCTTTTAGGTAGATTTTATAAGAAATACTACCTATTACATTCTCCCCTAAGTTTGAATTTTTGAAAAAATTTTGCAGATCTACGCCGATCATGACTCCCAGAACCCAAAACCACCCGCAGTTCAAAACTTTATCTATCTATCTATGTCACTTTTTTATGGACACGATAACTTCAGTAATTCTGCACAAATCTCTTCCAAACTAATACATAAAATCAAGGGGCATAAAATCTCGGTCAAGTTCGTTAATGGGCAAAATCGAACCAAGTGGGGTGGGGGGGGGGATGGGGAGCTTTTTATGAAAACAGATAAAAAAACACCATAACTTCTTAATTATGATACGTATCGAATCGTTTAAAGTTATTATTACTTCTTGGAAAAGGGCTGAAAATTTATGTATGACAAATTTTTGATATCATTAAAAATGACCCCAAAGGGGGAGGGAGAGGGGGTTTTTCGAAGAAAAAAATTCATAACTTCGTCAATTCACAAGATATGAAATCCGCTTAAATTTATTATAAATCCTCTTACTATTATCTAAAACTTTTATATTGACAAGTTTTTTATAAGACCAACCCTTATAGCAATAATAATAATAATAATAATAATAATAATAATAATAATAATTGTTTATTGTTGAAAACTGAGAATTGATAAGTCCCGCGAGAGGGCGTCGCGAACTCCCCTCGATTGAAAATGAAATCGAACTGAACTGAAGTTATGTTTGTTGTTCTGCCAAAAGGGCACGCTACGCATTGTTTCATTTAGTGAAATAAATTAATTTAAAGTGTTTACAGTCCGCTAATTATGATTATTTATATGAGTTATAAATTGCAAGCAACAAATTCCTACATTTTATGGTCATGTCGAGCCGCAGAGAGAAGGTAAAATATTTTTTAATTGTATTTCTTCGCAAATGTTCAAACTAGAATCGAATGTTCGAATAAAAAACTTGTATATAGACTTCTACAAATATAAACTGCTGACTGTCTTTCCCTATTTTTCTTCGCAAACATTTTTTATCAAATGATGATTTTATTCTGTTCCTTGCAAGTAATTTAATGTTTATTCGAAATGACGATTACGCAATAATGGAAAAGCAGGCGAGTGATTAAAAAGAGAAAGTTGAAGACAGACGATATTTTTACTCTTGTGGAATAACTGAAGTTCGGTGAGTAAAAAAAAAAAAAAAAAACTTTTTATTTTCATTGCATCATTTTTTGTCAATATGTCTGATATTCGATCAGCAAAAACTAATAAAAAAAGCTTAAAGTCAAATGTTACAAAATTTAAGGACAAAGTTAATTCGACTTTAGAAAACGCAGATATAGTCCTTTTAGAGCTTTATAATGCAAAAATACTGTCCTTCGAAAAGGAATTGAATTCAGTATTCGATGCAATATTTGCACATTGCGATGACAAGGATATAGATGAATTCATAAGTGAAAAGGAAGGCATTATTGAAACCATAGATGACATTAATTTAGCGATAAAGCGAAAATTATTGGATGTAAATTCTGTAAAAAATAATAGCAATTCAAAGAGCAATGAATCCCTTTCTAAAAATAACCCTTTTTCTGAAATTAAGCTACCAAAAATAACACTTCCTACATTTTTCGGTAAATTGGATGAATGGATTGAGTTTAAAGATCTATTTTCTGCCGCTGTACATAATAATACAAATCTTACAAGTGCACATAAGCTACAGTATTTAAAAAGTTCATGTAAGGGCGATGCACTTAAAATTATTCAATCCATTCCCATTTCTGACCAAAATTATGACATTGCTTGGAATTTATTAGTAGAGCGCTATTCAAATAAGAGAGATTTAATTAATGCAGTAATTAAAAAGTTACTTTCATTACAACAGACACACGATACCGCCCAATCTATCTTAAAATTTGTTGACATCATAAATGAATGTATAAGATCCTTAAAGGTATTAGATCAGGATGTAAATAACTTTGGTGAAACATTAACTGTGTATTTATTAGTGGAGAAGTTGGATAGCAATACACGCTGTTGGTGGGAAAGGTCCCTTAAAAAAGATGAATTGGGCACTGTTGAGCAATTAATTTCCTTTCTGAAGGAACACGCTCGTACCCTTCAAAATAGCAAACCTCCCAATAAAGATGCAAAACGTGTGTATAATTCTAAGACTCTAACTTCACTTTCTGAAGTTCCATACAATTGTTTATTGTGTAAAGGCGATCACATTTTAATGAAGTGCCCACAGTTTATAAATTTGTCTGCAAAAAAGAGATTTAACATGGTTAAAATGAAAAAATTATGCTACAATTGTTTATCAGGTTTTCATAACATTAGTCAATGTAAGAGTTCAAATACATGTAAAAGATGTAGTAAGCGCCATCACACATTGATTCACCTAGAACGAGGTGATGAAAGCTTTGATTCTAGTCAGTCATCAAATCAAAATAGTTGTACTCCCAATCTTAACAGTAATTTGTCGCCAACCGCAAACGCATTTACTCCTAATAATTACCCAGATAGCCAGATGTCTGCCACCACTTTGGGTGCGAATACACAGTCATCTAGCTCCACGCATTCAACTATCAACAATACTGTTATGAGTATGACATCTTTTAATAAACAAATACTTCTTTCAACTGCAATAATACATGTGAAAAATGCTAGAGGAGAGTTTGTTCCTCTTAGAGCGTTACTAGATTCAGGTTCGCAAAATAACTTCATAACTAAGGAATGTACTGAGTTATTGTGCTTGAAAGGAAAAAAAATAAATGCTTCGGTTTCAGGGCTGAATGATTCAGTTACGAATATAAAAGAAAATGTCATAACCACTATCGCTAATGCAAACAAAAGTTTTAGTGACACTTTGCAATTTTTTATTGTTCCAAAAATAACCAACTTTATTCCAGGACATTACTTTAGAGTTCCATTTTCTCAGCTGCCTCAAGATGTAAGATTGGCAGATCCAAAATTTAATGAACCAAATAAAATTTACATTTTATTGGGTAATGAGTGTTTTTACGATTCATTACGAAATGGTCAAATCCGTTTAAAGAATTCTAACGTCATTTTACAGCGTACCATATTTGGGTATGTGGTGGGAGGTTCTCTCAACGATTCGAACCATGCTAATCATAATGTATATTGTGGTCTAACTTGCAATGTAGAAGAACAATTGAGTAAATTTTTTGATTTAGAATCAATTGGGATTAGAGATGACCCTTATTGTAATGATGAAGATAAGACATTAGAAATTTTTACCGAAACAATTTCTTGTAAAGATAATCGATACGAAGTAGCTCTGCCGTGGAAAAAAGACTGGATTAATTTGAGTGATAACTATAAGATTTCTGAGAAACGATTCAAATATTTAATTAATAAAATGCGTAATGATGATAATTTGTTTTCTCAGTACAAAGAAATTTTGAAAGAATATCTTAATTTTGATATTATTGAAAGGGTGTCAGATCCAACTAAGCCAAAGGACAGACCAATATTCTATTTGCCACATCGAGCGGTCTTTAGAAAAGATAGTGTTACAACGAAAACGCGTATTGTATTCGATGCCAGTTCTCACGATGTAGGACAACTCTCTCTAAATGATTGTTTGTGGCCTGGTATCAATTTAAACCCTGGTATTTTCCAATTGCTCGTTAATTTTAGATTAAATAAAATAGGAATTTTGGCAGATGTGGAGAAAGCATTTCTCCAAATTTCATTATCAGAAAAGGACAGAGACGCTGTCAGATTTCTATTTGTGGAAGTTATCGAAAATCCGAAAGATGAAGTGTTTGATAATTTGAATATCCAAATATATCGTTTTAAGCGTTTACTTTTTGGATTAAATTCTAGTCCATTTCTTCTAGCTGCCACAATAAAGGAACATATAAAAAAATTTAAAGATCAATATCCTGAAACTTTTCGAATTCTTGATACGTGCCTTTATGTCGACGATTTAGTGAGTGGTACTGATAGTATTGAAGAAGCTCTGAAGATCTCACATGAGGCTAAGATGATTATGAGTCAAGCCAGTTTGAATTTGAGAAAGTGGTTAACAAATGACCAGTCGTTACTAGAACGGTGGATAGAAGAAGGTTTCGAAATTTATCCATTTGATCAAAATCATAAGGTTATGAATTCATTGAAGGTATTGGGCATATCATGGGACATTAAAGAAGATTCTATTAGCATAGACATTTCAAGCTTAATAGAATTTTTGAAGACTAGGAAAAATACAAAACGGTTTGTTTTACAGACTTCCGGCAGAATTTACGATCCAACTGGTATCCTTACTCCATTCACTATAAGACTTAAATGCCTATTCCAAGAATTATGGATTCGTAAGCTGTCCTGGGATGCTGAGCTCCCCATTGACATTTGTGAAAAGTGGACTCAGTGGTGTTCAGAACTTCCTCTATTAACGCAAATTAAAGTGCCTAGATTTGTATTCCTGTCATCTGATACAAACAATGTTGAAATTCATTGCTTTTCCGATGCAAGTCAGAAGGCTTATGGTGCTGTTGTTTATTTAAGAGTGCAAGATTTCGACCAAGTGTCAGTTAATTTAATAGCATCTAAAACCAGAGTTGCCCCACTAAAGAAAATAACTCTTCCGCGACTAGAGTTGCTTGGTGCTTTACTTGCATCTCGCTTAGGATCACAAATTAAAAAGGTAATCGATGTAAAAAATACTTCTAAAATCTACTACTGGACAGATTCAAAAATTACTTTATGCTGGATAAAGGGATCTAGCAAGAAATGGAAGTCCTTTATTGCCAATCGTGTTGATGAAATCCGAAGTTTGACGGAACCAGAGACATGGTTTCATTGTGCTGGTAAAGACAATCCTGCAGATCTTCTTTCGCGAGGAATAAGTGCTGACTCTCTTGTGAACAATTCCAAGTGGTTTACAGGCCCTGAATTTTTGATGGATCCAGAACTTTCACGTTATTTGCAGTCGGTTTCTTCTGAAAGTGACTTACTAAGTGAAAGTGAAAATGAGAACTATTTAAGTGAAATTAAATCTTCCGAAAAGGCAAATAACTGTACAATGACTTCATTTTTTATCAACGAGAACTTTAGTTTTTTTGACAAACTTTTTGAACTGACTAATGACTATTTTAAACTGTTACATGTTTTTTCTTTTATTCGCAGATTTATATTTAACTGCAGATCTCCTCTTAAAAGAAGAGGTCATTTGACCTTAGAAGAAATCAGGGAAACTGAAAATGTTTTAATTAGAGCGTCACAAAAAAATTTAGGTGGTAAGAAGGCTCTGACAGGTAATATTAATTTTTTAAATCCATTTATAGATGACCAGGGTATAATGCGAGTTGGCGGAAGACTTAACAAAGCTTCCGTATCTTATGAGCAGAAACATCCTGCTATATTGCCTAAAAATTCAAAATTAAGTGAAATTTATTTTCTTACTATGCACAAGCGTCTGTTTCATGTTGGTCCTCAAGGACTCTTGAATTCTGTGAGGTTAAAATTTTGGCCTATAGGGGGTAGAAATTTGGCAAGAAAAACGGTACATTCTTGTGTTATTTGTTTTAAGGTAAAACCAACTCCATGCTCGCAGTTAATGGGTGAATTGCCTTATGAGAGAATTAATGAGTCACCGGCATTTAATTGCACCGGTTTGGATCTTTGTGTGCCGTTTTTAGTAACTTATAAAAATCAGCGCAAAGGTTCTTTGAACAAAATATTTATCTGTGTTTGTATATGTTTCGTGACTCGAGCAATCCATCTTGAACTTCTTTCAGATTTAACTTCTGATGCTCTAATTGCTACTCTAAAACGGTTTATGGCTAGGCGTGGAAAATGTTCTAGGATATTTACGGATAACGCTAGGAATTTCGTTGGGGCAAATTCCAAACTGAAGGTGTTTTATAAAATGATAAATTTTCCAAATGAGATTTTGGTGAATTATTTAATATCTGAAAATATCGACTGGAAATTCATACCTCCCAAGTCTCCTCATTTCGGAGGACTTTGGGAGGCTGGAGTAAAATCTGTGAAGCATCACCTTAAAAGAGCGATGGGTGACTTGCGATTTAATTATGAAGAGTTCGAAACTATTGTTATTCAGGTAGAAGGTATTTTGAACTCTCGACCTCTTACTCCCCTGTCAAATGATTTCGACGATTTTGAGGTCTTGACTCCCGGTCATTTTTTGATCGGGAGACCTATCAATGCTATACCCGAACCGTCGTTAATTGATGTTAATATTAATCGTTTAGGCCGTTGGCAAAAAACTACGAGGGTCGTCCAGAAAATTTGGGAAAAATGGCGATTAGACTATTTAAATACGTTACAACAGAGATCTAAATGGATTGTGGAAAAGGATAATTTAACTACAGGTTTAATGGTATTAGTGAAGGAAGACTTTTTGCCTGTATGTAAATGGGCCTTAGGCCGCATAAGTAAAATTTATACAGGAGCGGATGGCAAGGTCAGGGTAGTAAAGGTTCGCACTAAATCAGGTGAATTAAAGCGTTCAATTACGAAAATAGCTGTCCTTCCTATTGATACCTAAGAAAGAATATAGTGATTAATTATTGTTAATTTTACATTTTTATTATTATGCTGTGTATATCTATTTGTTGTGTAATAATTTTTGCTGTAATTGTGCTATGTAAATTTATATGATTGTAAGGATTCTAAGTTATTGAAATTTGTAAATTTCAATCCGGGGGAGAATGTTTATTGTTGAAAACTGAGAATTGATAAGTCCCGCGAGAGGGCGTCGCGAACTCCCCTCGATTGAAAATGAAATCGAACTGAACTGAAGTTATGTTTGTTGTTCTGCCAAAAGGGCACGCTACGCATTGTTTCATTTAGTGAAATAAATTAATTTAAAGTGTTTACAGTCCGCTAATTATGATTATTTATATGAGTTATAAATACGCAAGCAACAAATTCCTACAATAATAAATCCCTGCCGGCTCCGCCTGCAAACAAGTTAGATTTCGAAGTGGGCGGTCCCAACTGCGGCATCATGGCAAAAAGGTCATTTCTTTCACAATTCCCAATAAATAGGCGCCCCACGGTCTGCGTCTTCGAAATCTACCTGTGCTTGTAGGCTGAGCCGTTAGGGATTTTCTTTTACTTTACAATTATGTATGTATGTATGTGGCAGTCAAATCTTGCCACTTATTTTTCAACTGTTGACATAGAACTTTGAAATTTGGAATATACATGTATTCCTGAGAGCAATATATGAATTGGACATAGATTTTTTAAAATTCGATCCTAAGGGGGGGGGGGGGGGCAACGTCGGCCCAAAACTTATATTTTCCCCCGTAGAAATAAAGTTGCGATTGTTTAATATTAATTTAAAAAATAGCTCCATTGTTGGAAAATTCATCCATTTTAATCACATTGTTGGCCGCATCATTACGACGTCAGCATTTATATGAAATATAATATATGAATGAGTGTGTATTGATGAATACATATGAATACATGAGTATTTGGTAAAAAGTACTAATGACAGGGTTACCACAATAGCGTTAAAGTTTGGCCAACTTCTCGAAATAGCGCCAAATTTGGCGCCAAAATTAAGTTGCCATATAGGAAGCCAACTTGGTGATATCAGGCTATATAATTTGGCGAAATTCCCATTTAAATCCATTAATCTTTCATAATCTTCTTCCATTTGGCATAGCCTACTATTTATTTTCTATAACGTGCCATAGGACAAAAAAAAAAAAAAAAAAAAAAAAGCATGTTTTAATTTTATTTATTTATTTATTTAAAGGTATTTATTACACATATTTCAGTTGACAACGGAAAATTGGTTTGTAAATAGATACTAAAAAAACACAGCGGAAATAATTTTAACCACTATACATTTTGAAAAAGATAGAGATAATTAAAAAATAATAATAATCGCGGATAATCAAGTCAGATTCTCGCGAATGTTACGTTTTTCCGCATTTTCATATTCGTGAATAATCAAAACTGGCAGATAATCAAAACTGGCAAATAATCAAAACTTGCGAATGTTAAAGTTAAAACCGTGAATGTTGAGGGATTACTGCATTTCACAATCCTTTAAAAATAAATTTGAAAGGGAATTTAATTTTTATTGATGGGATATAGGAAGATATAACTGATTTTAAAACTTTAGCATATTGTTAATGTTGGCCATTGTTGTTAATGTTGCCAATGTTGGTAAAATAAAGAAGTCAGGGGATCTGGAGGCACGGCAGTGCCTCCGCCAAGTCGAGAGAGGACAGCCGTAAGCATACTTTTCTGGAAGCAACTCAGGGCACTTTTGACCCCCCCATATCTCCGCGCTGGAGTATCCCAAAAATCTGGAACTTCGTTTTTCTAGAGTATTCGGCACACAGGACCAAAATTTAAAATTACAACTTTCTGTCTTTTCTAGTTCAGACGATATATGAACTCAAACATTCGATTTTTTGTCACTCGCTCACTCACTCGTTCACGCGTCATCAAAAAGATTAGGTAGATCCCGTAGCCCTAGAAACTTGACATTTGGAAAAAAGGTAGTGTTTAGGATACAAAGAAAGGAAAAATTATAAAATCCGGAAAATTCGAAATAAAAACATTCGAAAATTCAACAAATTCCATCAAAATTGAAAATTGAAAATAATACGATCTTGTAGTCTTGGAAACTTAAGATTCGGTGTAAAGGTAGTGTTTAGTATCCAGCAAAAGAAAACATCAAAAACACCAAAAAAATCGAAAGCAAAATTGAAAATATCGAAAAATCGAAAAAAATCGAAAAATTTCAAATAATCCGATTTTGTTGCGCTAGAAACTTGGAATTCGGAATAAAGGTAGTATTTAGGATGCAAAATAAGGAAAAATTAAAAATTCTGGAAAATTCGAAAAAAAATTTCAAAAATTCAAAAAATTCGAAAAAAATTGAAAAAATAAAAAATAATTTGATTTTTTAGCCTTAGAAACTTAAAATTCGCAGTAAAGATAGTGTTTAGAATTCAGAATAAGTTAAAATAAAAAACGCAATAAAATTCGAAAATAAAATCAAAAAATCGAAAAAATCGGAAAAATCGAAAAATAAGGAAAATTTGAAAATAATTCGATTTCATAGCGCTAGAAACTTGAAATTTGGAGTAAAGGTAATATTTAAGATACTAAATAAGGAAACATTAAAAAATATGGATAATTCAAAAAATACCCATAAATTAGTGCAGACGATATATGAACTCCAAAGTTTCGATTTTTTGTCACTCACACACTCACTCACTCTCGCGTCATCAAAAAGATTGGGTAGATCCCGCAGCCACAGAAACTTAAAATTTGGAATAAAGCTAGTGTTTCGGATACAAAGAAAGGAAAAATTATAAAATCCGGAAAATTAAAAAAAAAACATTCGAAAATTTAAAAAAAAAAAAAATCGAACAAAATTGAAAATTGAAAATAACACGAACTTGTAGTCTTAAAAACTTAAAATTTGGTGTGAAGGTAGTGTTTAGTATCCAGCAAAAGAAAACATCAAAAACACCAAAAAAATCGAAAGCAAAATTGAAAATATCGAAAAATCGAAAAAAGTCGAAACATTTCAAATAATCCAATTTTGTTGCGCTAGAAACTTGGAATTCGGAATAAAGGTAGTATTTAGGATGCAAAATAAGGAAAAATTAAAAATTCTGGAAAATTCGAAAAAAAAATAAAAAATTCGAAAAATTCGAAGAAAATTGAAAAAAATTTAAATAATTTGATCTTTTGGCCTTAGAAACTTAAAATTCGCGGTAAAGATAGTGTTTAGGATTCAGAATAAGTTAAAATAAAAACGCAATAAAATTCGAAAATAAAATAAAAAAATCGAAAGAAATAGAAAAATAAGGAATTTTTGAAAATAATTCGATTTCATAGCGCTAGAAACTTGAAATTTGGAATAAAGGTAATATTTAAGATACTAAATAAGGAAACATTAAAAAATATGGATAATTAAAAAAAATCGAAAATAATAATAAAAAAAAAATAGAAAGAAAGAAAAAGAGAGAAATTGAAAATAATATGATCTCGTAGTCTTAGAAACTGAAAATTTGGCGTAAAGGTAGTGTTTAGGATTCAGAAAAAGAAAAAATTAAAAACACAACAAAAATTGAAAATAAAATAAAAAAAATCGAAAAAAAAAAACGAAAATTTGAAAATAATTCGATTTTGTAAAGCTAGAAGCTTAAAATTTGGAATAAAGATAGTATTTAGGATACAAAAAAAAAAAAAATAATAAATAATCTGTAAAATTCGAAAAAAAAAATCGAAAATTCGAAAAATTGAAAAAAAAAATCGATTTTGTACCTTTAGAACTTAAAATTCGGCGTAAACTTATTGTTTAGGATACAGAAAAAGGAAAAATTAAAACACAATAAATTCGAAAATAGAATAAAAAACTCGAAAACGATCGAAAATTTAAAATAATTCGATTTCGTAGCGCTAGAAACTTGAAATTTGTAATAAAGGATACAAAATAAGAAAAAATTAAAAAAAATCCAGAAAATTATAAAAAAAAATCGAAAATTGAAAATAATTTTATCTTGTAGTCCTAGAAACTTAAAACTTGGTGTAAAGGTAGTATTTACTATTTAATAAAAGGAACAATTAAAATATTCGTTAAATTCGAAAATAAAATCGAAAAATCGAAATATCTTTAAGAAATCGAAAATTCGAAAACAATTTGATTTTGTACTGCTAGAAACATTAGTTTTAAGATAATTGTCCTATTAGCTAGTACAACGCCCCTAATTGTTTTATGTTATTTCCCCCGGATTATGGTTTTCTTTTCTTTCGTTTGCGAATTTCGTTATAGAAAAGTTCCGCTATAGACTGGCTACGATATAGGCGATTTCTTTATAGACAGATTTGTTTTCTTTCACAGGTTGTACTCTATTTACTTCACATATGAAATATGGATTGTTAAATGATGTTAGCCCCACAAAAATTGTCACAGCTCCCCCTACCCTCCCGACATTACTGGCTGGTTATGGCTTGATAGTCCTTTCTAAATAAAATCATGGTGACTCTAAGATTCACTTGATTTATCTCTAAATTGAACCTAAATGATCCTAAGAAGACGGATCAAATAATTACTATATTGACATGATAATCAGGTAACTTAGAATTAAAATCAAAAAATCAATAAATTTATAAAAAGTCGAAAATTTGAAAATAATTCGATTTTGTAGTCCTAGAAGCTTGACATTTGGCAGAAAGGCAGGATTTAGTACACAAAGTAAGGAAAAATTAAAAAATCGGTAAATAATAAAAAAAAGACTAAAAAAAACGAATAAAAAAACATCGGAAAAAGGAATATAGTTTGATTTATTGGAAATTTCCGGAAATTTTAATTTTGGCTATCTTTTTATACTAAAAAATTCTTTTATGTTAAATATCAAGTATCTAGGGTTGCGAGTAATATCTCAGATGATAGCACCTATCCTGGAAGCAACTGAGAGTACTTTTGACACTCCGCCTCCCATAACTTACTGCTTGCCTACACTGTAAAAAATGACAAATGTTTCTTAATCTACGAAAATATAATATAATCACGAATAAATTTGTAATATAAACTCATCCTTGTTAACCATGATTCTGAAAAGTGTTTCTTTATATTTAGAAACCTCAGACATCAATGGCATTTCGAGATTTAAAGAATCATTTATAAAAACGAAATTTCTCTTGCTGCCCGTAATTTTCCGAAACTTTTACGAGTAGCTTTTAAAATGTATTAATAAGTTTTCTAAGCCCGGAATATAGTTTATTCGATGCTATTAATTCTCAAGTAAACATTTTCATGTTCAACAAATATGTTTAACAGACAAACATGCAAAATTAACAGAGTTAACATTAACATTAAAATTAATATTATTTCTTTACTCCTTCATCTATAAATTAACTTATGCAGCTGAAAACGTTTACTTGAGAATGGATGACATTCTTAAAACAGGTATTCCAGGCTGAGGAAACTGATTAATACGTTATAAAAACTATTCGGAAACGTTTCTGAAAAATACGGGCAGCAAAAAATACTTTGCTTTTATAAATAATTCTTTAAATTTTGGAAATGTATTGGTTTCTGTGGATTCAAAATATAAAGGAAGACGCATTTCGTAATTTCGGATAACTCAGAATATTATATTTATATTTTCGTTCGTGGTTATAGTATATTTTCATAAAATAAGAAACCTTGGTCATTTTTTACAGTGTAGGAACCTGAAATCTCTTTTTATCTACAGTACTTTGCAAACGAAACTAAAACTTCAAATTTTTGATACCTGTAAATAATAGGGACAGAGTGTGGGCTTAGCAAAAATCAGTGGATGATCGCCAAAAAGAACCCAAAATCAAGAAAAGGAGGATTACTTACAAAAAGAAGTGAAATCTCATCAAAAAGTCACCTGTAAAAAATGCAGCCAAGTCTCGTAACTCATTTACCGTAAAAAGTACTGAGATCGTATAAAGCCAAGTTTAACTATCTTATTAACTCTGAAATTTTCATTCACAAATCACTCCTAGTCTCTACATCTTTAGTTAATTATTATTTTGTGACTTGGCAATTACGCAGCACAAGGAAGTTATTACACCTTACTATGTTATGGTATGGGATGGGATAATTTAATTAAGGCAAATTATATACGCACAGGGAAGTTATTACACTTTAATATGTTATAGTATTATTTGATTAAGACTAACTATATACATCACATTCTCGTGCTACGTAATTGCCAAGTCACAAAATAATCATTAACTAAAGATGTAGAGAGTAGGAGTGATTTGTGAATGGAAATTTCAGAGTTAATAAGATAGTTAAACTTGGCTTTATACGATCTCAGTACTTTTTACGGTAAATGAGTTACGAGACTTGGCTGCATTTTTTACAGGTGACTTTTTGATGAGATATCCTTTTTCTATCCTCGCGTTCTATTTGAAGTCTTGTTCCAGAATTATTGGAAAACAGGACTCATCTCTTTCTGTCATAGTTGTCGAGTGATATTTAAAAAAATAATAAGAAGAAGAATTGTGACTTTTGCAGATTTTTGTCAGCGATTGGGTATAAATAATAAGTAACAAATTTGCTGTTTTAAACAAATTTTCAGGAACATGAAAATCCGGAAACGTTGTTGTGAGGGAGTATTTAAGATTTAATGATTATATTTCTTTGTAAGAAGAGATTTTTAAGTGAGAAAATTGATCTCGAAACGATTTAAAAATGTTAATAACAATGCTGGAAACATTTTATTATTATTATTATTGCGTACTTTCGGTATCATGTTCGGGCTCTGATGATAAAAAAATATTTTCGGGTTCGGGCTCAGGAAAAAGGCCCGAACTCATATCTCTTGTGATACGAGTGGCCTACGTTTAGGTCGCAAACCCCATTCTCCTCCACCGAAAGTGGAAATAACATAGAGTAAAATTTTACTAAACAATAAACGGCCGAATACAAATTAATAATTTGGAAATTTTGGTGGAGCACAATTATTCTAGTGTTTGAGGATTGCCGGATTCATAAAATTTTCATGCACAGAAAATAACTATTTTCATTACAAGTTACATACTAATATTCGTTTATTGCTTTACATTTCTCTCTTTTTACTTTCTCCTATCTTTACAAGAAGAAAGTATTGGATTCATGAAAAACTTCGACTTCCGGTTTTCGACGGATTTATACGTTTCAGAAGGTTCTGAACACGATTTGACTGTTTTAAAAAAATGTCTGTCTGTATGTGGCACAAATTTTGTAGGCGCTCTATTTTAAGAAGTAATGTACATAATTAAATCAGTTAGATCTTGATATAAATGGGTGCTGATTAGATTTTGGTGTAAATCGTCCAACAGGCGGCGCTGCTATGCTGCATTTTTTATGATTTCTGCAATAGCTCTATCTCAAGAACTAATCCACGGATTTTCATCAAACTGCAGATTCTGTTAGACGTTGACATATGTTGTTGCTGATTAGTTTTTGTTGTAAATCGGCCAACAGGTGACGCCGCTATGCTGCTTTTTTCAGGATTTACACGATTTTAGTGATAGTCCTCTATATCTCAAGAATTAATGTACGGAATTTCATCAAACTTCATATTCTGGTAGACCTTCACATAAGTTGTTGCTGACTAGGTTTTGGTGTAAATAGACCAACAGGTGTCGCTGCCATGCTGCATTTTCAAGGATTTACATTTTTTTTAGTGATAGTCATATTTCAAGAATGAATGCACATAATTTCTTCAAATTTCATATTATGTTAGACTTTGATATATGTTACTGCTGATTAGGTTTTCGTGTAAATCATACAGCAGGTGACGCTGCTATGCTGATTTTTTTTTTATTTCAATTTGCACAATTAAAAAAAATACTCTTTTTGAAGTGTTAACATGCATGAGATAGAAGACAGTTTTGGGACTGGCACAACCGACTATAGTTCTCAAGTGAATTTCAAAATTTTATGCAAGAAAGACACATTTGCAGTTTAAAAAACTTTTATTATAAATATACTTTAAAAAACAGAAATATGTATATTACATTATTTACAAAAAAAAAAGTGTATTTACATAAATAAATTAATATCAGTGCAGAAAGTGTACATTTCATGTAGTTACTTCATTAAACTGGTCATTTAACCCATTTCCAGCCTAATATGGTGCGAAAACACACGATTTTCGTAAGTATTTTTCATCTCTCGTAAAAATAAATATTAGCATCAACAAAAATAGTGTTTTGCTGTAAAGTGCAATGTTTGTTTTAAACCCCAAGTAAGTGACACATTAAGGATTTTTTCTTGTTCAAATCACTATTACAAAGTTTTAAATATCTTTTATACTTATCTTTGTTTTTGAAAGTATAATAGGGATACATTAAAAAACTACCGTTGACAAAATTTTGAAAAATCATACTTTTTATTACTAAAAATTAATTTTTGTCATAAATATTGTCAATATCTCCAGTAACTGACACCATTCCTTTTTTGAAAAACGTTATAACAGTTAAGTCAAATAAGTTACTATAGTAGATGACAATACTTTGCAGAATTTTACAAGAAAATGCTTATTTGAGTTAGATTTTTGAGCAAGTGGCCGATCAATCGAGTGTGGGGATGTCATTGTATTAAAACCATCGGCAAATTTTCCCCCTAGTTCAACAAATGGCGTTGGTGTCGTTTATTACGACCGATTATCTACTCGAGGGATACAGTTAAGACAAATAAGTTACTAGTAGAATTTTACAAGAAAATGCTTATTTGAGTTAGATTTGTGTTCAAGTGTCAGTTACTGGTTAGGTGTCAATAACTGGGGGTTTCCCCCTATATATTCTTTTAGTTCAATGTCTTGTATTTAAATAAACATTTATTTTTTTTTTTTTTTTTAAAGTGAAATCGTTTTTGAAATGTTTGACTGTGAGTGAAATGTTTGATTGTGAGTGAAATGTTTGACTCTTTGCAAAAAATCCAACGTATATTCGGCCAAAAAATAAAAGAAAACACCCCAAATATTTCAATAACCAAATTGTCGCAGAAAAACAAACAACAGGAATAACCATTTTATTGAAAAGTATGCCTTATTTTGAAATTTATAATAATAAAAAATAAGCTTAGGGGATCGTCTTCATACTGAAATTGTTTCAAGCGCTCTGAAGTTTTCCATACGAACACTTAATTTTGATATCATAATTGGATTTTTCGGCAAATTTTACCGTAGGATACCAAACGGAAAGTCGTTCGGTCAAATAGTTTAAGAATTATGAAGGTTTAAAGTTTAGAATTCTTATTGTTAAATTTATTTGTTACTCTTGCAAAACAAAATGTAAAGCGAGTATTTTTAAAGCATAACTCGAGAACTATTTGGCGGAATGAGCTATAATTTTGGATACGCTTCAGCTTCTAAATATTGATTACTTAAACAAAAAGGGGGTTACAAATTATTTTTCTCAAAAATGATATTTATTTTTTATTTTTTTTTTCCAAAAAAAAATATGGAATGTCAATTGTGATTTTTTTTTTTTTTTTTTTTTTTTTTACGGAAATCTGTTTACCGTAGATTAAAAGAGAAATATGGTGGTCCTCTGTTAATTAAACTGCTGGACTTCCCGTTTGGTAACCTAAGATAAAATTTACCAAAAAAGAGAAATATAGTGTCAAAACTAGGTGTTGCACTGAAATTTTTATAGTTTGGTACATTTTCAGTATGAAAACGATCCTGTAAGCTTTTTTTTTTCTTTTTTTTTTCTACCATAAATTGAAAAAAGACATGATTTCCAGTGGAATAGCTATTTCCTTCTTTTTAATTGAAGCAATGTGGCGATTAAAATTTATGGATGGTCTCTCTCTCTCTTATTTATTTATTTATTTATTTTTATCTATATATATATATTTGACCGATTGTGCATGCAAAGTGCTTTGAAACATTTCACAAATAATTAAAATTCGAATTTCCATGAATTTCTTAAAAGGAATTCATAGAAGTCAATTTTAGTTTGCCCTTTTATCAATGTCTGATGACATCTAATTTTTTGATAATTCTTGCGTTTTTACACAATTTTATCAATCTTAAACTTATAAGAATATTTTTTTCCCTTTGTAGTTTTGTCAATAATATAACTTACTCATCTTAAAATATTAGTAGGAATCAAAAATCTAAAAAATATTATTTAGGCTGGAAATGGGTTAATCAAAACGACCAACTATGAAATACTTTCTTGCAATGCTAAGCAGTGATGTAGTGCTGCCCTCTATTAGTGCCTAATAAAACCATCAGTAAATACAGTAGTACAATTGAATATTGCATTCCGAGATCTGAATGCTGACTAGTTACTCATCGATTTCCCAAAATATAAAAGAAGAAAAATAAAATGAATGAAAAAAATAAAAATAAATAAATAAATAAAAAAATAACGAAACAGCTCTTATATAGGGTCTATAATTAGGAGTTGGCTGGGATTTCAACTCTTCTAAAATATAGACCTATGAGAAATGAAACTCTCATTTTTCTTATCGAATTTCCGAATCAAATCGATTTGTTTTTCACTTTACTTGAAAAAAAATTCCATAATTTATAAAAAACACATTTGCTGAAAGTAATGAAACAAAAAGCTTACTGAATTAATGAAATGTAATATTTATGAAAGCTTTTGAGAAATGTAATATTAATGAAAGCTTTTGAGAAATTTTTCCATAATTTATAAAAACACATTTACTGAAAGTAATGAAACGAAAGGCTTACTGAATTAATGAAATGTAATATTAATGAAAGCTTTTGAGACATTTTTCCATAATATATAAAAATACATTTACTGAAAGTAATGAAACGAAAAGCTTACTGAATTAATGAAAGCTTTTGAGAAATTTTTCCATAATTTATAAAAACACATTTACTGAAAGTAATGAAACAAAAGGCTTACTGAATTAATGAAATGTAATATTAATGAAAGCTTTTGAGACATTTTTCCATAATATATAAAAATACATTTACTGAAAGTAATGAAACGAAGAGCTTACTGAATTAATGAAAGCTTTTGAGAAATTTTTCCATAATTTATAAAAACACATTTACTGAAAGTAATGAAACAAAAAGCTTACTGAATTAATGAAATGTAATATTACTGAAAGCTTTAGAGAAGGAACGGGCGGTGTGGGGGGATATTGAAACTGTGTATTCGATTTACGTATTTATGCTTCAATAGCGGCATTAGGTAATTCGCTGACTATATCATCGCCATATTTGATAGTTTTCTGTATATCTGCTGATATTTGAGGATATTTCCTAAAAATAATTTGTTTGCCTTTTTTTTATAATTTTAAGAATAAATCTACAGGGAAAATCCTAAATTTTGATTACTTAAATTTTAACATCTAGAATATGACGCTGCTTCTTGAAAAAATATACAAGCAAAAGAAAAGACATACAAAAAAGAAAAGAGAAAACAAAACCTGATATCTGAAGATGTGTTTATTATGCATATCACTTTCATTTTTATAAGTAACATTATAAAAACAAGTATTCTTTTTCTTTTTAAATTTTTCTTTTTTATTTCTCTAATCACACCAGAGTTTGCAATGCCGCATATTATATTATACTGTATTTATATTTATGATTCTAATGTTTTTATCTTTTTGTACGATTTCAATAATAGGATAATCCCATGACGAATTTTTAAAAAATTTGATTGACGTGATGATTCGCGGTTCTGTTCTAATGGTTTGTGTTGCTTGGATGAAATTGGATTTACGAGAGCCAGGGTTTGAGGAATGCGGTAGCCAGATTGCCAATAGCGACCCAGTTATTTAATTTGGCGTTTTTTCCCCCTTGGTACAAAAATTGACCTAAGTAATGAACAGAAACGGAATTTTAATTAAAAATTCTCATACGATGTCTCATTATAGCAGTTCCAAAGTTGCAAAAAGAAATAAACTTAGAAATTACATTGAAACAAAAAATACTCTTAACTTTTATTTTTAATTTGGCAAAAATAAGTTCATCAAATCCAAATTTTAAAGTAACGAAATCAGAATTATTTGACTGACTTCGACAAGAAAATAGGCAAAAAAATTGTTTTCCTGTTTCACTATTTCATCGATGAACATCATCAACCTCAACCGATGAACCTCATCAGATATACATTTTTTAGCACTCAACTATCCGGACATTTAAAGCATTCGGCAAACTGCAGTTTGCCGCTTAATTCAGTACTTACAGCTCTTTTTTTTTTTTTTTTTTTTTTTTTTTTTTTTTTTTTTTTTAGATAATCTTGTACTATACAATTAATGATTTTTAGTGGTTTTGATCTTTTTTTTTTTTTTTATATGTATATAAAGTTTGATAATTCATGGTACTAGAGGTTTGTCCTGATGTTAATGGTTTCAATCTTTTTTTTTTTTTTTTTTTTTTTTTTTTTTTTATAAAATTGGAATGTCGTGATAAATCCATACCTATAAGAATTTTCATAAAAAATGACTGACGTGATAAATATGTTATTCTAATGCCTTGAGTCTTTTTGCAAAATTTGATTGACGTGATAATCAGCAATATTTATTCATATGGAATTGGCATATACATTTGTAGGCGTGTTTTCAACCATATCGTCTAACTGATTGTCAGAGTTTGTGTTATTTATGCAGTAACAATCGATTCATCATCATCTGCTAAATAATAACAGGATGCTTCATTAATGCCAGAAATTCCCAGCACCCTTTTCGTAAAGTTTGACCGATATGATAAATTCGTAAAGATAATGACTTATGTGTTTTTGTAAATTTTGATTAACGTAATAATCACCACTATTTTTTTTGTATGGAATTGCCAGAGACATTTTTTTTCAAAGGTTGTTCAGGGATTCCTAAAATGTGTTACGCGTACCCCTTCGGGAGACGCGTTCTAAGGGGCATGCGTTAAATCTGTTTCAACAACCAACATAGGACACGCTGCAGTTGAATGAGTCAGTGAAAGTGTTCCATCTCATTGACTGATTAAAATATAACAACACACTAAGACTTAAAGATGACTTATGATTGAACCTCAGCAAATTAACACCGATAACATATTCAAGTGTCAACAAATGCAACCATTACATTAAAAAAATTGCTATATTTAAAGTTGCATTAAATGTAAATAAAAATATGTTTATTTGTGTGCATTTGTTGCTATTTTTCTATTCATGATACTCACAATAAGATAGGGGATACGCCAGGTACATCTAATTCTTTGGGAAGTTCAGGAGGCATAAAACTTTGGGAACCACTGGTCTAGCCAATTGTCACAGTCCATATTTGTTGATTCTGCTGTAGCAAAAATGTCATTATCGTCTGCTGGAGAAAGGAAAGTTTCTTCTTATAAAGCGTTTTTTTTTTTTTTTTTTTTTTTTTTTTGAAAATTTGATTGATAAATACTTAATAAATACGTAAATCCAATGACTTGAATATTTTTGCAAAATTTGATTAAGGTGGTAACCAGTATTATTTATTGATATGGAACTGTAAGAGGCATTTGGTAGACGTGTTTTCAACCATATGAATTAACTGATCTTCGCCGTCAACATATGTTGCTTCTGCAGTAACAAGCTTATTCATCATCAACTGCTGAAGAATAATATGAGGCTTCATCAATGCCAGAAACTGCCAGCTGCCTTTTTCTAAAATTTGATTCGCGTGATAAATTCGTAATTCTATTAATGACTTGAATCGTTTTGCAAAATTTGATTGACGTGATAAATCCGTAATTCTAATAACTTGACTCTTTTTGTAAAAATTGACTGGTCTGAGAAATTTTTAATTTTAACGACTTGAATCGTTTTGCAAAATTTGATTGACGTGATAAATCCGTAATTCTAATAACTTGACTTTTTTTGTAAAAATTGACTGGTCTGAGAAATTTTTAATTTTAATGACTTGAATCGTTTTGCAAAATTTGATTGACGTGATAAATCCGTAATTCTAATGACTTGAATCTTTTTGTAAAAATTGACTGGTCTGAGAAATTTTTAATTCTAATGACTTGAATCGTTTTGCAAAATTTGATTGACGTGATAATCAGTACTATGTATTGATATGGAATCGTCAGAGACATTTGATATCAGGTTTTCAACCATATCGTCTAACTCATCGTCACAGTCAATACCCGTTGCTTCTGCCGTAACAAACGATTCATCATCATCTGCTGAGGCTTCATCATCGGCAGAAACTTCCAGTATCCTTTTTGCAAAATTTGATCGACGTGATAAATTCGTAATTGTAATGACTTGAATCTTTTGCAAAATTTGATCGACATGATAAATTTGTAATTCTAGTGACTTGAATCTTTTTGCAAAATTTGATTGACATGATAAATTGGTGATTCTAATGACATGAATATTTTTGTAAAAACTGACTTTGTAATTCTAATGACTTGAATCGTTTTGCAAAATTTGATTGACGTGATAACCAGTAGTATTTATTGATATAGAACTTTCAGAGGCATTTGATATCGTGTTTTCAACCATATCATCTAACTGATCATCACAGTCAATGTCTGTTGCTTCTGCAGTAACAAACGATTCGTCATCATCTGCTGAAGAATAATATGAGGCTTCATCAATGCCAGAAGCTCCCAGTCCAGAGTCGTTTTGAAGCATTCCGGCTAGATGGTCCTGCTGTCTGTCCAGGTGTTCTTGTAGACCCACCGGCAGTTCATGGTCGGGTGACAACCCTTCCTCTTCCAGTAGAAATCGAATGGCTTCTTTCGCACAAGCCCGGAAACCAGCCAGAATCATTTCGATCTGATGGTCATCACCTGCCGTGCTAGCTATGGATTCTATGTCTTCCGGGATCTCTTGTACATCAGGCATGGTTGCAGTTTCTGAAAAAAGTCAAAAGAACGAGAATTAAAATTATGAAATCCACTGTAACAGCAAAGGGTACATTTAGGATTTAAGAAAACACGGTACCTTTACAACATGCCCTTTTTCTTCTTTTTTTAAGAATTTTAATAAAGATTGTTAATGCATTGAACTTTAATATTCAATTAAACAGTTTGAAAAAGAAAATCTTTTTAACTGTACATTTAATTAAAACCTTTTAATTTCTTTTTTACTAATTTTTAAAACTATAGCATTTTTCTCGTTTTTTTTTTTTTTCTTTTTTTTTTTTTTTCATTTACTGAATGATATTACATATGATCTGCATGGATTTTTAGATATATACAATATTAGGTTTAATATATATATATATATATATATATATATATTATATATATATTATTGCCAAGTAAAGTAATAAGCGAGTGTTATTATGAAAATAATAATAACAAAAAATACATTTTTTCGGCACCCTTAAATATAAAATTTCTATGTATCGACTAACATAGAAATCGTCATAGAGACATAGATCGTCACATGTCAAAAAGTATTTATTAAAGACGAGAAGCTTTGTAATCTATGCGGTCTCACATATATAAATTCTCGCAAATATATGCTAAGAGGGTTTTGCTCAGATTCAAACATTACAAAAATAATAATAACAAAAAATACATTTTTTCGTCACGCTTACATATAAAATTTCTATGACAAAAGTCACATGTATAACATATGAATATTTTTTTGAATAAAATATAAACAACAGTCCTTTGTTCCTTCATATAATTTTATTCATGTATTTTTTTTTTAACCTCTAAAAATCATAATGCTAATTCAATGCATAGTTTTATCACATACATAATAAATAACATGTATAAAAATTATGAACCTCTATCTCAAATATGAATAAATAAATAAATAAATAAATAGACGAAGAAAAAATAAACATGGAGAAAAAGGACATTTAAAATTTTCATTTGTGAAAAAGAACTCCTTGAACTGCAATCTTGTACATAAAATACATATATAGTAACAATAAAGATACAGTTTTGAAATTTTAACCACGTGAACAAAAAGGTTAGGTCTATAATTTCACCTAATAATAATAATAATAATAATAATAATATTTTGACCATTTTTGGGGTACTTAAAACTTATACTACACCAAATAAAAACGAATAAGTGCGAAATGTTTTGCGCTATGATGAATAAATGATGTGTATAAAACAATAAAAACCAAAAATAGCTAAAAAAGTTAACACCAGTTTGTTTCAAGAAAATATCTGAAACAGCAGCAGCAAACACATTTTGCTACACCACTATTTTGTCTTCACATTCTTTTTTTTTTTGATAGAAATAAAAAATATTTGTTAAATTGTAGAAAACAATAACTAAATTTTTATTACTCTACGGCAAATTTGATCTTGGCAAAACTAATTTTGCCACTACAGTGAAGTCTAGGTTACGTATTTTTGAATCGTTATTTTTTCTTAAAACTGTCCGTCTTTTAATTATACCTGAAACAAACAAACAAACAAAAACAAATGTGGAATATATTTTTTTCAAAAACATAATAGAAAAATTCAAAATCCCTAAAAAATGACCATATATTTTGTTATAACTGGAGTAAAAAAAATATTTTTTTTGTTTTTCAAGTATAAGATTTAAAAAAAAATTACTTTCCACTATTTTTACAAAAAGAAACATATAAATCCGTTAACTTGTTCAAAAGTTACCATGGCAAAATCGCAGAAAAACAATTTTAAAGTTTGTCTCATCGCAGGTATCACAGGTTCACGTCTTCGGCTCGTACGATGTTAATTTTAGCGCTTTTCCTATCGTACCAACTATACGGCATTCTTTAAGGTTCAAACATTTTTTAAATAATAATAATAATAAAAATAAACTTTTTCGTAACCCTTAAATATAAAATTTCTATCTATCGACAAACAAAAGTCATATGTATACAGGGTTGTAAAAAAACAAGCCAGGGCGGGTAGCTGGGCGGGTACCCGGGTAGCTACCCACTACAACCCTGCATGCATAACATATTGAATATTTTTTAAATGTCCGAAAGTATTAATTAAAGTATAAACAATATAAATATAAAGAAAGAGAAGCTTTGTAATCTATACATTATCACAAATTATATGCAAAGTAGGTTTGGCTCTCATTCAAACATTATGAAAATAATAATAACAAAAAATACATTTTTTCGGCACCCTTAAATATAAAATTTCTATGTATGGACAAACAGAAGTCACATGTCAAAAAGTATTAATTAAAGACGAGAAGCTTTGTAATCCATGCGTTCTCACATATATAAATTCTCGCAAATATATGCAAAGAGGGTTTTGCTCTCATTCAAACATTATAAAAGTAATAATAACAAAAAATACATTTTTTCGTCACGCTTACATATAAAATTTCTATGACAAAAGTCACATGTATAACATATGACTATTTTTTAAAGTATTAATTAAAATATAAACAATATAAATATAAGAAATGAGAAGCTTTGTAATATATGCATTCTCACATATATGCAGATATATATTCTCAAAAATTTATGGGAAGTTGGGTTTTGCCCTCATTCAACCATTCTATCATTGGTCTAATATTACGATGTTTAGTCGATAAATCAATTGCATTTCGCGATTTCGCATAAAAGACATAAGAGAGAGAACAGTTACGGTTATAATCCGGTTCTTCCATTTAAATTGACAGAAAAGCAGATAAACTGACAGACAAAATTTAAATCATAATTTAGTTTTAACAAATCGTATTGCCCGAAAGTATTAAAAAACAAATAAATAAAAATACAAAGAACAAAAAGATTTATAAAATATACATTCACATATCATAAATACAGCCGAACTCGTTGAAAACGAGGACACGGATAAAGTGAACAATTTGCATTGAAAGAATGGTTCATCATTTAAACTGTATTAAGATTTTCACGCTTTTTACGAGGTACAAAAGCAGGATCACAGATAAAACGAGCCATCTGTTCATTTCAATGTGATTTTCTGCGAAAAGTTGGGTTGGGAAGAAAATCCCTTTCATTTTAAACACGACTAGCTGACCACCGCCCGGCGTTGCCCGGGCCCGTGATAATAAATTTAAACAAAGACATCAACTTTTTATTATTTTATATCTTTAACCCAATTTTGTACGAAATTATATTTTAAAATGAAAAATTCGCGAAAAAAATATTGATATTTAGTGATAAAAGCGCTCATTTTCTTGTTTTTTTTTTTTTTTTTTTTTTTTTTTTTTTTTTTTTACCTAGGGTCGTTTCATAGTTTTAAAATAAAAAGTTCTTTATGTCCAAACTCTTTGAAATCTTTATGGGTGATAAATAAAATGGTTTTACAGCCCGTGTAAAAATTTCGTGAAAAAATAGTGTTATCGCGTTGTAAAAGAATTGTTTTCTTCTCGGTTTTTTGTTTGTTTGTTTGTTTTCGCGTCGGTTCCTTTAACATAGCAATAAAAAAATTGTTCTCATCTTCCGAGCTCTCTGACATTTTAATCGGTTATAAATATAACTACCCAAGCTCCCTTTAATATGTTGCGAATAAATATGCATATTTAGTAGTGAAAACACGAGTTTTTTTTTAAAAAAAAGGTTTAGCTTTCAACCTCAGAGCAAAAACATGTTAGAAGGTCTATGCTTTCAATGCGCGGCTTCATCCGTTTTCAATCAACCCTTTTCAATCCCCCTAGGCTAAACAGTTGAGGGTTGGGTTAATCAATCTAGTTTTTCGTTTCTGAAGGTAGAAGCCTTCAAAAAAAAGGTTGACACATGCGCAAAGAGACGATTTTCATGTGGATTTGACAGAATGCGCTTTTCATTTTAAATACAGATTCTCTCTCTGCGATAATATTTCTGCATTACAAGTGTCTTCCAAAATGTAGTACTTTTTCAGTTTTACCAGACAGAATTTCAACGTTCAAGGAGAACCCCCATCCGAAAAATTGCAAAGGAATGTTCCGAAGTCTTGAAAGAAAGAAAGAAAGAAGAGATAGAGATTAGGACGTTTCAAATACCACCCTTTTGTAAGGTTTACAACTGATCCATAGAAAGGAAGGAGCATAGAAGATAGTCTTTATTGGTTTCTTTCTTTAAATCCGGACTCTGGGCCTTATTAAACAGCCTTTTCGTATTACACAAAATAAAAATTATATATGAAATCATAACTCGAAAATTGCGGTGATTATTGCAATGTTAGCCGAGTTTTTCAGGAGAAAAGGGAAGTGATTAGTTACGTTATTCTACCACGTTCATGTCCTTTAGCATTATTATTCCTTTAGATTCAGAGGCATACTTCAGTACTGTGATTTTGTACAAATAAAATGACACACAAAGATAAGACTGAATATTTTATCTTAAGGTGTTTTTCAAATTCCCTGCTCAACAACGCGAAACTTTCTGACACATTTTCTGACTCATTTTTAAACGTAAAACATAAAATTGACAGGATTATTGAAGCAATTTGGAATCGAATAGCGTTTTCCATTTTTTCATAAATAAATTACTTATCGAGTTATAAGCAATTCTAGTCAAGTGACGATAAGTTTTTCCCTTTTCTATAGCGCTGCCGCTTCGGGAATTCAGTTTAAAACGCCGATTTTGACAGTATTTTCTGAAAGATCGTCTGCTTTTACCAAAAAATAAAAACACCATTCGATTACAAAGTTTCTGGATAAGTACAACTGCCAATTTTATGTGTTTATGAACAAAAATGAATTCATAAATATGTCAGAAAGTAGCTCTTTTCGATTTGAGAAAAGCCTTAATTTTATGATATTGAGATAATTTTAGAAATGTTATAGTTAGAGCAATTAATAGTAGCAGTTAGTTTGTATGTGTTTTTTTATGATTTTAATTATCTTCACGGTTATTACGAGCAACGGTTAATAGGATGATTTTTATATTTCCCTTGCATCTCGTATTAACCGAGTTAGACTCTATATATACATAATGGGTTATCACTCATCTATTCATATTCATCATTGATATCATAGTGCCTTTAAATCAATCATCGCATTTCACGTATCGTAAAAGATGCAGCAATTACGGTTACAATACAGATTTTCCTACTTTAAATATAAAAGTCTACTTTTTAATATAAATCACTTTAATACGGAACCTTAAAGGATATATATATATATTTGTTACGATTGTATAAGTTCATAAGTAGTATAGCTACGTATAGCTTAACTAGCTGAGGGGTATAATCAGGTGTACTATAGAAGAGTGAAGGGCATTTCTCAAAAGCAGGTCAGTGGGTTACGCGTTTATTGTGTGTGTGTGGGGGGGGGGGTTGCATTATAGGATGGAACATTAATATTCTGATAGCATGTGGATTGTGAAAGAAGCATACTTCAAGTCAGTAAGATACAGATTGTAAAGTCTAAAAGCATGAATAAAAAAAAAAAATTCAATCAATGAAGTCAGTTTTGATAAGAACATACTTTTTTAGAATAATAATTCCACGTTATTGTAAATATGTGTGTTCTTGGATGATGATAATAAAATAATAATAATAATAATAATAATAATAATAATAAGATTAGGGCTCAGAAAACTAAAATAACCTGGCAACTTTTTTTTCTTCTTTTAATTACGATTATTCATTGCCTTTTCTACTCTTTTGTAGTTTAAATTCTTTTTGTAGAAAACTTAAGTTGCTTCTAAAAGAATAATGTATAAAAATAATTTTGATTCTGCTTGGTCAGTTTACGAAAAATTTTTCATTATTATCTGATAAGTAGCACGCTTTAAGCGATGTCGTTAAGGCCGTTCTCAAATCCAAAAGAGCTACTTTCTGACACGTTTCTGAATTCATTTTTGTTCGCTAACGCATGAAATTGGCAGGTGCTCTTATTTAGAAACTATGTAATCAAAAGACGATGTTTTAGTGAAGGCAGAAAATCCTTCAGAAAATACTGTGAAAGTCGGCATTTTGAACTGAATTCCCGACGCTGTAGCCGGAGAAGAGGGGAAAAACTTGCCGTCCCGTGACAAGAATCGCTTATAACTCGATAAGTAATTTATTTATAAAGAAATAAAGAACTCATTTCGATTCCATAGTCAGGCCTGCCTATTTCATACCAATTAAAAATGAATCAGAAAATATGTCAGAAAGTTTCGCTTTGTTGAGCAGGTCATTTGAGAACCGCCTTAACATTAATTGCAAATAGGAAATTATGAAGAAAACGAAACTGCCCTCATTAACAGGAGATACCTTTTAAGCGAATACGCATTAACGTGAGTCAACTGTATATATTACACTGTTAAAAATTTTGTCCTGGTTTTGGTGCTCTAGTAGCTGCAACTATAAAATGGTGCAATTTCGCTCCATCATTTGGAGTTATGGTTCAAACGAAGCATCAAATTTTGGAACAATATTTTACCATCTTATATTTGCAGCTAATAGAGCACCAAAAGTTGGTTCAACCTCGGGCAACATTTTTAACAGTGTACAGGGGGGTCATGAAGCCTTTCCCTGATTACAACAAAAAATTTTACAAAATAACCATTGAATGCAATACTGTAAAATTTCTATTATGGAAAAGTCATGTTCTTAAGCTTATTTTAGTCCATCAAATCTCCTGGAAGATGGATCGGACGCGATGGACCAACACCATGGTCTCCTCGCTCATCCGATATTACTCCTCTAGATTTTTTCTTTTGTGGGTACATAAAGGGCAGAGTGTTTGCAACACCAGTAAAAGATATTAAAACACTCAAGGTCAAGATCAGAGATGCTGTGTCTAGTGTGACAGCCCAAATGTTGGGCAATACGTGGCGAGAAATGGAATACCGCCTTGACATTCTTCGAGCTACCAAGGATGCTCGCATCTAAATTTACTGACGTAAGTACTTGTATTAAAAATTTCCTAAATGTCTTTACAATATATTGAAACAAGCATATGCCTAATTATATTAGTTTTTTTGCAAGAAATTATTGTAATCAGGGAACGACTTTATGACCACCCTATACATAGTGTATTTTCTCTCTTCCAATTCATTTTATCAATGGTGCAATTTTACAGAACTTAGTTGTTATATAAATATCCATCGCATTTTGTGTAAAGTATATAAAAACGACAACAATTACAGTTCATGTACAAATTCTTCCATTGAAATATAAAGCTCTATTTTTTTTCTCTCTATCTCTTTAATATGTACCCTTAAAGATATAAAAAAAATTTTATGATTGCATAAGTGGGATGACTATGTATAACTGATCTGGATGAGGGGTTGATCAGGTGGTTTTTGTACTGGAAGAGCGAAGGGCATTTCCCAAAAGTAGGTCAGTGGGTACCCTGTTATTGTATTTCTTTCTAAATCGCATTTCAAGATGGTACATTAATATTCTGATAACAGATTGAAGCAGCATACTTCGAGACAACAAGATATAAATTGTAAAACATGAATAAAATATGATTCTATGACTGATAGGGATACGGGAAATTTTAATAATAATAATAGTTAAAATAATAATAATAATTTATTATTAGTATTATTATTAAAAATAAGTGTGCTAATAATAATTATTATTATTATACTATACATAATAAGCTACAATATAAAAATTATTATTGAAGTTTCCTCAACAAAAGAAATAATATAATAACATCAGTCTAATAAATAATAATAATAATAATAATAATAAAGGAAACAAAATCAATAGTTAAAAATATGCGAAGTTATGCTCAGATAGTTAATATATCTACAAAACTATTTGAAAAACTTTAATCAGGCAATTGATTATTAGCAAATAATAATGATAAATATTATAAATATATGTGTTCTTAAATTATGTTAAACAAGAGTGATTTTGGCCATTGAATCATGTTTTGTCTCTTGCTTCATAATTACACTATTATTACTTCTAATTATAATTCTAATAATAATCATTATAGCTTCTTCAACAACAGAAATAATGTATGTAATGACATAACCTAATAATAATAATGATAATGATAATGATAATTCAAAAACAAAAAAAAAAAGAAAAAAGAAAAAGAAAAGAAAGAAAGAAAATAAGACAGTTAAAATATGTTGAAAACTTTTTGGAAAATTTAACTGTCTCATATTATTTAATTTTTTTCTTTTTAACAGTTTTCAAGATAATTGAAAAATGTTTATGAATTCGGTTTGTCTGACCGTCTGTCATTGCTCTAACTCACTTAAATGTACTCGGATTGCCATATAATTGATTTTTGTTATTGGGGATTACTATGGCATGTTTGGAATTGAAAATGAAGTGTGAACCATTTATGGTTATCTTACAGAGACACTTAAAAGTATTCCGTTTACATTGCGGTCAACGAGGAAAAATCGTTTCCAGTGCATTTTAACTGTTTCACTGTTTCAAACTTAATGAAATTGATATTCATCATTGACGTAGATGGCAACATGCTTTCTATAGAGAATAAAGTAAGCAGCAATTATAGTTCGTTTACAGGGACCCACAAATAATTACATTACATTATGGGCTATGGGGAAATTCGTTTTCAGTGCATTTTAATCATGTTACACTGCTCCAAACTTAATGATATGCATCACTGAAGTAGATGGAAACATGCTTTCTACAGAGTATAGAGTTAGCAGGAATTATAGTTCATTTACAGACACCCACAAATAATTCCATTACATTATTATTTATTGGGGGGGGGGGGAATCGTATGTACTGTATTTGAATAATGTTACACTATTTCAATGAAATTTATATACATTGCTGAGATTCACTACACATGTTTTCTATACATTATTGAGTGCGTAGAATTTATCGTTTATTTACGGAGACACTCAAAATAATTCGGTTACAGAACTGACTATTAGCCATAACTACTGGATGTGTGTTTTCAGCTGTGATATGCATTTTAAAACTTAAACATTTCTTAGTGTATTACGAGTAGTGTAGATCGTATACATGGCTGCACGAAATGATTCATAGACATTATCGGCTATGGACATTTTTATTATGTTGTTCTTTGTGTTTGTTTTTTAGATATCTTATTTCATTATATAAACAAAAATTAAATTTCTTAGCAATATTCTGATTGTGTCGGAAAGTGTTTCATAATATATCTCATGATGCATGATTTTTCGTTCTTTATTATTATTATTATTATTTACTAGGAAACTATTGTCACGAAGTAAAATTCAATGCATACGCATGTTATTTTTCACTAACATGCAAATTTAGGTTCTAAAGTAGTTCTGATCTTGCTATCAAATATCGTACAATATATAAAATACTATGGAATTTTTATTTATGATAAATTACATTTAAATAGTGTAATTTAAAATAAGAACTATTGACAGCTAAAAATCTATGTAAAAAATACTATTAATAAATTATATGACCACTTCTGTGTTAATAATGATTTTATTTAAATTAAATTAGGCTGCTATTTTCTCTAATAATCTCGAACCCTCTGTTTTTAAATTAAAGAGACTAGTTAAAAAGTTTTGAAGTTCTATGTCTGAAACAATATACTGTAAAAAGATACAAATGTTTTCAAAAATATATTACGAAATTTAATACACCAGTTCACGAAAATATAACATAACCTTCCCAAGTTACCCACAGTACCTTTACACCGCTTAAAAAAAAAAAAAAAAAAGAAAAGAAAAGAAAGAAAGAAAGGAAAAGAAAAGGGGGGGGGAGGGGTGCAAGTTTTGAAAATTTTTACATTTAGTATTTAAGTCTAAGTTTGCTTTATTTAAAATAGGTGGATTGAACTTTGTGCCGTTACATTAAAATAAATGATCAACGTAAAAATAGCACAAATAAAAATACATAAAACGGCAAACAGCTGTTTCGTAGCCCATAAAACTCCATCATCAGTGTCAAATTTAAAAGATTAAAAACTAATCCAAAAGTTTAAGCCATGTAATGTAGGTATACTTGAGTCTCTGCGCGCGACCAAGATAGAATGACCATTCCATCCTGACCAGGACATTCTATCTTGGTCGCGTGCGGAGACGCAGGCATTACATGGCTTAAACTTTTGGATCAGTTTTTAATCTTTTAAATGTGGCACTGATGATGGAGCTTTAGGGGCTCCGAAACAGCTGTTTGCCATTTTATATATTTTCATTTGTGCTATTTTTAAGTTGATAATATATTTTAATAAGTTTGTTTTACCCATATCTTTAAATATGTGTGACAAACTTGACATAGGTTTCTTTTTTTTTTTCCACCTTGAATAATTAACACAATCACATTCTTAATATATTGTATATTCTTAATATTTTAATTCATAACACAATCACAAATTTTACTAAAAGTACTGTATGTTAAAAGGATATCATATCGATTAAGCATAGACTTTTCAGTCATTTTTTTATGTATTATATTCTAACCAGACACCGTAGTTGATCAGAGGTAAGAAACCGTGAACATATTTTATTTTTATTTTTTTTGGATCTTCAGACATAAGCATACCATTCAAATCTTCGAAAATTATTCTTTACAAAAGGCACTGTAAGGTGTTGGTTTAAAGTCATGGACCTATAGACATTACTGAGACTTTTGTTCGGATTGGACGGAATTTTATGCAGGGTTAGCCAAGTGTTAAAAAGATTGTTAGACCGAACGCATCTATCTTCCTTTAATAAAGATGAAATTCAGTTGGGTAATAAAAGATAAGGTATTGCTGCCGATGTTATGGGGTTACTTAACACTTTTCAATGCTATTGAAATGGAGTTTTAACTTTGGTTCTGTCTGTTTATTCTCTAAAATTATTTCTTGGTTTATTATACTTCACAACGCAATTGAAAAGACACTTTATCTATTTATTCTTTAAATTATATTCTTTGAACGGGACTGAATAGTTATTTTGATTTTAGTCATGTGTCTGTTTATTATCTAATTTCTCTGATCTTGGATTATAAACACTTTTCAAAGCAGTTGAAAAAAAAAATATTATTTCTGTAATCTCTAAATTCTTTTCTTTCGTTATTAACGCACTTTTCAACAAATTTTTTTCTTTCTACCTTTTTGTCTTATTACACCTTCCAACACAATTTAAAAGGTATTTTGAGTTTGGTTTTGTCTGTTTATAATCTAAATTATATTATTGGAATGCGACTGAATATCTATTTTGATTTTGTTTTTTCACTAATTTCTATATTCTTGGATTATACACATTTCCCAAAGCGATTAAAAAAAATTATACTTTCTATAATCTCTAAATGCTATTCTTGTGTTATTAGCATTTTTCAACAAAACTGAAAAGGATTTTTCACTTCGCCTCTGTCCGTTTATTCTCTAAACTCTATTTTAGTGATTGTTTGTTTATTCTATAACTTCTACTTTTAGGATAACAATTTTCAATGCAATTGTAAAGAGATGTTTGACTTCCGCTCTTTATTTGATTTATTCTCTAAATTCTGCTCTTGGGTTATTTAATACTTTTCAGTGGAAATGAAAAGTTATTTTGAATTTGTTTCCTTGTCTGTTATGCCTCTCTAAATGATCTCTCTCTCTTCTTGGCTTATTAGACTTTCCAACACAATTTAAAAGTTATTTTGAGGTTTTTTTTGCCTGTTTATTCTTTATATGATATTCTTGGAACGCGAGTGAATAACTATTTTGATTTTGTTTATTTTCTATTCTTGGATTGTAAACACTTTATAAAGCAGTTGAAATAAAACTTTTATTCTTTATATAATCTCTAAACTCTATTCTTGCGTTATTAACACTTATCAACATAATAGAAAGGAATTTTCACTTTGCTATTGCCTGTTTATTTTCTAAACTCGATTCTAGGGATATTAAATTTTTTTTAGTGCAACCGAAAAGGAACTTTTTGATTTTTTTCCCTTTGTTTTTAAATTCTCTAAATTCTATTTTTTAGCTTAACAATTTTCAACGCATGAACAAAGATTTGTTTAACTTTGGTTCATTCTCTCAATTCTGTTCCTGGGTTATTTAACACTTTTCAGTAGAATTTAAAAGTTATTTAAATTTGTTTCCTACTCTCTTTTACCTCTAAATTATCTTCTTGGTTCGTAAATCAAAGAGTCAATTCAACTCACAGTAAAGCTCAGCAGTAAAACAGACGAAAACATAGAGTCAAATGTATTTTATCGTCGAAAACTCATATTTATACCAATGAGAAAATATCTTTCATACCCCTCCCCTGAACTTTAATGGATAAATTAGTTTACAATTTAATGTAGCAAGCCTTTTTTTAAAAAAAAATCTCGATTAATTAGGCAGTTTTTCTTATACAGGGTGTCCGAAAAGTCTGGAAACGGTCAAATAACTCGAGAAATACATCGGATTTAAAAACGGCAAAATGCATGTTCATTATTTTTGAAAAATCTATTTAGGGATATGAAAGTTGCCCCCTGGGGGGAAAGGGGGGCAACTTTGAAATCTTAAATGATGACCCCCATTTTTTATTGCAGATTCGGATTTTACGGGAAAAAATGCGTAAATTTTCTATTGAATATTTTCTTCGAAACATTGTGGATGTCGCTGTAATCGAGTGCAATGCTGTTTGATATCTCTAAATAGATTTTCCAAAACTATTGAACATGCATTTTTCCGTTTTTCAATACGATGTATATTTCTCGTATTATTCGGGCGTTTCCAGACATTGCAATGGTAACGATTCTCACAGCATTGCACTAGTGACTCTGAATGTAAAGAGACTGGACACTGGCGCGCCGGGAGATTTGGGAAATCCGCCATTTTAGTTACAACTTCAGCATTCATCACCATTATACGCTGTAAAGGATTTTTGGATAACTGTGCATAGAACTTTAAAAAAATATTACATCGCAGTGCAATACATTCAGCGTATTTGCACTTCATTTTAATTTCACACTATTTTGAAAAAAATAAATGTAGTTTTTGTAAGATTTTTATGTAAAAGGAATTTCAGCCTAAAAATAAACAACATTATTATTTTTTTCATCGCAGTGCAATACATTCAGCGTATTTGCACTTCATTTTAATTTCACACTATTTTGAAAAAAATAAATGTAGTTTTTGTAAGATTTTCATGTAAAAGGAATTTCAGCCTAAAAATAAACAACATTATTGTTTTTTTCATCGCAGTGCAATACATTCAGCGTATTTGCACTTCATTTTAATTTCACACTATTTTGAAAAAAATAAATGTAGTTTTTGTAAGATTTTCATGTAAAAGGAATTTCAGCCTAAAAACTAGTCGTTGGGGGCCACCGTAATACTTACCCATCATGGATATGCATAATGTAAAATATTAAAATAAAAATGTGTAAACTACTTATAAAATGCATTGCAATTCAAATAAAATCGTGGCTTGATGACGTCACAAACTTTAAATGCTCGATTACTGAATTGCTTGAAAGAGGTTTTTCCTTATAACTCCAAAAATAATAATCCTATTAACTAGCGGTTTATTGCATCTGATTAAGCGTCAAATTTCCAATTAAAATATATCTTTGAAGTGAAATTTGGATGAAATACAGGGTCATGAAAAATCGAAGAGTGTGGTAAATAGGATTCCAAATATCTCGGCAACTAATTATCCGATCGACTTCATGCTTTATTCAAAATTTATGTTTTTTTATTGTCTTTTATATTCATTTCTTAAAATAAACATTTTCGAAAAATTTTATATACCTTTCATCAGAACGAATATTTCGAGAGTCCGAAAAAAATTGTTCCGGTTAATCGAGGTTATTGAAATGAAATAGGCTTCTTCCCATTATTACATACTAAGTACATACCAAATTGCAAGTCTCTATCTCAATTTTTTCGGGAGATAGAGCGTTTACAGACACACAGACACACACACAGACACACACACAGACACACACACAGACACACACACAGACACACAGACGGACGGCAAAAATTTTTTTCTAAAAATATGTTTTTCGGAATCTCCAGTGTCTGAAACGTGTAAATCCGTCAAAAAAATTTTTTCGATTTTCAAAACGATTACAAGACTTACCCTATACTACGTATGATGGGTAAGTAATAAACAACATTATTATTTTTTTCATCGCAGTGCAATACATTCAGCGTATTTGCACTTCATTTTAATTTCACACTATTTTGAAAAAAATAAATGTAGTTTTTGTAAGATTTTTATGTAAAAGGAATTTCAGCCTAAAAATAAACAACATTATTATTTTTTTCCCACGATCCTTTGTTTATTATACATACCTAAGCAACAGTTATTATTAAAAAATAAATAGTATTGCATTGAAGATTTAAAGAATAAAGATTTAGCTTACGATATAACTCTCCTCCAAAAATATGCATTATTTAAGAAAAGCTTAAAACCTTCACTGAAGAGATTCCTATTTTACCTTCTAAATTAACTTTTAGCTACTGCAATCGTTTTATAAAATCTAAATATACAGATTCGATAAATATAATATTAGAATGCGTTATGTGCTATTGACGTTGAAATAAATTTTTAGAAGTATGATAATTAAATAGGGACTGTTGTTAATAAAAGCATGCCAGAAATATGATGGCTGAATAACGGGAATTTTATACATACATGAATATTGGATAGTTAAAAATTTATTTATTTATTTATTCAAAACATTATTGTTTTTATTTATTTTATTTAATAAATAAAGCAATAGAGTATTTTATATACGTAAAGAATCGATAGTTCAATTTAAATATTCGATTAATAATTATAATATCTATTGTTAAGAGAGAATCCAAAGCTCAATAAAGAGCCACAAATTCTACAAAGTACATTTTTGTATTTTTATATTACCGTTTAAGAGTATCAAAATTTATTATCCTCTTTCAAGACATGCATCTACTTCCGATCACATTCGAAATAACATAACTCTCTAGTTCATGCAAATAAAAATAATGCATTTAATAGAATTCTTTTTTACTAAAGAAAAAAAGTACATGTGTCTCTATGTTCTGCTTGTATTTTAGAAGCTATATAAAATGATTGAACCATGACTTTAATAGATCGAAGAATGTCAAAAGCTGGTGAAATTGTATTATGTTCAACGGCGATCCATTGAATTTGGACCTAAGATGGCGGACATTTCGTCAATGTCCAATCTCTCTCTTATGTAAGATCTCAACATTGCACTCGATTACAGCGCCATTTACAATGTTTCGAAGAAAATGTTCAATACAAAAGTTACGTATTTTTTCCCGTAGAATCCGAATCTGCAATAAAAAAATGGGGGTCATCATTTAAGATTTCAAAGTTGCCCCCTTTCCCCCCGGGGGGCAAAGGGGGGGGCAACTTTCTTATCCCTAAATAGATTTCTCAAAAATATTGAACATGCATTTTGCCGTTTTTCAATCCGATGTATATTTCTCGAGTTATTTGACCTTTTCCAGACTTTTCGGACACCCTGTATATCTCGAAATTCTGCACTTTAAGAGATTTCTGAAAGAAGCGGTTCAAATCTAATTACAAATATCATGTTATTAACAATGAATATATTATTAATGAAACATACTTATTAAATACAATATTAATGGTAATATAAACATAATATAAACATATTATTAAATTTAATATTAATGATAAAATAAACATAATATTAACATCTTATTAAACAAAATATTACCATATTATTATACAAAATATTACCATATTATTATATAAAAAATTTACACATTATTAAACATAACATTAAAGATAATCTAAAAATAATAATGACATATTATTAAACACAATATTATTGAAAATAAAAATTAAAAATTGTGCATAACTTCTATTAAACTGAAAAAAAAAGATTATTATTATTATTTATTTTTACTTACTGCTAAATATGTAAATATTTTGTAATAAAGTTGTGATTCTGATGAGAACAGCATCTAAGTCACTTCTTACAGGTCGCTAATGTCTGGTTGTTAATTTTCAACACTCAAGCACCTGAAAAAAAATTGTCCCGTTAAAACACATTTTATTTGGAAATAAAGAGCTTTTAAATTGCAAACCAATATTGATGTATTATTCGATTTTTTAGAACACTTTCCAACATAGTTGAAAAGTGCTTATGAATTCGGTTTGTCTGTCTGTCTGTCCGTGCACTAACACGCGCAAATATACTCAGATTACCATACAATTGATATATGTTAATGCGGTTTACTTTTGCGTGTTCTGTATTGAAAAGGAAGTATGTAGCGTTAATAGTTCGTTTACAAGGGCACTCAAAAGAATTCTGTTACATTACGGTCTATGGGGAAAAATCGATTGCACTGAATTTGAATGATTTTACACTATTTCTGACATATTGAAATTGATATATATATCCTTGAAGTGTACTATAAGAGGCTTTCTATAGAATATGGAGTGCATCGTTCATTTACAGGGACACACAAATGTATTCGGTTACAGTATTCGGTAAAGTATTCGGTTACAGTATTCGGTAAAGTATTCGGTCTATTAACAATAATTGCTACTCTCTAAAACCGACATTTTCAAAACTGAGCAAAAAATACTTAAATCTGAATTTGTGCATAGTCAAAATGGCTCCGAATCAAAATGACTCAAGTTTGAAACCTGTATATACTGATTTCTGAAAACATGCACACACTCAAGAATAAAACATCATGTGTTCCTATTTGATTATGAACATGTTTCAAAAATGAGTATGACTGACTTCTATGTGCTCATTTTTAAGTATATCCATGTTTCAAAAATGAGTTTGAACTGATCCTAATCATTTTTGAGTATATCCATGTTTCAAAAATGAGTATGAACTGACCTCTATGTGCTCAGTTTTGAGTATGTCCATGTTTCAAAAATGAGTATGGACCGACTTCTATGTGCTCATTTTTGAGTATGTCCATGTTTCAAAAATAAGTTTGAACTTACCCTAATTATTTTTGAGTATGTCCATGTTTCAAAAATGAGTTTGAACTTACCCTAATTATTTTTGAGTATGTCTATGTTTCAAAATGAGTTTGAACTTACCCTAATTATTTTTGAGTATGTTCATGTTTCAAAAAGGAGTATGAACTGAACTCTATGTGCTCAGTCTTGAGTATGACCATGTTTCAATATTCTGAGTATTTCTGTTATTTCAGACTTGAAAGCATTGGGTCGTCCTATTTGAAACAAAAAGTTTCATAACAAAATGAAAACATCGATTTACTCTGATTTGAAAGTGTCGTTTTTCTCAGTGTAGAAATGAATTTTTAGTTGTGGTACCCGATATTAAATTTAACTATTTTTTTTGCTAATTACTTGATGTGTATATATTCTATAGACGATTATACAGAGCAGCACAAAAGATCTCGAGTACTTTTTAGTTTATTCTCGGAAATTGCTGAAGGAGAATTTACAACTGAATTTACTCCAGCAATACTTTATGTGACCATAACGTACCAACAAACAAAACATTTAGTGGATCAAACAAATAAAGTATCAAAATTACTTGAAATTGCAGTTTTGGAATTGAAAAACATCTGGGTAACATACAGTGTTATATTTCAGATAGTAATTTATTAAAATGTGATTTCTGTTGTCGCATCTTAATAAATGCCAAATAATTAATATCATGTTCATGTTTAGTTATTTTTAAGAGAGTACCAGATTAACAGGAAAAATTTGAAAAAAGATTTCTACTTGAGTTTTTCATATTATTCATTTCCAAAAATAAATAATTGCCTTCAATAATTGAATATAATCGGATTGAAAAACGTTGGCTATTTATCACTATGATTCGATTTACCTGAAACAAAGACTTTGTACAAAGTTTAAACTTGGCATTGTGCCAAGCGCGCTTCGAAATGAAATCGCAAAGTTACAACGGCGCCTTGGTTCCTTTCCTTGATAGGTTTTTAATTAATATCTCAGCTAATTACCAACAACTTTTTTCGAAAATCATTATCAACAAACATTGGATGATTCTGCGTCGATGGGTACTTCAAGAGCCCCTCAACTCCCCCGCTTGTGTGTAAACGGAAAATGCAATTTTCTCAAAAACTAGGTGACCTAGGATAATAAATCGCCATAGTTTTCCTGCAACGTTTAAATTAATTCCTACTACACCTAATTTTTTTCATAATTTAGTTTCAGTAGATCTGAAGATAAAGGGGGGAGGCATATTTTTGCAGTACATTTTCAACGATATCCTTGAATAAATCATTTATTATAATACGAGCCAATCTTGTGTGTCTGTTTGTGTGGTTGTGAAAATTTTATCTTAAAAACGGCTCTAACGATTTAAACTAAATTTTGTATCTTACGGTTTTCGGGCTAAGGTTTCTTAAAAAAACAATTGGACTAGGTCACATGTTTGAGAAAATTCGATTAGCGGGTCATTTTGGGTTACCACGGGTCAGGGTAAAGTTTTTTATCTAAAATACGGCACAAATGATTTTCATTAAATTTTGTATTCTGCCATTTTGGATTACGAGAAAACAATTGGGCTAAGTCACATGTTCGAGAAAATTTGATTAGTGGGTCATTTTCGGTCATTATGGGTCAAGCTAATTATATCTTATAAACGGCTCTAACGATTTTGACTAAATTTTGTATTCTATTGTTTTGGATTACAAGAAGACCATTGGGCTAAATCACGTGTTTGAGAAAATTCAAGTAGCGGGTCATTTTGGGTCACTACGGAGTCAAGTTAATTTTATCTAAAAAATGGCTCAAACGATTTTGACTAAATTTTGTATACTACCATTTTGAATTATGAGACTACAATTAGGCTAAGTCACATGTTCTAGAAAATTCTATTAGTGGGTAATTTTTGGGTCCCTACGGGTCAAGTTAATTTTAGCTAAAAATCAGCTCTAACGATTTTGAATAAATTTTGTATCTTACCATTTTGCGGTACGAGAAGACCATTGGGCCTGTGACTTCTTTCTGTGGGGATACTTGAAAGACCAGGTGTACCGCCACATTCCAGAAACAATTGAACAACTGAAGCAGTACATCTCTTCTGCATGTGAAGCCATCCCGCCTGACACGTTTACAAAGGTTTCTGGTAATTTCGTTCAGAGACTACGCCATATTATTGCTGCGCATGGTGGATATGTGGAAAATATCGTGGTTTAGATTTTTCCAGACTGCAGCGCCATCTGTTGTTGAAAATTGTAACTATTTTCGAAAGTTTGTCTGCCTGAAAATTTACTGTTGTCCCAAGCATATTGCAACAAATGGTGTATTTCTATCGCTGCCCGTTTAGTTTTTATTGATTTTTCAAATATACCGGTCATTTTTGAAACACCCTGTAGTTTTAAGATTGATTGTTTCTGTAAATAATACTGTTTGAAAACAAAATGCTTTATAGCAATAATACAGCGGGAATCTATTGTTATATGGAGTTGAACACAAAGCTGATCTTAACCAAGCGTAGCTCGATCTTCCCCGCTGGTAATACCTAAAATAAAACAAATACATTTTTGAAATCCATGTTACGAGATCTTTCAAAAGATTCCCCCACACGATACATATTTTTTTTTCCCCAAGTAACTTAGTTAGTCCTCTTAAATTTTTTCTAAAAATATTTGTGAATGGCTAATCTATAAATATGTTCAAAGTTAGAACTTTCCAAGTTCCACAATAGTTTTCGAGAAAAACGGCAATGTGACAGACGGACAGACAGATACACGAGTAATCTTATAATGGCTCCGTTTTACTTTTTAAGTATGAAACCCTAAAAATTGGGCTAATATAGAATTAGGTTAATATTCATTAAGTTGATTTCAGTTTCTTCAATTTCTATAACAAATTGAATTTAGACAAACTCAGCAAGTCTAAATTAATATAATTTGTGGAGTTTCACTGTTGTTTGATTTATAACCTCAATCAATGCCGAAAATATTTTGGCGCGTGCCAACTTTGGCACTATTGTATTTGGTGACGACTATACCTTTGACGATCTTTGAAGTTTCCCTAATTGTAAGACTACTGATTCTATCTTTGACATTTATTTAAAATGTTTACAGGGAAATTTCTCGATATATATTATTATTATTATTATTATTATTATTATTATTATTATTATTAGTTCACGTTCTCATAAGAATGTATCCTATATTGTATATATATAATTTACCCAGAATTTTTTTTTTTTTTAATCAAAATAAGAAGATTTTTAACTTTCTTTCCTAATGCAATTGTTATGTTTTAAGTTATAAAAACTAGCAATGGAAAAAAAAAAGTCGATCGTAAGAAGTAATATTGTCTTTCAAGCGATAACTCTTTTATTGGATTAATATAAAATTCGAGATTTCCTATTATTAGGTTTTCATTCCCGTAAAAATAAATAAATATATATATATATGTCTTTTCAATCCTGGAAGTTGATTTTCTGCATTTCAACAATAATATGGAAAATCTTAATATTCATTTTAATTCATTGAAATTTTAATACTGCAGAATATCAAATCAATAGCAGCAATATCCCCCCCCCCCTTTCATTCTTTTTTTCTTTCTGTCTTTGTTTAAAGAGGCAGAGAGAGAGAGAGATTGTGACAGAGATAGAGAGAGAAGGGGAGATCTGATAAACTATTAATCAATACTTGTCTTGGATTATTATTATTATTTATTTATTATTATTATTAAATTTTTTATTACTCCTCAGGGAAAATGTGCTATGGTGTTTTGTGCCCCTTCTTTTTGAAATTTCGTCAATATAATTACATTAGCAAAAAATTAATGAATTTTTTTTATGACGGCTTTCTAAAACACGCCGCTTTTCTCAGTTTCTGGATAAACATTCGTGTCACGGGTTGCATTATTTCCAAATTCGTTATCTTCAGATCGTATATGCGACAGACGTTCAGTAAACGAAGTTCAATAAGACCCAAGGCAGCAAGCAAGCTATAGGTAGGTAGGCAACGGCAGATGGTAGGCGCACCTGGCCGGTATACCCGCGTTTGTTAAACCGAAGTCAGCAGTCGAGGAAGCAACAGAAGGAAGTCGAATTTATTTTTTTTGCTTCTCAATACTTCCCGGGATATTCGTTTGGCACGAGAACACAATAGTTAGTATTGTGTCTACCACACCTCCTGTACTGGTGTTTTAAGGAGGGGAGAGAAAAAAAGTCTTTTCAAGATAGATATACAATTATTATTAGATGACTCACGTGTTACCGCGTATATCTTTTTAATAGGGAGAGGGGGGGGGGGAAGTAAAGGAAGGATTGACATACTTATGCATACTAGGATTATATGTAAGGATGTGCATGATGCTACAGGAAGAAGTTGAAATCCGGACATATCGTGATAAGCTTACGAAATTCTAGAGCAGTTCAAAGAAAACTAAAACAATAATTAAAGTAAAATTAAAAAAAAAAAAGAAAGAAAGAAAAAAGAGAGAAAGAAAACAAAAAGAAAGGAACAATAAACAATTTGAATTATTTGAATTAATGACATATTTTATTTATCCGCTAATGTGATTAAGATTAATATACACTTTTTTAAATATTAAATTAACCTCATTCTAAATATACCGTATTTAAGGCTTGTCATCAGTCAGACCGAAAATCTTCCTCTCTAATATTAAATCTATGAGCTTTGAAGCCCCATGCTTTCATGCCAGCATACTTTTATCATGCAACTTTTTTTTTCCGGAAATTGAAAACAATGAGCAACTCTGTCACACTTAAAAAGAAAGGAGTCCCTATATATTAATCTGACATAATTAGTAATTAGTCTACATTCAATCAAATGACTGCATACAACTTTTGCTCCTTCAATTTTTCTGGAATTTTCATTTGATACGAGAATACAATAGTTAGTATTGTATCTATTACACCTCCAGTATAGCTGTTTTAAGGAGTGGGTGAGGGGGGGGGGGGGGGGTAAAAGAAGGATTGACATTCTTATGCATACTAGGATTATGTAAGAATGTGCATGATACTAAAGGAAGAAGTTAAAATTCAGATATGTCAGGATAAGTCTAGCATCGAGCTTACGAAGTTCTATCCGACTAGAGCAGTTCAAAGAAAACCAAAATAAGAATTAAAGCAGAGAAAAAAAAAGAACAAAACAGAAAAGAAAAAGAAAAAACGGAATTATTGATAGAATTTATTTATCCCCTACTGTGATTAAGATTAATGCATACTTTTTAAATTTAAATTATCTTCACACTAAAGTCTTAGTTTTTAATACATTGGCTTTATATTTTCAAACTTCCTGACCTTGCTTATATGCTTACACGCTGTAAAATAAAACTAGTCGTTAGGGGCCACCGTAATACTTACCCATCATGGATATGCATACTATAAAATATGAAAATAAAATATGTGTCAAATATTTATAAAATGCATTGCAATTCGAATAAAATCATGGCTTGATGACGTCCTATTACTCTATTACTGAACTTCCTAAAAGAAACATCCTTATAACTCCAAAATTGATAATCATATTAACTAAGAGTTTACTGCGTCTCATTTCCAATTAAAATATATCTTTGAATTGAAATTTGAATAAAATACAGGGTCGTGAAAAATAGAAGAGTGTGGAAAATAGGATTACAAATATCTCGGCAACTTATTATCCGATCGACTTCATTCTTTATGCAAAATTTATGTTTTTTTAATTGTCGTTTATATTCACTCCCTAAAATAAACGATTTCGAAAATTTTTATGTACCTTTTATCAGAACGAATATTTCGAGAGTCCGAAAAAATAGCTCCGGATAATCGAGGTTACTGAAATTGAATAAGCTTGTTCCCATTATTACATACTAAATACAGACCAAATTTCAAGTCTTTATCTCAATTTGTTCGGGAGATAGAGCGTTTACAGACACACACACACAGAGACAGACGGACGGCAATTTTTTTTTTTTCTAAAAATATGTTTTTCGGAATCTCCAGTGGCTGAAACGTGTAAATCTGTCCAAAAAAATGTTTTCGATTTTCAAAACAATTACAAGACTTACCCTATACTACGTATGATGGGTAAGTCATATAATGTAACTTCTTCTGAGTTACGAAACGATTCCGAAAAGAGTTTCTTAATCTTTAGAAACCTCAAAAACCAACAGCGTTTCGATATTTAAAGAAGCATTCATAAAAGCAAAGTTGTTTTTGCTGCTCGTATATTTCGGAGACGTTTCCGAGAGAATTTTGCAATGCATTAATGAGTTTTCTCAAACCAGAATACAGGGGTTTTTTTCGGATACTATCCAGTGCCATGTAAACATTTTCAGCTGTGTAACTTCATTTATACATGTAAGAGTAACAAAATAGTATTAATTTCAGTGTTAATGTTAATGGTGTTAATTTAGCATGTTTGTATGTTAAACATGTTTGATGACCACAAAAATGTTTACCCGAGAATGGATAGCATTCGAAAAGACCTATATTCCCGATTGAGAAAACTGATTAATACATTGTACAAAACTACTCGGAAACGTTTACGAAAATCAATGGTAGCAAAAGAAAGTTTGATTTTATAAATGCTTCTTTAAATCTTGAAAACATTTTGGTTTCTGAGGTTTCTAAAGATAAAGAATGCTTTTCGGAATCGTGGGTAACACGAAAGAGGTTATTGTATATTTTTGATCGTGGTTATATTTTCGTAGACAAAAAAAAATGTCTTTTTTACAGCGCATATGTATACATCTTACACACTTAACATCCATCTTATATACTTACGTAGTTATATAATACATACATGCAACAATTTCCAATACTAAGATGTAACAATCCTTTTCTAACAAATTAAAGTAATATTGACTAATGAAGAATTTTCCATAATCCCGATTCAACTAAAACTTAAATCTATTAGCTTGATGCAAAAGTTGATAACTATTAATTTTTATTTGAAATAAAAAGCATAAAGAAAAAAATGAAATAGATTCTCCTCCACAACATGGTTCACCGTGGTTTCTTCCGTGATCGGGGTGTTTTTTATCATGCATTTTTTTTTTTTTTTTTTTTTTTGCTACTAATGAAAATAATGAGCAATTTTGTCGCTTTAAAAGAAAGGACGCTGCCTTATTCTGACATTATATAACTTTTGATTGTATCATAATTAGAAAACAGTCTACAGTCAATCAAATACTTGCATACTTTTTTGTTTAACCTTTTTTTTTCTGGAATTTTCGATTGACACGAGACTACAGCAGTTAGTATTGTATCTTACCATACCTCCCGTACTGCAGTTTTAAGGAGAAGTAAGAGAGAAAAAAGTCCTTCCGGCATGTACCGGGAGGAAAAGGTAGCTTTCATAGTCCATTTTTTAAAAAATTCAGCTCATTTTACACAAACACGCGAAGCTAAATTTCTTGGAACCCAATTATACAAGATTGAATCCTGGTTTTCGTTAATACTGAATTTGAATTTGAATTTCAGCATGAGGGTAACAGCATAACAAAAATCAGATTGTTTAAAAATGTCAGCCACCCTAGAATTTCAAACTGCCACATCTCTGTCATTTTTTAAGATAAAGCCAAAACAAAAAATGTTCCGGAATCCTTGTATCACGATCTAACACTTAACAGAAACAGCTTTTTCAATTTATAATTTTTATACATATTTTTACATTTTTAAAAATATTAAAACTATTTAACTTGCCGTCATTTTGAAACAAGATGGCACATGAAGCTGGCCAACGAACTCGGGCGAGACCTTGGTATGTTCTGCACACATGATCAGTCACATCCAAATCGGTTCAAAAATTAAGAGAGTTACAGCATGACATATGTCAGATATATATAGTATATAAATCAACATTTGAACGAAGGGTAGTTTGGGGGTTTGGGGGGTTATGATCGGTGAAAATATACCAAAATTTTTTGGAATTGCTTTCCTCCGAACGGCTGCAATAGGTAGCTTTTTGTAATGATAGCTACCTAAAAAAAGTTATTTCAAGGTATAATATATATATATATGCAATTATTATTAGATGACTCACGTGTATAACGCACATTTTTTTAATCAGCGAAAAAGGGGGGGGGGGGGTGTCAAGGAATGATTGACATACTTATGCGTGCCAGAATTTAGTAAGGATGTGCATGATATTGCATCAAAAAATGGAATCCGGAGATGGCATGATAAGTCTCGACAGTAGGTTAGCGAAATTTAAAATTTTATCCTTCCTTATTAGTATTTTTAATTTAAAGTAATTAAGATTAGTAGTTACTTTTAACTTTTAAATATTCTTCATGCTGGATATTGCATGCTTACATGCATTGTTCTCATATTTATATGAAACGTTTCTTTATTTACGTGCTTACATACATGCATCTTGCACACTTATATCCACTTTACATACTATGGGAGAAAGTAAATCTTCTCAATTTTCTTAAAATTTGAAGATTTTTCTTTTTATTAAAAAGTCTACTCTTATAGAGAATTAAAAAAAAAACGATTTAATACTGCTTTTCTAAAAATTGAAATTTTCATTGTAAAAATTCTCAAAATGTATTTAATATTTTTTTCAAAAAGTTTGAATTTTCATTTAAAAAAAAAATAAAAAAAATAAAAAAATCTAAGATTTCAGAGAAAGTAAGTGCGTGTAATATTCATTTACTAGGGTTTTGAACTTTTATTGTAATATTGATAAAGTAAATCCATTCAATATTTTTTTTCTTAAAATCTGAAAAACTCATTTATTATTTTAAAAAAAATTAAGCTGGCAAAGAATACAAATAAATTTTATACTGATTTTCTATTTTTTTTTAAAAAATCTCAAATTACATAGATGTCTACAATATTGTTTTTCTAGAAAATCAAATATCCGTTTTAAGAAAAGAAAATCCCAGATTGTAGAGAAAGTAAATAAATCCAATTTTGATATCCTAAAAAAATTTATTTTTATTTTAATGTCTCATAACATGGTGAAAATAAATCGATTATTTAGAATTTTTTTTCTTTTGCTGAAATTGTCTGAGATTTTGCGTAATATATATCAATTTAATACTGCTGTTCTGATTTTATTGTTTAACTTTTGTATTAAATTACTGTCTACAATGTTTGTTTTACTACAAATTTTAATTTTCAGGAACAAATATATATATAATTGATGTGAATGAAATATTTTATCCATTCTTTACGGGGTTTTTTATTTCCAATTTTATTATTTCAAATTTTATCTATTCTTTACGGGTTTTTTATTTCCAATTTTATTATTTCCAATTTTAATATTTCCAATTGTTTTCTGGTAATAATTCAGTATACCTGGGTGATTCTACTGATCTTAGCATATATGCCAGTAGAATTATGAAATACTGAATTATTTTTTAAAACACATGTGGGTACATCCAGGCTGATGATTATATCTACATGTGTTTTTCATATCCAATTCTGATATAGTTCTCTTGTCCAATTTTCCATTGTATGTGGTTCATATTTCATTTCTTAATCCATTTGTATTCACTTGATAGCAACTCCAAATTATTATTTATTTATTTTATTTTTTTTCTCTCTCTCTCTCTCTCTCTTTTTAAATTTTCTTCATGATTTCAGTATTTTTGGCCAATTACCATTGAAGCACAAGCTATGGTAATATTATGTTTGCACTTGTTAATCTATTAACTATGTGCTATTCTGTCGACACATTATCATTAATTATCTCTTTGGAGATTTAAGTAGAATGATACAAGAACTTGATATGTTTTTTTGAAATTCAAAGATATTATAACTAATATTATAACTATATATATATATATATATATATATATACATATATATATATAAGAATTTACAAAGTAAATAGGTATGTGATTTGATACTCAACAAATTTGAATTTTTATTATAATAATCCGTCAAGTGCGAGTTTCACTCACGTACAAAGGGTTCCGTACAGTAAATTTATTAATTAATGCAATAAATTGATTAATTAACTGCAATATTACAAAAGATCGTTGCCAAAACAATAATAGGACTTTGTAAAAAAACTATACAACAGGGTTGGGTATAGCTATATGTACTAGCAAAGTATAGATGGATGTACCATGAACGTTCAGTGAGATATGAAGCCTCGCCTTTACCTAAAACAAAGACCTTATGCAAAGTTTAAACTTGGCATTGGGCCAAGCGCGCTTCGAAAGGAAGTCACAAAGTTGCATAAGTAGCCTAGGATAATCGCTATGGTTTTCCTGCAAAGTTTAAATAAACTCCTACTGCATCTAATTTTGTTATAATTTTAGTTTCAGTATAGATTCGGAAATAGGGGTGAGGTACATGTTTTTGCAGTACATTTTCAACGATATCTCTGAAAATATAGTTCCTAAAATTAAAACAAATATACTTTTGATATTGTGTTAAGAGATCTTTTGAACGATATACCACACGATATTTTTTTTTTTCCCCAAGTAAGTTAATTAGTCCTCCTAAATGTTTTATAAAAATATTTGTGAATCAATAATAATCATAAATATGTGGATCAATAGCCTTTATAATGCTGCCAAGTTTGAACTTTCCACGTTCCATAATTTTCGAGAAAAACGTCTGCGACAGACGGACAGACAGACATGCGAGTAATCTTATAATGGTTCCATTTTTACTTACCCATCATACGTAGTATAGGGTAAGTCTTGTAATCGTTTTGAAAATCGAAAAATTTTTTTTTGACGGATTTACACGTTTCAGACACTGGAGATTCCGAAAAACATATTTTTAGAGGAAAAAAAAAATGCCGTCCGTCTGTGTGTCTGTATGTCTGTGTGTCTATGTGCCTGCAAACGCTCTATCTTCCGAAAAAATTGAGATAGAGACTTGCAATTTGGTATGTACTTAGTATGTAATAATGGGAAGGGGAAGAAGCCTATTTCATTTCAATAACCTCGATTAACCGGAACAATTTTTTTCGGACTCTCGAAATATTCGTTCTGATAAAAGGTATATAAAAATTTTCGAAAGTGGTTATTTTAAGAAATGAATATAAAAGACAATAAAAAAACAAATTTTGCATAAAGCATGGAGTCGATCGGATAATGAGTTGCCGAGATATTTGTAATCCTATTTTCCACACTCTTCGATTTTTCATGACCCTGTATTTCATCCAAATTTCACTTTAAAGATATATTTTAATTGGAAATTTGACGCTTAATCACATGCAATAAACCGCTAGTTAATAGGATTATTATTTTTGGAGTTATAAGGAAAAACCTCTTTCAAGCAATTCAGTAATCGAGCCTTTAAAGTTTATGACGTCATCAAGCAACTATTTTATTTGAATTACAATGCATTTTATAAGTAGTTTACACATTTTTATTTTAATATTTTACATTATGCATATCCATGATGGGTAAGTATTACGGTGGCCCCCAACGACTAGTTACTTTTTTAAGTACGGAACCCTAAAAAAGTCTCATATTATTATAAGAAAAGTAAATCAATTCAATATTTTGCATTGTTATCACTTATTTAAAAAAAGTCTAAGAATTCAGTGTTGGTGTTGTTTATTACGGACGATTATCTGCGCGAGGTATATAGGCCGAGGAAAGGGGGGGAGGGGTGTTCGAAGATTTCAGATAATATAAATCAATTGAATACTACTTTTTCTAAAGATTTGATTTTTTTATTGTTATTGATTCTCTAAAAATAAATAAATAAGTAAATAAATAATTTCCATGTAAGGAAACAAAATGTCAGCTTCAATAGAAAATAAATGGGTACATTGTAAAAATGTCATATATTATAAGGAAATTAAATGGACTAAATATTTTGAACTTTATGTGTTATTAATATAATTAGATAATATAAATCGATTTAATAATGCTTATGTATATATATAATAATGAAATGTTATTGTAAAAAATCTCACATTATGGGAAAACCTAATGATTTCAAGCGTGTTTTACAAGAGTGACTTTTTGTTTTTGTAAAAATGTATGAGCTTGAATAGAGTAAAAATCTATTTGATATTGGCAATATTGGTGTTAAAAAAAATAATAAATGAACAGAGCTAGAATAGATAGATTAGAATAGATTAGCTTGAATAGAGTAAAAATCCATTTAATATTGCTTTAAAAACAAAATTGTGAAAAAAAAATCAATTAAATAAATGGCTAACAATATAGTTTTTCTAAATATTTGAATTTTCGTTTAAAAATTTTTTTAAAAAATCAGTTTCTAGAGAAATTAAGGGTGTGGAGTACTGATTTTCTAAAAAAAATAATATTTGTATTGTAAAAATATCTCATGTTATGGGGAAAGCAAATCGATCTACTGTTGTTTTTCTAATAATAATAATAATAATAATAATAATAATTTTTGTCTTTTATCAAATAGTTTAAGCTAGTCGAAAATAAAATTTGATTTCATACTTCTTTTATGAATTTTCATTGTAAAAAATGTATCAAATTGTAAGGAAAGTAAATCGACGTAATATAATTTTTCTTAAATCCTGAACTTTGATTGCAAAAATGTATCAAACGGGGGAGAAAGTAAGTAAACAAAATTGTTGTTTGTCTTTAAATTTGAATTTTGATTATGAAAAATTATCAAATTGTAGAGAAAGGGAATTGAAATAACATTGTTTTTAATAAAACATGAATTATTATTATATTTATTTATTTATTTTATTTTATTTATTTATTTATTTTGAAAAGTCTAAATTATAATGCATTGGACTGAAGAGAAAGTTTTTAATTTGCAATTTATTTTCTTTTCATAAATATTCTAAAACATTAATATATGTAGAAAAATTAATAAAATAAAGGAAGCAATCTAATCTGGATCAGTGACTTCATCGCCTCTTATACGTGTCTCTGTTACTTTTATTATTTAGTTGCTGATACCATCAATTTTTGATAAATAATTTTTATATACAAAATAGTACTTGAAATTTTAATCTGCAATTTGTGGTGTGTGATCGATATTTCGCAGCTGTCCCCATGTTTGATCTTTAAACAGTTTCTATCTATCTTTTTTTTTTTTTTTTTTTTTTTTGATTATTTATAAGTAAAAGAGAGAAAAAATATATATTCATTCGATTTAAACTCGGGTGAAAGTTCTATTAAGTATTCAGTATTCACACATAGAAATGCGAAATTTCCAGCCACGCGTAAATAAGAACTATTAAATGAACTGTGAACAACTTCATATATTCCCCAGTGGCGTAATTACAGGGAGGCTGGGGTTACAATAGCTACGGGCCCTGAGGCTAGAGGTTTCCCCGGGGTCAGGCCAATTTTCTTTCTTTACACTCGCTCTGGGCCGTGTTGGGCTGGCGATATTTATTTTTTATTTGCGGTTCGGATTCGGGTCATGTTGACTTTAACTGGGATTTGACTCTTTCGAGTCGGGTTCGGGTTGACCCGATTTTGCAAAAAAGTCTATACTATTTTGTCAGATGAAATTTATATTTGAATAACAATGGGTCCCCCATATGTTCATTTTTCAACAGAAAAGATTAAATTGATATTAGAGCTGTAATTGTAGACTGCGTTTTCCTAATTACATTAAAATATGGATTAATTTTCTTCCATTTCGGGTTTGGATTGAAAAGTGTCAAGTTCGGGTTGACTTTAAATAGAATTTTTGAGTTCGGGTCGGGTATAAACCGGCCCACACAGGACTCTTGTTTTGGTTTACTTTTTTTTCTGCAGATTTAGGCTGAACCAGACTTGGACTCCATTCTTTCCGGGCCGTGCATGGATACCATTTTTGTTTTTCTTTTCTTTTCTGTTTTGTTTTCTTTTGTTTCCTAAAAATAATACTGATGTGGTATATTTATTTAACGGATTATTTAGAAATTAACTTTAGTTTAATAAATTACTGATAAGCATTTTTTTTTATTCTGACTTTTTTCTGTATAGAAATTTAAAATTTTAATTTCCTTTAACTATCGTGTTCTTCATTTTGAACTTTTATTATTATTATTATTATTTCTTTATTTCTTATCTTTTTCTTTTCTATTTTCTTTAATTTTTCTTTGACGAGTTTTAATTTGAATGTAATTGTCATTATGATTCCATGGCTTGGGGATACATAATTTGGAAAACGTTGATGTTTAAATTTTTTGCATAAATATGCAGGATTTTATGCAACTTTCATTATTTCATTAGCGAATGAAATTAACTTTAGTTTAATAAATTACTGATAAGCATTTTTTTTTATTCTGACTATTTTCTGTATAGAAATTTAAAATTTTAATTTCCTTTAACTATCGTGTTCTTCATTTTGAACTGGTTTTTTTTTTCTTTATTTCTTATCTTTTTCTTTTCTTTTTTCTTTTTTTTTTCTTTGGCGAGTTTTAATTTGAATATAATTGTCATTATGATTCCATGGCTTGGGGATATATAATTTGGAAAACGTTGATGTTTAAATTTTTTGCATAAATATGCAGGATTTTATGCAAATTTCATTATTTCATTAGCGAATGAAATTAACTTTAGTTTAATAAATTACTGATAAGCATTTTTTTTTTTATTCTGACTATTTTCTGTATAGAAATTTAAAATTTTAATTTCCTTTAATTATCGTGTTCTTCATTTTGAACTGCTTTTTTTCTTTTTTTCTTTTCTTTTTCTTTTCTTTTTTCTTTTTTCTTTTTATTTGACGAGTTTTAATTTGAATGTAATTGTCATTATGATTCCATGGCTTGGGGATATATAATTTGGAAAACGTCGATGTTTAAAATTTTGCATAAATATGCATGCAGTTTACTTTTTTACAGGAATTTTAATTGTAGTATAATATTTGTTTAAAAAAAAAATAGATATTTGATTTTACCGGGTCGGCTTTATTTCATTCCTTTTTGCATAGGTCAAGATGACTATTTCGTTCGGGCCCAACTTGTAAATTTTGGCCCATACAGACCAGAGTCTCTAATGGGGCATGCGTGCTGGCATATTATGATAAAATTCAAATTTACTAAAATATGTCAAAGCGTATAATTTGGAAAACACTGACCTTTAAAATTTGTGCATAAATATGCATGTAATAAATATCTAAAGGAATTTTAATTACGTAGGACATTGTTAATTAAGAAATATCGGCATTTTTTTAAACATAGAAATTTAATTGGACCATGCCAGGTCGGGCTTGATTTCATTGAATTTTACATAAACCAGGATGGCTTTCGGTTGAGCCGAGTTTGTAAATTTTGGCCCATACAGGCCTGAGGCTCAGATGATGGGTATTGGATGGGTTCAGCAATGGGTATTGGAATGTTAACGAGATAAATACAGTAACAATGTCAAAAAGTAACCCGTGTATAACGGAATTTTTCTTTAAGCAGAAAGTTTTCAGGACCCCGACGAAAATAATTCAATACAATTATAATATCTGCTAAGTCATCTACTTTCCTACAATAATTTTTTTCTCCGAACGCATTTAATTCTGTTTTAATAGATTTTACTGCATTATAGAATTACAATATCTCCTAACTCAGTTACTTGCCTATAAGAAAATTATTCTCCGAACCCTTTTAATTCTGTTTTAACTGACTTTACTGCATTATAGAATTATAATATCTGCTAAGTCAGCTACTTGCCTATGCCTATAAGAAAATTTATCTCCGAAAACTTTTAATTCTGTTTTAACAGATTTTACTGCATTATAGAATTATAATATCTGCTAATAACTTGCCAATAAGAAAATTTGTTACTCATTATAGAATTATAATAACTGCTAAATCAGCTACTTGCCTATAAGAAAATTTTTCTCCGAACACTTTTAATTATGATTTTCAACAGATTTTACTGCATTATAGAATTATAATATCTGCTAAGTCAGCAACTTGCGTATAATAAAATTTCTCTTTGAACTCTTTTAATTTTGTTCTAACACAATTTACTGTATTATGAATTTGTTGTTTTCAGAGATTAAAAAGATTAGAAACTACGCGAAACTTCATTGCAGCAAAATGCTAATGGAAATTATAAACACAATCCAAGTATACATTACATATACAATAAAACCTGTTAAAAACGGAAACACAAGGGTCAGAAAAAAAAATCCATTTTATAGATAGGTTTCCGTCTTAGCTGGTAAAATTGTATGGTATTCATTCGTCAGTACTATGAATTTTTTTTTTGCTTAAGACAAGATTTCGTTATATGCAAGTTCTATTTTCACAGGTTAGATTCTTGCATCGCATCGAGTAATCCGATTTTGCCCGAACACGACCTGATCCATAGGTCGGTTTCGACTAAGACTGGCACTAAACTTTTTTGCTATGGGTCGGATAGTTTGAATGGCTGAAATTTTTTTATTCCTGCTGACCGAAGTTGTCGTCGCTCACAATCGATGCACTTATTGTTGTAAATGATGCAGCTTTCGTGCAACTATCTGCCACAAGTTATAAATCCAGTCAGTGCTCGAAGTTGTCTCCTGGTACAGTTCCAGACATTCAGTGCGCTCATCCTCATTACCCAGAATTTTTTAGAAAATTAATTTATTGTCAGATTTAGTTTCGATAATTATGTGTTTTTAAAAAATTACTTTAAAATTGAATCATTCATATGTTTTACATGTAATTTGCAATTTATGCAAATTTACCAATAAGCTGAAATGTGTTTACACTGATAAGTGAACTGTGTTTACACTGATTACACTTATGAACTGATAAACTCTGTTTGCAATACTTTAAACTAGACGCTCGAAACAATCAACGTACACATTGAAGTACACCCTGCACTACCGCTGTTGTACAAGTACCTGGAGTTGCTGTGTGCTCACTCTACTCCTTCCCTACCACCCTGTTTGTGCGCAATCTCTCCGACCGCGCCATCTCTCCTGGCTTTACCTTATACTCTAATCTATCAAAAGAAAGTCCAGAATATTGTTTCAAATTAAAAAAAAAAAGAAAAAGAAAAAAAGCAGGTTTATTTGAATTTTAAATTACAAATTTCAAATATATTTGTATGTGAATAAATATAATTATCTGTTTGTTTATTTATTTATTTATTTATTTGCAAATTTGACATTAGGAGATACGACTATTATAGACTATTTGGTTTTATGTGGGTATCTCTTTTTCTGTCCTCACCTAACTCATCAGTTTCCCACGAGAAGTTTGACTCGTAGCTCTTAATCTGTGACGACGCGACGTCTCTAATTAAAAATTTGAAATAATCTAATTGAAATTCGAAAAAAAAAATCACAGTTAGCTTATTTCGTGTTTATGTGCTCCATTAAAAAAAACCACTGACTATAGGCACATTTGTTCTAAAATCTTGTCCTTACTTCGATTCTGTTTTCCATCGGCACCCGTGGACAAACGCAGTTTCAACTATTTTTCGTGTTGTTTTAAGCAAATGGCCAGCTCGAAAATGCAAAATTATCATATAGACGTGTGATATAGGCATTAATAATTAATAATTATTAACATAAAATAATTATGACTATTTTACGTTACGAAAATTATGCATATGAGCGAGTTTATCGTTAAAAAACAATACCGTTATGCTCAGATTTATTTGCTTATCAACAATAAATAAGTTTTATTTTGCAAATTTTACAAAAAAAAAAAAAAAAAAAAAAAAAGAAAAAAAAAAAAAAAGAAAAAAAAAATACACTGTAAAACTTGCGAAAACGGAACCTGCTTATAAAGGAATCTTGTCTTAAACAGAAATATATCATGGTCCCAACGGAAGGCACAATTCTAAAAATTTTGAGCTGTGATGAACCAACTTTTGGTGCTGCAGCAGCTGCAACAAAAAAAAGGTGAAATCTTGTTCCAACATTTGGAGCTCAGGTTGAACCATTAGTTGAATGGGATTTCATCATCTTATATTTTGTGATTAATGGTTATGGTTTGTGCATAAGGACTTCCAAAAGCAAAAGACAAGCAAAATTTGTCATCGCTATTGTGTATTGAGCTTTAACTGAATCGGATTCAAAAGAAAATTTGGCGCTTAGATACATTAGACCATTTTAAGATCGATTGAACCAACTTTTGGTGCTATATCAGCTGCAACCAAACGAAGGTGAAATCTCGTTCCAACATTTGGAGCTCAGGTTAAACCATAGCTGAATGAGATTTCACTATCTTATAGTTGCAGTTACTGCAGAATAAAAATTTGGTTCAACACAGCAGGAAATTTTTAAGTGATATCATTCAATCCCACTTTTTCAGACGGAAAACTGCTTAAACTATAGCGGACATTTCCTCCGGTTCAATACTATTTCATACAAGTTATAATTTACCGAGTGAAAAAGTGTCTAGGCTAGGATTTGAACCAGGTACCTTTAAGATGTTATTTTCCAAACAGGGCGAAAAAGTCCGGACCATTATTCGAACCAGGAATCTCTTGGCTGAAGCTGACAATGCTCTACCAACTGAGTAATCCTGGACGTATATGGCGAAACTAATTCATCCAATTAACCTTCGCCCGGGATTGCTCAGTTGGTAGAGCATTGGTAGCTTTAGTCAAGAGATCCCTGAGAATCTTGTCCCGAACTTTTTCGGCCTGTTGGGAAAATTACATCTCATATGATTTCCTTACCAATTTGAATAATTGTGTCAAAATTAATCTAGTGCTAGTACTTTTCGTTTCAGCTGCAAACGCTCTGCCAAGTGAGCTATCGCTGCAAATGCTCTTCAATTGAGCTAGCCAGATAATTCAGTTGGCAGAGTGTTGGCAGCTTAACCCAAAGTTTCCTTGTTCAAATCCTGGTCTAATCACTTTTTCACTCAGTTGGTAAATCACAACTTGCATGATTTATTTACCAATGAGAATAATTGTGTCAAAATTAATCTAGTGCAGGTACCTTTGATTTCAGCTGCAAACGCTCTGCCAATTGAGCTATTGCTGAAAACGCTCTGCCAACTTAACTAACCAGATAAATCAGTTGGCAGAGCGTTGCAAGCTTAACCCAAAGGTTCCTCGTTCAAATCCTGGTCTAAACACTTTTTCACTCAGTTGGTAAATCACAAATTGTATGATTTATTTACCAATTAGAATAATTTTGAGTTAAATTAATAACGTTTCATTACTATTTAATCTTAGTAAGGTTTTACTGTATACATTTTAAAATATAAATTATTTCTTAATAACATTAAAGGTCGTTGAGAAAAATACTATTAATAATACAATACTTAAAGTATATAAGATAAGTTCGTCATGCATTAATTTAAATAAAATTGACCTCTCGGATCAACGTACCTTCAGAATTATTTGACCCTCTGCTTCATCTTTTTCTGAAAAAATGTCAACCATTTCCCTATTTTTAGACTATTAACTCACCTTTATTCTAAGGGTAAAATCCAACTGTAGAACCTCTCGAATACTACAGAAATCTATCAAGGCATTCCCCATTGTTCTATTGTTTGAAGGCTAAAATAACTTCTGTTAGTACATGAGGCATTTGTATCTATATAGAGTGGGCCATCTGATGAAAATAAGTTATTCTTATACCACACTGTCTCACTTGAAGACAATGAAAATTATCGGTAGGTAAATAGAGTCAAAATTCGGGTTTTACCGTTTCTGCGGAAAATGGTGCTTTATTTAAATTGTTTTCGTAAAAATTTATCGGTGGTCATTACGAATTGACCTAAAAGAGATGATACACGCTGGTTCTAACAAGGAAGGTCTCCGTAACTCAGAAAATTTTGAAAAAAGTACAGAATACTCTTCTCCTGAAGCAATATATGTTTATAAAAAAAAATTGCTGCGGAACCTCGCTATAGCGTCCGTAAAAAAAATAATAAAAATTTCATTTTTTTGGCGATTTATTGTCGGTTGGTGACACAATATAATTTCCAAAAATACGCTTTTATGATAAATACTCTTTAAGGAAAAACTTTTTCTACTTTTCATATTGAACTAGTTTATGTAACTTTAAGGGGTCTCAGGACTCTTAAACCTACAAAATTTTCGAATTTTTAATTTTTTTATACATTAAACTCCTATCTTTTCTGAACATTTTAGTGTAAATGTTTTCTTGAAATTCCCATTAGAACAGACGTTATGGCTTTAAGAATTATACCCACCCAAAGCTGAAGCATACTCAAAGCTGAAGCAAAACATCATTTTTCTCAAAATGATGTTTTGGCGCATAACGCGCATTATATCTCAAAAACCTATTAATATTTTTTCAAGAAATTTTCCAAAAATATGTGTCATGTTAGTTTATATAAATTGAACCTAAAACTTTATTTTTATTATAAAAAAAAATATATTTTTTAAGTGGCTATAATGTTGAAAATTTAAAAAATTTGTATTGGCTCAATACAACTTTGCATTAAAAATATAAAAATGCTTTAAATACAAATTTATTTAGGTTCAGTGTAATTATTATTCAGTGTATAATATGAAGTATAATTAGTCTCCAAAATTTTTATTCTAGATTCAAAAATTATTTTGTAATCGCGCGCGTAAGCTGTCATGTCAATTTTCTGCTCGACAAATGTCTGACAGTTTGAAGCCCCATATAAATATTAATTCTGCATCTTGTAACTTTTTAAATATGTGAAATGAAAGAACACGCTTATATCTTTTCCTCCCAATAAAAATTGTGCTTTTAAATTATATACATTTGAAGATATTAAATGTTAAAAATGGTCATTTTTTTTCTTTTTTTTTTCAATTTTAAGAGTCCCGAGACCCCTTAACTTAAATAAATACACTTTTATAACTAGTTTTTTTTTTCATATGTATTTATTTATATATACAAGGAAAATTAATCTTCGTATTATACGGTTTGAGAATAAAACTCAGATTGATTAAAATTGTTTCAAGCTCAAAATTAAGATCAGATTCTGAGCAACTGTCAATTCGGCTTGTTAGTATAGGAGACAAAGGAACGGTATTGTTGCTATGGAAACAACGACTTATTCAATATCAAAATTTAGAGAGACATGATTCTTAATCAGGCTGTTACTTTTAAAATACACACACTTAAAACTTATCCAACCGGTGATACCGTGTAAAATTAAGTAACTGCATCATGACGGAACTTACATATATTATATAAACTTATCGAAATAATAATAAACTATTTCATCGTTTAAGTTTGAATTTCTTAAGTACTGCATATTTAAACACTCGTTTAACAAGCAATTTCTAAATGCATTAAGACCGCTTGCATTTGACGAGGAAAAAGTGTTGCTAGCCAAATCGCGTCTTTTTACGCCAAATACTCGAAAGTATTTAATTTTTCTGCAGATTTTCTACTGGGATTCCGCAGTTAAATTTGACTGATCCTTTATAATGTATGTGGGTAGTTTCATTAGGATTTTTTAATAAATATTCTGAGTATGCCTTTTAAGGAGACCTTCCTTGTAAGTGGCTCGCATTTTGTTCATATAATAAATGCATGCTGGCAGGGTTTTAGAAATTTGATAAAATCTGCTAGCCAACAAAAAATTCTAGTTGCCGGTAAAAAAAAATATTTCCACACCTATCCCCTCCTCCGTCATTGATTTTCAAAAGCAAGAAAGTTTTTTATGAATTAATCGAGAAATAAATAATTACAAGCATATTTTAGAATTATTACAAGTTGGAAATTGTATGTCAAACGTGACAAATGAGGTGCGTTCGTACTATAGCTAGTTATTTAAATATTCAGATCTTGATGATTTTTAATTCCGTGAAATGAATTCTATCGTCTGCAGATTCATTTCTGTCATAAAATAAGTATCGCGGTCGCTTGACGATTCAACCTCGGAAGCTGCTATAACAAGAAAGCACCGATTTTTAAGAAACATTCAAATTTCTTAATAAATATTTTTATTAATATCTCCTAAAGTTTTGATTCGATTTTTATAAAATTTAAAATGTCTCGACAAAATTCTGCAAAGATAATATATATCTTAAATTTCAAACCATTCGGTTGGGTAGTTTTTGCGTTGTTATATGCAGACGGACGGACAGACAGACGGACGGACGGACGGACGGACGGACAGGCGGACGGACCAAGCGACGACAATAGGTGCTACGTATTTATATAATTACGAACGCACCTAAAAAAACAGCATAGTTTAAAATAGTAAATAATTTAGAAAGATAACATAAACTAAGTTTTCTAATGAAACTTATAAAAATTGTACATCTCAAAAAAAAACAAAAAAAAAGAGAAAAAAAAGAAGAAAAAAAAAAAGAAAAGAAATATTGTAAAAGTTGAATTAACCGTCATGTCCGGAATATGCTGATTGCCGAATGCTTTAAATGTTCGGATAGTTGATTGAAAACAAAATCTATATCTCATGAGGGGGCATCGATGAAAGTGAGCTTGTGCTCATTTTTTATACAATAAATAAATAAATAAATAACTTGGTCACCAATGGCGACTGGGCGACCGAATTTGTCAAACCCAGCATACTGATAATAAATTAAATAAATAAAAATGTATTATTGCTTTTATTTACGGTCTAGATTAGATAAGATCTTTCAAGTTTAACTAGTAGTCTTTTTTTTCTTTTTTTTAAAGGTTTTATACCTGAAAAGAAAGAAACGAAACCCTTAGAGTCTCGTTTTGGAAAATAAAGTAATAAATCGACATTGAATTATTCTCCTGTACATGTGCTATAAGACCTTCCTTCGTGCCAAATTTCAAGGTAATAAGTCAACCGGAAGTACCTTATAGGTTTTGAGAGTTGCATTTATACACTGTAAAAAATTTTCGGAACGTTTCAGTAAATTATCCCGAAACATTTCGCATATTTTACCGGAATTTCGAATTTCTTAAGTCCCACGTCAATTACGGCTATAACTCGTGTAATATTTTTGAGACGTTTCAACTTTTCCGTAAACAACATTCTGCGCATGCGTGCTCAATGTTTTATGTTCCATTAGCCATTTTGATAACTAAAGAAAAATAAAAAACAGCTGCCTAGGTATGTAGAGACAAATGCAATCTGAACAAATGTCATTCTTTGTTTGGATATCAACCGATAAAGTAAGTAGCTAATATAAATCTTTTTATGCTTTATTATTTGAATTTTCTTTTTATCTGTAATACGAAAAAATAAGACACTGAATAAAAAAAGTATATTGATTATTTTTTATAATGTCTAATTATGAAATAATTATTCTTTGTAATAAAAACTGAATGTATCTGCCAATTGAGAAAATGCTTTTCATTAAAATGTATAGATAAGTAATATTTTTCAATTTTCTTTTGAAATAAGCTTCCTATCATTTAATATGAGTAATGCATTAGTAAGTTTAACACGTTATAAAATTTATTTTTTAAGTTAAACATCATATTTTATTTTAAAAATTTCATAGAATTGCAGTATAATCAAATTCAATTATGCTATTAAAAATTAATATTTTTAATAATTAATGAAATAAAGCATATTTTTAAATATTTCACAAACGGTTTTTATAATTTTTGTATTGCTTAATGAAATTTAGCTTTTTTAGCCCTTTAACGGGTGCCGTTTGCATGGCGCAAATACCAAAAATTCCCAAATTTGCCACATGTATTTTCGATTAGAAATGTTTGCTTTTATAATTTGGAGATTTTACACGTAAAAATTATTATAGGAGAAAATACTGCTTGTAAAACATCGTACTTTTGACATGTATCGCTGCCCTTCAAAGGATTAATGCATTTGCATTATAGAGGAAATGCTACAAGTGTTTTTATTTATTTATGTATATATGCATTTTTTAAATGAGTAATAAAATCAGGTCCATGTTCAACTTTTGTTATCTTTCAGAAATTTATATATTTTATTAATCAGTTTTTGTACTTTCTTTAATTTATAAATTAATAAAAATGTCTTTTAAATACATCATTAAGCCTATGTTATATGTAAACTGTTTTCAAAAATCTTATCCGTTGATAGAACCATATATTGTCTTTTTTTTTCGTTCAATTAATTATAAACAAAATGATTTTAATAAATTTGTGTCTTAGGGGCAAGTGAAATAATTTTAGAATTTTTAATGTCCCGCCTTTCCTATTTATAAAATATGATAGACGTAAAATAAGTGTAATGTACTATTTCTCTCATTTTATTACGTAAAATTAGGAAAAAAAATTAACACATAAAAGTAGTTTTTGGACGTTTTAGGTAGATTTCGTAAGAAATACTACCTATTACATTCTCCTCCCCTAAGTTGGAATTTTTGAAAAATTTTTGCAGATCTACGCCGACCATGATTCCCAGAACCCAAAACCACCCCCAGTTCAAAACTTTATATATATATATATATATGTGTGTGTGTGTGTGTGTGTGTGTGTCACTTTTTTATGGACACGATAACTGCAATAATTCTGCACAAATCTCTTCCAAATTGATACATAAAATCAAGCGGCATAAAATCTCGGTGAAGTTCGTTAATGGGCAAAATCGAACCAAGAGGGGAGAAATGAGAGGTCTTTTTGTGAAAACAGAAAAAAAAACCCCATAAATTCTTAATTGTGATACGTATCGAATCCGTTTAAAGTTATTATTACTTCTAGGAAAAGGGCCGAAAATTTATGTAGGACAGATTTTTGGTATCATTAAAAATGGCCCTAAGGGTGGGGGGAAAGGGGGGTTTCAGAAAAAAAAATTCATAACTTCGTCAATTCCCAAGATATCAAATCCGCTTAAATGTATTGTAAATATCCTTAAAATTATCTACAACTTTTATATTGACAAGTTTTTTATAGTACCAACTCTTACGACAAAAAAAAAATAAAATAAAAACAAAAAAAAATCCCGTCTGGCTCCGCCTACAAGCAGACGTGAAAACAGAAAAAAACCCATAACTTCTTAATTTTTATACATATCGAATCCATTTAAAGTTATTACTTCTAGGAAAAGGTCTAAAAATTTATGTATGACAGATTTTTGATTTCATTAAAAAAGCCCCCAAGGAGGGGGGGGGGAGAAATAGGGGTTTCAGAAGAAAAAAAATCATAACTTCGTCAGTTCCTAAGATATTAAATCCGCTTGAATTTATTATAAATCTTCTTAATATTATTTACAACTTTTATATTGACAAGTTTTTTATAGGACCAACGCTTACGGTAAAAAAAAATCCCCGCCTACAGGCAGAGGTATATTTCGAAATGGGTTGTCCCAACTGCCACATCATGGAAAATAGGTCTTTCTTCTGCAATTCACAATAAACAGGTGCCCAACGGTCTCCGTCTTTGAAATCTACCTGTGCCTGTAGGCCGATCCGTCAGGGATTTTTATACTTATCTTTTGTATTACTTATCGAATGTTCTAGCAAGGATGTAAATCATTAAATCATAAAAATATTGATTAAAAGGAAATTTTATATTTTCTAAAAACTTATGATTTTATAAAAGAATAAAAATAATGTTTACATTTAAAAAATATATAATTAACAGTTTTATACTTTATTTACTTTTGTAAGTCCGAGCTCGGAATTCAATTTTAGCAAATATTTTTTATATGTTTAGTCGTGAGTTTCGATTAATATATTTTTGCTGTACAGCTTCGATTTTGTTACCTGATACATAAAAAATATTTTCAGAATAAAAAAAAAAAAAAATAATAATCCGAAAAAAGACGTTCCGTGAAACTGAAACATTTCAGTATTTTGATATGAAAGGTTCCGAAAAAAGACGTCCCGTAAAGTTGGAATGTTTCAGCATTTCGACATGAAAGGTTCCGGAAGAAAGCGTATCGTGACGCTGAAATATTTTAGTATTTTGATAGGAAAGGTTTCGGAGTATATATTAGGGAATGTTTCAGAAAAATTGGAATGTTTCACTACTTTGTTGTGAAACGTAACAGCAAAAAGCCGTGGCATCTTAATGCCACGGCTTTTTTCCGGAACCTTCCGGAAATTTTTTAACAGTGTAGGGTACTTCCGGTTGACCGAGAACTTTGAAAATTGGCATATATAGCATATATAGCATATATAGCATTGGTACATATATTGGTCTTATATAGCTCATATAAAGGAAAAAATCCAAAAATCATTATTTTTTTTTTTTTACATGTTCGATGTTCACAATTATGGAAATTCGTGAATTTGCCACGTAATAAATCGGCATAGATTTATAAATTAATTATTTTCGGATTTTTTCCTTTACTTGTGCTGTAAGATCTTTTTTCGTGCCAAATATCAAGGTTCCAAGTCAACCAGAAGCACCCTATATGTTTTGAGAGTAAAAATTGTAGTGTGTTTCTGGTTGGCTCAGAACCTTGAAATTTGTCACGAAGGAAGGTCTTATAAGCACATGTACAGGGATAGGGATGACCACCTCAGGAAACCCGGCCTAAGCCTTAGAGTTTTAGTGCAATCCTGAGGGGCTTATAGCACATGTACAAGAAAAAAAAAAATCCATAAGCCATGAATTTGTAATTTTATCTCGATTTATCACGTGACGAACTCGTGAATTTTCATAATCGGGACGAACGCCAAATTAGCGTATTTTAACGGAATATTTTGGATATTTTTCGAGAAACTATGTACTTACTAAGCTTTACGGTAATATGACGTAACGGTAGGGAAGCCTCAAGGTGCGTTCCATCAGGATAACTGTCCTACTCGCACTTATCCTGATCCCTCTCCCCCCACTATAGGACAAAATAATAAGGTAATACATTTTTTCCAATAATTTATTATTTGTGTAAACTTTCATAAAACAAATTTTATTATAAAATTTTATTAGACTAGGGGGGCTCCGTCCCCAGCTCGCTATGTCCTCCAACTCGTTCGGATCCCCTATTTTTTAGAATAAAAGAAAAGAAAAAAAAGCCGGGAGATCTACGCATATTTTCATTGGTCCATTTCCAAATCGTTTGACACATTTCCAAACACCATTTATACAAATAAAAATATGTTTTGTATTTAATTGTATTGAAAAAATGGCATCAACAAATGCCTAATCATAAAATAAACCCAATGGACAATGTTCCCGTGACGTCACAATAAATATGAATATTTATTTGCTTTTAAAAATAAAGTGCACTCGGATAAATATTTTTACCTAAATTTAACTTGCAAATAAAAAAATTCCGCCTAAAAGCCACATGTCTTTAATATTTATTATTTCTCTTTTATCCTCGCATCAGTGGAAAGAAAAAAAATCCGGGAAGATCTACGCAGATTTTCATTGGTCCATTTCGAAATCGTTTGGCATTTTTCCATATCGTTACTTTTTTTTAATATAAAGAAATGTCAATTTCTCATAAATTTGAAAGGTTCAACATTATTTTTCAAATCTAAAATTTTTGAATTTTTTATGCTTGCAAAATCTGTGAAAATAAACGAAACCTGTCTATAAAGGAAATTTTCACAATGCTGGCGAAAAAAATACATTACAAATATCAGAGGAGTTATACCGGATAAGACAGAAACCTTCCCAAAACAGAAAGTTTCTCCATTCTTTCGCGATTCCGTCTTAACAGGTTTTACTGTAAGGGATTAGCATCGATTTTGTGATAACTTTTGAGACTTCTCTAAGTTTGTTTCTCTTGTGAAACGTGTTTTGTCTTGGAATTTTGAACAGTCTAGTATTATCTTTATTGAAAAATTTATTAATAATTATCTTCATTGAGTAATATAACAATATCTTTAATTTTGAATAACCTAATAATCTTTTCGTAAGTTTGTTTCTCTTGTAAAACGTGTTTTGTCTTGGAATTTTGAATAGTCTGTAGTAATAGCTTTATTGAAAAATCTATTATTAATTATCTTCCTAGAATAATATAACATTATCTTTAATTTTGAATAACCTAATACTCTTTCCGTAAGTTTGTTTCTCTTGTAAAAAGTGTTTTGTCTTGGAGTTTTGAATAGTCTGTAGTAATAGCTTTATTGAAAAATCTATTATTAATTATCTTCATAGAATAATGTAACAATATCTTTAATTTTGAATAATTTAATAAACTTTCCGTAAATTTGTTTCTCTTGTAAAACGTGTTTTGTCTTGAAATTTTGAATAGATATATAGTAATATCATTTTTGTATAATCTAGTAATAATTATTTTCATAGAATAATATAACAATATCTTTAATTTTGAATAACTTAATATATTTTTTCCGTAAGTTTTTTTTCTCTTGTAAAACGTGTTTTGTCTTGGAATTTTGAATAGTCTGTAGTAATAGCTTTATTGAAAAATCTATTATTAATTATCTTCCTAGAATAATATAACATTATCTTTAATTTTGAATAACCTAATACTCTTTCCGTAAGTTTGTTTCTCTTGTAAAAAGTGTTTTGTCTTGGAGTTTTGAATAGTCTGTAGTAATAGCTTTATTGAAAAATCTATTATTAATTATCTTCCTAGAATAATATAACATAATCTTTAATTTTGAATAACCTAATACTCTTTCCGTAAGTTTGTTTCTCTTGTAAAAAGTGTTTTGTCTTGGAGTTTTGAATAGTCTGTAGTAATAGCTTTATTGAAAAATCTATTATTAATTATCTTCATAGAATAATATAACAATATCTTTAATTTTGAATAAATTAATAAACTTTCCGTAAATTTGTTTCTTTTGTAAAACGTGTTTTGTCTTGAAATTTTGAATAGATATATAGTAATATCATTTTTGTATAATCTAGTAATAATTATTTTCATAGAATAATATAACAATATCTTTAATTTTGAATAACTTAATATATTTTTTCCGTAAGTTTGTTTCTCTTGTGAAACGTGTTTTGTCTTGGAATTTTGAACAGTCTAGTATTATCTTTATTGAAAAATTTATTCTTAATTATCTTCCTAGAATAATATAACATTATCTTTAATTTTGAATAACCTAATACTCTTTCCGTAAGTTTGTTTCTCTTGTAAAAGGTGTTTTGTCTTGGAGTTTTGAATAGTCTGTAGTAATAGCTTTATTGAAAAATCTATTATTAATTATCTTCCTAGAATAATATAACATTATCTTTAATTTTGAATAACCTAATACTCTTTCCGTAAGTTTGTTTCTCTTGTAAAAAGTGTTTTGTCTTGGAGTTTTGAATAGTCTGTAGTAATAGCTTTATTGAAAAATCTATTATTAATTATCTTCATAGAATAATATAACAATATCTTTAATTTTGAATAATTTAATAAACTTTCCGTAAATTTGTTTCTCTTGTAAAACGTGTTTTGTCTTGAAATTTTGAATAGATATATAGTAATATCATTTTTGTATAAGCTAGTAATAATTATTTTCATAGAATAATATAACAATATCTTTAATTTTGAATAACTTAATATATTTTTTCCGTAAGTTTTTTTCTCTTGTAAAAAGTGTTTTGTCTTGGAATTTTGAATAGTCTGTAGTAATAGCTTTATTGAAAAATCTATTATTAATTATCTTCCTAGAATAATATAACATTATCTTTAATTTTGAATAACCTAATACTCTTTCCGTAAGTTTGTTTCTCTTGTAAAAAGTGTTTTGTCTTGGAGTTTTGAATAGTCTGTAGTAATAGCTTTATTGAAAAATCTATTATTAATTATCTTCCTAGAATAATATAACATTATCTTTAATTTTGAATAACCTAATACTCTTTCCGTAAGTTTGTTTCTCTTGTAAAAAGTGTTTTGTCTTGGAGTTTTGAATAGTCTGTAGTAATAGCTTTATTGAAAAATCTATTATTAATTATCTTCATAGAATAATATAACAATATCTTTAATTTTGAATAATTTAATAAACTTTCCGTAAATTTGTTTCTCTTGTAAAACGTGTTTTGTCTTGAAATTTTGAATAGATATATAGTAATATCATTTTTGTATAATCTAGTAATAATTATTTTCATAGAATAATATAACAATATCTTTAATTTTGAATAACTTAATATATTTTTTCCGTAAGTTTTTTTCTCTTGTAAAAAGTGTTTTGTCTTGGAATTTTGAATAGTCTGTAGTAATAGCTTTATTGAAAAATCTATTATTAATTATCTTCCTAGAATAATATAACATTATCTTTAATTTTGAATAACCTAATACTCTTTCCGTAAGTTTGTTTCTCTTGTAAAAAGTGTTTTGTCTTGGAGTTTTGAATAGTCTGTAGTAATAGCTTTATTGAAAAATCTATTATTAATTATCTTCATAGAATAATATAACAATATCTTTAATTTTGAATAATTTAATAAACTTTCCGTAAATTTGTTTCTCTTGTAAAACGTGTTTTGTCTTGAAATTTTGAATAGATATATAGTAATATCATTTTTGTATAATCTAGTAATAATTATTTTCATAGAATAATATAACAATATCTTTAATTTTGAATAACTTAATATATTTTTTCCGTAAGTTTGTTTCTCTTGTAAAACGTGTTTTGTCTTGGAATTTTGAATAGTCTATAGTAACAGCTTTATTGAAAAATCTAATTAGTAATTATCTTCATAGAATAACATAGCAATATCTTTTAATTTTTAATAATCGAATAATCTTTCCGTAAGTTTGTTTCTCTTGTAAAACGTGTTTTGTCTTGGAATTTTGAATAGATTAGTAACATCTTTTTTGTATAATCTAATAATAATCATCTTCATAGAATAATATAACAATATCTTTAATTTTGAATAACCTAATACTCTTTCCGTAAGTTTGTTTCTCTTGTAAAACGCGTTTTGTCTTGGAATTTTGAATAGTCTATAGCAATAACTTTATTGAAAAATCTATTAATAATTATCGTATATTATAGTCAAATAACATCTTTGTTGAATAATCTAGTAATAATCATCTTCATAGAATAATATAACAAAATCTTTAATTTTTAATAATCTAATAACATAATCTAATAATAGCTAAATATTAATCTAATGTATTTTAAATAAATTGTTTTTAAGTAAAATATTTGATTTCGGCATTTTTTTAGTATTCGTTTCGATGTAAAAGTATTTTCAAATAATAAATGTTTATCAAAATTTTCCATCTTAATTAAAAAATATTTATGATTCCAGTTCTTCTTTTTCTCTGTATACCCGCACTCTAACTTCAGCGCTAACTTTTTGTTGCGAACAAAAATTACGCTATCGTACGTGTGGCACAGAAATCGCGATTATTTGTTAATTGTTAAATGGCAACGCTTGAATGAAACGCATCTCTCTGGTTATTGTGTAAAAGTCCTTTGGCAGGAGTTAGGCCAGGATTTTTTACATTTAACTATTTGGTTCTGCCATCTACAGAAATAAAAGCGAAACAAACAATGATTAATTTGTCAACATTAACAACGAAATGGATATATTTTTATAAATTTTCATTTGAAATATTGATGTTCGTAAGCATTTAATATTTATAATTTAAAAAATACAATTAGTAATATAAAATTTAAAATGTAAACAAAGCAACGATTTTTAAAAAGGGATTTTTAGTAAAAATTTAGCAAGTGTAATAATTTTCCCTGGCCGTTTAATTTTTTAAAGGTAGCTGTTATAGTTTTGAAATTCTAGCTCTTGTTTATTTTTTTTACAAGCTTTTAGTATAAATAAATATTATTAAGTCTTTTTTTTATGAAGTCCACTCCACTGTTTTATTTTTCAATGACAGTCTACCCGAGCAACGCCGGGCGGGTCAGCTAGTTATAAATAATGTGCTTGTAACACAATTTAAATAGGTTATTAAGGATCATTGCAGAATGTTTTCTATTGAAAATGGTCTGCGCAGAATTTATAGTTCTTTTACAGGAAAGCGCAAAAGAATTCGGACACATTACAATATATATTGGCAATACAGTGGCAATTGTTTGAAGTGCATTTTAATGAATTTAAATATGATATATTATTGAAAGGCTTTCTGGAGTATGAACAATTATTGAAAATCGTGTGCTTTGCAATCATAGTTTTTTTACAGGTACACATGAAATACTTCGGACATTATGGTCTATGGGCGATAATTGTTTTCAAGTGTGTTTTAATGATGTTAAACTACTTCAAACAAAACAAATCTGGTATATGTTACTTGGTTCATTAAAACATATGGAAAATAATGCGTTTAAAGTTTATATATTCGGTACTTCTCTATTATCCCGTCGATCACTTTTCATAACAAAAAACTATCGCCAAACTGTAAGATTAAACGCCAAAAAATGCAGTCCCATTTACTTGATGTCAGAAGCATACGTGTTTGTTATGTCATCGAGTGGTTTTTAATTCGACATTTGCGTGTATTTTTCATTATGTTTTACTGATTTATTAGTTATTTCATTAATTAAAATAACAACTGTGTCCTTAAATTCTTATATTTTATTTATTTATTTATTTTGATATTCCAATGGCAACGTTCTCCCGTTTATTTGGCGTTACAGTTTGGCGATAGTTTATTTGTTATGAAAAGTGGTCGACGGGATAATAGAGAAGTGCCATATATTCATGTACGTAGGCAAAGGGGAACAGGGGGAGTTGAAACGCCAGCCCTCTGTTTTGAAATTTAATTAACTAAATTTTGTTCATATCTCATGATTTTGAAAAAAAAAATAGTGTAATTAATTCTTTAAAAGTTATTTAAAATTAAAAGAATTAAACATTAAAGAAAAAAAAACTTCAGTACATAAAATAGACATAACAATCCATAAGAAAAAAAAAAATAATGAAGCCTGAAGCCAAATGAGAAGTCTGCCATAAACTAAATCCACAATGCAATAATTTATACACCATCCACAATGCAATAATTGATACACCCATCGGTTATTACAATGATGTAGTAAATAAGATTACGTTTATCAGTAATTGAAAGCAATAAGCTACTGTCGCTTAAAAAGAAGAGATATAGAAATGAGAGAGAGAGAGAGAGAGAGAGAGAGAGAGAGAGTTATATGCAAAAATATTGATATACATTAGCTTTTTTCTTCTTTTTTTGTTTATTAATTGATCGGTATCCTCTGGAGTTACAAATTATTTTGTCCCAGACCTGAATCTTAAAACTTCATACTGTTTAAATAATGAAATATAATTTTATGTTATTTTAATAGCATTTTAAAAGATACACAACATGCATTTTAATAACTTCAGAATATTATAATCATACTAACGCACATTCTGAAAATTAATAATACAATAAGGATAAAAGAATATCAAAATAATAAATTGAAAAAGGAAATGGAAATTAAAAAAGAAAAAGTAGAAAAAAATCTAAAAGACCCATACACCTAAAAAAACAAAAATCTACGCTCAGAAAATCCAGTAAATATCAGTTTTCAGATTGTTTAGTGCTATGCAGTATATTTATTTTGAAGATACAAAATGTCACAGTGCGATTTTTGTTTCACTATAAATTAAAATATTTGAAACTGTCAATGGTTTATTACCATGATCAGGGTTCTGTTATAATAAATAATATGACATTTTTCGGAAATTGAAAGCAATAAACATCAGTCGCATAAAAAGAAGAGAGAGAGAAGGGGGGGGGGGATATATACAAAGGTATTGAAAGACATTAGTTTTTTTTATCTTCTTCTTCTTTTGTAATTTTGTTTTATTAATTGGTCGGTATCCACCGGAGTTATAAAATGCTTTATTGCAGACCTTAATCGTAAACTTCATATTCTTTAAATAGTGGAACAAAATTTTATGAAATTGTAATAGTATTTTAAAAGGCACACATTTTTTTTTTTTTTTTTAAACTTCAGAATAGTATAAGAATACTAGCAAACATTATGAAAATTAATAATACAATAAGGGTAAGAGAATATCAAAATAATAAATGAAGAAAATGAAAATGAAAATGAATAAAAGAAAGACCTAATACTTAAAAAAAAAAAAAAAAAAAAAAAAAAAACCCAAAAACCTGAAAAAAAAAATGAAAAAAATGTACGCTTACAAAGCCCAGTAAATATTATTTTTCATATATATTTTTTTTATTATTACTGTACAGTCTATTTATTTTGAAGATGCAAAATGCCTCAATCTAAAAAATAGTGAGACTTTTGTTTCACTATAAATTAAAATAATTGGAACTGGTCGAATTATTGAATCTTTAAGCGAATAAATAACGCGCTGCAAGTCACAATAAAAATAAAGTATCATTCTGTTTCTCCTTTCGCAAAATGATGAACGTTATTGTTGCCATTTTGTTCGACATAGAAATTGCCTCAATCTAAAACCAGAGAGACAAGTTTTTATCTTATTATTATTTTTAAAAATATTCGGAACCCATCGAATTATTGATTTTTTAACGGGAAAAAAAAAAAAAAAAAAACACGGTGTTTTAATGCAATCAGAATTAATAATTTGTCATTTCTGTTCCTCAATTAGCAGAGATATAAACTCTTGTTGCCATTTCGTTCGATATGACAAAAATTATTACCAAACGATATATCTAAAAAGTATTATTTTTTGTATATTTTATTGCTATACTATAATTTATACTGAAGATAGAAACTATTCCAATCTAAAACTAGTGAAAGCTTTTGTTTCATTATTAATTAAAATGTTTTCAACTGGGTCAATGTATTTGAAAAAAAAAAAAAAAAAAAAAAAAAAAAGATACCTTAATGCAATTACAATAACAATTTATCATTTTTGTTCATCAGTTGGAAAAAAGATAACCTCTTGTTCCCATTTCGTTGCCACAACATAACAAAAAAAAATCACCAAATGATTTTTAACAACGAGTTCGTAATCAGAGCCTTGATCATGAAAATTTTGGGTACTGAGCAAAGAAAATACTGTGGCCCCTATACGAGAATATATTACTATTCATTACTTAAGGTAAAACTGTAAAGTAATACTTATACCACGGGACATTAAAAGGTACATTAATATATTAGTATTATCCTGATATTTAAATAAAAATGAATTTGATCAGATTCAAATACGATACAAAATAAACATGAATTATTTTTATAAAATGTATGTATACCAAAAGACAAATGATTTTTTCATATAAAATTATCATTGATTAAAAATACTCATGTAAATTTTCAAATTATAAATAAATACAAAGAAGTCAGAAATGATTTTGATTCATTATGTAAAAGTTGAAACTTCTAATGTGCAGAAAAAGAATTGTAAATGCACTCAAAGTCGTAAAAAGAAATTCCGCATAAAATATTAAACCCCATACGGGTACATAAAAACTTAGAACAATTCAAAATTTGGTACGTCCTAAATATCATTTACATAAAAGTAAGTTTTTCTTTTAAATCACGATTGTAGCAATTTTCTTACAATTACTTTCTAATATATTTTTTATTTGGATAATCCATGTAATGAATCAAGCAAATTTTGAATTTTTATTACATGAAGTTACGTTTTAATAAAATTACTAATGAAAACCATAAAGTTTTGGGGCTCCTGAAATCTGCGGACCCAGGGCGAGTTCCCGGTGTGACCTACCGGTAATAAGGCTCTGTTCATAATTCACTAAAAAGGGCAGTTAGAAAAATACAAAATCAATTCATGCTTTAATCATGGGCAGTGAATAAAAATTAATTTGAAATTAAATATGTGCAGAGTGCTGGCGTTTCTCTCCTTACCATTTATAGAAAATCCTGAACACGCTGCCGTCGCTGTATCGTCTGCTGTGGTAGATACTCGTCTGCGCGTGGCCGGCACGCGCCGTTCGTTACGCACCAACCATTTTTTCCTTCTGTTCCGACTGAACCCTCCTTTCGTCGGAAGTGGGGTCACATTTTTTTTTTTTTTTTTCTATTCTCTTTTTTTTTATATTTATTCCGGCGGTTGATACGCCAGATGTTAAAAGATTTCAGAACATACGTTTGGAAGTCGAAGTTGAAGTGCAGCTCAAGGGGGTTTTGTGTTTACTTCTAAAGAAAGTGAAAGTGAGAGAGAGATGAGGATATTTGACATTTTTTTGTGTGTCAAATGTAAATGTATACATGGGCCGAAATTTTCTGGCTAGGGTCCGATTGGAAGAAAAGTTTAAAACTTGGCTCGGCCTATGGCATGCAGAAAAATCAATGAAATCGGGACCTTTCCAGCCCAGTTCGGCCCGACTCAATTTCTAGAAAAGAAAAGAAAGATGTTTTTTTAACCAACATTATGCTACAGCACGTTGCCGATGGCCATTGCGCCAACTCGCGAATGGAAAATCGAAGACGCCATAATTAAGAAAGTTTTTTTTTTTTTTTTTTTTTTTTTTGTGTGTGTGTGTGTGTGTGTGTATCACACAGGTAGTACTCTTGTTCACGTTATTGGACGATACTGCTTTTCGCGTTTAATCGTAGCGTACCCTTTACACCCCTCTATGTTTGGAGGAAAGAGAATCTTTTGCGTTTCAACAGATTTCCGCTTTTTTAAAAAGTTTATCGAAATCATACCCACCTCTCCCCGAAAATTTTCCCTTTTCCTTTCAGCCCATTTGCCAGCACACGAAGTAAAGAATCTTTAAAATTCTTTCATTTTTTAACTCTTTTTTAGGTAACTGTAGCAGAAATAAATAATTAATCATATACACCTCACCCACAAGAAAAAAAAAAAAAAGAAAGAAAAAGGAAAAATATATATTTTCACTTCCTCTTTTGATGCCCCACCCTCTCATCTCAGCACTGACACACAGTTTAAAATCTTTAAAACTCTATTTTTTTATTTCTTATCTTCCGTATTTGTACTCTGCAGTATATATATATATATATATATATATATATATATATATATATATATATATATATATATATATATATATATATAAGTAAATAAATAACCAATTATTTAACTCGCTTCCCCCCAAAGGTTTCCATTTCTCCCCCTTTATCCACCCAGCTCTCAAACTTTATTTTTTTTTATTTTTTTTTTTTACTTTTATTTTTATTTCTTGGCTATATTTGTTACTGTGTTGTAACATTAAATAATAAATTATCTAAATTTCCTGTCTCCCCCTCCCCCCCCCCCCAAATTTCCGTAACCAAAACACAAACCCAAAACACAAACATTAAAATCTATAAAACACTTTGTCTTTACTTTTAAATTATCTTTCCTACTTGTCGTGTTTTAACAACAATAAATAATAAATCATCCAAATCCTTATCGAGAACTATTCCTTCCACCCCCCCTCCCCCCACAAAAAAAAGGGAAAATTTGTATTCATGAGAAGGGGGGGGGGACAAAGTTTTTGTATAGTTTGACAACAAGTTTTGGCTAAAAATGGAAGTTAAAAAATGTTCAACACGAATCTATTTTGCGAACATTTTTTTTTCATTTAGCTTCTGTTTGTTCTTGCTTATTAGCCAACTGGCTAAGGTTGCTTAAAAGTCACTAAGAGTCATGCCTACAAGCATCATTCTTAAATATCTATATTTTGGTATCGTATTGTAACTATTGATCCATACATATTGTCGATTTTTATGAGATTTAATAGTTATTGTTAACAAAAAGCTTCATTATATTTATTTATTCACAAGTAGAAAAAAAAGAAAAAAAAAACACTTGCTGTTTAAAACCTTTTAACGGGCCAAACAATTCTATTGCTGAAAAGTTTAAATAATGGACAGCCACCAGAATCTACGAAGAAATAGATTTTAAAATTACTCATTGTTTATCTTCAAGTTTATTATAAAGCAGAATATTATTTAAAAAAATTCTAGTATTAATCTAACAATTGGTAATTAAAAGTAAGTGGTGAATATATTACCAGCGCCTGAAAATTAAGCGGTAAATATATTACCACCGCCTGATAAAGGATTTTAAGAAACAAGAATGCAGTCTAAGTTTCTTTAAGTGTTTTACAACTCTTTAAAAAGTCAGTTAGAAAAGGAATTGAAATGTAATTTATGGGATATAAGGAGAAATATTCTATCCGATTCTGAAGCTTTTGCACGTTCAGTGTTGGTAATATAAGAATCCGTGGGATATCCTTTGTCTATCACCGTTTTCTGTTCAAAGTCTTTTTCCAGAATTGTTGGAAAACAGAATTCATGTTTTTCTGCTTTAGTTTTACAAAACTATTTTAAAGAATAAGAACTGCGACTTCTGGCAGATTTCTGCCAGTGATTGGATATAAAAAAGATTTTTTTTTTTTTCTGTAAGAGTTTGGTCCTATAAAAAAACTTGTGAATGTAAAAGTTGCAGATAATATTAAGAAAATTTATAATAATTTTAAGCAGATTTGATATCTTGTGAATTGACGAAGTTATGAATTTTTTTCTTCTGAAACACCTATCCTCCCCTTGAGGCCATTTTTAATGATATCAAATATCTGTCATACATAAATTTTTACCCCCTTTTCCTATAAGTATTAATAATTTTAAACGGATTCGATACATATCATAATTAAAAAGTTATGGGTTTTTTTTCTTTTTTCACAAAAAGCAACCCTCTCCGCCTGGTCCGATTTCGCCCATTAACGAACTTGACCGAGATTTTATTCCCCTTGATTTTATGTATAAGTTTGGAAAAGATTTGTGCATAATTATGGAATCATGTCCATAAAAAAGTGATATAGGTAGATAGATAAAGTTTTGAACTGAGTGTGGTTTTGTGTTCTAGCAGTCATGATCGGCGTAGATCTGCAAAAATTTTTCAGAAATTGAAAAACATAGGTGAGAATGTAACACGTAGTATTTCTTACGAAATCTTCGCCAATCAATTTCGCGGAAATAGGGGAAAATTCAGCATAGCAACACCGCCCGTTGGGCGATTTACACCAAAACCTAACCAGCACCAATGTATGTCAAGGTTTAACAGAATCTGAAGTTTAATTAAATTCTGTGCATTAGTTCTTGAGATAAAACGTCCACAAAATTTATACCACATACAGACAGACACACAGAGTGAGACACAGACTCACGGAAAGACATTTTCTAAAAACAGACAAATCATGTTCATAACGTTCTAAAACGTATAAATCTGTCAAAAACAGGAAGTCGAAATTGTTAACGAATTCAATACTTTCTTCTTGTAAAAGAGATAAATGGGATTATTGATCACTTTCTTGGATTTTTTTTTTTTACTTTCATTAATATTTTCATGGGATATTGATGAAAAAAAAATCATGCGTCAAAGCATAGATTATGAAACACTTTCCGACACATCCAGAAAACTGTAACGAAACTTCACCGTTAAATAAGGTGAAAGAAGATATGTAAGTAAACAGTATAGGAAACATATAACACTTTTAAAAGTCCAGTTTTAGCAATTACCTTCCATACTCAAAAATGTAATCGAATTATTTTGTGCAACCCTGTGTATGATCTATAAATTTGGATATATACTACATAGCATGATACAATTTAGTTCATTTAGAAAATTCACATTTAGTAATTTTCGCCAATCGATTAAAATGCACTCGAAATCTTTTGTAGAATCCTGTATATAATCTAAAGACTTTTGTACACACGCCATATTAAGCTAAATTTTAATCCAGGTTAAAAACGCATAAGGCAACTTAAACCAAACTTCTAGCATTTACAAACCATAAACGACGATGTAAACTGTTCTTTGCGTAGTCCTGTATATGAATATATTTATCTTCCACAAAATTGTACAAGTCTACTAACTATTGTTCAGCAGGAAAATGCTTGACACAATTAAAAACTATCCTATAAGCCAGAGGTTCCCAAAGTGCGCTCCGCGGAGCCCTTGGGGCTCCGCCTATACTTTTCAGGGGCTCCGCGGAAAATAAACAAAACTTGAAATAAATTTGCATATTGCAAGGGAAATATTTTTCGAAAGTATGTAGGATTGTAGGAATTTTTTGTGTGTGTGTGTCAAAAATAAATACATCTATCACTGGGTTGAAAAATACTATAATATATTTTCTTAAATCATATAAAAATTTGCATTATACGTGTATATATTTTCAATATAATATTTTTGGTTTGAATTATTTTATTTTATGTTTCTGCATTTAATGTGTTTTAAAAATTCGATTCAAAATAAGCTACAAAAATAATATTTTGAATCGAATGCACAATGTGAATCGAAAGTATGAAAGAATTTATCGTGGGAAGTTTATGCATATGAAAGAATTTATCGTGGGAAGGTAAGTTCAGGGGGTTGATTATTGAGAAAATGTTGTCAAAGTTGGCGAATCCTTTTTAAAAAAAAGAACTTGAAGGATTTTCTTTACGGAGAAAAACAATTTGTTAAAACAAGAAGGTATAGTGGCACTTGGTTGTTTTAGCAAACCGCAGAATGCGTTTCCTGGGTACTGAAGTACGGAACCGGAGTGTAGTTTTTCCTTTTATTTTGTATGATGAAGCAAAGAAGACGAAAATCACATCATTAGAGTTAATAGTCTTTAATTGGAGAAACATGTCACAATTCACTATCTTCCACAATAGTGAGATTTATATCAATCAAAGTTTCAGATTTTTAAATGGATCTGATGAATATTGGTGAGGTGACATTTTAAATTTAAAGTCAGGGGTGAAGAACACAAACATAATCCAAAGAATAATCCAGAAATGCTGTTGAACGGGTCCGATCAAGTTCACGTAATCCAAAGAGTTTTAAGAACAGCAAGGTGATTTTTCGTTATAAAACCAAAGGGTGGCCAAAGGGGCCAAGACATTTTTAGATGTTTATGAGATGAAGATCAGAGGGCAAGTGTTCTATCCGATATGAAAGTGGGCGCAAGGAAAAACACGCCAAGCGAGATACATTTCAAGCCAAGAGAATCGCATTTTTTTGCGTGGGAAATGTAACCGTTACTTATACACATATCAACTTCATAATTGACGTCATTGGAAGGGAAAAATCTTTTGGCGAAGATTGCACTTTGGCTAAAAAGAGAGATTAAGAATTTTACCGTTAATTATTGTTTTGGGAACAGGGCTTTCGAGGAATGCAGCAAAGGCGCCGTTTAAATGTTATAGACATCTGGATACAATATGCAAGACACAGCTGACCATGAAAAGGAAAACATTTTATGCCTTGTATAATTTCATTTCTTTTGATATGTGGGAGACCGAATAAGTACGTTAATGATAATTTAAAAACAATATGCATGATTTTGACTAAAAGTCTTTCGTTGAAAGAGAAAGATAAAAAGGGTGCGCTTTTTAACAGCCGGGAATGTATATGAATTACGATTATGCAGAAAGGGGAAAATATATTTGATAAAATACATAAAATATAGATTGCTTTAATTTTTTTGAAAGGAATATATATGGTATCTTTACCATATATATATCACCCCTTCACAAGATTTTGAAAAATTTAGAATGTCACCCTGTAAATATAATACAAAATATCAAAGCAGAAAATAATAATAAAAATAAAATAAGTATGCATACAATAATGTAAATAATAATATGTAGTACTACAATAATATCTTCATATTAGTATGATAAATGGCCATACATTTTTCAAATTGCAGCAAAATATACTTTTAAAGTCTTTGAAAAGTCTTTTATCCATATTAGAACTAATGTTAGCTGCAAACATATTTTTTTTTGTTTGTTTTCTTGCAAGTTTATTCATTTTACAATATGATGGTGCACCTATATAAATGAAAGGATAAAAGCTAAACCCCTTTTTAAAATGCAAAATCCCTTTTTGCCCCTTTTAAAATTTTAAATTACCGTTTTAAAAAATAGAAATTTAAATCAAAACTTTTAAATGCTTTAATAATTGTGTTTCAATTGATTGAAAATGCCGTCGCCCCTGTTAAATTAGTTTTCCTGCATCGCATCTTATAACTTTCAAAGATCGTTTTCTGACTCTTCATAAGAATATTTGTGCTGACGCTAACGCAATTTTAAAGTCTTGCTGCATCCGATCGGCCGATGGAGCCAACGCCTTTATTCCGCACAATCAATCACTCAGCTCGCGGCCAATTAAAATTAAAAATACGCCTCTTTTGACTTAGACGACCTCTAGCAGAAATAATGCAAAAACCTCATATTTATACCATTGCACTGCTATCAGGAGCGAACTTTTTACGATTTCCCTCATCTAAACAAATCTACGCCAATCTGCTCTCTCGGAATTGCCTCGCGATGGACGAACCTTCGATGTCCAGACAGACTTAAAAAGCAGCTCTCACGCCAATATGGGCCTGGTTTAAAAGGATGCATGTAAGAAAAAGAAATAAACCAGGTTCCGTAATAGACGGTGTCTTCCTTTAAACAGACATACATTCACTCGGAATTTAACCGAATCCCGCTCACGGCCCAGGACTACAAGAGCATGCAAGGGAATCAGAATGAGCGCTTTGACGTAAATACGGAGCCGCCATCAGTCCGCGCAGCCACCGGCCCGGCGATCAAGGACCCACCGACGGAGCAACACGCTTCGTTTCAGAAGTCGAGTAGGACAGTTCATCTCAACGGGAAAATCCCAAAAACTAAACAGTTACGTAATCTACGCACGTCAATCACAGCGAATACCTCCGTGAAAAATTCTTACAGCATACGGTGAAAGACTTACGGAATTTATCCCAAGAACTCAAAAGTACTTAATCTCCCTTCGTCAAAAGGAAAGTGAATCATTAACTTTTCTCTTTATTCTCAATCTTGTGCAGTATTTCATTCTGCCGGCAAGAATCGAAGTGTTTTATCGGATGAAAAGTAGGTCAACTACACAGCTGTTTTCAATTTTCAAGAGCGCGCCGGTAAAGAAATGAACTCGTGACTCAGATGTTTCGGTTTCTGGTTTCTGGACTATTTAGAAAAATAAATCAGAACTGCGCTCAGCAAAAACAAAAACCACGTGACTACGGGAAAAAGTATTTTTGTGGGCAGTGCAAGAAGATATAGAGATAAATATTTCAGTGAAATTAATTTATTATTGTTTCGCGTCGCGGTGAAAAAAAAAAAAAAGTAAGAGGTAAATTTTTCATGGATTTATTTAAAGCAAAGCCGTATAAAGGTATGTACTTTTGATATTAACGTACAGAAAAAAAAAAAAAAAAAATTTTTTTTTTTTTAAAGATCTTTTTAGTGAGAGGCAGTGGTTCTCAAACTTTTTATTTAATTTTTTATGCATGCCAAAAATAAATTAAAGAGGATTATTTTATTATGCTATTACTTGTGTGAAAATTTTAATTATTTTTAAGTCAGCTATTTAAGTTCAAATATATAATTGTTTATGTATTGTGTTTAACGTAATTTTAAAGAGATGAAAGAGTAAGAATGGTGATTTTTATGAAAATTCTTTAGTTGTGTTGAACTGATAATTACGATTTTAATGAAAAATAACATTAACTAAACCTCATATTAAAATCATTTTTCTAGACAGTTTGAAAATATTTTAGCAGAAGTGAAAACTTTATTATTATTATAATATTTTTATTATTAAGTGTTAAACTTTTTAAAGATGATTTATATGCAACGTACTTTATAGTTAGTGAGGTTATTTAAATTTTTTTTTATTGAATTCAAGTTATTGAAAAAAAAAAAAATTATTAAGGTGGATTTTAATTTTAAAAAGATGATTTTAACAGATATTTACAGATATAGTGTTACAAATTTTAAATAGTTTGAAAGATTTTTTCATTTTTATTCTTATGTGCTTTAATTGTGTATTATATTTCTGTGTAATTCAGTGATATTTAGTATTTATATCTATCATGAGTAACCCAACACCTCCCAAAGAAGTAGAGGATTTAACAGACAAATCAGGTGACCCCGAAAAAGAAAAAAATCAAATTTCGAGCAAAGATGATAATCCCGTTAATAATCCTGAAGAGAAAAATAATCAGAAGTCTAGTCAGGAATCTGGAGGTGCACCAGAGACATCTGGTGTAACAATGTTAGGTGGACAGACCCTGTCAGCTCAAGCTGGGTCTGGTCACACTTCAGTATCCGCCAACCCAAAAATGTCAGTAGACCCCGATATCGTTGCGTTTTCTCCGCAAGATGGAATGTCTTGGATACCATGGTTAGCCTATTTCGAGAGTGTCTGTATAGGACAGGGAAAAGACGAGTGCTGGAAAATTAGGCACATACAGAAGTATTTAAAGGACAGTGCACTTACGTTGTACATTAATAATTGTCTAAATGTACTTCATTGGTCCGAATTTGTCACTTTGTTTAATGAACACTACGAAATTCCAGATACCCTTTCTCTCACTGATTTTTCACGTATTAGATATAAAGTTGGAGAGGACTTGAACGAATATTATCAAAAAAAGACTAAAGTAGGCCGAACCTTAGGTTTAGAGCAGAAACTTATCCTGGAAGGGTTAACGGAGGGCTTGCCATTAGAAATGCAGAAGTTAGTTATTGCAGGCAACCCCTCAACTACACATGCATGGCGTGAATTAGTTTTCAGAATTAGCAAACTGCAACTGGACAGAAAGGGAAATGAGAGCAAATTTGAAGCAAGCCCCCAAAACCCCAATCAGTATCGCCAATGGCGACCAAACCGACCTCCATATGAGAATGGACAGAATTTTAACAGGCAGTGGAACTACAGAGTTCCCTATCAAACACACCCACCCCATTCGACCTTTTCCATCAAATCAAGCCAGAAATCCCCAAAATACGTTTAGACCGACTTCAAATGTTCCACCACGACCTAATGTACACCACCAGACCACTTTGCCGCCCTATCCATGCAAAGTTTGTCTTAATATCGGAATACCAAATGCGTATCATTGGGTGGGAAACTGCCCTTTTCGACAACAAGTGTTAGCAGTACCAACCCCTAGTCACAATATGACTTTGCCGAACCCCAACCAAGATCATAGCGCTAATGAGTCATCCCAAAATACATCTAGTAATCAATGACGATTTCTTATGTCCGGACATATACAAAAAGAAAAAGCTAGCTATAAAAAATCAAATAGAGATTGTCATAAAGTTACTTATGTAAAAAATGAAGACTCACTACCTTGTTTGATCGATACTGGGAGTTCGATTAGTGTTATTCCTTGTCATTTAGCCCATAAACTTAACCTAAAAATATGTAAAGTTCAGCAGAGTATACCAGTCACCCAAACACAAGGTGTTCTTGCTTTGAAAGAAAAATGCCTTGTTAGTTTGCAATTAGGACGTATCTCTAAGAGAATTGAACTTTTTATAATTAACAATCAGTTACCTTATGCTTTGATTGGGCTACCCCATTGCAAACTGTTTAGATTAAATATTGACTGTGTTAAAATGCAAATAACTCAAGATAATAAGAAAGTACCTCTCATGGACCATATTCCAACAAATGCATCTCACCATACTTTACATTTATCAGAAGTATATACTAACCAGCCAGCAATTGAAAATGCAGAGATATTCGAAGAAAATTTTGAGCCGGAGTTGTTCGAGACCACTGACCATGTGCAAAATATGTTCAGTCTGTCAGAGAACAATTACCTGCTCTTCTAGCCAAATATGTCTGTATTTTCGCCAAAGATAAATATGATATAGGCTGTGTAAACATGGAACCCCAGAGAATACAGTTAACATCAGATCTCCCCGTTTCTTTAAGAGCATATCGCACTTCCCCTAAGGAAGAAGAGGAAATTAAAGAACAAATTCAAAATTTATTGCGAGCCGGTATCATTAAAGAAAGCTATTCCCCTTATTCATCACCCGTAACTTTGGTGTATAAACGTGAAGAAGGGAAGAAAACCCGGTTATGTATTGACTTCCGAAAATTAAATGCCATTACAAAAACAGATGCAGAACCCTTACCTCGAATCGACACCCTGTTAGATAAATTGGCGCATGCTAAAATTTTTTCCACTCTTGATTTAGCTAGTGGATATTGGCACATTCCTATCCACCCTCGAGACACTGAGAAGCTGGCATTTGCCACCACCTTTGGATTATATGAGTGGAATCGTTTACCGTTTGGATGGAAAAACTCACCTGCTTGGTTTAACCGTACCCTCCGTAGAATTCTTAATAAATACAAAATTGACTTTGCCTGTAGTTACTTTGATGATGTTATTGTATTCTCCCAAAATGAAGAGGAACATTTATGTCATTTAGAGACATTATTTAATATATGTGTTCAAGAAAACCTTAAACTCAAATTGTCAAAGTGTAATTTTGTGAAATCCAAAATTAATTTTCTAGGATATGAAGTTTCGAACGGTTGTATCACACCTGACAACCCTAATATAGAGACGATTAAGAAATTAACACCACCAACGAATGTAAAAGAATTACAACGTTTTTTGGGATCTATAAATGTTTATCACAAATTTATTCCAAAGTATGCTAACATTCGATACCCTCTCAACAATTTGTTGAAGAAAAACGTCCCTTATGTGTGGGACCAAAATTGTCAAAATTCTTTTGAAAAATTAAAAAATGCTTTAATTGAAAAACCAATCTTAAAGTTGTTTGATCCCAAAACACCTTGTCATTTGTTTGTAGACGCATCAAGTCATGGAGTGGGATGTGTAGTGAAACAAGTTGATGAAAAAGGAACATTACATCCTATAGCATATCACTCTAGAAATCTTCGCGATTATGAAAAAAATTATGCAATTACTGAGTTAGAATGTTTGGCGATTGTGGATGCTTTAGATAAATTTTATCATTATTTACACGGTCAAAAATTTGTCATACATACAGATCATGCGGCACTTACCTGGCTCAAAAGTGTTAAAAATTTAAGAGGACGTCTTTTCCGCTGGTCCCTAAAACTTAGTATGTTTGACTATGAAATTAAATACCAGAAAGGCTCCACTAATGTTGAAGCTGATATGCTATCTAGACAACCTGTTTCAGAAAATTTACCCCATATTATACATCTCCTTGACTTGAATGAAGTAAGAGACAATCAGAAGAAAGAAAATGTAACAATTGATGGTAAAAAGTACACTGAGATAAATGATGTTGTTGTTATTAAAAAGAAAGGTTTGTATAAGATTGTGGTCCCCATGTCTTTACGTTTACCCCTATTAGAAAAAACCCACACACAATTTGGCCACCCTGAAATTTATAAAATGATAAATTTAATCTCTCCGCAATATTATTGGCCTAACTTTAATCAGGACATTGAAAATTTTGTAAAACACTGCCACACTTGTCAGATAAACAAAAAATGTAGACAAAAAAGATTTGGCTTATTGCAATTAATGCCCCCAACAGAGATACCTTTTGAATGTTTGGCAGTAGACTCTGTTGGCGGATTTAATTATTACAATTCTACAAAAAAATATTTGCATTTAGTCGTTGACCATGCAACTCGCTATGTGTGGGGTTTTCCTTCAAAAAGTGTAACTACCGAAACTTATACAAACATTTTGAAACAATTATTTCAGATACAAGTACCAGATAGATTGTTAACCGACAGAAATGGAGCATTTACAGCTTCCAGGTTTAGGAGATTTCTTCGTAATTACAATATAAAACACAGATTGACGAGCAGCCATCACCCGGAAACGAATGGGAAAATTGAACGACTAAATCAGACTATTGTCACTAGATTAAAATGTAAAGTCAATTCCACATCCAAGAAAATACCCTGGACTAAGCTTTTAGATGAAGTCTTATATGAATATAATAACACCCCTCATTCTGTAACCCAATTCACCCCTAGCTATTTATTTTTAGGAAATTTACCATATGATCCCCCTTTACCAAATAATAGTTACTATCCCCCTGTGGAAGAAGCTAGAAAATTGGCTAAAGAGAGAACAATTGCTTACCATAAAAAGAATAAAGTCCGTTATGATGCTCGTTTCCTTCCTGTAAAGTTTAAAGTTGGTGACATTGTGATGTATGAAGAATTTCACTATCCAAATACCCGTAAATTGACTGCACCATATTCTGGCCCATACACCATTTTAAAACAACTTTCTGATGTATCCTTTGAAATTGATAAACCCAGCCCACATTTTAAGAGAAATTCCGAAATTGTCCATTCCTCCAAGTTAAGATACTACCACCCTCCTCAAAATCTTAAACTCAGCCATGAATAAACCCCATCTATCTCTTTCAGCTGTCAATTTTTTTTAATTTTTGCTTTCCTATCGTCCCCCTTACTCGTAGCATTTGGATGAGGATCCAGCTGGGCGTGTAACCCCTCTCCCCAGCAGTGTAGAATGATGGTGACAGTTTAAAAGTACTGTTAGAATTTTTATTATTTTTAAAAAAATATTATAATGACGAATTGATGACACATGAAGGGGTCCTCCGCTCCGTGGCCACCCATCTTTAGCCGGACTGTTTTCCCAGATTCTCTTTCCAGGTTGAACGGAGAATCTGGCAAAACTGCTTCGCTTCCCCTCTGCAGGTGAATATCGATTACCCACTTTTCTTTTTCTGTCGTGCGAGTGGCACATTTTTGGGTGATATTCCCCTCAGAGTATTAAAACCCATATCGCACTGACCCTGCGCATGGTGAAAATTATAGCAAGTGTATATTTAGTTTTTATTAGCTGTAGTTTTCTTTTTTTTAAAACAACTTAGTGTTGTTTTTTCATGGATATAAACCTAAGGCTGCATCATAGAAGTAGCTAAGTCCCTAACAAAACGGAAAGGTATACGAAGAAATATAATTTGTTTTTGTTATTAGTATTTTAGGATATTTTACTGTTATTTTATCTCAGTGTGAAAATTCAATATTTCTAGAAATGCAAGCTTTTCAAATTGCATTTGAGATACAATATATTTTGTTGATAGTATTAGTGCATATTTTGTATTATTGAATATTTTATATTTTTGAATAATTTGTATTTGTGAATATATTTTACATTTTAATATTTTGTATTTGTGAATATATTTTACATTTTAATATTTTGTATTTGTGAATATTTTTTTTTACATTTGAACATTGTCTATTATTGAATATTTTTTACATTTGCATATGTTGTATAGTTTTCAGTATGTTTACCTGTGAATATTTTAATATACTATATAGTTTATGGTTGCAATTTGCAATTATACACAAAAGGATGTTTCCCAACAAACTATATCAAAAACTTTAAAACAAAAACTGGAAAGAAAGGGAAACACTACAAACACAGTTATGTTATGACAACTGTTATAATCAAGATATGTCGTCTCGAGACACATTATTGTTTTGCTGCAGCACCATTGAAAGAATTCCATTATTTTAGTGTAACCAATATTTTTATGTAAATTTGATATATAAATGTAAAAATAGGTCCAATTGACTTGAGAGCTGAAGTAAATACTGAAGAGCTGGAGAAATTACTTGAGAGCTGGAGAAAATAAGAATCTAAAAAAAAAAAAAAAAAACATGGGTTAAATTCACGAGATAAGACCCACAGGTCTTGCAGGCGAGCCCTGTGGCTCTTGTTTTAGTGGGGGGGGGGATATGAAAGGATAAAAGCTAAACCCCTTTTTAAAATGCAAAATCCCTTTTTGCCCCTTTTAAAATTTTAAATTACCGTTTTAAAAAATAGAAATTTAAATCAAAACTTTTAAATGCTTTAATAATTGTGTTTCAATTGATTGAAAATGCCGTCGCCCCTGTTAAATTAGTTTTCCTGCATCGCATCTTATAACTTTCAAAGATCGTTTTCTGACTCTTCATAAGAATATTTGTGCTGACGCTAACGCAATTTTAAAGTCTTGCTGCATCCGATCGGCCGATGGAGCCAACGCCTTTATTCCGCACAATCAATCACTCAGCTCGCGGCCAATTAAAATTAAAAATACGCCTCTTTTGACTTAGACGACCTCTAGCAGAAATAATGCAAAAACCTCATATTTATACCATTGCACTGCTATCAGGAGCGAACTTTTTACGATTTCCCTCATCTAAACAAATCTACGCCAATCTGCTCTCTCGGAATTGCCTCGCGATGGACGAACCTTCGATGTCCAGACAGACTTAAAAAGCAGCTCTCACGCCAATATGGGCCTGGTTTAAAAGGATGCATGTAAGAAAAAGAAATAAACCAGGTTCCGTAATAGACGGTGTCTTCCTTTAAACAGACATACATTCACTCGGAATTTAACCGAATCCCGCTCACGGCCCAGGACTACAAGAGCATGCAAGGGAATCAGAATGAGCGCTTTGACGTAAATACGGAGCCGCCATCAGTCCGCGCAGCCACCGGCCCGGCGATCAAGGACCCACCGACGGAGCAACACGATTCGTTTCCTTTTAATTGTTCTTTTTTTTTTTTTTTAACACAGTCTTTAAAAAGAGTTCAAGAATGAAAAATTACAGCTGCATTTTTCTTTGAAGGTTTTCTCACGTGATTTTATTTATCAACAAACATGAGCATGATAAATGAGTCTTTAGTGCACAAAATTTTTTTGTATTTGCTTAAAAAGTTCACAAGTTTGCACTATATTATTAAAAATCTTAAATGAAATGTAAATACAAAAATTTCAAAATAAAAGAAACACAATTACAATTATACAATGATAATATAGAGATTATAAAGATTATAAAGATACATATATAAAATATTAAACGTAAAAAAAGTTTTCGTGTAAAGACACAGGAGAGATAATAATGATGCAAGACATGGGCATCGAAAAAATATCTCCCCTTAAACTTGTTGTAATAACAAGGAAGAGACCGCAGTTTAGGACATTGGTCATATTCGGGACAGGGCGTATTTAGGGAGAGGGGTTTATTTTTGGTAAACCCCCCTTTGCTCCGCACATATTTGGAAACTCCGCCTATGATTGGAGCGACTCGGGTTCATCTACGGGTTTGAAAAAATAGTAAAATTGGGTATACCAATTTTAACAAAGTTTTGCTCTCATACACAATGGAATAAAGACCCCCACATGGGTAATAATTTTGAACGGGGCTTATTCCGCAAGGGCGAATAAAAACTAAAAAAAATGCAAAATAAATCAAAGTTTTTTTTGTTCAAAAACCTAAAAATCCTTCCATAGACACGTTCTAGAGTGAAGAGAGCATTGAAAAACATAGGTGAGAATGTAACACGTAGTATTTCTTACGAAATCTTCGCCAATCAATTTCGCGGAAATAGGGGAAAATTCAGCATAGCAACACCGCCCGTTGGGCGATTTACACCAAAACCTAATCAGCACCAATGTATGTCAAGGTTTAACAGAATCTGAAGTTTAATTAAATTCTGTGCATTAGTTCTTGAGATAAAACGTCCACAAAATTTATACCACATACAGACAGACACACAGAGTGAGACACAGACTCACGGAAAGACATTTTCTAAAAACAGACAAATCATGTTCATAACGTTCTAAAACGTATAAATCTGTCAAAAACAGGAAGTCGAAATTGTTAACGAATTCAATACTTTCTTCTTGTAAAAGAGATAAATGGGATTATTGATCACTTTCTTGGATTTTTTTTTTTTACTTTCATTAATATTTTCATGGGATATTGATGAAAAAAAAATCATGCGTCAAAGCATAGATTATGAAACACTTTCCGACACATCCAGAAAACTGTAACGAAACTTCACCGTTAAATAAGGTGAAAGAAGATATGTAAGTAAACAGTATAGGAAACATATAACACTTTTAAAAGTCCAGTTTTAGCAATTACCTTCCATACTCAAAAATGTAATCGAATTATTTTGTGCAACCCTGTGTATGATCTATAAATTTGGATATATACTACATAGCATGATACAATTTAGTTCATTTAGAAAATTCACATTTAGTAATTTTCGCCAATCGATTAAAATGCACTCGAAATCTTTTGTAGAATCCTGTATATAATCTAAAGACTTTTGTACACACGCCATATTAAGCTAAATTTTAATCCAGGTTAAAAACGCATAAGGCAACTTAAACCAAACTTCTAGCATTTACAAACCATAAACGACGATGTAAACTGTTCTTTGCGTAGTCCTGTATATGAATATATTTATCTTCCACAAAATTGCACAAGTCTACTAACTATTGTTCAGCAGGAAAATGCTTGACACAATTAAAAACTATCCTATAAGCCAGAGGTTCCCAAAGTGCGCTCCGCGGAGCCCTTGGGGCTCCGCCTATACTTTTCAGGGGCTCCGCGGAAAATAAACAAAACTTGAAATAAATTTGCATATTGCAAGGGAAATATTTTTCGAAAGTATGTAGGATTGTAGGAATTTTTTGTGTGTGTGTGTCAAAAATAAATACATCTATCACTGGGTTGAAAAATACTATAATATATTTTCTTAAATCATATAAAAATTTGCATTATACGTGTATATATTTTCAATATAATATTTTTGGTTTGAATTATTTTATTTTATGTTTCTGCATTTAATGTGTTTTAAAAATTCGATTCAAAATAAGCTACAAAAATAATATTTTGAATCGAATGCACAATGTGAATCGAAAGTATGAAAGAATTTATCGTGGGAAGTTTATGCATATGAAAGAATTTATCGTGGGAAGGTAAGTTCAGGGGGTTGATTATTGAGAAAATGTTGTCAAAGTTGGCGAATCCTTTTTAAAAAAAAGAACTTGAAGGATTTTCTTTACGGAGAAAAACAATTTGTTAAAACAAGAAGGTATAGTGGCACTTGGTTGTTTTAGCAAACCGCAGAATGCGTTTCCTGGGTACTGAAGTACGGAACCGGAGTGTAGTTTTTCCTTTTATTTTGTATGATGAAGCAAAGAAGACGAAAATCACATCATTAGAGTTAATAGTCTTTAATTGGAGAAACATGTCACAATTCACTATCTTCCACAATAGTGAGATTTATATCAATCAAAGTTTCAGATTTTTAAATGGATCTGATGAATATTGGTGAGGTGACATTTTAAATTTAAAGTCAGGGGTGAAGAACACAAACATAATCCAAAGAATAATCCAGAAATGCTGTTGAACGGGTCCGATCAAGTTCACGTAATCCAAAGAGTTTTAAGAACAGCAAGGTGATTTTTCGTTATAAAACCAAAGGGTGGCCAAAGGGGCCAAGACATTTTTAGATGTTTATGAGATGAAGATCAGAGGGCAAGTGTTCTATCCGATATGAAAGTGGGCGCAAGGAAAAACACGCCAAGCGAGATACATTTCAAGCCAAGAGAATCGCATTTTTTTGCGTGGGAAATGTAACCGTTACTTATACACATATCAACTTCATAATTGACGTCATTGGAAGGGAAAAATCTTTTGGCGAAGATTGCACTTTGGCTAAAAAGAGAGATTAAGAATTTTACCGTTAATTATTGTTTTGGGAACAGGGCTTTCGAGGAATGCAGCAAAGGCGCCGTTTAAATGTTATAGACATCTGGATACAATATGCAAGACACAGCTGACCATGAAAAGGAAAACATTTTATGCCTTGTATAATTTCATTTCTTTTGATATGTGGGAGACCGAATAAGTACGTTAATGATAATTTAAAAACAATATGCATGATTTTGACTAAAAGTCTTTCGTTGAAAGAGAAAGATAAAAAGGGTGCGCTTTTTAACAGCCGGGAATGTATATGAATTACGATTATGCAGAAAGGGGAAAATATATTTGATAAAATACATAAAATATAGATTGCTTTAATTTTTTTGAAAGGAATATATATGGTATCTTTACCATAGAAAGAACAAAAGCGCGCCAGTGCTGTTATCGCTGCTTGTCGAACAACAAAGAGAAGAGTTTTGTTCTTTGGAGCTCCGCCTATTCATATGTTTATACTTAGTTCTTTTTTGCTTAGTAACCAGGTTCTAACTTCCTAATGAGATAAGTGTGTCTCACATTGTTTATTTTCTTTCGCTTCACTCTTTTCACATTGTTTATTTTCTTCGCTTCGCTCGCGATCTTTAAAATGAGGTACTTTATACTCCATTACTTGGTATATTTACTTAAAAATGTGTTAGTTAAGCTTTGGTTTCAGTGATAGATTTATAATTGGTTTTCGCTTTTCGTTAATTTTTTTATTTAAGTGGTTTAATCTCAAATTTCATGTTTTATTTCAGTTTAAAATTCAAAAGTGCTTCAATTTTTTTAACCTATTCAGATTTTGAAAAGTTGTAATTATTTAATATTTGTATACGTTGTGTATATAGTTTTATTTTTTATTTTTGTAACTTTAATTTCTTTAATCTCTTTATTTTATTTTTATTAATTCTTAATTATTTAAATTTTCTATGCTGTTTTACATAATTGTACTTAATTTTTAAAGCAATTTATGTTGCTGAAAACGCATTTCTTAACATCTTATATCACTTAACAACCCCTCCTTAAAATTTTGTTTTAATTGATCTCGGCATTGGCTAAGATTCTTATGTTATGATGCCATATTTTCCTATCAGAAATAAGGCTGTAGCAATTTAAAAAATATATATTCGTTCTTTACATTTGTCATCACACTAACAATCTAAACTTTTGCTGAGCTCCACCCCTTGCTTAGACTTTTCGTCAATGAGTACCGACACTGATATAAATTTATTCCCACCCATATATTCCGTTTTATTAGTGAAGTTTTTCTTCTAGTTGCAGTTATTTTAACATGTGTAGTTTTTAACCGTGTATCTACTTTGAGGCAAAAACAATGGGGAAAGAAAGTTTCTTTCAAAACTATAATTAATAGCTAAATACTTCAAATAAAACATTCAAAAGAAGTGAACGATGCTGCACCTATCAATACAGGTTATAGATTTTGCTCCGCCCACTTAAACACTAAAACGGTGATCTGCTTTTAAATGTATTTTAAAAAAATGTTTCAAAAGAAGAAGCTCAGAGGCGATACGTTTTCGTTGTATGTTTAGAAGTACTAGAAACGTAAAGAAGAACAAAAAAGAATCCGTAATCGCATGATTCTATTACGGGTTTGCGGGACTAGCGAGAACGTGTTATATAATTACTCATGGGCCACTGTTCCTACGCATTTTCTTACTTTTCGCAGGTAGCCTATTGGTATTATACAGAAGTCTCTTCTTGTAAACGAAAACTGTACAACTTAACTTTTGTTTATGTGAGTGTGTTGTTTTCGTCATAAATAATAATAGTTTCACGTAAGCCACAATGCAATGCATGACGCCGAGAGGGTTACCATTTTGATCTTTAATTCCGAGTTCATACTGGAAATCCCGAAAGAATATTTTTATTTTAAAAATGGGTGTCATTAACCCCTTAACAATATTGCTCGAACGTAGCTCAGGTATAGCGCATAGAATACACAGTGTGGAAAACGGTTTTACCGTTTTTTAATTCAAAATTTTCAAATTCAAACTGGAATTCTGAAACAAGAATTTTTACTTTAAGAAGTCACGAAATATCTGCCGTTAAGTAACCAAAAGAACATTATAGGGAATATCTGGTGTGAATGCAAAATTTCGGAATTTTTAAAAGGTTAAACTGCTAATGCTTTAAAAAGTGCTAAAAAATTGTAGCCGATAAACGTGCAACGATGCGGTACAATAATAGGGCGATCGCAGTGACATCTGCTTTAAAAATAATTTATCTCTAGTAAAAGTAACCGTTTCACTATTGACAACATGAGCATAATTTCTGTTAATAAAATCTTCTTGTAAGTGTATATTTCAGATGTAACTGATTTTGGAGTTAGTTTTTTATCATATCAGGGAATTAATCTTTTCCACTCTTCTAACTGATTCAGTCTTTGGTATGCTAAAAAGGATAGTTTCCAGTTTGCTGTCTTTTATAGAGTACTGCAACCAGGCACAAAAGAATGTGCATCAAGTTTTTATGCCACGATCAAAATCATTCATATTTTCAAAGCTTATGAAAATCACTCTCTAAGTCAAATGAAATAGGGTATAATTTAATTATTTAAAATATTAACCACCAGCTGAAACATAAAAACAAGTTGGGTTCTTATACAATGTTTAAGTTGAAAGGTGCTAGCAGACAGTGGAATAGTCAGAGAGGGGGTGGGGGGTCCATATTCTGTGGAAACCAATAATATTATAAAGTTTTCTTCGCCTTCAATATCGCAGAAAATTCTCCGATTAGATAAAGCAAAAATTTTTTTTGCCGAAACGTCAGTGAAGGCTTACTGTTGAGACCCGAAAAGTTTTTGGTTTCTGTCTGTTTGTCTGTCTGTCTGTCTGTCCGTCTGTCTGTCTGTCTGTCTGTCTGTTCCGCGATAACTGCCGTAAAAATGATCCGATTAGTTTGATTTTTGGTAGGTATGTTGGTGAGATACCCGGAATTAGCTGTATAGTTTTTAGTTACATTTGGTTCATTCGCTCGGAAAATATAGAACATTTCTTTTTTGATCCTAATGCTTTCCTATGGGAATTCAGACGATTTTGAATTTTTTCAGTCGTTGAAAATAAAATGTCGCATTTGATTAATGTATTTAAACGGTAAGTTATGAAGGCTAAAATTTATCAAGTCAGGTCTTAAATTATTCAAATTAATTTGAAATTTTGTTAATACATTCGTCATATTTTTTAAATTAGGTGTATAATTTTTGGTACAATTTTATACATCTGTTCTAATAATATAATACATTTTATTCTATCATTTTCTGCAAATTTTAAAATGCATTTATTTTTATTTACCTCTTTAATTTAACCGTAACCTAGCAACTAAATTTTAAAGAATATCAAAATAATAAAATTCAAATAATTCAGACTATTTTGCTACAATATTTTATTGGGTGATTTTAATATTTTATTGAGAGATTTTAGTATGCTATTGCCATCGAGTTAGATCAAGATGTACGTATGTAAAATAAATATTATAGAATGACCGTCAAAACTGTTTTTCCGAAACAAAAATTGTAATAACACTAGATTTCTGCAATAGATATAAGTGAAATACAGTAGATTCAGTTTACATTTCCATAAGTTGCTTTTGTACACGAGATATTATTCAACTTATCTATCAGATGCGAGTGTTTCGTGGTTGGCAGGTCAGTAAATATTACTATTTAGGTACTAGGATAACATGAAATTATTTTCTGAATTTTTGCTTATCCTAATAAAACCACTGTATAGAACGAAATCCAAGATATACTAGAATCATTCACACAAACAATAGGAAATCACGAATATAAATTTAATAAGATTACGGAAAACATTTCTTTTTAGGTCATAATGCTTTCCTATGGGAATTCAGACAATTTTGAAAATTTTCATCCATTGAAATAAAATGGCGCATTTGATTAATGTATTTAATGTGTAAGTTATGAAGGCTAAAATTTATCAAGTCAGGTCTTAAATTATTCAAATTAATTTGAAATTTTGTTAATACATTCGTCAGATTTTTTAAATTAGGTGTACAATGTTTGGTGCAATTTTATACATCTGCTCTAATAATATAATACATTTTATTCTATCATTTTTTACAAAAATTTCCAGTGCATTTTTTTCTCTCTTTCAATAAATGGTTGCTAAGCAACTATATTTCAAAGAATATCAACAAAGGAAAATTCAAGTGAATCGCATTATTTTTACGCGAAGTTTTATTAAAAATTGCCAATTTTCGGGTTTTAAGTTTTTAATATGCTTTTTTTTTTTAATGAAATAGATGAGAATTTATTTTAAGTACTAAAAAATGATTACCAAATCGGTTTTCCAAATGAAAATAATAAAAACGTTGAATGCGTAAATTGAATATAGGTCAAATAAGAGGAATTTAAATTTGTATAAGTATAATTTATACACGAAATTTTATTCAACTTCAGAAACATATGATGTTTAGTAGTTGAAATATAATTATTCTTTTAAGGATAGGATAAAATCTCTTGTACAAAGAGATGGTTATTCTAATGAAATGAAAATTGCAAATACATTCAAACATATACTCAAGAAATAAAATAGCACAATTACTGGAAATTGAGAATAGAATATTAAAGCGACAACGGGGGGTTCAGGGGGGCGGAGCCCCCCCGAAATAATGTATTGTTATTTTGAAAAAATACAGTAACAAGTAGTTTATCCTGTCATTGCATAACATTGTGTTTAAGGGGATACTTCTAAAATTTCCGAAACTTTCGATAAATTTATATTCTTATCAATGTATAAATAACTTAAAAAGATTGAATTTTAGTGTGTAAAATATTTTTCAGATAATGTTAAAAATTAGTAAGAACAATGAATTTTTGAGCTGACGTTGAGGCCTCTGATCTGTAGATTTACTAGTATAAAATTAGTGGTATCCAAACCATCTGGACCTCCACCCTGTCTACGCCACTGCTAGAAGATGTCGCTGCGATCGACCCGTTATCTTTTCAACATCGTTCTACATTTATCGGATTAAATTTTTTAGTACTTTTTTGAAGCCGTTTTCCACACTATGTATTCTAGGCGCTGTAGCTCGGGTAAGAAGAATTTGTTTTCTTCGTTATTAAAAGCTTTCAGAAACCACAAATTTTTAACTATAATTTTTGCTGTATAGTTGGCGGACATATCTCAATTATACAAGGCAGATATTTTAATACAAAAAAGTGGTTTTTAGTCCTTATTTTTAATTTATTGCGTCCAATAATAGTAATATTAAATAATAGAAAATTTGATTTTCAAAATTTCTAGTATGAATTCAGAATTTCTGTATCAAGAAAACTGAGAACATTGGCCCCATGTTGGAAACTAATGGTTCGGACTCTTATCCAGCTGATCTTTCGCTGCTCCATAGGCATAAAAAAAATTGTAAACCGTACAGTACCGTGGGTTAAGGGGCTCCACCTTAGAAATTCTTCCCGAAAAGGGTTCCGTGAGCCCAAAAGTTTGGAAATCACTGCTATAAGCAATTCATTCCCATAGTCTCTAATACTTACGAATTCCCTGGTGTAGCCTTGTATACATGATCAATACAGTTACATATTTTATTATTATTATTATTATCATCATTATCAGAAATCAATGAAATATTTCTTTCAATTTATTGAATTTTAATGGAAAGAATAAAAGTTGCATTTTATTTATTTTGTGATTATTGAAAAACAGTTAACAATGTCTTTTAGTTAGTTAAATTTTAATGGAAACAAATTTTATTTATTTTATTGTAATCATGAAAAATTAAAAAATTATCTTAGAAATTGGATTTTTTGAAATTGGAATTGGATTTAGAAATTGAATATTTATTTTCAAAGAAGCTGTGTAGAGTTACATTTATTTTATTTTATTGTAATAGTGAAACAGTTATTATTTTTTTTTTAATTTACTGAATTTTAATAACAAAGGAAATATATATTATTTTTCATTTTACTGTAATCATGAATATATATATATATATATATATATATATATATATATATATATATATATATGGGCTGTTTAATAGCCTCTGCTTGTTAACTAGGAGAAGACCCTTTAAATGCCTCAGAGGAGGACTTAAAGGAATCGACTGGGAGCAGGGACTTGATGTCCAATCCGCACCTTCCATCGGTGCAGCCTGTTAGTACCCTTGCCTAGTGCATGGGGAACGAACGCGGATGGGCTTCCTCCAACCCGCTTGGCCAACGTGGAGGAATTTGGCCACCTCCCCCCTTATTTTACCATGAATTCACAAAACAAATCACGGCCCTCAATTCCCGGCAGTCTGCATGTTCCTGATTACGGCAGCGATCAGAAAGACATGAAGACAGAGGGTGCTAAGAATCACCGGGCTCGGTTTGGCTGCCATAAGTTGATGACCTTGGCTACGTATAATGGACGATCCTTATCTTCTGAAAGTCGTTTACAGGAACTTGAAGAAGAATTAGAAAGAATCAACTGGGACATCCTAGGATTATGCGAAATAAGAAGAAAAGGTGAAGAGAAGATTGATCTTGCCAGTGGACATGTATTGTACTACAGAGGTACAGAAGATGGAAAAACAAGTGGTGTAGGATTTCTGATTCATAAAAGGTGGAAGAATCACATCGTAGAATATGATAGTGCATCAGATAGAGTTGCAAGGTTAGTTATACAAGTGTCAAAAAGATACAAACTGCAAATTACCCAAGTTTATGCACCAACAATTAGCTATACTGATGAAGAAATTGAGGATTTCTATGAAGAAGTAGCTTCAATGCATCAAAAAGGAAAATGCTACATAAAATTAATAATGGGAGACTGGAATGCTAGAATTGGGGAAAAAAAGAAAGGTGAGTTCTCAGTAGGAATTCATGGATATGGGGTGCGTAATGAAAGAGGAAACAGATTGATTGAATTTGCAGAATGTGAACAGATGTATATCATGAATTCATTTTTCAAGAAAAAGCCACAAAGAAAATGGACATGGCGTAGTGCAAATGGCTCAACAAGTGAAATCGACTACATCTTGACAAACAAAAAGCATCTTATTCAGGATTGCAGCGTTCTCAATAACTTCAATACAGGAAGCGATCACAGGTTAGTTACATGCAAACTGCTTTTAAATACTAAAGTGGAAAGAATGAAGCTTTTGCAATGCTCAAAGAAATCAGTCGATATTATAAATCTCCAGAAACATAAAGAAGAATTTAATTTAGAACTTAAAAATCGTTTTCAAGTACTTCAATCAATCTTAGAAGAAGAACAAGATGTTACAGTAGTGAACAAGAAAATAACAAATACTCTACAAGAAATTGCAAGGACGATAGCTGGTGAAGCACAAGTAAAGCAAACAAAGAAAATAACAGAAGAAACAAGAAGACTGATGAAGAAACGCAGAGAATTTAAAATGAAGAAAAACTATCCTAAATCAAGAGTTGAATATGCAGAATTATGTAAAACGGTAAGAAAATGTGTTACAGAAGATATCAGAAAATTTAACTGTGATCTTGTCAAAAAAGTTCTAGAAGATAACAAAAGTTTAAAATCAGCTAAGCGCAAACTGTGTGTTGGAAGAAAAGGTATTTTTGCACTGAAGACAGCAGATGGAACAATCACCAAAATCAATAATGAAATAGTACACATTGTCGAAAAATTCTATAACGATCTATATAAATGTGAAGATCAAAGGGAAATCAACCTACGTGATCCACTAGTAAACATAACAGAAACTGAAGAGATAATCCCAGTGATGACAGATGAAGTTGTACAAGCCATTACAGGCATGAAAAAAGGTAAATGCCCTGGCGAAGATGGAATTACAATTGATCTTATCAAAGAAGCAGGAGAAGAATTTGCAAAAATGCTAGCCTTACTGTTTTCCAAATGTCTCGAGAAATCAGATGTACCAGAAGATTGGAATAATGCTGTGATGGTGTTACTTTATAAGAAAGGAGAAAAGGAAAACATTAAAAACTACCGTCCAATCAGCTTACTGTCAGTGATTTATAAAATTTTCACCAAAGTTTTAACGACAAGACTTGAATCAGCTCTGGACTCAGCTCAACCTAGAGAACAAGCAGGATTTCGAAGTGGATTTAGCACAATGGATCATATTCAAACAGTAAGGGAAGTTATAGGAAAACATAAAGAATATAATTTACCTCTCTGTCTTGCCTTTATTGATTATGAAAAAGCATTTGATTCGGTCTACACATCTGCAGTAATTACTTCTCTGGAGAACATTGGTATAGACAAACCTTATACACTGTAAAAAATGATTGTCAAATTCACTGCATTTATTCCAGTAAATCGCAACGTAATATTTCCGTATGTAAAAATACCGCAAATATAACAGTAGATTTAACCAGCGTTTTCGCTTTCAAAATCCTTTCATGCGAACAACCAATCAGATCACATCATTCATTTTCTAATCGGCGCCTGCGCGCAAAGACATTTTACTAGCATGATTTGCGCAAGGAACTTCTGTTCAAAAGTATGTGCTCTTTCCCGCGCGACGGAGCAAAATGGTGTGTTTCTTGACTTACGCTTAGGAGCCTGCATTGTTTATATATCAGTGTTTAATTACAAATGGTATTTTATATTTGTATTAGATAAACGTAAGCTTGTAATTCTAGTCCAATTATCTAAAATATATATATATATATTATCTAAATTCTTCTCGTCCTTCAGAATTGAAGTGTTTCTTTTTTTAGTACTACAAATATACTCTATATATAATGTATTTACGCATAGTATTATAATGAATATTTGATGTCTCAGTTTTGCCACATTAAAAAAATTCCTATTAATAAATTCTGAATTCTTATATATATCATATACAAAGCAGTAAAGAAATGTTTTATATGGGATTGAATTTCTATACATAAAATAATGAATTCCAATGTTTTTCAAACAAGCGATGAACTTTATGACTATTCTAATAGTCATCTAAAAATGAAAGTTGATTAAAATCAATGATTTAAAAAAAAATATGGCTTTTAAAATTATAGCAGCTACTGTGATAATTTGTACGGAAATAGGACTGTTAAAATTACAGAACTTTTTGTGGTAATTTGTACGGAAAAATGGCTGTGAAATTTACTACATTTATAACCGTTGAAATGACGGAAAATATGCGATAAAATTTGCATCTATTTTTACTGCTATTTTTACGTAAAAACTGCTGGCAACATTGCTGCCTGCAGTTTTTGCCGTAAATTTGACGGATTTTTTTTTACAGTGTATCAATATCATAAAGAAGATCTACAAGTAAGCAACAGCCACCATCCGTTTGGACAAAGGAAAAGCGAAGATCAAGCTTGAAAGAGGAGTAAGACAAGGAGACACCATTTCGCCTAAGCTTTTTACTGCTGTCTTAGAGAGTATTTTCAAGAAGCTGGATTGGGAAAACAAAGGGATTAGAATAAATGGGGAATATTTAAGCCATCTCCGGTTTGCTGATGACATTTTAATTTTCAGTAATAGCCCTGAAGAATTGCAAAATATGCTAAAAGATTTGGCAGAAGCTAGCATTAATGTGGGATTAAAAATAAATTTGGAAAAGACTAAGGTGATGTTCAATTCATTTGCATCAAAAAAGAAAATCGTCTACAACAACACTGAGATTAAAGATGTTGAAAGTTATGTGTACCTTGGACAAGAAATATCTTCAGACAACAGTATCATGAATGAAATCAATAGAAGAATAAGAAATGGATGGAGTGCTTTTGGGAAGAACAATATTATTCTGAAAAGTAACATGCCTCTTTGTTTGAAAAGAAAGGTGTTTAACCAATGTGTTTTGCCTGCACTAACTTATGGAGCAGAAACTTGGACACTAACAAAACGGATGGTACAAAGATTACAAACAACACAGCGAAGTATGGAAAGATGTATGCTAGGCATAACCAGAAGAGACCGAAAGAGAATAACGTGGATAAGAAGTCAGACGAAAGTTTTTGACATTATCGAGAGAATTAAATGGCTAAAATGGAAATGGGCTGGGCACATTGCAAGAAGACAAGACAATAGATGGAGCACAAACACCCTACAGTGGTATCCCAGAGATGTAAAACGACCAAGAAGACGACCTCAAGTAAGATGGAGTGACGAAATCAGAAAAGTGGCCGGTGTTAATTGGATGACTAAAGCACTAGACAGGCAACAATGGAAAAATCTGGGGGAGACCTACATCCAGCAGTGGATTGAAAACGGTTGTTGATGATGATGATGATGATATATATATATATATATATATATATATATATTAATTTATTGAATTTTAATAATAAAAATAAAAATTTATTTTAGTTTATAGAATTTAAAAAAAAGGAAAATAAAAGTTTCTTTCAGTATATTGTATTTAAAAATATATACGTATATATTATTTAAAAGAAATTATTTTAAAGTTCATTTTATTTATTTTTTATAATTGCAAAACAATTAAAAAATTAAGTTTATTCAGTTTCAGTGGGAACAATGAAAAAGTTATATATGTTTATTTTGTTATCATTTATGTATTGAATTTTAAATAAGTAGTGAAAAGTTACACTTTCTTTGTTTTTATTATAATGACGTAAGAGTTAAAAATACATAGATATTTAAATATTTTACAGACTTTCAATGAAAATTAACATTTTGTTTATTTTATAATAATCGTGAAACAATTAAAATTTTATTTTATTATTTATTTATTTATTTTGTTATTTTAATGGAAATTGAATTTTAAAGAAGCAGTGAAACATTACGTCACTTTTATTTTATTATATAATTCCGAAACAGTTTAAATTTTTTATAATTATTTTAATTTATATAGGAAAAATGGAAACATACATATTATTTTAACATAATCGTGAATAAATTTTTTTTAAAAAAAGTTTAATTTATGGAATTTTAATGGGAACAATGAAAATTTATATATATATATTTATTTTATTACAGCCGTAAAACAATTTAAAATATTCTCGAGTTTATTATACTTCAAAAGGGGAAATAAAAAGTTACTTTTTCTTAATTTTGGTATAATCACGAAAGAGTTTAATATTTCTTTTTAATTTATTGAATTATATGGAAACAAGAAAAAAATTACATTTCGGTTATTGTATTATAATTGTAAAATAATTTAAAATTTCTTTAGTTTGATAAATTTTAACAGAAACAATGAGAAGTTACGTTTTGTTATTTTTTTATAATTTTGAAAAAGTTAAGTACTTCTTTTAGTTTATTGAATTTTATTGGAAACAATTTATTATTATTATTATTATTATTATTATCGTGAAAATAATTTAAAATTATCTTAGTTTATGGAGTGTCTCTGTGTGTGTGGTTATGCAAATTTTATCTTAAAAACGGCTCTAAAATTTTGACGAAAATTTGTATCTTGCAGTTTTCAGACACGAGATGACCATTGGGCTAGGTCAGATGTTCGAGAAAATTCGATTAGTGGGTCAATTTGGGGTCACTACGGATCAGTGCATTTCAGTCGGACTAAAGGTTGAAACAGTTATTAAGTTATTGAACAGTTGACAGTAAACGAAGTCGCAAAGTTGGTAACATTTTGCCAAATTTGGCGATATTTGATTATATGTTGGCAACATTGGTGAGATTTGGCAAAAAATCGACTTTTAAGATTACCAATGCCAAAACACATGCTTAGTGCCAAATGAAAAAAGATCGCCAAATCCGGCACTATTTGGCGAAAAAAATGGCTTTTAAAATGTGAGGGAATTTTCTAGAAATTCTCAATAGCAGCCGAGATACAAAATTATACCAATCAGAGTCCATGGAACGTCCTCAAAAACAGAATTGAACCAATCAGGGTACATCGAACTTTCTTAACACATGCTTGGCGCTAAATGAAAAAATGTCTCCAAACCTGGTGATATTTTTGCGACATTTGGCGAAAAAATCAGCTTTCAGATTATGAAGGAATTTTCTAGAAATTTCCAATAGAAGCCGCGATACAACCAATCAGAGTCCATAGAACATTCTCGAAAACAGAATTCGAATGTAGTTTGGAAGGATACCCTTTCCTTGTAAATATGTCATGTAAGTAATGTAAAATTTAGAAATATGTTTATAGTTTCAACATTGATTGTTTCTGTAAATTGATGTCAACATTGATTGTTTCTGGTTCTGTTAAAAATAAAATTCTTTTTAGCAATAATACAGTGAGACTTTAGAGTTATATCATGTTAAACGCAAAGCTAATTTTAACCGAGCATTGCTCGGTCGTCCCCGCTGGTTTTATTATAATCGCAAAACGTTTAAAAATGTCTTTTACTTTACTGAATTTTAATGAGAACGATAGAAATATATTACTTTATTTATTTTCTTGTGATCTTGATACAATTATAAATTTCTTTTTATTTATTAAATTTTAATGCAACCAATGAAAATGAAAATTTTATTTATTTTGTGATAGTTGTGAAACAATTAAAAATTTACTTTACTCTATTTACTTTTACTCTGAACAATAAAAGTTAAATTTCGCTTATTGTACTAAAATCCTGAAATAGTTGGAAATTTCTTAGGATTTATTAAATTTTAGTAGGAACAATGTAAGTTAAATATATATATAGACTCTTAATTTATTTAATTTTAAAAAAGCAGTGAAAACTTACAATTATAATAACATACGAGTTTTCTTTTTAACACTTTCCAACAGTTGAAAAGCGTTTATGGATCCGGTGTGAGAAATTCACTATATCTCACCCAAAACCCCTGTTTGGAAGCCTAAATTCAGGTATAAGGAAATTCCATGTATTTCGGATTTTCTTCCAAAATAAAACTAACTCCACAGATCGGCCGGTGAACATCAAAACTTTCGTTTCATCATCACCAATCTTCCTTTTTGAAGGTTTCGAGACTCCTTTAAGAATGGAACGAGCAGAACCGCGCATATTTCAGTGCGCCGACGACCACCCAGGTACCATGGGAACCAAAGAGACATCAGCTGTAGAGAGCGTACCTGAGAAATCCCTTTCCACCTACCATAACAGACTTTCTTCGTGACCTCATCTGGAAGAGCTATAGTGGCTGGAGAGACACCTATTGTTCTAGGCGTAAAACAGACGTGATATGAGTAGAAAAAGTTAGTTAAGAGTTAAGATGGCTCGAGTTAGGTTGCAGGCATCTGAACCTAAGGAAAAGAAATCATAACTCCGGGTGAAATATTTTCGGGTGATTGCTTGATTCTCTGGGTGAAGAAAACCTTTCTCTGACTTTTATTGTTGAGGTTGTTACGTGACAGCCTTGTAAACCGAGTGTGGATAGTTCCAGTTTTGTTCGGGCACCGAAAACACCGATACCCGTCCCTTATTCAAGAGAACATTGACAAGAGACTCTTTTTGTGAAGGGTCAGACTAACAAGCCGATTTTCAGCTCCTGTGCTCACTTTGGAGGGGACTTTACCTCTGTTTCGTGTTGTAAACACAGACTTTTATAAACACTGGACTCTTCTGAAATTGAACTATGCTCATAAGCTAAAGGAGCCCGTAATATATACTAATTGTTGTGCAATCTCAATAATTAAGAAATCTGTGTTTTTTATTTGTTTGACGTGCTGAATTTAATAAAATTCCCTTCTATGATTTATGGGAGCGGTTCATTTAAAAGTTCAACGCTACCCCTTTAATTTATAACATCTTGGACTCGTCACACCGGTTTGTCTTATCTGTCTGTCTGCCGTCTGTCGTGCATGTTCTAACTCTCGTAAATATACTTGGATTGCCATGAAATTTTGATACGTTATTGAGGTTCACTATAGAATGTTCAGAATTGAAAATGAAGTGTATAGCATTTACAGTTAGTTTACAATGACTCGCAAAAGAATTCCGTTGCATTATAGTCTATGGGGAGGGGGATTATTTCTGGTGCATTTTATTGATGTTACGATATTTCAAACATAATGAGATTTCGTGTACAGAGACGCACTAAAAAATTCTATTACATTATGATCTATGGGGAAAAATCGTTTGCGGTGCATTTGAATGATAGTATGATACTTCAAACATAATGAAATAAATGATGTGCACTAAAACATGTTTTCTATAGATTGTGGAGTGCATCGCATTTATCGTTCTCTTACAGAGACACACAAAAGACTTCGGTTACACGATTGACTAAAATCGATAATTGCAGGAAGTGTGTTTTCCGCTGTGGTATGCATTTTTAAACTTATCTTTTTTGACTGTAATAGGTGGTGTGTATAAATTTTATAGATCGCATACAGCGCTACATAAATTCGCACACATTACACTCTAAAAATGACATTTTCAAAACTGAGCAAAAAATACTCAAATCTGAGTATATGTAGCATAGTCAAAATGGCTCCGAATCAAAATTACTCAGGTTTGAAACATGTATATACTCATCTCTGAAAACATGCACACTCAAGAATAAATGATCATGTGCTTATATTTGAGTATGTCCATGTTTCAAAAATGAGTATGAACTGACTTCTATGTGCTTATATTTGAGTATGTCCATGTTTCAGAAATGAGTATGAACTGACTTCTATGGGCTCATATTTGAGTATGCCCATGTTTCAAAAATGAGTATGAACTGACTTCTATGTGCTCATATTTGAGTATGTCCATGTTTCAAAAATGAGTACGAACTGACCTCTATGTGCTCAGTCTTGAGTATGCCCATGTTTCAATATTCTGAGTATTTCTGGTATTTCAGACTTGAAAGCATTGGTTCGTCCTATTTGAAACAAAAAGTTTCATAACAAAATGAAAACATCGATTTACTCAGATTTAAAAGTGTCATTTTTCCCAGTGTACATATCTTTATTTTATTGTAATTGCAAAACAGTTTTGAAACAAAATTGCTCTTAGTTTATTTGACTTCCTAGCTGTCCCGCCAGGCGTTATGTCCAGGCCTGTTATAATAAATTTAAACAAACCCCAAGTTGGTATGTTTTTATATCTTTAACCGATTTTGTATGAAATTATTTTTTTAAATGAAAAATTCGCAAAAAAATATTGATATATAGTGATAAAGCTGCTCGTAAGGTGACATTTCATGTATTTTCTCGTAGGGTCGTTTCCTTTTTTCTTTTTTTTTTTCTTTTTTTTTTTTAAGTTTTTGTTGTCCGAATTGTTTGAAATTTTTATCGGTATCAGTTATAAATGTAACGGTTTTACAGCCCGTGTAAAAAATTCGTGAAAAAATATTGTTATCTAGTTGTAAAAGAAATATATTTTCTTCTAGTTTTTTGTTTGTTTGTTTGTTGTCGCGTCGGTTCCTTTACGATAACAATAAAAAAATAGTTCTCATCTACTGAACCCTCTGATATTGTAATCGCTTATAAATATAACTGTATCCAAGCTTTCTTCAAAATTTCGAGAAAAAATATGCACATTTAGTAGTGAAAACATGAGTCGAAGCAGAGCAAAGCCACGCCGAAACGCCCCACGTTTTTGCGTTTTTCTTTTCAAACCTGTCTCAGATTTTATTTATTTATTTACTTATTTTTAAATATTTCTACACGTCCGAATGTTTCGAAAAAATTGTAGCTGATGTAAGTCTGGTCTACCGAGATGCTCTAAAAAGATTGTGTCAAAATACGAACGTTTAGTTACTTTTAGCGTAGAAAGAAGGTCGTCTCCGTGAAGCGCGAAATGACCTGCGTTCTCAGGTGTTTTTAAAAGGGTTAAATTTCGTATTTTTTAAAACTGGTTGGTACTGGTAAACACCGTCTATTAAAAGAAGGTTTCAGCTTTAAGAGCATATTTTTGGTTTGTCGGTACCTTTAAAATTGCGAACTGGAGAGGCGTTGCCATAAGAAGAAAAAGTCCTTCAGGAAAACGACCCTTTTTGAATGTTTTTTTTTAAAGGTTAACAACGATATTTTTTCGAATTGATTGCGGCATTTGAGACTTATGAGTACGATCTTTCTGAATATGTTTTCCAATGTTAACTGTACGGAATGGTTTGGCCGATTTAAAACTAAGAAATAACACAAAAAAACGCCGTTCGGTTCATTATTTCTTCCCGATGCGATGCATAAATCCAGTTCTGAGCATGCGTGAGAGCTTTTGCTGGCTCGCAAAGAAAGGGGTGAGGTTTTGAGGAGTTTTTAATTAATATCTCGGCTAATTATCAAATTTTAAAAAATCGGGGCCTCATGTGCATCAGAACATGCCTTGGACTATCTAAATCCAAATTTTTTGACGTGTGCGAGGTGTAGATTTCGCTAGCTATCGCCGACAGACAGACAGATAGACAGACACACGGAGCGAAATTTCTTTTATTAATATAAAATCTGGTAACAATGAAAGGGTTATTATTATTATTATTATTATTATTATTATTATTATTATTTTAGTGAAACAGTTTAAATATTGTTTCAGTTTATTGAATTTTAATGGGAGTATTAAAAAATTGTGTTGTCCTTATTCTATTATAACCCCAAAATAGTTAAAAATTTCCTTTAATTTATTGAATTTGAATACAAACATTCAAAATGGGCATTTTCTTTATTTTACTATAATTGTGAACAGTTAAAATTTCTTTTATTTTATTGAATTTTAATAGGAACAATGGAAAATTACTTTTTTTTCCTTGTACTATAATAGTGAAAGAATTAAACATTTATCTTAGTTTACTGAAAAGTGAAAAGTTAATTCGTTATATAATATTAAAAGGAAACAATAGCTGAACTATTCGTATTGTTTCAAGTGAAAATAAATAAATCTTCCGTTATCGGGCTGCATGCGATAGAGATGCGGAGTCTTATGTTCCGTATAGATCGAAAAAAAAATTCTCCGACGAAACTCATAAATTATTTCTCTGAACTTTCTTCAAATTTCAAATTTCTCGTTTTCATTTCAATATTTTTAAACTTTTTTTTTTTTTTTTTTTTTTGTATAGCCCCAAGCAGCGGTGCAATTTTTTTTTTTTTAGGAGGATACTTTTTTACTGTTAGAACCAATCGCAAAAAATAGAGAATGACATTTAAACGTCACGTCCGAAAAAGCCCTATAGTAGGTAAAATACTAGGTCAAGAGTCAAGACCTACATAATATCAAAACACACACACAGACAGAAAAAAAAAAAAAAAAAAAAAACCCTCCCCGGCGGGGAATCGAACCCCGGCCTCCCGCGTGACAGGCGGGGATACTGACCACTATACTACCGAGGACACGAACCCTTATCCAAAATTAAAAATAAAACCTAATTCCTTCAGATTTTCCATCATGCTGATAAAATTATCTTCCGGTGTAATGATAAGTGTTATCCAGGGAGATATCATGGCTGTTATCTAATACAGTGAGACTTCAATTCTCTGATCTAATAACGGGAAAAGTTTAGTGTTGAATTCAGGGGGTGGCCCCGTGGGCAGGGCTGGTAACAGGTTTCATGGGCCCTTGGGCTCACCAACAGTACGCCATCCCTTACAAGACCAAGTACGAAATTCCGCCGTTTATACGAATCATTGTTTAATCGAATCGCCTATTTTTTCAGAATTAAGAACATAATGTTAATTGTCGTTTAATTGAATCAGTACCACCCCCCTCTAATTGAAATATATTCCGCTTTATGAATAAGGTTAACTTAAAAGGTGGTTATTAAATAATTTAATCGAATATTCTGAAATTTTACATTTTACCCGCTAGACAATCTCATTGTCTCTGACACATTTACAAACAAAAAATGAAAATTTCAGCTGATTTTCAATCAGGTGAATTAAGAAACGAGTCCTTTACCCTATAAATGTGATGCATTTTTGATTATAATCAATTACTACCTGATGACTAACTGTTCATAATTTTCGTATCCCAAAATTTGTTTTGAAACACCAATTTTGAGTGTGATTCATACACTGTAAAAAGAACAAACTCGGAAACGTTACTCTATCTAGTGGGGCAGCAATATGGCCCATCGGTTCTGTTATGTTTCCGCATATTTAGTAAAATATTTAGTAACGTTTCTCTGCATATTTCAGAAAGTATATAGTAACGTTTCTGCATATTTCGGAAAAGTATAAGTAGCGTTTTCGTATATTTCGGAAAAGTATTTAGTAACATTTCCGTATATTTCGGAAATGTTTCTACATATTTCGGAAATGTTTGTGTGTGTTTCGGAAATTCATCAATCAAATATCTAATATTTATTATAGATTCATGGAACAAGAGTTTAAAGAAACTATCGAACGAGTTATTTAACTTTATATGTACAACAAAAGATTAACTGCAAATGTAATATTAATATGCAATAAAATAGAATCTGATAATATTAATTCTTTTAAAAAAAAAAGCATATTGTTCTCTCAAGTAAAAGAAATCATAAAACAAAATACTTACAGCTCATATAAATACGTTGCATCTGCATCTGTTTTAAGCTATGTCTTTCTTCTCAAGAACAATACAAATCATGTGATAATGACATGCGCAGTAGGTCGGAGTAGAGGAGCATGCGCAAATATTACTTCATTTTGAATTCCATTTTTAAACTTTACACGGAATGAGTGTAACATTTCCGAATTTTTCAGTAACCAACATTTTACACTACTTATTCAAAAACATTTCCGCTATCGAATGTAACGTTTCTGACTTCTTCAGAGTATTCACTGCTTTGAATATTTTTCCGAAAATACGTGTAACGATTCCGAAATAACAAGTAACTGAGGAGAACACAAAGTTTGCAATACATTTCCGGAAACTTTTCCGCCTTGTGCCGAAACACTTCTGAGTTTTTTTACAGTGTAAGCATATAATTTTTTCGAATATTAATTTCATAAATCATATTTCACATATAAAAATTATTAAAATGTATAAAAATCGCAATTGGTCTGAGAATATTAATACTAACGCCAAATAATATCTGTTGTGAAAAAAATAAGCATTAAAGCCAGGCAATATCAATAAAAATCAATTTACCATTTAGAGGTAAACTTTACGTCTTTATAATTTCTAAAGTTCTTGACCAATATATACCTCTTGATAAATACTATATCACCATTTATAAAGTATAATAAATTTACATTAAATGAAAATGCTTTAAAATTTTTTATATTGGAATATTTATATTAATAAAGAAAGGTTTTTATCTGTCTGTCTGTTTGTTTGTTTATTTGTTGGCGATGGCTAGAGAAATCTATCGCACATAGAAGACTGCAAATCTAGTTGGTTGGTTGGTTGGTTGGTTGTCTAGTTGGTTGGTTGATTTTGGACGGCCGATTATCTACTCCTATAGGTTATAGGTCCTAGGGGGAGTGCCCTAGGGGGTTTCTTTCTAAGGGTTCCTAACCCGTATTTACGGCAAGATTAGAAGAAAACCACGGAAAACTCCGAACGGTCAGGTCGACGAGCGCGACAGGGGTTTGAACCCAGCACCTCCCGGGCTGCAAATTTGGATACGGATAGAGATTCGAATGCATCCGAGGCTCACATTTTTACTTTTTTGATAATTGGATCAATTTGTCCTTTCTTGATCATATTCCTTGAACAAAATCTCCGTTGTATAAGCCTCCTGTTATGCAGGATATTTTATCAAAGATTTACCCAAGCCAAGCAACAGAACAGAAAATACAGGGTGTTCTAGAAAGAACTCTCCAACTTTGAAATGATATAACTTCGAAACAGTGAGAGATAGAAAAGTGAAACAAGTTGAATGTTAAATAGATAGGTTTGGAATTTGTTATACACGAGTTTGAAAAAATAGTTCCAATATTGGATAATAGGTGGCAGCACAAGCACATGGAACTTTAAATGGTACTCAGAAGTACAGAAATTTCATTCGTGCGTCTGTTTCATTGCTGACACGTGTAAAAAAGTTGTATAGAATTAGAGAATAATTCGGAATTCAAGAATATCATGCCGTATTCTTTGGAACAACGAATTTTTATTGTACTTGAATACCATCGATTAAATCGAAGTCCGACGATGGCAAAGCGAAGTTTAAAAAAAATTAAATGTTAAAAAAGGTCCAGATTTGAAAACAATTCGCAATTTATTCAACAAGTTTGAACGGACGGGCAGTGTGGCCGATGATTTAGGCGGAAATGTGGGATGCAGTCGATCAGTCATGACACCTGAAAATGTGCAAGCAGTCGAAGAAATTGTTATACGTTGTCCTCGAAAATCCATAAGGCGAGTTGCTGCTGAAGCAGGATTGTCAAACACCACTACGCACAGTATAATGCGAAGAAAAGGCCTGAAGCTGTTTCCCTATAAAATACAGTGCCGTCAAGCAGTAGCGTAGCCAGGGTGGGGGTCCAGATGCTCTTGATACCACTAAATTTGTAAAGTTTTCATTGCCTTATGTAATCAGAGAACCTTTTGCGATAATCAAGGTGGAAGAAAACTTTACAATTTTACTGGTATCTAGAGCGTTTGGACCCCCTCCCTGGCTACGCCACTGACATCAAGCGATCACAAATACAGCTCTACAACAAAGAGAAGTTTTTGCAAATGAGTTACTGCAGATGATTGATGAAAATAAAATTGATGTCGGTCATGTATGGTTCACCGATGAGGCCCATTTTCATTTAGAGGGATATGAGAATAAACAAAACTGGCGAATATGGGGCACTGAAAACCCGTTTGTGTGTCTTTCAAAACCACTGCACTCAGCAAAAATTACAGTGTGGGCAGGACTGTCCAGTAAAGGAATCGTTGGGCCCTTTTTCAGGAGGGAAACGATTAACGCATCTCGATATATTGAAATTTTACAGCAGTTTATTGGAACATTTCAAGCTCTAGAGGATGCACCAGAGATTTCATGGTTTATGCAGGATGGGGCCCGACCGCACCGTACTACTGCAGTGTTTGAGTTCCTCGAGGAATACTTCAGTGAGAGAGTCATTGCTTTAAATTATCGCAAAGTGACAGGTATTGGTATGGTTTGGCCATCATATTCCCCGGAATTGAATCCATGCGACTTCTTTTTGTGGGGTTACTTGAAGGACGCTGTTTCTTCTAAGAATCCCCAAACGTTGGAACAGCTTGAACAATTCATCTGTGAGGCATGTGCATCCATTTCAATAGAAGTATTGCAACAAGTGATTTCGAACTTTACCTGTAGGTTGCGTCATGTTGTTGCTGAAAAAGGTAACCATATCGAAAACATTGTAATGTGATTTTTATCTCAGTTCAAACAGCTCACTTTCAGGTACTATTTCAAAGGCACAGCTTTGTGATCGCAGCGCCCTCTCGTGTCCAATATTGGAACTATTTTTTTTAATTGATGTATAAAAAATTCCAGATCTATCTGTCTAACATTCAACTTGTTTCACATTTCTATCTCTCACTGTTTCGAAGTTATGTCATTTAAAAGTTGGGGAGTCCTTTCTAGAACACCCTGTACATACACGTAATTTTAAAAATTAAAGGTTTTATTGAAAGATTATTTGTTATGGCTGGAAATATGCAGCTTTAAGTATAATTATGAAAAATAATCTTCACAGAATATGGGAGTTCGTTGGTTTCGTTAGGGGTGTTACGGTCATATTTTGTACACGTTCGCTAAATAGGCTGGGAGTTTGAGTCTATTATGTTTTAAAATTTTGACATCTGAATCAAACACCAGAAAAAGCTGCAAGATTGCACGTTTTTCTGCAAATCTTATCTTTAATAGGCAACAGGGGTGACCTTTTCAACTTAATATGTGGGAAAGGGGGGTTCCCTTGACTCATCTAATATTGCTGTACTTTGACAAGTTTAAAGTGTCGACCAAACGGTTTTAAAATCTTTAAAAAAAATTGATATGCTATTGTATTAAAATATTATGAGAGCTAGAGGAGGGGGGGTCTACAGAAAACAAGGGGTGGGGTTGCTTAACTTGCCCTCATTTAGTTACAGCTCTGTATGGCATGCGTGCACGAGTTGGTACGTACGATAATTTCTCTTGCACACACACAAAAATGGATAATTGATAAAATCATATAGATAAAGTTCATTTTTGATATAATAAATAGCATTTTACAAAATTATATAATAAAATCACTTATTAACGTTAAACTAAAGATGTAATTAATTAATGTTTAACGTGATAAAACATTGCACAAAAACGCTTAAAATACCTTTTAATATAAAGATGTGATGATATTCTGAATCCGCCCTTGTTTACGTGTTTTTTTTTTTTTTTTTTTTTTTTTGAAGTTGTCAATGGCGACCAAAACGTTTTAATTGGCGACTGAGAGCATTTACATTGAATGACCTCAGCTAAAAAGCAAAAATTTAAAAGTGCAGATTTTCAAGAACCATGTCAGACAAAGTGTCTATAAGTCTTTTTATCTAAGGTTAAGTGTCTTAAAGTTGACGTTTTAATGATACTTTTATTATTTCGCATAAGTAATTTCTTTCGAATTTTTTCTTGAAACAAAATATTTTTTTCTAAACAACAATAATTTTTCCTAATATATAGACTTTTATTCATTCAGACTTTGTAATGTACATTTCAATTTTTTAGAGTTATAAAATTCCGATAAGATTCGTTGTGAAACATAACTTATGCAGCAAAACCTCCATAATGGACAGACACTTTTTCGATCCCCAACACCTATATATTTGTACGTTTTTACTTCTGAATAGCGGACACCTCCGAACTGTGAACAAATTCCGCGCTCCCGAGATGTCCGTTATTCAGAGGTTTTAATTATCAATAACGAACTCTCTTAACCCTCTGTCTACCAGACGGGTCCAATGGACACGACAGGTACATTCACAATGACTATTCGAATCAGAATTTGTTTAATAAAATAAGTTAAATATAAACCACAGAAACAGTAGATCGTTTCGAGGAGATTCCCAGTTGTTATCTTCTCTACTCCCTGTATATGAGTATTTGTGTATCACATCCTAAAGGTGCCATGAAAAAAAGAGTATAAAAGTAGCAAAAATACACTGTAAAATGAAAGAAAAACAGAGGATTTCACCGTCAACTTCATCAGCCAATCCGAAATAAGTAAGATAGCCAATCAAGATTACCTTGCATAAAGCAGCCAATCATATTTAATTTGCAGTTTAAGAATGGAAGAAGGAGGGGGAAAAAAGAAAAATGAGTAGAAAATCATTAAATAAGAATAATTTTGTAGAAAAATAAGTAAATAGATGATAAGAAAATATGTTTGACTGTTTCTAAAGGAGAATCGTTAGCAATAAAGGCAAAGTAAAGCAGAAAGAGCGTAAATCTACCCCAGTTTTTTCTTCATTTTCTTTCTTTTTTTTTTTTTAAGGAACTAAGTAAGAATTAAAGTAAATAAATAAGTTAAATAGTTTAAAAAAAAAAAAAAATTGGCGGGAAAGGTTTTATCAAGGTTGAGTAAAATTTCCAGTAGTTCTAGGGTTAAATAACTTTGAATAACTTCTCTTAGTTTCTGGTTTCAGAGGTTATCTTTCTAAATTAATTTATTAACTGAGTTGAAGATTTAAAGCAATTCAAAACATATTATTACTCTGCTCATGATCATTCTTTTTTAATCAATTCATGAACTAGTCGGATATGCCAATCCCAAAACTTTCTTCTATCTCATACATGCGTTAATACGTCAAAATTCGCGATCACAGCACCAATAAAATCAATATTTTTCGTCATTCTGTTGTACGTCAGCTGCTTGTGAATCGTCGGGTTACCTGGATGTAAAGCTCTCTTTGCTGCACGAGAAACAGATGTACAACACAACTACAAAAAATCGATAAAATTGCACACAAATCGATATTACAGCGTCCCTTTCCGGGGAAATATCCCCAAATTCAACTGGCACCTGCTAGCCACAGCTAAAAACATTTAAATTAAAATTGGTTCAATTTTATGCATAACTTCATGCACTTTTCGGTGATACAAAGAGGACACACGGACAGACAGACATTTTGTAAAAACATGTTTTTAGGGATCTGTGACCCTTTAAAATGTGTAAATCTGTCAAAAACCAGAAGTCGAAAAAAAATTTCGATTAAAATACTTTCTTCTATTATAGATGGAAGAAAGGTGTGTTTTGAAAATCCATGTTTAAATTTAAAAATCGAAAAAAAAAACTGACAATGATGAGGTGAAGGGGGGGGTGGGGATAAATATTTTTTTTTTTCTGGTTATCCAATTTTTCGTAATTTGTAGCGAGGATGTCGAATTTTCAACACTACTTTTGTGATTTTCGTTCAGGAAAATTTCTGCTTCGCCCCAATATACGGTATATAGAACAGTGCTACTCATTTACACATCAATAAGTTTGTATTAAATTTTTGGAAAAAAAATGATAAACTATCTCTATAAAGTTTAGAGATAGGATAAATTGTAACTGTTTATAATTTTTTCTTTGGTATTTTCCTAAATTAATAATTTATTTTGTTTAAAAAATAATTATTTCAAAAAGCGATTCGTTTTGAAATTCTCGATTGGCACTGCTTTATAAATGGATATCTTATCGGCCGATAATCTCAAGTGTTTGGGCCATCAACACCATGTACGCAATTCTTTTGACATATAAAGTGATTTTTACTGTATGTCATCCTAAGCAAATATTGCCAAAATAACTTTAATACTATAAAGAATACTCGAAACGAAAGATTCACCTTTGTTTATCTCAAATAATATAAAAAAAATTATGAAACATTATTTATTTAACACATTACTATTATACATACAAATATACATACAAATATTGTATGTAAATCTGACATTTACATGATGAAGCAAAAATCTATTATTCAGTTTTTTATAAATAAAAAAATAATTTAAGTAAAATTTCAGCCGTAATGAAAAAATAAATAAATAAATAAAATGAATTACTTATGCATAAAATAAAAAGTCAATTTAGAATTTAGCATTTTAAACTTTCTGTTCGGATTTTTTTATCATTCTACAATTCATAGTGCTGCTATCTATAGGAATATTTTCCTACTATTATATCTGTCAAAATTTATACCTGTAAAAGAAATTATATTACAGCTAACGAATTAAGCATTTATTTTTATGTAATAAAATATAACAAACTAAAATTTTCACAAAAATTAGGGATCTAAACGAATCATTTATGAAACAGAAAAATGGAAAAATTTTAAAGAGTTTATTTTGAATTAAGTTCACCGATTAAATAATGTTTTAGTGCTGCCATCTATAAGTGAAGATGCAAAGCAGTTCCCCCTCACTCTAATCGCAAAATGTACCCAAATGAAAAAATGCCATTTTTAGCTTCAGCTAAATAATTCCGAACTAAAGCAGAAGCGAATAAACTACCTCCCGGGCCCCTAGGCTTGACTTTTTTGGGGACCTCCTCCCCTCCTTCAAAGCGATATATTTTAGAGTTTTCCAGCACTAAAAATGGAAAGAAGTATTTTTAGTGCAAGTAAACATTGACATTTCCTAAAATTCAAAGTGTCATAATTGGGTAAAAAATTGGGATTTTTAAATTTCCTTCCTAGACGGAGAGCAATATTTTTCTAAGTATAAGTTATTAGTACCAGGTGCCTACATAAAAAAATAAAATTTCATATTTCAACACGCATACAGCCCCTTATAATACAAAAGCTATACTTGATATATACACTTTTTCCAATTGGAAGAATGTTTCTATCATCAGCGTTTTAAACGATAATCGTCATAGCCTCTATTTTGAATCATCGAGTATGATGCAATTCTGAGAACGTTTGCATACATTACACTGGTCAACAGCTGTTTTGGTGCCTGGGTATTTACAACTGATTTTATAAGAATTTGATGTCCTAAATTCAAATATGGCATTAATTTTTGCACAGGAGATCAAATATTTACGGTAAACAACTTTTTATGAAATAGATGTTACACTATTTTAAGTTAAATCCATGAATTAAATAAAAATATAAATAAAATAAATAAGCACTTCATTTTTATTTTTATAATATGCAAATATTAATTATTATTATTATAATGTACACATATTCAAATAATATTTTTTAAAATTATATTAAACAAATATGTCTACTTACAAAGCTAGAGGAAAAAGTTATCGAAGAGACAAACTCTTATTGAACATTTCGGAAGCTTCTTTTCTGTGATATTCTTGAATACATTTTAGAACAATCTCTTTTTAAACTCCAACACAGGGATGAGATTTCTCCGCTTTTTTGCATACCAGTATAATCTTAGAGAAAACGTTGTTCTTTTAAATCGCAGAATGTTCCGAATAAATATAAAAACATTTTCTGTAAGATTATACTGGCATGCAAAAAAACGGAGAAATCTCATCCCTGCACCAACAGTAATCTGCCATCATGTGCGTATCCCATCTTCCTTGATAGCGGTCCTCCATAATCATAATATCCTGATGAAATCTTTCGCTCTGTTTCTCACAGGTGTCTCCTAAATTTTCAGGAAAATTATGTAAGTGGCTGTGTAAATAGTGCATCTTAACGCTCATATTACACCCGAGAACTTTAAAACTACTAAGCGTTTCATTTACCAGTTCCGCATAGTTTTCTGCTTTGTGCTTGTCCAAAAAGTTTTCGACTACTACAACAAAAGAAGTCCAGGCTTTTCGCTCAATTTCATTCATCGAGTTTACGAAGTCATGATCCTTAATCAGTTGTCTTATTTGTGGTCCGTCAAATATTCCTGCTTTAATTTTTTCATAACTCAATGGGGCATTTTCTCCCCTATTTATGCAAAGCATGACCCGTTCTTATCAAGAGCCTTATATGCAAACTGCTTCATAAGGCCAAGCTTGATATGCAGTGGAGGAAGTATGATTTTCTCTCGCCCAACTAAGTTTTTCCCAACATCCATTTTTTCTCTCCCAGGCCACTCTCTAAACCAATGGTGTGTTTTATCCTTGGTATCCCAAAGACACAAGAAGCAAGGATATTTGGTGTAACCGCTTTGCTGACCAAGGGGAAAGTTTACCATTTTTAAATCCACACAAATCATTCATTGATGTTCATGATACTTTATCTTGTCAATGACGAAAGCTATTGTGTTATATTCTTATTTCATTTTCGTTGAGTGAGCAGTTGGTATTGAACCATATTTGTTCCCATTGTGTAGAAGGACACATTTCAAACTCCGCTTTGAGCTGTCAACAAATAAGCACCAATCATCTGGAAAATATTCAGAAAGACCCAATTTTCCAGGAGTCCTCTAATTTCGTGACAAAATACAAGATTGCCTTCTTGGGAGAAGAAGGGTAACAGACTCTTTTCTCTTGCGCGGTAAAAGGTAACTTTGGTTCCTTGTTCTAGTAAATTTTTGTCCTTCAGTAATTCAGAAGATTCTTTTGACAAATTGAGATATCTGGTGAGTTCATTTAACTCATCCTGGTTGAAAAGTTGAGGCATTGACGACATCTCTTCATAATCACTGTCACCTTCATATGTATCAGAAGGGTGATCAGAAGGACAGTACTCATCCTCACACAGTTCTGGTAGCTGGTAAAACGTTGGGATTGGCACTTCCTCTGAGTGAGGAACCGGGCGTCTTGCAGAGGCTAAATCAGGATAAATCCACTTACTACGGTTGTTTCCATTAATTCCAGCAATATTCATTTGGCAGAATTAACAATCATCGAAATGGTTTTGGGGTTCTCTCCAAACCATTGGTAAGCCGAATTTGAGACTTTTCCTTTTCCCGTTAGTGCACTGTCGTAAGTGTTCTGTACAAGTTTTACAGACCTGGTGTGCTGACCAGGTTTTATCCTGATCCCCAAGTCTCACACCAAAGTATCCAAGATAAACTCTCTTTACAAAGTCAGTAACATTTTTTTCTGTACTCTTTTGGCGTGTATTCTCCGCATATGTAGCAAAACACATCAGGATGATTTACACAACTTCTTCTACTTGAACGCATTTAAATTATATTCAACAACACAAATACAACAATCTAAAGCACAGCACGTTTTAAGTTAACTTTATAAGAATTCTATCCTAAACATAAATATCACGGAAGGTCAATAATGTCTACGCTCCACGGAGAAAACTCACAAACTAACTTTATCTCTTAGTGGCTGTCCTCTTTTGGCTGAGCGGCGCGAAATCATAAGCATGCGCAGAAACTCAGTATTGCCTGCCCGTCATTTTTTCAATGTCTTCTGAAATTTCAACGCCTCTCAAATCGTTCTGAGCATCGCGACAGTCCCTTGTGTCTGAACGCCAGTTTAAGCGTTGAAGGTCACGTCATTTCTAAAAAATCTTTGGTTTTCTTCACATATCTGAAAAAGTAGAGCTGATAGAGAAAAATAGGTTTCATATTTAGATTTAGTGTCCCAAAAATTTCCAAAAATAGCTGTAAAATCATAGGCACCAAAATTTTTTTTTTTTTTTTTTGTAGGCCTGTGTTATCTTTCCGAATGGGTTTAGAGTAACTAAATTTACAAATTAAGATATTTTCAGATAAAAAATTATATGGAGACTCTAACCTCAAAAGAATTTTCTTAGTTTAACAGTTTTACTAGAATAAGTGGGTAAGTCAGGTGATCGCCCAGGGAACTAAAACTTTTAAGGAGCTAAAAATAGACAAAATGCTTGATTAAAACTTAATAGATTCTGTAACAGATATCATTTGTAGAGATGCTCACGAAATCTCACCCAAGATGCTGTGTTCTACAGCCTACTCAGCCTAAATGATAATCCGCCTCTGGCCTAAAGGAGAATGTTATCAACAGGCAATGTAGGGTTCCCAGTTTTATCCCCCAACAAGAACGAAAAATCATGCGTCAAGCATAGATTATGTAACACTTTCCAACGCTTCGAAAATAATTTTACAAATCATTACCGTTTAATAAGATGAAAGATAACACCTAAGTAAACAATTTGGAAAACGCATAACATATTTAAAAACGTAATTTCAAGAATTTCTAACATATATTTCCAACATATACAATATTCGGAAAAATATCCGAATACTTTTATTCAGCCCTGTATAGGATCTATAGATTTGTATATATGCTACATAGGATGCTAAATTTTAGTTTAGTTATGAAACGCGTAGCACAGTTTAAAATGCACCTTCTGGAGTTTCTGTCAATAAACGGAAATGTGTCCGCGAACTTTTGTGCTGCCCTGTATATGATCTACAGAATTTATATACACCAAGTAATAGACAAAATGTGAGTTAAATTTAAAATCGCGTTCAGCAACTTAAAACGCACTTCCAGGAATTATTGTTAACAGACAGTAGATAATTCTTTTGTGTGTCCCTGTAAATGAACGATGACTGCTATACACACAATATTCTGTAGTAAGCCTCTTGTAATGCACCTTAGTGATATATATAAATTACAATGTGCTTGAAATTGTGTAACATCATTAAAATAAACCGCAAATGATTTTCCCCCCATAGACCGTATTGTAACGAAATTCTTTTGAGTGTCCCTGTAAAAAAAACTATAAGTGCTACACACTTCAGTTGAAATAGGAAACATGCTATAGATAACGACAGAAACATATAAAAATTGCAGGACAATCCGAGCATATTTACGGGAGTTAGAGCACGGACAGACGGCTAGACAAACCGAAGTCATAAACACTTAATAACTAGGTTGGAAAGTGTTAAAAAGGAGGAAAGACTTTTTACTGACATTAGTTTGTTTTGGTTTTGTCACACTACCGTCATTTTCTCCGCATCCTACAAAACTATAAGAGTCGCCAAAATGAAAGTGGCATTGCTGTAATAACCTTGCCATTTGAAGAGAAAGATGACTGTGCATGCTGCTATAGCGGGCGCAGAGTGATGAGAATGCATGCGATATCGTCAGATCCCGCCAGATGCGTGTGTGACAGCATAAGAGCACGTTAAAAGGCATCATGCAATTTTTAACAGCGAAAAATGTGAGTGCTAGTGAAATCTATCGTCGATTGCAAAATGTGTATGGCACGGAGTGTATGTCACGCAGATCGGTATTCCGATGGTGTAGGGATTTTCGTAGTGGAAGAAGCAGTACATCTCCTTCGAAGATCCCCCTTACAGCCCAGACCTCTCGCCATGTGACTACCACATCTTCGATCTACTCAAGAAAGCTCTGAAAAGCCTACACTAGTCACGCGAAGAAACGCTCAAGCTAATGTTAAGTCTATGGGAAGGTTCTTGCGCGATTTCTCGCTCGCACTTTAATATTTTTTAATGATGTTTTTTGAATAGGATAGCTGAGGTCGATCTCTAACGTTGTTAGTTTTTACTTTTTTGATTTTGGTTCCAGTTTTTTTATAAGTGGTTGGAACCGGTTCTGAAAGAAAGTACCCTTACATAAAAAAAACTGGAACCAAAATCGAAAAAGTAAAAACTAACAACGTTAGAGATCGACTTCACCTATCCTATGCAAAAAAACATCATTTAAAAATATTAAAATGCGAGCGAGATATCGCGCAAGAACCTTTCCATAGACTTAACATTAACTTGTGCTTTTTTTCGCATGACTGATGTAGGCTCTGAAGGGACGGCGATTTGCCGACGATAATGAGATCCAAGTTGTCGTTGAAAACTGGTTCCACAACCAACCCCGGAGCTTCTCCCAGGGTATCCGTCGTCTCGTTGACCGCTGGGACCAGGGGTGCAAAAATCTAGGCGCCAATGGGCTGATTCCCACCACTAAATTTTATTTGTATTCTTCGTCAAATTTTATTAGTATATGTGATACACCTTTATAAATAAACTCTTTCCTTCGTGTTTCTCGTCATTCACTCCCTTTTAAATTTTAAAGCTCGATATTTTGCCACATACCATTTCCGTTCTTACACTTTCACTTTACTCAGGAATGTAGCCATTTTTTCACGATTAAACACAAGTTTATTTAATAGGACGAAACATCACACAAAACATCACAAACATTGAAGAATAGGCACACAGATGTACACAAAGATGAATATTTATAGCAGCAGCAGCAGTTATATTACTACTCTTCTATCGACACAATTACTATATTTTCATAACGTGCCCACCGCACACACACATCCGAATCCTTTGGCCTCCCGCCAACAACTGCTCCCGTCTCTCCTACTCAGTAGTAGAAGAGGGAAAAAAAAGGGTTGCCATAAACTTGACGTCACCGGCATGACACCCCCCACCTAAGATTGCAAAAGGGGTATGCCACATTTGCGATCTGAATTCCAGACTGGTGACGTCACTACACATCATTCTTTATCATTAACTACTAATAAATAATAATAAACTACAATATCCCAGACAGCACACTCTATCTATAAGATGTCGATTTATAGTCTAAATACATCTATAACGTCCATGACATCTTTTAGATATGCATAGCATTAAACAAATAGATGTCTATAAGCCATTTCTCATTTAGATTTCTATTAGACGTCTATGACCTGCAATAGACGTATTATATCTATCACTCTTTCGACGTCTAAAGGAAATGCTTTTTTCAACCTCCAATGGAAATACTTTTCGATTCATCCAATGGATTTGCGAATAACACGTATTATGCTCATCTTATGGAAAAAGTACTTCTACTTCAATGCAACTGCGCGCATGCGGGAACGGAAAGTCAAAGGTCGTTTGAAGACACTGCGCTCGCCGAGGCTGGGGCTGTTGTTTATTTTGTATACAGCGGCAATCTTGGATGTAATTATACTGACAACTTTTGTAAAAGGTAAGTTATTCATTTCTTTATTTACTTTCCTGTGTAGTTTATATAACACTTAATTACTAAATTCTTGTATCTTACATATATACAAGATTTAGGCTTAATGTTACGATAAGTTGCATCAGTCATATATATATTGTGTTTAAAAGGAAAAATACATCCGAAATGTCGCTGTATAAATTGTATAAATGCAGAAATATAATCTCACAGGTACAACGAAAGCAATAATGTAATTGTTTTTAGTAGTAATTGAGTGTTAATGAACTACATATTGTTTTGTTTATCACCATTATGAATCCTGACTCCACTGAATCCTTTGAACGCCAGTGTTAGATTATTTATGCACTAAACCATAATATTTATCAGAACTTTCGAATAATATTTAGATTTTACGATGTACATGAACGGAAAAAATAGCTATTATTTATTTTTAAATGAATTTATTTGACAAATTCAGATTTCAAAGGGTAAAAAAAAAGTTTTGAACATGTTTGCAACTGAAATACTTTGCCCTTAAAGGGGTTAACAGTTTCGTGTATTATTTATCATACAATTTAGAATTACACTAAAATAACTATATATAAAATTTTGCTAAGACTAAAACTAATACTATAAATAATGTAATTCTTGTTTAAAAAAAATACTTTTTTTTCCCTGTATTTATTTATAATTTAGTGTCCCTTCTAGACCAATATTTAAGGGCGCAGCATCCTGCCTGCTCTAAAATTAGCAAAATGCACTGTACCCTTTTTAAAATATCGAAATGCATCCTTAATTATATCCAGAGGTCTCTTGTTAAAATCTTCCCCAATACCAGAGTATTTCTAAATTAATGTATCCAAAAGCTTGCAAAAAATCATAGACCTTCCTTCTTTCTTTAATAAAAACAGGAGATTATTAAATAAATGTTGTACTGTTTTTGGCTATGATGTCTTACACTCACACAGTTTATTTCTTTAATCAGTTATAAAAAGGAAAATAGTTGCCAAACTTAGGGGATTTTTTCCTTTTTAAAGGAAAAAATCCCCTAAGTTGGCTACTATGCTTGTATTTAAATTATTGGTTTGGCATGGGCTTGGAAAGCAGGCCAATCAAAAAGTCACCAAACTTCAGTGTGTGACAGTATCTCGTCTATTCCTTTTTTTTTTTTTTTTTTTTTTTTTTTTTTTTTTTTTATCGTTACTCAACACAATAATTTTTTTTTCTTGAAGTAATGCCCATTTTCACTGAACAATGACTGTTTTCTGCTTCATTTGTGCTGTTATTATTTTCTAACAACCTGCCCTTTTCTTTCTAGAGTGAACATTGTATAACAATTAAAATTCTGATCCTATATGTATTAAATTTTACATTTTTTTCTTCATTTGTTGTCATTGTTTAACTTGTGTTCCGACACATTTTTTTTTTTTTACATACCCAGTAAAAGATATATTTTAATTGTGTATTATATGATATTTATGCTTGAGTATATTTTTTCAAATCACTTTGATACTAATCTTTTGGTACTTGTGTATTAACCATTAGGGATGCACCGAATATTCAGTATGTAGTATTTAGTCATACTGCTCAATATCTAAAGAAAATGCATTTTAAAATATTTTTAAAACCCTAGATAACTTTTATTTTTAACTGTCAATAAATAAAAATATTCAGAAAAATTAAGAAATAGAATCATATAACTTTTACATTATTTATTTGCTTATTTTTTTAAAGTAACAAGAAAATTAACTGTTATAGTGCAGGGGTCAATGCAGGTTTTTTTTTTTTTTTTTTTTTTTTTTTTTTTTTTTTTTTTTTTGGCGGGGCCCATTTTGTGAAAAGGTTATTTTTATAAAATTTTATTATATTTTTGTGAAAAATAACATTTTGTAATGAAAGTCGAAATCCAGCTACTCAAATTCGATCCAAGCGTTTATTAACAAACTTTTTTAAATACTTTTGCTGAAGTTTTCCTCTCTGGTGAACTTGTTTGTTTGCAAATTACACATTTTAAAAGTCAAAGAATAATAAATAATAGGGGAGACTGGTACACACTGGACCTATGGGCATAGTGGACCACCCCCCTAATATTTTGTTTATTTAAAAAAAAATTTAAGCTTCTCTTCTATCCTAATAGACAACAGCACTGCACTGATTATTTATAGCGTTCAGAAAATATGTTTAGCTCAGATTGAACTATTTTATCCTAATTGGTTGTTTTGATCTTCTAAAAGTAAAATTTTTCAACATTATATTTTAATTTTTTTAGTAATTAAAGGTTGTAGATAAATCCTATAAAACAGCTTTTTTGCAAAGCTAAGATACTTGTTTTTATTTAACTTTAAAGTTAATATGTTTAAAAAGAAAACTATAAACAATATTAATATGATTATTTATTGAATTTCAACATGGGGCACAGTGGTCCACAATCCACTCTGCTCATGTAATGCAGAATGTTCAAAATATTTAATAATTGCTTATTTTCTATAAAGAAATATTGTTTAAAAGAAGTTATTTAACTGTAAAATAAAGTAAACAAAGAAAAATAACAATTTATTTAACATAGTAAGAAATATTTTGTTTTGTATTTACTGCCTGTGATAAATATAACTGTAGTCTAATTGTTGATGATTCTATTCAAGTAAGATTCATGAGATGCAAATTGAATGGAAATCAGTTTATTTTTCCCAAAACTGTAGATGAATCTATTGTTGATGTCAATGATTTCATAATATTGCTCCCAGACCCGAAAGTATTTCAGGAAAATTCCAGGCTCAATCTTACTCATAAGTATTTTGGAATTTCATTTGCAAATTTTAATGTGCGCTGATTTTTTTGTACTTAAGTAATAACTTCAACTAAATTGCAATTGTTCCTGTATTAATCTGTTGTTATTTTCAAAATATAATAATAATATATATATATTTTTTTTTTCAAAATGTTACTTGTAAATTTATATTGCACTATGCTATTTTGCGGATAAAGGGGAAATAAAAAAGAATTAGATTAATGAAAAATAGATTTATATTGCATTTCAGATAATGCCTAACAGCGGTCCACTGTGCCCCGGTGGGTGGACCCGTGGGTGGACCCGGTGGGTGGACCAGTGTGCCCCATTTCTGGGGCACACTGGTCCAATTTACAGGTGCATATAAAAATTTTTATTTTGAAAAATGTATTGAAAACTATGTTTATGAGAAAATTATGATGAATGTATAAAGGTATAAGGAATATTCAAAAATATTTTCATGCAGGGATGCACCCGGTTTGTCCGTTAAAGAGAAAAAAAATTTAACTGAAAAAGTAGTCCACTGTGTACCAGTCTCCCCTAAATAGTAAGTTTTTATGAAAGGGGGAAATTTTGTGAAGGGTCCCATTTTATTAAATTGATTTTTGTGAAGGGACCCTAAATAGGCTCCAAATTTTGTCTGGATCGACCCTTGTAGTGCTTTCCCAAGGCGTTTTCAAGAGGGTGCAGCGCCCTGCCTGTTTTTTTTTTTTTTTTTTTATAGTTGTAAATGCACTCTGCCCATTTTTATATAGCTGGAAAAGTGCCCTGATTATTTTGGGTTTACAAAAATTTACTGTCGCGAATTTCACCAAAAGGTTGCGGGAAAATATCGCACAAAAATTTCACAATATTTGTACTCGTTGGGGAAAAATTATAAATTTTGTTAAGCTATTGCAGGTAAATAGCAAAATTTGCCGATGAGTCGTGAAAACAATCATGAAATTTGACCACAATCGCATGTAAAAAAAAAGAAAAGAAACATGCAAGTTTCACCTAGGTGCATGAAAAAAAATTGGGAAATTCGCTTATCTGTCACCAAGAAAAGGCAAAATTTGTCAATTAGTAGCAGAAAAATATCACAAATTTCTTCAATCGATTGCAGGAAAGCAATCATGAAATTCGTCAGTTGGTTACAGTAAATAAACGTGAAATTCGTCAATATGTCACGTGTAAAAAAAAAAAAAAAAAAGAAAAAGAAACATTTGAGTTTCACCTGTAAGGTGCAGAAAAAAAATGAGAAATTCGTTTATCGGTCGCCAAAAGAAAGCAAAATTTGTCAATTGATAGCAGGAAAATATCACAAATTTCTTCAATGGATTGCAGGAAAACAATCGCGAAATTTGTCGGTTGGTTACAGTTACAGGAAATAAACGTGAAATTCGTCAATAGTCACGTGTAAAAAAAAAAAAAAAAGAAACATGTGAGTTTCACCTGTAAGGTGTGGGAAAAAAATTGAGAAATTCGCTTATTGGTCGCCAAAAAAAAGCAAAATTTGTCAATTGGTAGCAGGAAAATATCACAAATTTCTTCAATAAATCGCAGGAAAACATTTTCGAAATTCATCAGTTGGTTACAAGAAATAAACGTGAAATTCTTCAATATGTCGCGTGTGAAAAAAAAAAAAAAAAAAAAAAGAAACATGCCGGTTTCATTTGTAAGGTGCAGAAAAAATTTGAGAAATTCGTTTATCGGTCGCCAAAAAAAAAAGCAAAATTTGTCAATTGGTAGGAGGAAAATAATCACGAAATTTGTCAGTTGGTTACAGGAAGTAAACGTGAAATTCGTCAATTTGTTGCCAGGAAAAAACTGCTCAATTCACCAATAGGATGCTGGTAAATATCGTAAAATTAAGTTAAAATTTGCACGTATCAGTAATATTTTACTAAATATTAATTATTGATATACAGTAAAAGACTTTTTAAACATTGCATGTAATGTTGTACTGTTTCATGTAATATGTGTGATATTTAATGTAAAATTTTACATATCAATGTAGCATTTGAGGTTTTTGACTCAAAAATTTAAATAAAAGAATAAATTTGTAATTTCGGCATACTTCAGGTCTCACAAATCTGAAAAATCGGAGTGAAAGGAAGAGACAAAAAAATCAAAACAGTACTGAAGGGACTCAGAAGGTATTAAAACTAAACTATTCAAGACAGCCATACTCAACAAGCGGGCATGTGGCCTGGCGACCTTTTATGTGCGATCCGAGACCTCAGAGAAAGAATCTACTAGAGAGTACATTCCTTTGTTATATTGTTGAAAAGCCAGTCCCAGGATCAGCTCAGATTTGGCGCTTTAGAAACTGTCTGTTTTGGCGGTGATCGCTTTCTTGGCAACTTCGATTTCATTCTCCCAATAAAAATAAACGTAAATAAACCAAAGCAAAACCAAACTGTTGCTCCTTCTAGGATTTAATCTCAGAGAAAGGATAGAAATAAGTTATGAGAGTCCCACCCCTGATGAAAAAAGGATTGTTTAATCTTCTGGATGGATTTTCTTTTTCTGTTTTTGCTGTTGTATTTTATTTTAATGTTATAAAATGGCTTTGTCCTTGTATTAAATGTTACTTAAATTATATTTTTGAAGTGAATACTTCTTTAGGCGTGTTGGGCATTTTTTGAGATGGGAAAAAATGGGGGGCATTTGCTATAGAAATCTATATATTTACATTACTATACAAGTATGTGTTGCGGCCCACCTAACGTCGCAAATATACGTTTGCGGCCCGCGGTAATAAAAGGATGAGTATGGCTGATTCAAGAAAGCATGCATAATATTTTTTTTTTTAAAGAAATTTCTTATTGATTAAAATTTAATAACTCAAACTGATTTAAAATTTGAGATTTCTTGAGTTTGACATCCTTGGATCTTTGCGAATAATTGTTCCAAAAAAAAAAAAAAAAAAAAAAAAAAAAAAAAAAAACATAATTAATCATTTTGAGAAAAGTTGGTGTGAAATATAAACACAGTCACATTTTAACTATAATAGATGTTGCTGAATACTAATGAAACTTTCTTTGAATCTTTTTAGACTCCCAGTTGAAACACACCATCACAAACATTTGAAGACAGGAAGACTTGCATGAATATTTGGTTAGTATATTTTTTATTAAAAAATGCCTTGTTTTTTAGAATAATTAGTTTGTTGTGAGATTGCAAAATTTACACTAGATTGCATTATGAAATTCTAGATTAATTTTAAATATCAGATCTTATGTTTTTACTCAAATTTTTTGGAGCAGAGTGGGAAAAGAGATATAAATGGCAATTTATTTACTAATGTATAATTTATAAATCTTAGAAGTTTATACTTTGGAAAATAACAGTACAAGACCTAATTTTTTTTAACATAATATTTAATGTATAATGTAACACATCAAAAATATTTTTTTTCTCTTAAGGTCCAAATCCAAACGGCTCACTTTATGACTTATTTTTTTAATTCTTTTTTTGTTCAGAAACGCATGAAATTTACAGATATTCTTATTCAGAAATTTTGTAATTGAAAGACGTTTTCCATTTTTCAAATTTCCAATGCTGCAGCACAAAAAAGGTCAGAAACATGTCATCACATGACACAAATCACTTATAACTCGATAAGTGATTTATTGATAAAAAAAATGGAAAACTCATTTAGATTCCAAATCCCTTCCATGATCAGACCTGCCAATTTTATGCTTTTGTGTTTAAAAATGAGTCAGAAAGTTTCGTGTTGTTGAGCAGATCATTTGAGAACCAAGAGTAAAAAAAAAAAAAAAAACAGAAAAAAATAAGTTATATACATAAATTTCTGAGTTTTAAAAAATAAAGATAAAACTGACTTGTTTTTTTATGTATTTCTTAATCCATAACTATGGTGTAGCAGGAGAAGCTGCTAAAGTTAAGATTATTAGCTTTAAAGGATTTTGTAAATTTTTAAACATAGAGAACAAACATTTAAAGTTCATCATGTCGTATCTTCAAAACATGTATAAGCATGAGATTTCTATATTTTGCATGTATTTTTGTTTCTGTACTTTCGTATTAACTGCATGCCAGCATTTTGCTAAGCGTTTCACTCATTTATTTGTGAAATCATGTATGTATTAATTATGTATCATCGATGTATTCATATGTATGTGTGATGTAGTGGAAAGTTTTGTAATTTGGTTTGCAACCGATTGATGTATTTTAATAAGTGCAACTTGGCACCATTAAGGCTGTTCTCAAATCCAAACAGGCTACTTTATGAAACATTTTTTAATTCATTTTTGCTTACAAATGCATGAAATTGGTAGGTGTTTTTATTCAGAAACTATGTAATCTAAACACGATTTCAATTTTTTAGTAAAGGCAGATCTTTTACAAAAGATTGTCAAAGTCGGCATTTTCAACCAAATTACCAAGGTGGTTGGCAGTAAAGTGCGAAAAAGTGTCGCCACATGACCGGAAGCACTTATAACTTGATAAGCAGGGTTGCAAAAAAGCCAGCTAAAATTAATAAAAGCCAGGCCAGCGGCTTTTATTGGTTTTAACCGGCTTTTGGTCAAAATTGGCTTTTATACGTTGAAGCAATTTATTTATAAACTGTAGATTTTTAAGTATTTTTTAACTAATTTAAAAGACATTTTATTGAGTTAGGATTTAATAAATAACTTAATTTCTCAATAAAGAAGACATTAATATTGGAATAACACATAGCAGACTAGTGATTTGAGTCAGAATTGTAAATATGTTACCTAAATTTTAACAAGGCATACTTAGTGCTTAACTATTGCTATATTTTTTAAATAAAAGCTTTTTTTTAATATGATTAATTTAATTTACACTTTTTTTTCAGTTTTACTTCTTTAAATAATTAAATAGGACAACAGTTGTTTAATTACATATTTTATTACTCAACTAATTTTAAAGGCTATTAACCCACTAGTAGAAATAATGCAGCATGACAGTGGGCATTGCAGATTTTTGAAGATTAATCTAATAGCTTAAAAAATACTGTACTTAAATAAAAAAATAAAAAAAGCAAAATTTTACTTTGTCATTGGATTACTGTTATCTTCTTACTGTATTTTCTTTGTAATTGAAAATTTTGCTTATTTAATGGGTTACTATTATTTCTTGTGATAGTAGACATTGTTGCGTCATAGATATATTTTGTCTTGCTGTAGATTGATACATACACAAATTAGTTACTGGGGCTATTGATAGGCAAGTTTTAATATTTCTCATATCTTTAAAATCATACATACAACAATTTAATAAAATTACCATTTTCCACTGTTAAAAACAGTAATATGAATAACATTTGCTTTTCATTTCAACAAGTTTTATTTATTTATTTTTTTAACTGTTCTCTCTTTTTTTATACACTTACATCTACTAAAATCTACTAAAATCTCCTCAAATATTATATATTCATCCTAATTCCTCTTTCAACGTTGATTATTCCATAATTTAATCTCATCGTATGGACTTATTTGGCATGAGTTTTATAATTGTTAGTAAAAAAAACAACATTGAAATATATTTTTATAAAACATTAGAATACTGACATTATTCATATTACTAACTAGCTCTCAAGTATTATATATGCTAATTTCATTTATTAATAATATAAATTATTAAGTTTTAATCCACAACAATTTTAAAAGTAAAAAGCAGTATATGTAAGAATTTTTCATTTTTGATGGTGATGTTTTGTTATTGTTTAATTAAATATAATCTTTAAAATGAACTGATTTAGTAGTTATTTCGTTATTTAAAATAATAATTGTGTCCTTAAACTGCTGCACCATGATATTAAAAGAGAAAATGCATTGAAAAAATGTTATGTTGCATAGTTAAGTGCAATACATCAATTTCAACTGACGTTATATTCACCAGCCGAGAAGGATAATTAAGAAAAATAATGTAAATAAATGAATATCCAAGATTTTTTTTTTCTATTTTCATTTATATTGTAATTTTTTTGTGTTTAAATTTACTGATAGTTGACACTTAGGTGAGTGGGGCTTTTCCATATTTTTTTATTGTATTTATTTTGATATTCCAATGGCAACATTCTTCCATTTGTTTATTTGGCATTACTGTTTGGTGCTAATTAATTTTTCTTGAAAAGTGGTCGACGGGATAATGGAAAAATCATTTGATTCCAAATCTTCCATAGTCAAGAGTCTGTGCTAGTCACATGGGCTAATGTTAATCCTATGGGAGTGTTAGTTTGAAATTTCTTGTTTGCATTTCAATATTTGTTTGTTATCTTGTTTGTATTTCAATATACAATGGTTCCGTTTTTATTTTTTAAGTACGTAACCCTAAAAATTAAGAAGAACAATAGCGAAGGACATAATGAATGATTGTTATTCAAATGAATCATCCCGGCATACACAAAAGCATTGCTGTTTACTTTCTTGCTATTTTTGATCAATTAAAACCAGAACTTTTGTAAAACAAAAAGAATTTTAAGAGCCTTGACAACTATGCTTTTGTGCATGCCTGAATGATTCATTCAAATATCAAAATCATTCATTATGCCCATCACTAGAAATCACATGCAAAAAATTAAGGAGGAGGGGGGGGGGGGGCTTACAATTGCTTCATTGAAGATTAATTCAGTTTTCATATAACAAAATGTCATTTTGTGTGATTCGTAAAATGTTATGTAGTAAAACAGTGTTATTATTTTATTATAGGTGCTGCTCGAAGAAATCAGCTCTTACTATTGCAGTGATAATGGAGTAGAATAATAAGAATTTTGTCCTGTTCCAAAGATTTTTTTTTTTCAAATAAAATAAAGTCACTTCTTTTTTTTTTTCCTTTTTCTGTTATAGTTATATTCTGTACCACCTAGTACTGTCACCTAGTTACTAATATTGCTGATAAGGAAAAAAAAGACTTACATTTTTATTAAAACTTTTATTGAGTAGTAGAGCTGACATGTTTCAAAAATGATATAGCCTAATGAGAAAGCATGCAATAATTTTTAGCATTAATCTAAATCATGTTGCAATATTTAAAACTTAAAATTTTTCTTGTTTTTCTAAAAATGCAAAATTGAGGTAGCAGTCAATTTGTAAATTTTCCTTTGTATCTGAAGCTCACAGAATTGAAATAAGTTTTTGATGTAGGCAGACATTGACTAAAAAATAATTCTGAGTGGTTCTTTCATACAGTGAGTTAATTGGAGTAATATTTTTGTACTGATAAAAAAATTTTTAATTAGTTCAATATGCAGAATAGATTTTAAAACATTTGTCTAATAATTTTATCAAAATAGAACAAAATAAACAAAATAAGAAATTTATTAATTTGTGTTAACAACTTTGCGACGAGCGTCCCACACATAATTTTGAATCTGATTACTAGTATTTACAAATGGAATCCTTTGCCTAATTTAATTGAAGAAATTATATGATAAAATAAAGAAAAAAATATTCTAAAATATTGGTATGAAAAATTAAAGATTTTATGCATGATGTGTAATGTATGTGTGACATTTATCACAAAGATTTCTTTTTTTCCCAAGAAAAATTTATCTACCAAAAGTCTTTATCCTCTGCAAGAAAGATTTGTTAAATTTAAATAATATGGGAGAAATAACAAATCTATTAGCCTCTTGTTGCAAAATACTGGAGGATTTAGAAAATTCTCACAAGATAAAATTATCAAACTGATTTTAAATACCATATTTACTTGTGTATAATGTGTACCATGTTATTTTAATTAAAAAAAAAAAAAATCTGTAGAAATCATGATTTACAATCTTTTCTCAAATCTAAATTACTTTTGTATGTGCTCATATATATTTTGCTCTCTTATTAAAATATCATAAAATAAAGTTTCTGCAATATGTATATATACTTTGTGAAAATGTGTGTGGTTTGATGTATACAATTAGAAATATTCAGTGTATCATGTATGTGTATACTGGATTTTAGACCTGAAATTTTTGTAAAAATGTGTGCATTATGCAGGAGTAAATATGGTAGATTTTTTAATTTAGCTATGAGATTTTAGTGAATTACAGCAGACATATTTCATTCGAAATATTAAAAAAAATTAGTCGATGCTTTGATAAAAATATTCCAATATAAATATGGCAACAGTCCCCAAAGCAGAATATGCTTAAGAGTGCGACATACATCGCAGAACAATGAACTTCTCTGCAGAACATTTCAAATTCTCATTTTCAACACAATTCACTATTCATTCATTTGAAAAAGCACTAGATTTGTCTGTCAATCACCAGAAAAACTTCATCAATCATTTGTTGAAAAAGATTGTGAAATTCATTAATTGGTCGCAGGAAAAGCTCACACAATTTGTCAGTCGATCATGGGGAAAAATCGTGAAGTTCTTCAGCTGCTGCAGTTTAAAAAAAAAAAAAACATGAATTTCGTCAGTGGATCATCGGAAAAAAATCTGAAATTCACCGGTCAGTCACATAAAAACCCGGCAACTTTTACCAATCGGTCGCAAAAAAAGTGACAAAATTTGCCATCCTGTAGAAAGAAGATATTGCAAAATTCACCTATTAGTCGCGGGTCAAAAAATGTGAAATACGTTTATCAACCGAATGATTTTTGATTGAAATTTCATGTTTTTTGCCAAGAAAAAGCGCAAAAATTTCTCAATCGGTTGTGGGTAAAAACCATGAAATTTGTCAGTAAATCGTCGAGAAAAATGGGAAATTCGTCGATCAGTAGCGAAAAAAAACCACAATTTTCTCCAATTGTCACAAGAAAAAACTGCAAAATTTTCCAATCGGCAGAAAGAAAATATCGCAAAATTTGGCTATCAGTTACAGCTGAAAAAAAACCCACTAAATTAGTTGATCAGTTCCCTTGATTTTTTTCAATCAATTCCAAGATAAAGCGACAAAATTTTCCAATTGATAAAAAGAAAATAATGCAAAATTCGCCTATCAGTCGCAGGTTAAAAAACTAAATTAATCAGTGGATTGTCAGAAAAAAAAATCACAAAATTCGTCAATCAGTCGTGTAAAAACCCACAATTTTTTCCATTCTGTCACAAGAAAATCTGCAACATTTATCGATCAATAAAGAAAATATCGCAAAAGTTAACAATCAGTTGTGGATTTTAAAAAAAAAATCAAGACATTCGGATATTAGTCGCTTGAATAAAAAAAAAAAAAAAAAAAAAAATTTTAATGCAATTTTTGCCCATTGGTCCTAAGAAAGAACTGAACAAATTTGCCTGTCAGTGAAAAGAAAATATTTAAAATTCGCCAATCAGTCGCAGATAAAAAAAATGCGAAATTCATCAGTGAAGTGTTGGAAAATATCTCGCAATTCTCGAATTAGTCGTGGGAAAAAAATTGCGGAGTACGATGATTGGTTCTGAGAAAAAAATGTGAAATTCGCCAGTTACCAGAGAGAAAAATCTCAAAAATATTGCAAAAATCGTCTATTACGAGGGGGGGAAAAAAGCGAAATCGTCATTCGATCGGAGTAAAATTGTGAAATTCGTCATTTCTTTGGTTTTTGTGTGTGTTAGCGTTTTACGAAATGTCTTTAGCATTTCTATACAAGATGAAATCGCACTCCTACATATACAAGAAAATCTCTGTTTTATTTTTTTATTCCCACAGAACATTTGTTATCAGTTGAAGGTTCGTTGCAGAACATTGCAAAATATTCGTTTTGGGGGGAATAATATACTGATATTATTGGAATGAAACATTTAGTATTTTTATCTACAGTTGTCTTTACCAAAATTATTAAGCACCCTCGTATTTTTATCATAACTTATTTCAAAGTGTTAGCAGGCCCATGCTGGATGTCTTGAAATGGCGGTGGACAGAGGGTTATGTTGGCACTTTCATATTAAATCATGTGCCATCATTAAGGGTGGTTCAGGCAGAGGGTGCAAGGACACGTATTCCTAAGTGCCAGCAGGGGCCTGAATATTAGTCGTAGTGTCTGATGTTTAGTAATAGTATTTCAAGTAATAGATATCGCATTTATATAAAAAAAATGTTTAATTAAGAAAGAAAATATAATAGTTTATAAAAATTCAATGGCGGTGTATTTTGTACATCAGTGCAGACTTACTGATAAAAATAATGAAAAAGTAGAACAAATTTTGAACTTCAACATTGAAGGATGTTTAGGAAGAGAGTAAATGAAGCACAAGTGTTCAACACACAATTATTTTAGAATTCACAACTGCTGTCTGTGTCTTTAATGGTTAAGTTATTACAATTAAAATGACAGCAAACTAACAACTCGACTTTTAATTAAACAATTTGCTTTAAAAAAATTAGTTTTTTAAAAAACTAAACTGCTTTGTTTTTCAGTAAGTTTCAGAATTGAAACTTTCATAGTATAGCGATTTTTGTGCTATGCAAGTTAATAGGTAATCATGACAATTAGAATAACTCTTACCGGAAAAGTCAAAGTATATAAATCACTTATCTTCATCAATGAAAATATTTCCTAAAACTTGTATCATTTTTATTAACATATTAAAAGTTAAAATAATAAAAGTAACATATAAATTTAAAGTATATTTTAAAAATAAGATTTCTCTATTTTCATTGTTGAAGACAAATTCCTTTATATTTTAACATTTTCTGCAAGAATTATTCTAATTTTCATATAGATATACTTAAGACATGCAAGGAAACAATGTCATTTCATTGGAAATACAGTCTTGGCTGAAAGTATTCAGCACCCCCATATTTTTAATATGGGGGTGCTGAATTATGTAAAAGTAATAGTATAGAAATATGTAAAAGTAATAGTTATATACAAATATTTAACTGCATATCATTTAGGAATTTTCTTTTTAAGTTTATGGTTTGTAAAAAAAAAAAAAAAAAAAAAAAAAGACAGTTAACAAGCAACTCGTCTTTTAATGAAGTCATTTTCTTTAAATACCTACTTTTTCAAAACTATAAATTACCTTGTTTTCTGGAAGTTTCATTGTTATGTCATAAGTTAACAGATCATCGTGGAAATTGAAATATTTCTTGCCTGAAATGCCAAGATCTCTTCAGCAGCATAAATATTTCCTAAAATTTATTTTTGTTATTAACACATGTTAAAAAATAAAATAATAAAAATTACATATAAATGTATTTTTTTTTTTTTTTACATAAGATTTCTTTATTTTCGTTTTTGAAGACTAAGTTCATTTTGTCTTTTCTTACAATAATTATTTTCTTGATTATTTATTAACTGGCTTAACAGAACAACAAAATTTAATTTAAAAAAAAGTTTTTTAAAGAAAATAGCTTCATTAAAAGATGAGTTATGCATTTGCTATCTTTGAAAAAAAAAAAAAAAAAAAAAAAAAACTTCTTTTTTAAAGAAAATTCTTAATTGTATACAATTTAATATTTGTATCCATCTATTATTTTTACCAAATATATTATAAATATGGGGGTGCTCAATACTTTTGCCTTAGGCTGTATTTCTGATGAAATTTCTTGGATATCTTAAGTATATCTATAAGAAGTACTGAGTATCAATAAGACATGCATTAGACGTTTTATAAACGCATATCAGATGTCCCTGGATATCTACAATCCAAGTCTTAAGCACGGCTATAAGACATACTGCATGTCGAAAAGTGATCTATGCTTGGATGTCTTATAGACGTGATCTCATAGACTATCTGGATATCTTGGACGTCTAATAGAACTCAGAGAGATCACACATAACATCTCCATAAGAGGTGAAAAGGGTGTATCATGGATATTTGTAGACTTCTTATAGATGTGTCGGTTTTCTTGGGTTTACAGCTTGTAGATGTCTTATAGATGGGTGTGTGCTGTTTGGGATATATATAAAGAAATACAAAAAAATACTTAAACATGTCTGAACCACTTCTGGAAACTCCTGCTAGCTACTGCAATATAAAAATACAATTAATGTTTCATAATATATAATACTAAATACAAATAACAAATGAGGAACGGAATGCAAATTAATATGAAATACAATTTCAGCTGCAGCATACACAAAAGTGAATTATCAAAAGTTTTTCTTAAAAGTCATTAATTGTTCACGAAAAGTCCACAGTCAATTTATTAATCTGTTGTCTTCAGTCTCGACAGTGCATCAGCGTTCGTCAACTTTGCACCAGGACAATGCGAAATAATAATGTCATATTTCTGCAAAGACAAAGCCCATCGCTGCAGTTTGGAAGACTGGGGAGCATTTTTGGTGACGAAAGTCAGTGGGTTGTGATCGGTGATAAGTTCCACGGGTGAACCAAAAATCCAAGTTTCAAACTTCTTTAAACTCCAAATAACTGCATAGGCCTCCCGTTCAATGGTCGGCCAAGCCTGTTGAGTTTTGGTGAGCTTTTGACTGGCATAACTGACTGGATATAGTCTCTCATCTTTCTGTTGAGATAGACATGCACCGATGCCTATTGCAGATGCGTCACATTGAATGGTAAAAGGAAGTCCAATAACTGGTGTATAAAGACTAGGTGCCTCTACGAGACCCCTCTTTAGTTCGTTGAAAGCTTTATCATGTTCCTCCAACCAGCACAATTTCTCAGGACTGTTCTTTTTAATAAATTCTGTCAGAGGGTATGTTGTTTCAGCATACTTAGGCAGGTAATCGCGGTAGTAATTGCATAATCCGAGGAAACTCTTAAGTTGTTTTTTGGTCTGTGGGACAGCTAATTTTCGGATGGCTTCCACTTTGTCTGGGTCGGTTCGATGGCTGCCGGACCCGATGACATGTCCTAAATACTTTATCTGGTTTTTCGCAAAGGCGCACTTCTTCAAGTTCACCGAGAACCGTATTTCTCGAAGTTTGGAGAATATCGTGTCAAGATGCGTAATATGATCTACCCATGTTTCTGAAAAAACAGCGATATCGTCGATGTACGCTCTAGCAAAGTTTCTGTATCTTGAAAGTGCTTTATTTATTTATTTCTGAAAGGTCGCAGCTGCATTCCGGAGACCAAAGGCCATCACTTTGAAGCGATATTCAGCTCTGTGAGTCTTAAAACATGCCAAACCCTGGCTTTCTGCTTCCAGCGGCATGGCCCAATATCCTTTTAGCAAGTCGATTGTAGTTATTACATCGGCCCTGCCAATATTGAACAAAAGATCCGTTGCGTTTTCCATCGGAAAATCGTCAGTTTTAGTGATTGCATTTAAAGCTCAAAAGTCTACGCACAGTCGGAGGGCCCCATCTTTCTTCATCACGCACACTACCGGGTGTGGCGCCTCCGCATCACTCTCTTCGATCAGTCCTAACTCTAACATTTCTTCGATTTGTTTGTCTATTTGTGGCTTCAACGCCTCTGGAATTCTATAAACATGTGGCTTTTTCATTTCTTCGCCGTTTAATCTAATTTTGTGCTCGCCTACCTTAGCTATTTGTACCTTTTTTGAAAATAAATCTTTATATTTGTATAGTAGATCTAACATCTCTTTTCTTTCTGTATTTTCTAAGTACTTTAAATCTACTTCTTCTATATTAAACAAGTTTGGATTATCATTCACACTAGGGGTGGGATGGACTTCTCCTAATTCTTCTTCATTTTCGAAGATTACTCCCACCGCCCGTACCCTAGGAATAAATTTTCTTATTTTATTTACATGAATATTCTTAACATTCCCGTTCATTAATTTTACTTTGTAAGAATCAGGCTTACAGCGTGCTACAATTTCGGCTGGTCCCGTTCACCTAGCATAAAGTTTGTTCGTGGAATCCGGGATTAATAGATATACCTGGTCCCCTGGTCTAAATTCCTTGTAAATCGCTCTCCGATTAGCGTACTTCGCATAAGAGCCTTGTTTAAATTCCGCTACTATTGCCGCTTGCTCCGCCGCCCTTCCTAAATTAATTTTTAACTCTTGAAGATATTCCGTTGCGCTTTTTCCCAGATTTATGGGTAGTGGTATTTCTCCTGACCATGTAGATTTCAATACTGCTAATGGGCCCCTCGCCTCCCTTCCGTACATTAATTTGAATGGCGATACTCCCGTGGTATTATTTGGAATTTCTCTATAGGCAAATAATAAATAAGGAATGTGTTTATCCCAATTTTTGGAATAGCTCCGAATTATATGGTGTAACATGCGTTTCAGAACCTGGTTATATCGCTCCACTAATCCCGAGCTTTGCGGATGCCCTGGCGTCGCAAATCTAGGAGCCGCTCCTAGCCTAGCATGAAACTCCTGTATTAAACCTGAAACCAAATTCCTGCCCTGGTCACTCGCTATTACGCGGGGTATCCCTGTTCGCATAAATATTTCTAATAATGCATCGCACGTAGCTTTAGCCGTAATTGTTCTTAACGGGACCGCCTCCGGCCACCGCGAATGTTGATCCACTAAGGTAAGTACATATTGATGTCGACGCGCTGAAGGTGGTTCAATTTTTCCAATTATGTCAATATTTACAACGTCGAACGGAAGTTCCGGCCTCTCAATTGGGACAATGGGTATCTGATCGCTAGCCTTTCTCTACTCCTTAACTGACAGTCTTTACAAGATTTACAATAGTCCTCTACATCCCGTGACATATTCGGCAAATAAAATGAATAACGAATTCTTTCTTTTGTTTTTTCATGCCGAGATGATTAGCGAAAATCGATTCATGAGCAATTTTTAAAATTCCCCCCCTCCTTACCTTTGGTACCACTAATTGCGTAACACAATCCCCCGTGACTCTTTCTTTATGATAAAGCTAATTATCTACTATAATGAACCCGTTTTTACCTTTTTCCGCGTCTTTGAAAGCACCCTGTAACGTTTCGCAACTCTTCTGTTGCTCCCTGTATATACTTGCATCTGATCGTTGACCTGCATTCAAATCTCCGCTATCATCTTTCATTTCAATACAACTAATCGTTAATTCTCTTTCCGTTTGATTTTAACCTCGCCAGCATAAATTTTCAATATTTATATCATCCCCCTCCATCTGGTTGCCTTCCCCCTCTTTTCTTTCAATTTCATTTCCCTTTTCCGATCGCGTATCATTTACTGGCGCCAAAGAACATTTCTGTCTATCATCTTCCAACGAACATTCCTTTCCCCCCCTCGTTACTAGCTAACTGTAAGATTTCGTAAACTGTCGGTGTTATAATACATGTCCCATATAATTTTTCCGTAACGGCAAACAGTACGTCTACACTGTTGTTAAATATACAACTTGACTCTCCGGATCTTAAAGCTACTGGTAGTGTCATAAGATTAGCAATTATTTTCTCTCCAAAAGCCGATATTAACTGAATTTTTGAATTTTCATTATTTCTAAATGAATCCGGTAATTGATTAGAGTTTATTACAGGTATTTCTGCTGCACTATCAATAATACATTTAACTCCTTTCCCTTTTATCCACAAATGTTCAAATTGAAGTGGTTGCGTACTTATTGGCTCGTTTCCAAAACATTCAACCTTGGCGACTATTTTATCATCGTGTTTATTTTTTCCGACAAAAGAATCTTTTTTTGTTTGATTTTGCAAACTTCCAATTTTATCTTTTTCTCTATTATTCGGACAAAATCGCAAATGCGTCGTTTGTTTACAAAGTCTACATTCTTTTGACGCGTTTGATTTTCTATCGCTACGAAAAGTGAAATTATTTCTAATATGGGGTGGTATATATTTTCCATTATTGTAATTTCCAGTTCCGGATTCGTCATGATTGCGGGGGGGTTTTACCGGTTTATCGTATAATTCCGAAAATGTTCTGCCCTTTGACGAAAACCAATTATCACATACTTCCGCGATTTGTCGTGGTTTTAACCAATTATCTAATTGTTTTATCCTAACATAGCTTCGCGTCTCCGAATCTAGTGAACTTAATAATCTGTCGCTGACAATTAACTCATTAAGCGTGTCAAAATCATTTACTTTTCTCAATTCACAATAGAAATACCAATTGGCTCTAAGTCTACTCGCGAATTGCATATGATTTTCGTTTCTCGATCTCTTTGCAAAAAGAAAGTTTTCTAGGCAGGCCTCTGGTGTGGGTTGAAATTCTTTTAAGATTAACGCCTTAACCTTTTGGTAATCTTTCATTTCTTCCGTGTTTGCGTACACTAACAAGTGCGCCGCCCGTTCTCCTACCAAATTAAACAAAATCTCCACCTTTAATTCCTCCGCGACATTTTTAATTTCGAATGCTTTCTCTAGCGAAGTAAAAAATAAATTCCATGATTCAGGCCTACTGGGGACTGTAATAGTCAAAGTTTTGACGCTTTTGATTAGTGCTTCTAACGAATTAGGCTTAGGTCCATCCCTCCCTGTGTCAGAATTTTTATACTCGTTCTGGATTTTAGCCATTTCTAACTGAGCTTTAACTAATTCTAGCTTAGTTCTTTCAATTTCTAATAACGTATCTTGTTCTGTTTCAGACTTTTCTTTGTCACTTTCGCGACTTCTGCATCACGCTTCTCTCTTTCTATGCGGTCTGACACCGTTGTATTTAAAAATTCTTTTATAAATTCGCTATCTTTTGAAAACTGATCGCTTTGCTCAATTAATGCTTTCAAATCAATTATCCTGTGCTCACTCTCTACTTTTAGGCCCAATTCCGTGGCAACAACAACTAAGTCTTCTTTCCTTAACCCTTTAATATTAAACATTTTTGTTTTTAGTCTTAGCACTTATTTATTAATACTATAAATATACTCTATAAATATCTATACTATCTCGTTTCAAATAAAGTTCATACTATTAAAATTAACACATCGTTTCCAAACATAAAATATTTCTCAAGCATGATTCACTCAAGTTCTTTCTTATTACTTCAGGAATAAACATAGAGAAGCATGCAACTTACTTCAACCATAAATCCAAGCTCTGATTCGAAGTACGAGAGCGTGTGATACACCTTTATAAATAAACTCTTTCCTTCGTGTTTCTCGTCATTCACTCCCTTTTAAATTTTAAAGCCACATACCATTTCCGTTCTTACACTTTCACTTTACTCAGGAATGTAGCCATTTTTTCACGATTAAACACAAGTTTATTTAATAGGACGAAACATCACACAAAACATCACAAACATTGAAGAATAGGCACACAGATGTACACAAAGATGAATATTTATAGCAGCAGCAGCAGTTATATTACTAAAGAGCGACCGCGAGCAGAAGGCGGGTATGACGTAAAAGTCACGTGGTGCCAGAGGGGTCTATTTGACTGATTTAGCGAAAGAAGGAGGATTGAGAGGAGGAACTTCAGGACCAAGTTATTTGATCTCGGATTACCATATCTGGCTAGTTAGCGCCTTTCGATGTAGAATAAAAATAAGATTACATGCTAATGTGTTATACAAAAATACAAATTCGAAATTCTTTATCATTGTGATATGCCGAAAAATGTTTGGAAAATAGGAAGTAATGAATTTTTATTGGGTGAATTCATTGTGCAGAAAATTTTTTGTTAGGGTATTTTAGGTAAGGACAGTTTTTACAGAGTGAGAGACCATGTGAATTAAATATACAAGCTAATCCATAAGCAATAAATAAAAATTTTCAGTCAAATGTGCTTTCTTATTCAAGATACTTTTCGCATAATGTTATATCTTATATATATATATATATATATATATATATATATATATTATTATTTTTTTTTTTTTTTTCAAATAAAAGTTTGAAAACTTTCACACACACCGAAACATTAAAGGCAATTGAATATTATCTATTATTATATATTAAGTTGCGATGGAGATATTTGTATAATGTTTCGGTGTTATATAAAATATTCATGATATTTTGGTCAGTAAGATCTCTCGGTTAAATCATATTTAAAAAAAAAATTGTTTTTATAAATTATTTTCTCAGAATATTTTAACTAGATTTTATATACACTTATATTAAAATACAAATATGCGGTACCTGGAAACATTGCCCCACCAGTGGCTGAGAGGTTCTGCTCTCAAAGCTGGTAGACGGGAGGTGATTGGTTCAAACCCCTGTCGCGCTCGTCGGCCTAACCGTTTGGAGTTTTCCGTGGTTTTCTTCGAACCTTGCATAAATATGGGTTAGGATCCCTTAGAAAGACCTTCACGGAGGACATTCCCCTCACCGGCCTACATCCCTAGCGCAGATAATCGGCCGTAACAAATAACCAACCAACCAACCTGAAAACATTCTCAAAACTTGTATTTCAATCTAATTTAAAATCATTTTACATAAATCATATAAATTCAGGAGTCGATGTAGGTTTTTTTTTTTTTTTTTCCCTTGGGGCTTATTTTGGGAAAAGTAAATGTTATTTTTCTGATATCTTTTGTGAAATTTGTTATATTTTTGTGAAAAAGAACATTTTGTTACGAAAGATGCAATCCAGCTACTCAAATTCAAACCAAGCATTTAATAATAATAACTTTTTTAAGTCCTTCTGCTAAAGTTTTCTGATGAATTTGTTTTCTTTGCAAATTACACATTTTAAAACTCAACAAAATTAAAATAATTAAGGGAGAATATGTTTTAAGGAAATGGAATTTTGTGAATGTACCTATTTTATCAAGAGGAATTTTGTGAAGGGGCCTGTTTTATTAAATGGAATTTTGTTAATTAAATGTTGAGAATGTTAATTGTCCTTGTGCTCTCTGAATCGGAATGGAAAGAGACGAAGATTTTGCTTCATTTAAAAAAAAATCCCTGACGGCTCGGCCTACAGGCACAGGTAGATTTCGAAAGCGCAGACCGTGGGGCACCTGTTTATTGGGAATTGCAGAAGAAAGACCTATTTGCCATGATGTGGCAGTTGGGACCACCCACTTCGAAATATACCTCTGCCTGTAGGCGGAGCCACCAGGGATTTTATTTATTTATTTATTTTTTTTTTTTACCGTAAGAGTGGGTTCTATCAAAAACTTGTCAGTATAAAAATTGTAGATAATATTAAGAAGATTTATACTAAATTTAAGCGGATTTGATATCTTGGGAATTGACGAAACGAATTTTTTTTTCTTCTGAAACCCCTAACATATAAATTTTCAGCCCTTTTCCTAGAAGTAATGATAACTTTAAACGGATTCGATACGTATCATAATTAAGAAATTATGGGGTTTTTTCTGTTTTCACAAAAAGCCCCCCCCCCCTGGTTCGATTTTGCCAATTAACGAACTTGACCGAGATTTTATGCCCCTTGATTTTATGTATCAGTTTTGAAGAGATTTGTGCAGAATTGTTGCAGTTATCGTGCCCATAAAAAAGTGACATAGATAGATAGATAAAGTTTTGAACTGGGGGTTGTTTTGGGTTCTGGGAGTCATGATCGGCGTAGATCTGCAAAAATTTTTCAAAAATTCCAACTTAGGGGAGAATGTAATAGGTAGTATTTCTTACGAAATCTACCTAAAAAAAAATAAGCACATTATTAACAATGTTACGTTCTTCAGAACGCAAAGTTTTCCCTTTATCAGACATTTTGTGTTGTTCTGAAAAGAACAGTTTAAATAGTGAATAATGATAATAATAATCAAGAGCGCGAGAATAACAACCGTCTAGGACAAAAGAAAGGATCTCAATGACAGGACAGACGAGAAAGAGACAGAGAGGAAAATGTATATCGCCAAAGGCAGGAACGCTCAAATATGTTACAACCCTAAATATTTGCTCTTCCACCGTCCGAAACTGTGAGAAAATGAACTCTTCTCCCAAGCGACTTTCTGAGCCGCCATCTCGTGCTGGTCGAATATTACTCTTCTATCGACACAATTACTATATTTTCATAACGTGCCCACCGCACACACACATCCGAATCCTTTGGCCTCCCGCCAACAACTGCTCCCGTCTCTCCTACTCAGTAGTAGAAGAGGAAAAAAAAAAGGTTGCCATAAACTTGACGTCACCGGCATGACAGTATACTTCGCCTAAATTTTATCAGTATTCTTATTAGGCGAAGAATACTAAAAATTTAGTGGTGGGAATCGGCCCATTGGCGCCTAGATTTTTGCACCCCTGGCTGGGACACTTGTGGTCAACCTACAAGGTGACTTTGTCTAGCCTATCTGTCATGACTATCTGTATGACTTCTTTCTTTTGTATACTAATATATATTAGTACCATTCAACCATTTCCCAAACCGACTGTAGTGCCACTTTCATTTGGGCGACCCATATATATTCACCTTCAATAATGTCTTTTTTCAAGAATTTCCATTAAAAAATTAGGTACTTCTCTATTATCCCGTCGACCACTGTTCATAACAAAAAACTATCGCCAAACTGTAAGATTAAACGCCAAAAATGCAGTCCCATTTACCGGATGTCAGAAGCATTCTACGTGTTTGTTATGTCATCAAGTGGTTTTTAATTCGACATTTGCGTGTATTTTTCATTATGTTTTACTGATATATTAGTTATTTCATTCATTAAAATAACAATTGTGTCCTTAAATTCTTATATTTTATTTTTTTATTTATTTTGATATTCCAATGGCAACGTTCTCCCGTTTATTTGGCGTTACAGTTTGGCGATAGTTTTTTGTTATGAAAAGTGGTCGACGGGATAATATAGTAGTACAAAAAATTATCAATTAATATTTATCATTTTAGAACTGTATTTTTGTTACTTTGTTCTTTCATTACTGTTAAACTAATTTTGCAGTCTTATTTCCTGTTAAGAACAAAAAATTAATTGTAGTATAGTAATAATAGATATGAATCATATTATAATAAAATTCATTAAAAGGTCATAAAATTATAGTAATGAATCCTTTACAAAAAGAAATATTGTATTTAGTAACAAAACAAGATAATGAAACAAAATATTAAAACTCAAATAGATTAAAAGTTTAAAATACTAAAACAGAAGTTTAAAAATGTAAATACTTTGCGTTTACAATAATTTTAAGTTTAGATAACAAGGAGAAAATAAAATAGTGGTCAGTCAAAGATCATGCCACGTTTTTGTGGCAAAAAGTTAAATTTTGATGCAAACTGAAAATGTAAGTTTAGAAAAATTCTCGAAATTACTAAAGTCACTAGGGACAGGTTTAAACGTACAACGTACAACAAGCTTGAAAAACGTACAACTTACGGAAGAAAAAGAACAATCTGTCTACCCTAAGGCGATGCAAGGAAAATACTATGAAGGCCTCCAGATTTATTTAGTGATCAAAGATTAATATTTATTTTCATGTAATGTAATTTAAAGTAAAGTATTCGTCATGGTTAGAGAATTTAGAAAATTATTTAAAAAATACACTGAGAAAAATGACACTTTCAAATCTGAGTAAATCGATGTTTTCATTTTGTTATGAAAAATGGACATACTCAAATGTGAGCGCATGGTGTTTTATTCTTGAGTGTGTGCATGTTTTCATGGTTGGGTTGGGTTGGGTTGATTATTGACGGCCAATTATCTACACTAGGGATATAGGCCCGGGGGGGGGTGCCCTCCGTGGGGGTCTTTCTAAGGGAACCTAACCCGTATTTACGCATGGATAAATCCACGGCTCGAAGAAAACCACGAAAACTCCGAACGATTAGGCCGACGGGCGCGATTGGGATCGAACCCAGCACCTCCCGTCTACCAGCTTCGAGAGCACAACCTCTCAGCCACTGGTGGGGCCAATAATTTTGATTCGGAGCCATTTTGACTATGCCACTGTTGTGGTTTCTTGCAACCACTGCCATATTTTTTATTTAATTTAATTTAGGAAATATTTTATTAATCTTTATTCATTGTCTAGACTAAATTTCATATGGTGCTGCTATTTATAGTAATATTTCGGTACTATTTTATATGTTAAAATTTATACCTGTAAAAGAAATTATATTATAGCTAATTAAATAAGCATTTATTTTTATATAATAAAATATAACTTTAAAATGAAATAAAAAATTAGGAATCGAAAAAAGCAATTTAAAGAACAGAAAATAAGTAAAAAATTTTAAGAATTAATTTTGAATATAGTTATCACGATTAAATGTTTTAGTGCTGCCATCTATAAATGAAGACACAAAACACTTTTTATCCCTTTCTAGAGAGATTCAGGGGTGACACACAACTCCCCTTACTCTAATCGCAAAAGGATCAACCTGCAAAGTGCCATTTTTAGCTTCAGCTGAATAGTTCAGAAATAAAAGACTGTCTAAGGGAGAATGTTAATTAACAGTCAAGTAGGGTTCCCGCATTTATCTATCAAAAAGAGGGAAGAATTTATTGACTTCAGTTTGTTTTTGTTTTATCACATTACTTTCATTTTTTACATCTTACTAAACTATATTGAAATCCAGTAATGTCTTCTCTAAGGCATTTTCCTTAAAAACAACTATCTAACCCCCGCCCGGCGTTGCTCGGTCCGATAATAAATAAATTTAAAAAAAACCATCAAGTTTTTATTAATTTATATCTTTAACACGATTTTGTATAAAATTATATTTTTAAATGAAAAATTCGCGAAAAAATATTGATATTTAGTGATAAAAGCGCTCATTTTCTTGTTTTTTTTTTTTTTTTTTTTTTTTTTACCCAGGGTCGTTTAATAGTTTTAAAATAAAAAGTTCTTTTTGTCCGAACTCTTTGAAATCTTTATGGGTGATGAATAAAACGGTTTTACAGCCCGTGTAAAAATTTCGTGAAAAAGTAGTGTTATATAGTTGTAAACGAAATGTTTTCTTCTCGCTTTTTTGTTTGTTTTCGCGTCGGCTCCTTTAACATAGCAATAAAGAAAATAGTTCACAACTTCCGAACTATCTGACATTTCAATCGGTTATAAATATAACTGTATCTAAGGTTCCTTTAAAATTTTGCAAAAAAAAAAAAATATGCATCTTTAGCAGTGAAAACATGAGCTCTTTAAAAAAAAAAAAGCTGTACTTTCAACCTCAGAGCAAAAATAAATTAGAAGGTCTATGCTTTCAATGCAATGGTATAGCTTCATCCGTTTTCAATCAACCCTTTACAATCCCCATAGACTAAACAGGTGAGGGTTGGGTTAATCAATCAGGTTTCCCGTTTCTAAAGGTAGAAGCGTTCAAAAAAAGAAGAAAAAAAAAAGACGTCGACGCATGCGCAAAGAGACGATTTTCATGTGGATTTGACAGAATGCACTTTTCGTTTTAAATATATATATTCCTTATTTTTATGTAAATATCGTCTGCAGCGAGCTAAAGCTACGTGTTCCTTAGTTTCATGTACTCCGAATCCATGTAAGTTTCTTTTTTTTACTTTCCGCTTTTGGCAACACTCAGTGTTCTGTTTTCTTCTTGTTTTTTGGAATGTGAAAAACGATGTTATAAAATAAGCCGTATGATGGCTCGCTTTTCTTTGTTTGTAAATAAACCGCATTGACAGTCCACTATGTTGTGTTTTTAGTTAAGAACCAGCAGTGTGTGTGTGTGTAGTGAAAAAACGCAAAAACACCTTAATTAATATTTATTATTTTTTAACTCTATTGTTATTACATTGTTCTTTCACTACTGTTAAACTAATTTTGCTGTTTTGTTTCCCGTTAAGAGTAAAATATTACTAACAATAATAACAGGACCATTACTGAATTTTACTGTAAGGTATAAATAAAAACATAGTAAAATTCAGTAATGGTCATGAAAATCATAGTAATGGACTCTCTGCAAAAAGAAATATTTATATTTAGAAACAAATCGCGGTAAAAAAAGATAATAATAATAAAACTTAAGAGAAAAATAGATTAGATGCTCAAAATACTAAAATAGAAGTTTTAAAAAGTAACACAATAAAGTTAAGTTTAATTAACATGGCGGCAATAAAATAGTGGTCGCTAATAGATTATGTCACGTTTTTGTGGCAAAATGTTGCATTTTGATGTAAACTAAACATGTAAAATACGAATAATTCTCGAAATTACTAAAAGTCAGGTATGTTTAAAAACGGAAGAAATCGCTTTACGGCATATGTTTTAACGTACAACAAGCTTGAATAACGTACAACTTACGGGAAAAAAATACCAATCTGGCTACCCTAAGGCGATGCAAGAAGTTTAGTGATCAAAGATTATTCGTTTGCTTAAATATTTATTTTCATGAAATGTAAGTTAAAGTAAAGTATTCGTCACTGTTATTGAAGTTAGAGAGTTATTTATTAAAATATAAGTAAAAAATTGTAATGAAAGAATTAATTTTGAATTTAAGGAGGCTCTAAATAAATAAAAATCCCCTATCTTTAGCAAAAAATAGAACTAAAAACTACCAATTACATAGTTTCTTAATAAGAGCATCTATCAATTTCATGCGCTTGCGAACAAAAATGAATTCAGAAATGCGCCAGAAAGTAGCGAGGTTTGTTTTGATTAGTAGTGCTGCCATCTCTACGTAAGAATATAAAACATCTTTTAATTTTTCCTTGAGAGGTTCAAAATAAAATATGTAGCCGCACACTGATCAGAGCATCCAAATGCAAAATGCCATTTTAAGCATAAGAAAAATAGCCCAGAACTAAAAGACTACCTAGGACAGAATGTTAAGTACTAGAGGATGAAAGTACAACATGTCATAATGTACGCTGGCAGAAAGAAATCCAAGGAGGATAAAATTTTGGAACAGGTCTGCCTGCGTCCTCGTCTTGGAATTTTTTTCAAAAATGCACACACGCAAAAAAAAAAAAAAAAAAAAAAAAAAAAAAAAAAAAAAACGCTTAGGAAATTTATTGTTGAAAGTCGATGATAATCATGATCGCCCAAATGGCAATCCCTTCAAAATTTTCTCAAACTTGAGTTTCTTGAAATGAAAAATATAAATATGAAATTGGTTAACTAATTTTTTATTTATTAATATATATATTTTTGTTGTTGTTAGAACTATAATACCCCTCTCTGAAGACAATATTTAAACAAATGAACACAAATATAAGATAAGACAAGAATTTAAAAATTGATTATTAATTAAATGAAATTAATATCTAATATATTAAAGCGAGAAGCGAAAGTCTTAATTTTTCAGTGCAAATTCGACCTTATTGCGCATGCCTCAACTTTTTTGAAGGTGTAAATAATGTAAGAAATATAATTAAGAAGAATTAAAAGCGTTGGGGAAAGAATAGCTCGCCTATTGGCCATCACTGTTCACAATCCTATCCCAAGGAAATACTCCTTCTAAATTCTTTTTTTATTTCCCCTTCCTGGAGGGAGCATGCATTCTACCACCTGCTTTGTTTGAGAGAGGAGTGAACAAAAAGGAAGCGTTTTCTGGGGGAAGAAAACATATTTATTTTACAACCAGATAACAATATTTCTGACGTAATTATTACACGGGCTGTAAAACCTTTATATATATAACCATTAAAAATGTCAAAAGGTTTGATCAACAAAAGCTTTTTTTAAAAATTATTATTATGTTTTCTTACGAGCCTTTTTTATCACTAATTATCAGCATTTTTTATTTGGGGTTCACTTACGGTTTTATCACAGGCTCGGGCAACACCGGGTGGGCAACTAGTCAATTTTATTATATTGTCTTATTAGATTAAATATCTCTTTTTTTGTCCCCCCCCCCCATGCTGAACCCACTATTTAAGATATTTTTTAAACATGTCAATTTTAAAAAAAGAAAAAAAAATACAGAATTAAAACTTGAGAGACTGAGAGACAAAGTCTTCCTTGATGAAAATTTTTTAGTTTATTTTTCTCTTAGTATTTAATAATTTCAAATCACTGGAGAAAAATAAATCTTACTATAACTTTTTCAAAAATATCAGAGATTAAAAAGAAAAAAAAATTAATCAATTAAATTTCAAAATTCTAAGAGGGCAGTCTTCTCCTCCATCCTCTTCTTTACATTTCCTATGTAGTTGAGGGACGTAAAATTGCATTAGTCATAAAAAACGATCCTTCTCAATTTCCCAGAAGCTCGTCGAGCGCATATCATCATTAGAAAAAAAAAAATTGTAGCGTTCATGGCTTTTTAGCTCACAGGCTATAAAAGTCTGGGAGGGCCCCACCAGTGGCTGAGAGGTTCTGCTCTCGAAGCTGGTAGACGGGAGGTGCTGGGTTCGATCCCAATCGCGCCTGTCGGCCTAATCGTTCGGAGTTTTCGTGGTTTTCTTAGAGCCGTGGATTTATCCATGCGTAAATACGGGTTAGGTTCCCTTAGAAAGACCCCCACGAAGGGCACTCCCCCAGGGCCTATATCCCAAGTGTAGATAATTGGCCGTCAATAATCAACCCAACCCAAAGTCTGGGAGATAATTTGCCCGTCCGTTCTGTATGTGTGTACGTACGTATGTACGTAACGCGATAACTCTTGATAGAAATATCCGTTTTGCTTCAAATTTTGTTTATAAGTTCATTGTGATAAGGCGCTTCCCTGATTAGTTTTGGGGGTTCATTAGTTCAGTATAAAGGGTGGGACGGGGGGGGGCAATCCCCCTTAATTTAGATAAATGGGTTTTTTATGTAGAATTATCCGATTTGCTTCAAATTTTGTAAATAGGTTCATTGTGATAAGGCGCTTCCCTGATTAGTTTTGGGGGTTCATTAGTTAAGTATAAAGGGGGGTGGACGGTGGGCTAATTACCCCCTTAATTTATTCCCGATTTCTTTATTTTTCGAGGGGCATTATTCTTTGAAATGAGAGTATAATATACAATTAGTGTGAATAGCCTGTGAGCTCAATGCCATCAGTTTAACTGGGCACTTTTATTTTTATTTAGACATTTGGGGGCTTAAGTCTGATAGTCATTCAGCTCCCCAATTCCCTTCGCTAATGTTAAACCTATGGGCGTGGAATACATTCGTATATTTAAAATATCTCCACAGGAAATTAATATTTGTTGTTTCTGTAGTATGTTTTCTGTGTACTTTTCTTAAAGGATGTCTCTCTTTCTTTTTTTCCCCTTAGTTGTCAAACTATTTTTAAAATATATGCTTAATTTAATATTTTATGTTTTAAAAGCTGACGAGCTGTGAGTAAGATTTCAACACTTCGAATGAAATTAAGTATATATTTTAGAAATAGTTTGACAACTAAGGGGAAAAAAAGAGACATCCTTTAAGATGAGTACAGAGAAAAGATGAGTTAAAAATATTAATTTCTTGAGGATATTAATTTCCTTCTACGCCCATAGGCTTAACATTAGCGAAGGGGATTGTGGAGCTAATTGACTAACCCCCTTAAAGATAAACTGATTTCTGAAGACCGTTAGTCTATATTCATTCATTTATCTATTTATTTATTGAAAATATTAAATTCGGAAAACTGTTTCATGGTTATAAAACGATGACGTTAAAACTGTATTTTTATCGGCCTGGAGCTAAATTATTCTATATATATATATATATATATATATATATATTTATTTATTTATCGATATAATGATGAGTTTATTCTTATAATAAGATAAACTTCTTTTGTTATAATCATTAAAAATGAAATTCTTATATTACAGTTAAATAATCTCAGTGATATTTAACCATTTTATAATGATTAGACTCAGGGTCGTGGTTTTGAAATTGGAAGTAGACTCCTGCATCGGGTCGGATCGGGTTGACGCTAATTTTTTTTGCTGCTGGTCGGGTTGACTTTAAATTTTTCGGGTTAGTTTGGACTGTTTCGTGTCGGGTTTGGGTTGACCCAATTTTTCAAAAGAAATTTTTTGTATCGTCTGAGATTTTTTTCTGGATATTTTTCAAATGATAAAGAAAAAAAAAACTATGTATTTTAATAATAATGATGGTATATATGTCCATTTTTATATAAAAAGTATAAAATTAATATTAGAGCTAGAATTATAGACTATATTTCCATAATTATGTTAAGATATAGATTAATTTTCTTTCACTTGGGGTTTAGTCTGGGTTGACTTTAAACCCGATCCGAATTGAAAATCAAGAATAAGCTAGGAAAAGGAGGGGGTCACACAACCCTGTCCCCATCTGCTTACGGCCCTGAGTATAAGTGTCATAAATACTTTGAATTTTTCATTAGACAGAATGTAACATTTTCTTTATAGCATAAACGATAATTTTAGCGGAAAAAAAAATTATTGTATGAAAATTTTAAACTGTCATAACCTCTTCAACCATTCTTCAATAACTTTCTTTTTTCAGTATGAGCAAATTTTTTTTCAATACTCTTCTAATTCCGAATGGTCTGTTTAACCTCACCTAGGAGCTAAAGAACTGTCCTGTCCTCGGCAGCAGCCATTCACCTCAACTCGGCGCGCTCGACCTTGCTCGAACGGGAGAAAGTGAAGGCCCTGGTAGACTGGGGTCAGGTCCGACCAAAGACCCCTAGAGGGTCTTTGATCGCTCATGACCGTCGAGGCATGCTTGAAAAAAGTTTCGTCCTTGATTTTCGGTAGGGATGACCCAGTGGCGCGATCGTCTGACATTGAATATCCTTCCGAAGGCCTAGTTTCGGGAATAAGGTACAGAAAGGTCATACAACTCCCAAATAAAGGCCATTTCAGGTCATAGGAGTCAGTGGAAGGGGAAGGTTCGTAAACACTGTGTTTACAGGGCTATCGAAGTTCAGGAAAATATTTTTTTCTTGGCTTTCTTTCTTTTTGATCAATTTTCCGGAACTTAGGGTAGTCAGTTGAGGAAGTTGGGACGGAAGGGAAAAGGGGGGGGGGGGGAAGGGAGGGTCATTGTTCCTCCTTGAATTTTGAAATTTAATTAACTAAACTTTGTTATCTCTGATGATTTAACAGTAGAATGCCCAGCAGGAGTCACTATGACTCCCACCAATTGTCCAATAGTCATTGTCCCTTCCTGGATTTTGAAATTTAATTAACTAAACTTTGTTTATCTCTGATGATTTAACAGTAGAATGCCCAGCAGGAGTCAATATGACTCCGACCAATTGTCCAATAGTCATTATCCCTTACTGGATTTTGAAATTTAATTAACCAAACTTTGTTTATATCTGATGATTTAACAGTAGAACGCCCAGCAGGAGTCAATATGACTCCGACCAATTGCCCCTCCCTGGATTTTGAAATTTAATTAACTAAACTTTGATTATCTCTGATGATTTAACAGTAGAACGCCCAGCAGGAGTCAATATGACTCCGACCAATTGTCCCTCCCTGGATTTTGAAATTTAATTAACTAAACTTTGTTTATCTCTGATGATTTAACAGTAGAACACCCAGCAGGAGTCAATATGAACCAATTGTCCCTCCCCGGATTTTGAAATTTAATTAACTAAACTTTGTTTATCTCTGATGATTTAACAGTAGAATGCCCAGCAGGAGTCAATATGACTCCGACCAATTGTCCCTCCCTGGATTTTGAAATTTAATTAACCAAACTTTGTTTATCTCTGATGATTTAACAGTAGAACTCCCAGCAGGAGTCAATATGACTCCGACCAATTGTCCAATAGTCATTGTCCCTTCCTCGATTTTGAAATTTAATTAACTAAACTTTGTTTATATCTGATGATTTAACAGTAGAACGCCCAGCAGGGGTCAATATGACTCCGACCAATTGTCCAATAGTCATTGTCCCTCCCTGGATTTTGAAATTTAATTAACTAAACTTTGTTTATCTCTGATGATTTAACAGTAGAATGCCCAGCAGGAGTCAACAGGACTCCGACCAATTGTCAAATAGTCATTGTCCCTCCCTGGATTTTGAAATTTAATTAACTAAACTTTGTTTATCTCTGACCGCCGAATAGGAGTCAATATGACTCCGACCAGAATGAATAAATGTTGATTCGAACCAGATATTTCTTCACAAAAGAAATTAAATAAATGCCAAACAGAAATAGGTTAAATAATTTTTTTTTTAAAATTTCTGGTGTAAAATATTTTTTATAAAACTTGAGTAAAATTTCCGGTCATTATAATGTTAAAAAATAATAAAATTTATTCTTTTCAGGTGACTTAAAATAATTAAAGAGTAAAAGAAAAAAATATTTTTCAATTTTTAACGATTTTTCGTTTTTTCGTTTTCTTAAATCCCTCTTATAACACAATTTTTAGGCTTGCTTTTCTTTCATTTGTTTAAGAATTACTTTAAACTAGTGAGCGGGACCCGTTTGAGAGCTTTCCAGCATTAAAAAATTCTAGTTCCGGAAGAGCTTGAAATTTCATAAAATTTAAAGTATCCTATAGTTTTTTTTCCCTAAGAATAAAAATTAAAAAATTGTAACTTTTAAAAAAATTAATAATATGACTATTTTATTGACACAGTCTTAATTTCAACCTTAATTTGAATACATTTGAAATTTACATTATCTACGTATTTCCAACAAGTAAAAAATTATAGATCGTTTCAATTTTTAGGGTTCCATACTTAAAAAGTAAAAAAACGGAACCATTATAACACCGCTCCTGCGCCTGACTGTCCGTCGGTCAGATCCCTTTTTCTCGTAAACTATGGGACGTGGAAAGTTCAAACTTGGGAAAGTTATAAGGCTTTTTTACACACATATTTTCAGATAATTAGCTATTCACAAATATGTTTAGGAAATATTTAGGGGGCTAATTAAGTTAATTAAAAAAATATATATTCTTTTTGTCTATCGTGTGGGATATCGTATGAAAGGCCTCACAATACCGAACTCAAAAATATATTTGTTTTAATTTTAGGTATTATATTTTCCGAGATATCGTCGAAATTGCAATGTAAAAATATGTGCCTCCCCTCGCTATTCTATTTCCGAATCTACTGAAACTAAAAATATGAAAAAATTAGGTGTGGTAGAAGTTTATTTAAACCTTTCAGGAAAATTATAGAGATTTTCCTAGGTAACATAGTTTTTGAGAAAAACGCATTTTTCTATTACACACAAGCTTTTCTTTTCGGGAAGTCAGCGGGGGAGTTGACGAGCACTCGTATCTATCGACGCAGAATCATCCAAGGATATTTGACAGTGATTTTCGAAAAAAATTGTCGGTAATTAGCCGAGATATTAATTAAGTTACTTGAAAAATAAATTTTCTTTTCATGTATCGAGTAGGGTATCGTTCGAAAGAACTTGTAACATAGAACCCAAAGATATATTTGTTTTAATTTTAGGTATTATATTTTCAGAAATATCGTCGAAAGTATAGGTAAAATATGTCTCCCTCCTATTTCCGAATATACTGAAACTAAATTATGGAAAAATTATGGGAAGAATGAATTTGTTATTTAATAAATAGTAATTAATAAATCCAATGCATCGAACTCTTTAAGTGCGAGTTCTACTCGCACTTGGCCCCACCAGTGGCTGAGAGGTTGTGCTCGCGAAGCTGGTAGACGGGAGGTGCTGGGTTCGATCCCAATCGCGCCCGTCGGCCTAATCGTTCGGAGTTTTCGTGGTTTTCTTCGAGCCGTGGATTTATCCATGCGTAAATACGGATTAGGTTCCCTTAGAAAGACCCCCACGAAGGGCACTCCCCCTGGGCCTATATCCCTAGTGTAGATAATTGGCCGTCAATAATCAACCCAACCCAACTCTACTCGCACTTGATAGGCCTGTTGCTAGAAGTGAATAATAAGGAGGGGGGGGGGGTCAAGAAAATGTAGGGAGGCTCATATTTCTTCTCTCTCTCTCTGAGACATGCACGCACAAACACACACACAGAGATATATATGATCAAAGTATTATATAGAAAGATAAATTAGTGTACATTCATACTGTAGACACCAAGTTTCTTATTAAACTGTTGATAATAACTTCACTTTATATTAAGAAAAGAAAAGGCTGCAGAATAAAAATTTCCAGTGTATAACTAGTGTATAATTATACTGGTGAAATAATAAGTGGTGATGTCAACAAGTAAATAAAAGGCTTACAGTTCACCTATTTCACAAAGAGGAACTTTAATTTTTTTCCGAATATTCCCTGCCCTTAAGCATTCTAAACTTGTAGTTTTATGTGATAAAAAACATTAACAAAATCAAGGATGTATTTTGCATTTTATAATTATTATTGTTTTTAAAACACTTATTTACAGTTTTTACACATATGTTACAGTTTAGTATTTATGACAAACTGTAAAAGGGCCCAAAACTAAGTTTGATTTTTGAATAGGGTTTCATTTGGTGACCTTGGAATCTTTCTTATGAGGGGGGGGGGGCTCAAATTTATTTAGGGGGTGCTGAGTCCCGCCTCCTTGGCACCCCTCTAGCTACGGCCCTGGCACTTGAACGATTTATTATTTTTTAGGTGGACACCCTGTATATGACAACATGTTTTTCCGCAAATGAAAATAATAGTGACTAACCAAGAATCTACCATTATCCTGATTGGGCTAAAACTTGACAGATATGTCAGGTTGATCTAAAAGATGATAGAGTTTAATTTTTGTTTGAGATTTCGTCCTTGATTTTCGGTTGGGATGACCCAGTGGCGCAATCGTCTGACATTGAATGTTCTCTCGAAGGCCTAATTTCGGGAGTGAGGTACACAAAGGCCATACAACTTCCGGATAAAGGCCATTTCAGGGCAAAGTATAGTCAATAGAAAGGCTAGGCTAGCAAACAATCTGTTTACATATGAACTAAAAGAGGAAAACCTTGTTTTTAATGGCAGGAAAAGCTGAAAATTAATAAAATTCACAGTGTTATAATTCGATAAATTTTGGTAATAGAATAATGAAAGTTTTACTGTTTTATTTTTAACTTCATGGAGAGAAAATTGCGCCTCAGTTTCCTAAGTATAATTAATAAGATCGAGAGGCCGTATAAAATTTTAAATTTCGTAATTAAAAAAAAAATTCAATTCACGTAAATGGGCATACACATGATGAAGAACAACATTTGAACTTTTTTTTTTGCAATTGGAATTATATTACTTTCATAATTGACAGATTTATCTGTCTATTTCTATTTCCAGTAAGCCGTGAAATCTCATAAAATTTAAAGTATCCTAAGGATAAAAATTTAAAAAGTGTAACTTAAAAAAAAATCCCTGACGGCTCGGCGTGCAAGCACAGGTAGAATTCGAAGACGTAGACCGTGGGGCGCCTGTTTATTAAGAATTGCAGAAGAAATGACCTTTTTGCCATGATGCGGAAGTTGGTACCGCCCACTTCGAAATCTACCCGTGTGTGTAGGCGGAGCCGGCAGGGCTTTTTTCGTTTTTATTTATTTATTTATTTTTGATTTAAGGGTTGGTCCTATAAAAAACTTGTCAATATAAAAGTTGTAGATAATATTAAGAGGATTTATAATAAATTGAAGCGGATTTGATATCTCGTGAGTTGACAAAGTTATGATTATTTTTCTTCTTAAGCCCCTATCCCCCCCCCCCCTCTTCAGGCCATCTTTAATGATATCAAAAATCTGTCATACATAAATTTTTGGCCCTTTTCTAGAAGTAATAACAACTTTAAACGGATTCGAATGAATTATGATTCGAATGATTATGAAACATGATAAAAACACATAAATTAATAGAAACGGCAATCCTCCATGTCCAAATAACACCGAGATATATGCTTCAAAACTCGGAAAGTAACTGACAATGTATACGACGTCATTGCTCGAATCACAGTGAAATTCTAACAATTCTCTTCATGGCACGCCATTTTACAGAAGACAAAGTTATTGTGTTGAAGATTTCGCAAAAATATTTCCATTATTGTTACAGTTATGAACAAAAATGTGAATTGATCTGAAGCACCCTGTATTATTGATTTAATAAGTGGATTGCGACCCTGGTTTCCTATACAAAAATTTGCTTATCTTGACATGTATTATCGCCCCTTACATCTCTAATCATCAATTCAGTTACACCCTGTATATCAATTCATATTATATTTACTGTTGTTTTTTTTTTCATCTAAAAAAAAGTTTTGGTCTTTTGTTTGAAAAGTTATGAAAAGTATTCCCGAACTCGACCCGCTAGAACCAAATCCTAACTCGAATAAATAAATAAGTAAATAAATGAATAAAAGATTTAACACGACCCGAAGCCCATTTGAAACGGTCGGGTACGGGTAAAATGAAAGTATCTGACCTCATCCAAGACTCTGAGCTAATTCATTAAATTCATTCACTTATTCCCCCTCTCTCTCTATTTCTTAGGCATGGGTTACAAGAGATCGTAGACCCTACAAGAGGTCTTTGTTCGTCTGTGACCGCCAAGCTTTTACTTTCGTTGGCCCGTCCTTGATATTCGACCGAGCGTGTCCCACTGCCGGCTGGTATGACACCGCAGAGGCCCCGATATCGACGAAACGGAGGCCAGAGCAAGGCCGCGAGAGGGTTAAATGGGTAGGGGGTTGTTGAATGTTTCACCCAGAAGATGAGGGTTCTTGGGAGGTCAGGTATTTTGTAAATCCAGGGCAGACGGGCTTTCGCTTTCGCTGAGGAGAAGTTGGGAGTGCCGTTGCTAGAGGTGGATAACCCAAGGGTCACTGTCTGGTTGATTTTATGCTACGTGACCTTGTATTAAATAAAGGGACAAGAATTCTGTATAGAAGAGTCATTCACAGGTTTTATGTTGATAGAATTATTGAACTATTTTATTAACACTTTCCAACATAGTTGAAAAGTGTTTATGAATTCGGTTTGTCTGTCTGTGCTCTAACTCGCGTAAATATACTGGGATTGTCATGCAATTGATATATGTTATTGAGGTTTACTATAGCATGCTTGGTATTGAAAATAAAGTGTATAGCAGTTATAGTTTTTTTTTTTTTTTTTTTTTTTTTTTTTTTTTTTTTTTTACAGGGACACTCAAAAGAATTCCGTTACATTACGGTCTATGGAGAAAGCATCTATGGCAGCAGAAAAAACTTTTAAAGTTACTCTATGCACTGTTGCAATTATTTTTGCTGTAGATCTACTATTTTTTTTTTTTTTTTTTTTTGTAATAAATTTTTTAAGTTGTGCGGAGACTTTTGGGACACCCTGTATATACATTACATATATACATTTTTTTTTTCCGAATATTAATTTCATAATACATAAAATGGGAAGTTAAAAAAAATATATGCTATAACCTGAAAAAATTTAGCATAATAATGATAAATATTTTTAAAAATAAAATAAATATAACATAATATTTTTAAAATGTGTATTCCTTACAATACATATTTTTTTTTCGAATATTAATTTTATAATATATAAAATATGAAGTTGCAAAAGTGTGCACTTTAACTGTGATAACATTATACGGTACTAATTTAGGATTGATTATGATTAGATAGATAGTGGGATAGTAAATTAGATAATTTAGAGGAAGGATTGAGGAATTACGTATAGTGGAAATAACCAGAATGTTGTAGCACAACAGTAACCTATAAAAATTTTAACAGAAATCGATCTCAAAAAGCTTCAAATATGCGAATCTTAACATTCAGCTCATCTCGCCAAGTATTTTTACTTACATATCATACGTAGTATAGGGTAAGTCTTCTAATAGTTTTAAAAATCGAAAAAAAAAATGACGGATTTACACGTTTTAGACACTGGAGATTCCGAAAAACATATTTTTAGAAAAAAAAAATGCCGTATGTATGTGTGTCTGTAAACGCTCTATCTCCCGAACAAATTAAGATAGAGACTTGAAATTTAGTATGTACTTAGTATGTATCAATGGGAAGAAGCCTATTGAATTTCAGTCACCTCGATTATCTGGAACTATTTTTTTCGGACTCTCATAGTATTCGTTCTGATAAAATGTATATACAATTTTTCGAAATTGTTTATTTTAAGGAGCGAAAATAAAAGACAATAAAAAAACATAAATTTTGCATAAAGACTGAAGTCAATCGGATAATGAGTTGCCGAGATATTAGTAATCCTATTTTCCACACTCTTCGATTTTTCATGACCCTGTATTTCATTAAAATTTGAATTCAAAGATGGATTTTAATTGGAAATGAGACGCTTCATCCGACGCAGAAAACTCTTAGTTAATAGGATTATCATTTTTAGAGTTATAAGGATGTTTCTTTCACGCAATTCAGTAGTAGAGCATTTAAAGCGAGGCTAACGAAAAACATCTTTTTTCACAGACCGTTAGAGTGACGTGATGCTCGTACACCTGCATTGGTGCATTCGAGCATCACGTGACTCCCGTGGTCTGTAAAAAAAGATACGTTTTATGCACCGCGGTAGCCTTTCTTTTTCGTTAGCCTCGATTTCATCACGTGACTCCCGTGGTCTGTAAAAAAAGAAAGGCTACCGCGGTGCTTAACGCGTATCTTAATCGAGGCTAACGATAAAGAAAGGCTACCGCGGTGCTTAACGCGTATGTTTTTTTACAGACCACGGGAGTCACGTGATGCTCGAATCCACCAATGCAGATGTACGAAAAGAGCAACACGTCACGTTAGCGGTCTGTGAAAAAAGATAACTGGAATGTACCGCGGTAGCCTGTCTTTTTCGTCAGCCTCGATTTTAAGTTTATGACGTCATCAAGCCACGATTTCATTCGAATTGCAATGCATTTTATAAATAGTTTACACATGTTTTATTTTTATATTTTATATTAGGCATATCCATGATGGGTAAGTATTACGGAGGCCCCAAACGACTAGTTTTAGTTGTGCTTAAAAAACTAACTGCATTACCACTGGTTTTGCAACTACTAACTATAAATGTAATATTAAAAGTTCAAAACCTACATTTTTATAAATCCTAAACTTCTTCCCGAATGAATTCCGGTTTGGATTATGCTAAATTTATTCCGGGAACATTTGCATCGGAAAACTTTTTTTTTTTTTTCAATTTTATTAAAGACGTGTAAAACGTGTGTACTTTTGTAGTTCTCGTATATTTATGGAACCAGATCCAATCCTATGTATTTATGTATAGGTTAAGCCTTTTAGAAATATTAAAAATCTGATTTATTATTATATTATAAGCTGAGAGATGTTTCATCCCAACCCAACTAGAGCCCCACCAGTGGCTGAGAGGTTCTGCTTGCTCTCAAAGCTGGTAAACGGGAGGTGCTGGGTTCAAACCCTATCCGCTGGTCGACCTAACCGTTCGGAGTTTTTCGTGGTTTTCATCCAACCTTGGCGTAAATATGGGTATGGATCCCTTAGAAAGACCCAGACGGAGGGCAGTCATCCCTCGAGTAGATAATCAGCGTCATAAATCAACCAACCAACTCAAGTAGATAAGAAGCCATGTGTTTTCTTACTCTATTTTCATGCAATTTACATTTCGAAAGTAAATAAAAAATATAATTTAGTCCCAATTTTTTGGAAGAAAAAAAAAAATCCGGAATTTGATGGTTATATAAAATTATATCTAAAACCAGTCTTTTGAAACATGAGTCATCAGTGTTAAAAGTTCCAAGTGTTATTTGTATAGTAATTTACTAAATGACTTCGCAGAATAAGATATTTTAATAATATTATTTTATTAGGTTGTTAAAAAAATTAATAATATCTTTCCATTTTAGGTTTTATTTGGTGTTTATTTGCCTTTATAAATATTGAGCGAAAATTTGTAGGTTTATTATTTGATCATAGATGACAGCACTAATACAGTTTAAGGGTTCATATTTCGTTTATTTATGGCTGTTCTCAGATTAAAATATCTTAGAAAAGGAAAATAAAATTTCTCCGCAATTCTATTATGAAAGAAAAAATTATATTCGAATTCGATGTTTTTTTTTTTTTTTTAGACCGCTGACCAGGCTTCGAATTCGATAGTTAAACAAAATTTTATTTATAACCAAAGTCTTTTGAAACTTGTTCCAAGTGATGTTTTTGTAGAGTAATTTACTAAATGACCTCCTACAATGAGATATTTGAATAAATTTATTTTATTAACCTGGGGAAAAAAAAAAAAAAAAAAAAAAAAAAAAAAATGCTTTTAATTTTAGGTTTTATTTGGTGTTTATTAGTTTTTATAAATATTGTAAAAAAGTTTGTAGATTTTTAATTTGATCATAGATGGCAGCACTAAAGCAGATTGTGAGTTCATATTCAGTTTATTTAAGGAAGTTTGTTCTCAAATCTAAACTGTCTACTTTTTTTTAGAAAAGAAAAGTAAAATTTCTCCGAGATTCTATTTATGAAAGAATAAAATTCTCTTGGAATTGGATAATTAAACAAAATTTTATTTAAAACCAAAGTCATGTAAAACAGGAGTTATCAATGTTCCAAGTGATGTTTTTCTTGAGCAATTTACTAAATGACTTCCCAGAATAAGAAATTATTGTATCATAAAATATGTCTGTAAGACCTTATATTATTATATTGTAAAAAAAAAATAACTTCCAATTTTAAGTTTTATTTAGTGTTTAATAGCTTTTATAAATATTGTATAAAAATTTGTAGGTTTTTTATTTGATCGTAGATGGCAGCACTCGAATAGTTTCATTTCACAGAGTAAAGAGGAAAACTCCTTTCTCTTTACTCTGTGATTAGAACTCTGAGAGTGAAAGACTAAATTTTTAATAGTATAAACAGTTTATTTTGTCTATTTATGTATTTTGTAACTTATTCATGCAAAGTGAAAACATTTTTTTTTAGTATACATAAGCTTAAAAATATGTTTATTTTATGTTTAGAAAGAAAAACAATTGCAAAAAAAATCTTTTTTTTTTTTTTTTTTTTTTTTTTTTTTGTAAAAAATTGTTTTCCGACAAAATTTCCGATTTTTCCTAAGGCTGAAAAAAAAAACCGTTTTTTTTTTTTTTTAAACAACTTTAAAAATTTTTGGAAATTTTAGATCTCTATTTGAGAGTCCCCATCCTACAAAATTTCATCTGAAAGTGCTCGTCAGAACCTGAGATATAGATTAGACCTTGCCCCTCTTAGGGGAGGTCAGGGGACCGCTTTTCAAAGAAAATCCTCGTATCCCACCCTTGAGTTCTAAAGTTTACATTTTAGCAAAATATGATCCGTGAAGCACTGATCGATCATAAGATATTGTCTTGCATACATTTTGAGAGTAATCATTCTAGTAAATTTCATTTATAAAGCATTGGCGGATTCTGTGATATGACTGCCCCCCCTCCCCCCCCCCCCCCCCAGCGTGCCCTTTGTTCATCAGATAACCAAATTAAGAAGAAAACTCCATGTGACGTTCCGTATTCTGAGATTCACTCTCGTGTGAAATTTCATTCGCAAAGCACTGCTAGATCGTGAGATATGGTTTTGTCTAACATAAAAATGAAGCAGCCTCTAAATATGTTTTTTTGTCAGTTACTTTCTTTTCTTAATTCAGATATCTTTCATGTTCGCAAATTATTTTAAAAAACTCACAAAAGCACGTTCTCAATCTGCAAATTAATATCTATCTATCTATCTATCTCTCTCTCTCTCTCTCTCTCTCTATATATATATATATATATATATATATATATAGATATATATGTATATATATATATATATATATATATATATATATATATATATATATATATATATATTCCAATTTTATTATTTCAGAACTGTTATCTCGTGGTAATTTAGTGAGGTGTTAATTACAGTTTTTTGGATAATCGATGTGAGTGAAATATATTGTATTTTCTTAATGGTTTTTTATTTCCTATTTAAATATTTCCAAATTTTAATATTTCCAATTGTTGTCTGGTAATAATTCAGTGTACCTGGATGATTCTACTGATCTTATCATTATGCCAGTAGAATTATGAAACACTGAATTATTATTTAAAACACATGTGGGTGCATCCAGGCTGATGAGTACATGTGCATGTGTTTATCCATGTCCAATTCATATTTAATTCTCATGTGGTCCAATTTTCCATTGTGTATGGTTCATATTTAATTTGTTAATCCATTTGTGTTTACTTAATTGCAACTCCAATTTATAATTTTTTTTTTTCCCCTTTCTCTCTATTTCTTTTTTCAATATTCTTTTGGTATGAGTAAAATTTGGCCAATTACCATTGAAGCATCAGCTATGGTAATATTATGTTTGCACATGTTAATTATTAGCTATGTGGTATTCTGTATACACAGTATCATTGATTATCTCTTTGGAGATTTAAGTAGAAAAGAACTTGATATGTTTTTTGAAATTCATAGATATTATAATTATATATATATATATATATATGAAACATTGGTGATATGTAGAGATCGTGGAGGTACGTAATCAGTGCCCGACTAATGCAGGGACGTGTGGGGCAGCTGCCCCGGGCCCCCCATAGGAGTAATCTGGATTTTATTAAAAGGGCGACAAAGAGTTAAAATTGATCAAAAGTTACCAATATTCTAACATTTTCAAAGATTTAGGAAAGTAGTGCGGTCTTCCCTTTCCCCTTTTTGCTTCTCATACCCCCCACCCCCTGCAAAAAAGAACGAATTTTATTAGGTGCGTTCGTAATTATATAAATACGTAGAACCTATTGTCGTCGTCTGGTCCGTCTGTCTGTCCCTCTGTCCGCATATAACAACGCAAAAACTACCCAACCGAATGGTTTGAAATGGTTATATTATCTTTGCAGAATTTTGTCGAGACATTTCAAATTTTATGAAAATTGAATCAAAACTTTTATTTAGAAGATATTAATAAAAATATTTATTAAGAAATTTGAATAAAAAAGAAAAAAAAATCCGTTCTTTCTTATTATAGGAGCTTCCAAGGTTTAATCGTCAAGCGACCGATATATTTATTTTATGACAGAAATGAATCTGCAGACGATAAAATTCATTTCACAGAATTAAAAATCTTCAAGATTTGAATATTTATATAACTAGTTATAATACGAACGCACCTCATTTGTCACGTTTGACGTACAATTTCCAACTATTAGGATACTACTGATTAAAGTTATATTATAGCAACTTAGTAGTCCATTCGTTTCAAAAGAAATTCATTACTAGTGTTTTCTAAAAAACATTCATGATGACCAATTGGGGGCATTTTTCTTTCAGACATCATATGACTAACGTAGATAATTAAAGAAACATTGGCAAACAAATACTCTCGTCAACCAATTCATCCTTTTTTCTACTAGTTTCCAACTACACTGTAAAATAAAATCCTGAGGTTACTAAAATTTTTTTAGTATATTTGTATTCCACAGATTTTTTTAGTAACCGGTACTATAAACCGGAATCGTTGCTAGCTATTTTTTAGTAATGTTGCTAGCTGTTTTCTAGTAATTCTTACAGATTTTTTTGTAACTGAGTAAGAATACAAAAAAATTTTTAGTAATTGGAAAAATCAATGAGAAAAACTAAAATTTTTTTAGTAGATCGACCCATTTTTTTTTTTACAGTGTACTTTTCGTACTAGTACTTTTTCTTTAAGTACTAGCAGGGATCCATCTTGACCATCTTTCTTATAATACCCTGTATACAGATGTGAATAGTACCTGGTACGAAATTTACGTATACATACAACAGGTATGAAGTTTAGTACTAGTCACTTCAGCGTAATTCATGAACAGTTTCTATGGATAGTTAGAAGCCCCCCCCCCCCCCCCAGAATGATACTTGCCCTGGGGACCTCTAACTAGCGTAAATATACTTTTGGATTTCCATGAAATTGATGTATGTTATTGGGGTTTACTATGGCATGCTTGGTATTGAAAATGAAGTGTGTATAAGTATTTAAAGTGCGTGTATAGAGACACTCAAAGGAATTCCGTTACATTACGGTCTATGGAGAAAAGTCGTTTACGCTGTACACTGTTAAAAAAATTGCAGTAAAATTACGGGCAGAGGCTGGCAGCAGAGATTCCAGTCATACCCCGTAAAAAAAAAAAAAAAAAAAATCATGCCTATCATTTTGTGCAGCCCGTAATTTTACGGGGCAAAATAATACAGCATTATAATGCACATGATATAATGCACTTTAAAACACAATAACACTTTACTTATTGTTCCGTAGCACGTTAGATAATCATCACAGAATCGCTGTTTTGGCGGGTTAAAATTTTCGAAACACGAGTAAAAGGAAGGGTTACACCGCGGAGGACAATGTATGGGGTCGTACCGTATTTTTGCTAACATATGGGCTAGAACTGTAAGAATATGTGGATTGCTCTTAATTTTCTAAGTATCTAAGGGATAAGGCCGTTTATTTAGTGGATCAGACCATTTTTCATCAAATAAGGCTGTTGCTCGTGAAAATTGAAGGGCAAACGCTCAAATTTACAGTTTTTTCTGAGAGTGTATTTTAATGATGTTACACACTTTCAAACACATTGAAATTTATATATATCAGTGAGGTGCACTACAAAAGGCTTACTGTAGGATAGCGCGTGCACAGCTTATTCGTTTCACAGCTTAATCGTGCTTCGTTTATTTACAAGGACACACAAAAAATTCGGTCCATGAACAATAATTGCTGAAAATGCATTTTCAGTTGTGGTACGCGTTTTTATATTGAACTGATTTTTGCGTGTTACTTGGTGTGTATAAATTCTATAGGTCATATACGGGACTGCACAAAAGATCTCAAGTGCATTTCTGTTTAGAAACCAAAGTTGTAAAGCGTGGAAAAAAACGTTCTTTTTGGGAGGGAAATATAAGAAATTCCCGAGAATTTTCAGAAAGTTTTAGACATGGAACTTTTTAACTTGTATACAAAATGTTTTTTTTTTTTTTTTTTTTTTTTTACAAATGTATACAAAACCAATAACATAAATACAGAAAAATGGCACAGTTTACATAAAAACTAGTGACATACATGTTTAAGCTGCAGAAATATTAAGTAAGAGAAATTAAAATAACATAAGTAGTTGATATTTTAATCGTTGATAAGTAACAAGTGCTGCGAGAGGCAGATGACAGATTCATCTTGCCTGGCATAAATATAATCATCACCCCTGTTCTCTGATTCACACAATGTAAACAAAAAAAAAACAAAAAACAAACAAAACTGAAAAAGAAAATCAATGCAAAAATACACTGCAACGCACACGAAAATTAATAAAGAGCATTGAAATAGTGGAACATCAATAAATTACACTGCAAACGATTTTTCCCCGTAAAACAATGTGCAACGGAATACGTTTGTGTGACCCTGTAAATGGATAACAAATGCTTTGCACCCCATATTCTACAAAAAGCATTTTTTAGTGCGCTTCATAATTGTATATCAATTTTATCATGTTTCAAATAGCGTAGCATCATCAAAATGCACTTGAAACGATTTTTTCCCATTGACTGTTACGTAACGGAATACTTTTGATTGTCCCTGTAAAAAACTATAAGTGCTAAACTCTTCATTTTGAATAGGGATCATGCTTTTGTAAACGACAATAACATGCTCCGTACGTAGTTTTCTGTTGTTTCCATACAAAATTTTCAGGGCAATCCGTGTATATTTACGCGAATTAGAGCACGGATAGATGGCCAGACAAACCAAAGTCATAAACACTTTTCAACTCGGTTGGAAAGTGTTATAAAAGGAATATTTTACTTTATTTAATTTCAATATTTCATTTTTCTCTAGAAAAATTACACTAAAACAACAATAACAACAACAAAACTTTTACAGGAAAAGGTGTAAAAACTAAGAAGTAAATATTCAGTAATAAGTTGTATGCGTACAATCATATTTCTGAATTTAGAGAGTGAAGATTTTTAAAGTATTCACGAGATGAAATTCGGATTCTGATTGTTAATATTATGCAACATAAATAACAATTCTATATTCACAGTGGACTTTCAAAATCTACGCATTTGTAATATCGTTGACCCAATAAATGACTTGCAACAAATGTATACTGATATTAAAATATATTTCTTTTGAATTGACTAAAAACAGAAATTTAAGTGAATTCATAATAAGATTTAACTTTAACTTTTTTTTTTCAAATATAGACTTATTTCACTTTCAAAATCAAAGGCTCAATGATACGAGTTGAAAATTTTCAAACTGGGTGAAAAGTATGGACTCCAGGTGTCCATCCAGTGAATCCTATGGTTCGACTCCTGGCTTTGAACCTTTTTCACTTTTTCACTCAGTTTGAAAATTTTCATGTATGATTTCTTTGTCAATCTGTTCAGTTGAGGTAAAAATTATAAAGTAGCGACTGAAATTAGTCCTTGTAATTTGTCCCGCTTCTTTTCTAAAAATAAATCAGATAAAAATAATCAGATATTGTAAACAAAAATTTAACGAAATCTTTAGAAATTTAATTTGCTAAAATAAATCACAATGAAATATATTAAAAGTGTATCCTTTTTCATTAAAATCTTTAAAAGTATGATATTTTTTAATTAACATAAAATCATAAATTTTATGTTAATTTGTATTAGGATTTAGCTTTAACACTAGAACTACCAGAAATTTTACTCAATTTTTTTAAAACTGTTTCACACCAGAAATTTTATTTAAAACTACTTAAGTTATTCATTTAACGTATTCCTGTGAATTTTATATTTAATTTATTTTAAAAAGAAATTTCTGGTTCGAATCGGAATATATTCATTTGGTAACCATCAAAATGACGGCTCATGGTAGTTCTAGTGTTAACTAATTTTTTTTTTTTTTTTTTTTTTTGTCACAAAATAGACTTTCTTCACTTTTAAAAATCCGTGGATTTGAAACATCAATGACCCAATAAATTATAAAGTAACAAATTTATACTGATATTAAAAGATATTTAATGTGAATTGATTAAAAACATAAATTTTATGTTCATTTGAAATAAGATTTAGCTTTAACTATTTTTTCTTCTTCCTTTTTTTTGCATAAAATGGATCTGCCCCTACTTTTGAAATCAACGGCACAATTAACGGTTCGAGAACTTTCCCTTGTCAAATTAACTGTCTCTTGTCTGTCTGCAGAAAATGATGCGCATTTGGTCTAATCCTTCCACAGACTTGGACAACAAAAATATTTTTCTTGCCACTTGATGGTTTTGAAACCATCTAGAAACAGAATGTCACGCTATCATCCTAGCATATCTAAATGCTTAAATTGTTTTTTCTGACCTTCACAGAGATGAGCAATATTACCATCTTAAATTGCTTTGCTTTGTAAACATCGTGAGATACGCTAGAATACAAGGAAGTTATAGGTTTTTGCTTACAAAGTTATAATTCATATCATTTTGATCAATGTGATTTAATGTCTATTGACGAAATTGCTTTGACCATGATCATATTGAAAAATAAAAATGTTCTGTAAAATATAGTTTAACTATAAATTTTAAATGTTCACCTTGAATATTAAATGAAATGTGTAGAATATTTATTTTTACTAAAAAGGTGCAAATATGCATATAATGGTTTTTAAAACATAAAAATCGGTAAAAGATGTTAAAAAGATATTAAAACACCCGAGCGCTTTCAACTGCTCTAAGCGCAACATCAGGGAAAATTCAGAAAGTGTCACTTTCATTATTATTATTATTATTATTATTATTATTATTATTATTTTGGGTCACCCGTGCCTATGTCTAAATCCGTCTTTGCTGCTGGTATTTGATTATTTACTTGTTCACATAATGCTTTAATTTTGATTCTTTTATTGTTACGTAAAATGCATTTTATGGATTGATCTACTCAAACAATACAAAGGGCAATATAATGAAATATAAATAGCATAGTTGTCTATCTATCTATCTATCTATACTATAAAGGACAAACGTGTCCGTGCGTAACGCTGACGTCATTTTGCGAATGGCAACACTTGATGACGAAATTTCAGTTCTGAGATTTCTGCTACGGCATTTTTTAAAAAATTCTAAACAACGCACATTTTTAATTTTTACACCGTTATACAGGGAAATAAAATCTACTTTCAAATGCAATTTGTTTGAAAACTCTATCGCAATTGATTGATTTATTATGGCTTTTAAATTAAATTTCAAGCATATATATATATATATATATATATTAAATCTATAGCCATCGCTTGCAGACGATCACAAAATATGAATCCGGTTACTCTTTAAACTATATAAAAAGTTCAGCATTTGTTTCCAGCTAATATTCCATAACGAAATGAAAACTTCAATAAGCAATCAATAAAATAGTATAAATAAAACACAAATTTAATAGAATTGTAATCGAAATATTACGGAACGAGGCGAGTACGAAATTACTTCTTTTAATAAACTTCGGAATTTCATTTAAATATATTAGTGACATATTTCATATACATTATGCTCTTTGGTGTTGTTAATGGGTAATCTAAAAAAATATTAAATGTAAAAAATCTATTAGTGTTTTCAATTAAAAAAATAAATAAATAAATGGTTTTTACTTATATTCTCTATTATCCCGGGAAGACCGGGTTGCATGCCCTAGTGATAATAACAATAAAAGTTTATATGTGTGTTGTTTTCTAAAAAGACCGCTGTGCGCAGAGCTACAAAATTCGGCTGGAAGGTAGAGATATATCTGAAGTTATGCACCTCGAAGCTATGGATTTCTTTTTAATTAGTTTTTTTATGCAATTTTTAGCGTTTTTTACGCGTTTTGCAGAGATTTTTCAACATTATAGTAAAAGAAAACCGGTCATTGTTTATGCAATTTTTAACGATTTTTCGCGTTTTACAGTATTATTTTGACATTATAAAATAAATTTAGCTACAAACTCTTAGTCGAACATAGTAAATTTTGTCTTTCATATTTTTATGCGATTTTTAGTGTTTTTTCATGGCAATTTTTTCACATTCGGAAAAGTAACTCCGTTTCAATCGTTTAGCATAGTATAATAAATTTCTTCCTCTGCAATTTTGTAATGTTTGCGATTTTCATATGTGATTTTTTGCGTTTTTTCTCGTTACTTTTAATCTTTTTGGCCCAATATAGTAAATTTTGTTCTCTGTGATTTTGAGTTTTTCGCGTTTTTTTATGGGCTTTTTAGAACTTTTTCGGGTTTTGAGGCAGTGTTTTCACATCATGTTTGTCATCAATCTCATATATCTATTTTTATAATATTTAATCTCATAACTTCTTCAACCACTTATTAATAAAAAGGATGTTGTAGTAAGTTTCAAAATATTTTTATTTCTCAAAGTGGAAAAAAAAAAGAACAAAAGCACAGTGAATGCATTTTTTCTTTGAAAGTTTCCATTTGATGTGAAGTTTTCTTTTACTATATGTTTATACTTGTTAAGTACACATGGTATATATTTTTTCTTTTAGTTACTATATATCTCATTACAATGTAAATCGGCATATTTAAATTGAAAATACTATCATGTAACATAAACTCAGCGCAGTAAATTTGTCGCCTAGTGCAACAAATTTTGTCTTTCTAGCGACCGCCGCGCCGATGGATGGAAATAATAATTGACGCTGCCAATGAAGCGTCTATCCAATTTGCCATTTGGTGCCGTGGCACCGTTCAAATCTTTCTTGCTGTTAAGAAAATGGCATTTAATAAAGCTGATTTTCTTATAACACTTGATTCAAACAAGCAAATAACGCTAATGGAATTTAGCTGGAATTGATTAGCTCATACAGCGAGGTGAAAATGTAGTTGAATGTTTGTTGAATAAGGCAAAAGAAAAACAAAGATGTGTACAGATGTTGCTTCATTAAATAGGCAAGTATTTTAATCCAGTTCAGTTTATTAAAAGTAAAAGTTCAACAGAAGATGATATTAACAAAGTCCAGTTTGATATTTTAGCATAATAAACAGCTGGATGGTCTTGAATACTACTATGATATAGACAACACATATTGAACATGAATCACAACACATAACTAAAATAAATCATACTTATTCATTATGAGTAAAGAGCTGCAAGGGTAAATAGCGACACTTAATTCTTTAAGACACAACACCATTCCATCACAACGGCCGGAGCTGAACTTAGGTTCGACCGCTTACGTGAAGATCTAAAAACAATAAACCGAAGTGCTGGTGAACGTGAAGTACAGCCTATAAATACCTGACCAACAGCTCATCTACCAATGATAACGAAGTTCTAGAACCGTCACGGAAGTGACGCGTGGCCTACGGCATGAATAATTAATGAAACGGCGAATCAGAAAGTAACTCCTCTGTCGCCATCTATCGTAGAACCAGCGAACTCACTAATCGAATATTCGATTCTAGGATTAATCGAATATCGCCGTGTGTGTTGACTGCAGCGTGACGTTCAAATGTTTGTAAAGTAAATTGAAATTAAAAACTATTGTAAAGTGAAATTTACTGTTTCTAATGAATAAAATAAAAGTACTAAACGAAGAATAAACGAAGTATGGGTAAGTTAAGCACATATTAATTACTGAAATTACGTTTTTCATGATAAATGTATACTAATGGAATGCAATGTTTATGAACTTTATACTGTGATTAGTGAATATAAATAAAGATAAAATATGGATGAAAGTTAATAAATGCATGTGTGTAAAAGTGTATATGAGGCAGTAAGACTGAAACTATTAACTGGAGGCTTGTTTTTACAACACTTGCTGTAGCTATATTTAAAAATGGTTTCATATCATTTAATTGCATCAATGTTTTTTGCTTTTACTGTTAGAAACGAAATTTGCAATAAGGTTAGGAAGTGTTGTAATTGGGAATTCATTTCCTGTTGCATCATCCAAAACCCCCTTTGCTTCTCAAAGTTTTGAAACATAAAAAAGCACCTACGCAGTGTAGAGGTAGGGATGTACTTCGATTTGCAGAAAAGAGACAGTGAGACTTTGACGCATGCGCGCAACATTGTTTATTACGTAATTTTTTCAGAACATTTTTTATTAGAACTTTAGTTTTTGAACTCTAACGTTTTAGTTGAGTATTGTTTGTGATTATGATTGTAAGAGAGCGTGTCACTCCGTATTAGAAATGTATATAATGTTGTGTGTTCGTCGTTTTATTTGTCATTAAATAGTGATGTGTTTATTAATCTCAGAATTTTATTTGAGTCAAGATTATTCTCTCGTGAATATTGCATATATTGGAATATATCGAATCAACTGAAAGATGTTCTTTATTGAAGCAATGGAGCCCCGATGCCCGTTTTTTGGAACTTAGAAGGTAAGAAAATTTGTTTCTTACTGATTTTATTTTAAATAGTTTTAGAAATCAATTATATTAAAATTGATTAATTATATGTCGTCAACATCAGCTGAATTTTATTATAGGCAGTTGGAGTTGCCACATAACTGGCATCCCTGCCGGGATTCGGTGGCTCCGTAGATGATTGGAATTAGAGATTAGAAAGTTAATTAGAAGTTAGTTAACTAGAATTGAACATTAAGAATGGATAAATTAAAGAAATCAAGGACGCCAGTGCGTTCCAACTTCACAAAGTTGATAAAAGAAATAGAAGATACTTTGCAGGCTAAATGTGATGATATCGATTGTCGTCTCTTTTAGATAGGTTAGAATCAAAACATGAAGGGCTCTCATTAATAGATAAACAAATTTTAGATAATTTATCTGAAGATAAAAATTGTCAACAAGACGCCTTCGATTCGGAATATGAGCAAATAGACAAATATAATATAAATTACTGGGAAAATAAAAATAAACTATCTAGATACATCAAAAAATTAGAAAAAGAGAGCAATCAGGATCCCAACAAACACATCATATGCGGCCGCTTGCTGTGAACATTATGGCCAAATATTTTTGCGGCAATTTGTATCCAGCCACCATTGTATATTAACTGATGCGCCGCTGCATCCGGTAGCAGTCGACTAACGGATAACGGGCGAGCGCAGAGAAAACTACTGCATTTTCCGCGCTCAGTAGCCACTAAAGTTAAACTTTAGGCCAGCATGTAAAAGCCTGTCATCACCTAGAAAACAGAAGGCCAGTGTCGTCTACTTGATATAATGTTGATAATAAGACAGAGAGAAATCTTTTTTCCTCACTTTTTCAGCATAATTTTCGTTATTTAAAATTTGTTTTTCTATGAAAGCATATTAAATAAGATGCGAGTAAGTTAAGTTTCCAGCCAGCGTATAAAAGTCCTTCATAATATAGAAAATAGAAGGCCAGTGCTAAGTAGTTGATATTTTGATTATAGGAGATAAAAAAAAATATTTTTTCAAAATAATTTTCACTGTTTAAAGAACATTGTTTAATTAGATGAACGTATAATAATAATAATAATAATAATAATAATAATAATAATAATTTCGATTTTATGCACTAAAATATATATTTGAAAATTTTTCTTTCTCTTTGCTTTTACCTATTTTTGTAAATTACAAATAAAATTAACTTGTTCTCAAAGTATTTCTCAGGCGGTTCTCAAATTCCCTACTCAACAAACGCGAAACTTCCTGACACTCTTCTGATTCATTTTGAAACGTGAAGTCATAATATTGACAGGGGTCACTGTTGAAGTGATTTGAAATCAAATGGCGTTTTTCATTTTTGATAAATAATTTATTGCGTTATAAGCGATTTTTGTAACGTGACCACAGATTTTTCTCTTTTCCCACACTGTCGCGCCGGAAATTTGGTTCAAAACGTCACATTTGACAATATTTTCTGAAAGATCTTTCGTCATTACTAAAAAATCGAAAACTCTGTTCGATTACATAGATTCTGAATAAGAACATCTGCCAATTTCAGGCATTTTCGAACAAAACTGAATTCAGAAATGTGTCAGAAACTAGCTGATTTCGATTTGAGAACAGCCTTAATACATTGAATTTTCTTATGAACACACTGGAATAAAAATGAATATCCTTAAAATTTTAAACAAATTCAGACCTAAACAATATACTACTAATATATAATTCACTTTTTACAATTCGGTGTTGCAACTAATTTTTAATATCGTATGAAATTTGTTTAAAAAAGTATTTTTTTTTTCCAGAAGATCAAAATTAAATAATATTTTAAAGAAAAATTATGTATATAATTGAAAGCAAGACAAAAAGACAAAGTGATTTATTTTATAAGGCATATGCCGCTTTATAAAATACATAAATACATTTATAAAATATATTGTAATTTTGTCCCTCCCCCCCCCCCCTCCTCTTCAAAAAGGCTTCCATGTATTAGTAAATTAGAGTTTCGGTTGAAGGACGCATTGGAAGGACGCGGGGGATCAAGGTCAAGATAGGGGAGACTGAAAATTCTCGGAAGACACACGCCCGAGGCTCAAATCTGGCTTTTTTTTTGACTAGTCATTCTCATTTAGTTAGAGAGAGCGCTTAAGAGATGTTGCCTGTTTATATCTTGTATGAGAGAAGCGAACCAGTAATTTCTTAAACATTGGTAAGGTTTTATCAGTTTGTCTATTCATTAAATATATATGTTGTGATAATCTTTTTTGCATCATTTGATTCACGATAGAATTATTTTTTATAAAACCGCACGAAATTTTTAACGTGCTTTTCTTTTCAAAATGTAGAATGATATTTATTTTACAATTGCTTATTTCATGAGATTCACTGATACTGTACTTTATTGCTTAAGGACGTTCTCAAACCCTGACCCATTTCTCAATTAATTTTTGTTTAGAAACACATAAAACGTGCAGGTGTTGTCATTCAGAAACTATGTAATTGAAAGACGTTTTTCATTTTTTGTTAAAGGCAGAAGATATTTCGTAAAATACTATCAAAGTCGGCATTTTGAACCGAATTCCCAAAGCGGCTGCTTGAGAAAGGGAATAAAATTGTCGTCAAAAATCCTTATAATTCGATAATCATTTTATTTATCAGAAAATGGAAAACTCGTTTCGATTTCAAATCACTTCAACAGTCAGGAATACCAATTTTATTCCTTTACGTTTTAAGATGTGTCAGAAAGTTCCGTGATGTCGAGCAGGCAATTTGAGAACCACCTTAAAATAGAAAATATTGAGATTTAATTTTCTGTCAATTTTTTTTTCTTTAACGCTTTTTAAATCTATTAAATAATATTTTCCGATAATGCATATGATTTAAAAATAATCTATAATAATAAACTACAATATATAATAAACTGTAATTTATTTAAAATAATTATTTTAGCATTATATAATAATTTTTAAAGAAGTTTTTTCCTCTCTTTTTCTGAGTGTGGAAAATAATCGTTCTAAAAAAAAATTGTAAATTTTAATACAATTTAGAAAACTAGAATAAGAAAAAAACATTAAAAATTTCATGACAATTTCAAATTACTGAATTTTCATGTGAAAAGATTAGAATATTATTATTATTATTTTAATATTTGGCTATTAAACTTTAAAAGATAAATAATCATAAAAAACTGGTCATTCATGGACTATATAAAATAAAAATGTATTGCAATTTTCTTTTATTTATTTATTTTATTACTTAGGTGAAAATTAATATTCATAAAATTAAAATGATGCAAAAATGTTTTTGTTTTTTTTATTATCAATAATGATTTAATGAATAGACATCTTATACTGGTAACATACTTAACAATAATTTATTTTAAAACCATTGTGAAAGAAAAGAAAGAAAAAAACTAACATTAGACATACATACACATAAAAGATTATTTAAGCACCAATTCAAATTTTATTCTGTTAAAAAAATGCTTTTTAGAAAATTATTTAAATTATAAAGTGTTTTTGCGTGAAAGTAAGTGCTAATTAATAATCATTTAGGTTCACTTTTCAAGAAAACTATAAGTTCAAATTACCTTTTTTTTTTTCTTTTCTTTTTTTTTTTTTTTCAAAACAAAATACTTGACATAGTGAATTAATTAGTTTTTTTTAATCATGTACTTTTAAAATTTATATGAAATATGATTATTTAAAAATGGCATTGGATAAAAATTTTAAATATATATAATTGAAAAAATAAAATTAATTCACTATGTCAAACATTGTGTTTCTCAAATTTTTGACAAAAAAAATCAAGGTAATTGAATTTATAATTTCCTTGAAAAGTGTACATAAATGATTATTAGTACTTTATTGCACGCAAAAACACTTTATCATTTAAATAAACTCCTAAAAAATATTTTCTTTTATAGAATAAATTTTGATTTATGCCTAAATAATCTTTATTGGGCGACAATGGCTGGGTTTTGGCTAGCTTACATTTATAATACCCAAAAAAGGCATTTTTGGGCTGGATTTAATTCTTGAAAACCACAAATGGCGTTGCGACGGCAAGTTTCTGGCTAGCTTTTATTCATTATGATTTTTAATGGCCTAGCTATGGCTAGTTTCCATTAATAATTGCCATTTAAAGTATAATTGTGGCCAGTTTTAGGCAATCTACCATTTATGATTAACCGTTAGTGGCCTAATTATGGGGATCTTATTGTATTTCTGGCCAATTCTGTTGCGGCCTCATTATGGCCAGCGTGACAGTTTTTTTAAGTTGCCATTACGGCCAATGATAGCGTCCCTCCATCTGACAGTTTGGGCCAAAGCTAACGTAGCCATCAGTGGCCCGAAAGTTCTGTGTTCGTTGGGATACCTCTTTGTCATTAGACAGTATGGCCACAAGAAGAAAGTTTAAATTACCTAAATTAGAGCTTAAGCCCTTTAATGGCGACATAAAAAATTGGCTATCTTTTTGGGGGCAATTTGAAAAAATCCACGAAGATCCGGATATTGTAAACGAGGACAAAATACAGTATCTAATTCAGTCTACCCAAAAGGGATCTAGAGCTCGGGAAATCGTGGATTCTTTCCCCCCTACAGCCGATAGCTATCCAGAGGCGATTCAATCATTGAAGGCACGGTTCGGTAGAACGGATATTTTAATCGAAGTATACATACGCGAAGTTCTAGGATTAGTTATTAATAATTCTTTAGGACAAGGCCAGAGACTGTCCCTTGTTAAGTTGTATGATAAAATAGAAACATACCTTCGGTCATTAAAAATGTTAGGCGTATCGAGCGAAAACTATTCTTCGATTTTATATCCATTGGTCGAATCAGCATTGCCTTCAGATATTCTTAAATTATGGGAAAGACATCTTGGCACTTTATCTGTTAATGATAAAGATAAAGATCAGGAAATTAATAAATTAGATACTTTAATGAAATTTTTACAAATTGAAGTTGAAATGGAGCAAAAGGTCAAATTGGCTAAGAGTGGGTTTTCTTTCGATAAAGATGTCTCAGTAAATAGAGAACTTAGATTCGATCGTAAGGATAAAAATTTTTCCCTTCCTACGGCGGCCGAACTGTATAATGCAGATGATAAAAAATTGGAAGAACAGTGTGTTTTTTGCGAAAATAAACACCGTAGTCAAAATTGTAGAGCGGTATGGAAAATGACACTCGCGAAGAGAAAAGATGCTTTATTAAAAAAAGGAGCTTGCTTTCGATGCTTCAATGCCAACCACTTGGCTAAAGCTTGTAAAATTAAAACTAATTGTACTCATTGTGGGAAAAGTCACCACCAGTTCATGTGCATAGAAAAGGATAAAATTAATTTAGGCGATAATTCTAAAGAGGATTCTACTCCTAATAAAGATTGTATGCTTGCGAATACAACTTCTAGAAAAAGGGTTTTGCTCCAAACATTGGTTGTACGCATATACAATGGGGATATCGTACGAAATGTTAGAATTTTATATGACACGGGATCGCAACGGTCGTATATATCAAAATTTGCTGCTAACATGTTAGGATATAATAGTATAAGTAAAGAAAGAATAGTGCATAGTTTATTTGGGGGTCGACAATGTGAAGAACTACACGATAGATATTTAATTAATTTGGGAAATATGGATAATAGTTATCGATGTAAACTTGAGGTATTAGACCAACAAAAGATTTGCTCTGAAATTTCACCTATACCGGAAGGATCCTTTATTAATGAAATAAAACGGTACGGAATTTTATTGACTGATACAGTCACTAAAACTAATGATTTACTATACGAATTTTCTCCTGATGAAATTCATGTGTTAATTGGTGCAGATGTCGCCGGAAAATTATTTACCGGAAATTTAAAACAATTACAGGGCGGATTAGTTTGCATGGGAACTCGTTTAGGTTGGACAATTCTCGGGAAAACTGAAGGTTATGAAAATAAAAATATGAGCAATTTAGTTTTCTCGCTGCATGTCAAAGAGGCAAAAATTTCCGAGTTATGACACCTTGACACTTTAGGAATTCGAGATCCTGGGGAGAAAAAGGGTAGAGAAGAGATAGAGTTAGCCACTAAAGAACATTTTCTTAGTAATATAAGAGTAGATGACGAGGGTAGATATGAAGTTAGTCTTCCATGGATACAGGGCCACTCTAGACTACCCAGTTACGAAAATATCGCTCTACGTAGATTAAAAACATGTGTCGATTCATTAAAAAAGATAGGAAAATTAGGTGATTATAATCAAATATTTAATGAATGGTTAGACGAGAAAATAATTGAAAAGGTTGATCAGAGGAAAACGTTAGGTAGTGAGCATTTCCTTCCTCATAGAGCAGTGTTTAAAGAAAACTCCACTACAAAAGTGCGGCCAGTTTTTGATGGTTCAGCTCGGGAAAAGGACTCACCATCGATAAATGATTGTATTGAAAAGGGGCCTAACCTCGTAGAACTGATCCCTTCTGTTTTAAACAGATTTAGATTGGGGAAAATAGGGGTAATTGCTGACATAAAAAAGGCTTTTTTACAGATTGGTATTAAAGAAAAAGATCGATCATTCTTGAAATTTCTATGGTATGAAGAAGGGAACCCTCAAAAGTTGATAACGCTTCAACATAGAAGAGTAGTATTTGGCATTTCATGTAGCCCCTACCTTCTAGGTGCCACGTTAGAATATCATTTGAAAAATGCACCTGAACAATTTAAAAACACTGTGTTAAAATTGTTAGAGTCATTTTATGTAGACAACTGTGTTACGAGTGTTGATAATAAGGAACAGCTAAACAGATTTATCGAAGAGTCAAAAACTCTTCTTAGCAATGCTAAATTCGAGCTTCGCGGGTGGGAGCATAGTTTTCGAGAAGTTTTTACAGGGGAAAATGTCCCTGTTTTAGGGCTAATGTGGGATTTTAGAAGGGATACACTAGCAGTTGATTTAAAAGAAATTTCAGAGGATGATCGCCTTGTAACTAAAAGAAACATTTTATCGTCTGTACACAGAATTTTTGATCCTATCGGATACACATGTCCTGTAACATTAGAACCTAAAATATTATTACAAGAGTGTTGGAAAGCTAAAGTGACATGGGACACGGAATTACCTGTTTCTATCAAGAAAAAATTTGAAAAATGGAAAAAACAATTAGGAAAATTAGGGACTATTGAAATACCTAGGTGTTTTTCTCGAGATGCAGATAAGTTGCATTCCTTGCACGTTTTTTGCGACGCTAGTAAACTAGCGTATGCTACGTGTATATTTATACGGACCGAAAATGAGAACGGTGGTTTCTGTCAGTTGGTTCAAGCAAGAAGCCGAGTTGCTCCTATGAAAACAATTTCTATTCCGCGGTTAGAATTACTGGCTTGTAATATTGGGGCTAGATTAGCAAGTAGTGTTAAAACTGATTTGAAATTAGATAACATTGCCATTTTTTATTGGACTGATTCGGCCAATGCGCTTTACTGGATAAAAAGAAATGAAAATTGGGCACCTTTTGTTTACAACCGAGTGACTGAAATTCGCTCATTAAGTGATCCTTCAAAATGGCACTTTATTCCTGGCCAATTGAATCCTGCTGACCTGCCTTCAAGGGGTTGTACCGCTGAGGTTTTAGCCCGAGATAAATGGTGGGAGGGACCACAGTGGTTAAGAAAACCAATGGACGAGTGGCCAAATTCAGAAATGTTTCCTGACTTAGAGACTATAGATGCAGAAAGAAGAAAAACAATTATTAGTGCTACAAATGTAAATGTTCACAGTGAACAATTTTACACTAGAATTTCATCCTACGATAAATTAGTAAAAGTAATCGCGTGGATATACAGATTTTACAAAAATTGTAAGAAAGCTAAAGAAGAGAGAGAATTTAAAATTTTAACTGTAGAAGAGCAGAATGAAGCTGAAAATGTATTGTTGAAATTTGTTCAAAAATCGTTTACTGGTCCTGAAGATAAACGTCTAAAAGCATTTCAGACCACAACAGATTCGGCTGGAGTTCTGCGGCTGAAATCACGCATACATTTGAGAGATGATATTCTGAATTTCAGATTTCCTATTATTCTTCCACATGACCATCCCGTAGTTGAAAAATTAATTAGATTTAGACATTTAAAACTAGGACATGCTGATGTACAAATTATGATGTCTAATTTAAGGGAAGATTTTTGGATCTTAAAATTCCGAAAAACTGTCAGAAAAATTATTAGAACCTGTGTAAGATGTAGACGACACGATTTTAAACCAGTAGAAATTTCCACTCCTCCCTTACCTGAAGATAGAGTAAGAGAAGCTGCCATTTTCCAAATTGTTGGTCTGGATTATGCCGGTCCGCTTATTCTTAAAGAAAATAGGAAAATCTGGCTAGTAATATACACTTGTGCTGTTTTTCGAGCAATTCATTTTGAACTAGCTACCTCATTATCAACTGAAGTGTTTTTAATGACGTTGAGAAGATTCATAGCCCGTAGAGGCAGACCTTCTATTATCTATACAGATAATGGTAAAAATTTTGTAGGAGCGGAAAATTTGTTGAAAGAAATAAACTGGAATTCAGTACAGAATGATAGTATATCAAGGAAAATTATTTGGAAATTTATACCTCCTTCAGCTCCGTGGTGGGGAGGGTGGTGGGAGCGATTGATTGGCCTAACCAAGAGAATACTCAGAAAGGTTTTAGGAAAAAGTTCTCTGAATTACGAAGAAATACAAACCAGTATATGTGACCTAGAAAGTGTTATCAACAGTCGCCCGCTTACTTATGTGTCAGAAGATTTAAATGATCTCGTACCTCTCACTCCGTCCATGTTCTTGCTAGAAGTGAAAGGTAGTGGTACACCCGATATTGATATTCTAGATGCCAAATCATTGAACAAAAGGCTTGTTTATCAACAGAAAATAAGACAAGACCTTCGTAAACGATTTAGATCTGAATATTTAGGCCAATTGCGACAACCTAGTAGATGGAAGAAAATACAGAAACCTTTAGCAATAGGTGATGTTGTGATTGTTTCCAGTGACAATAATAAAAGAATTGATTGGCCTCTGGCCAAAGTGATTGAAATTTTTCCATCTAAGGATGGACACATCCGCTTAGTGAAAATAAGAATGAAAACTGGGGAATATTTAAGACCTACAAGCAGGTTAATACCCTTAGAAGTATCACAAGATAACGACAGTATGAGAAACCATTTCAAGGACATTAAAAAGAAACAAGATTTTAATGAACATAAAGTTGCTAGTAATCCTCCTAGTGGTTCGGTCAGCGACAGTACATCGGACGTTTCGGTTCGTCGCTCCAGATACGGGCGTTTCATAAAACATCGAACGAATTGGGTTTGAGTTCCAGATCCCGAAACTCAAAGGTGGGAGGATGTTGTAATTGGGAATTCATTTCCTGTTGCATCATCCTAAACCCCCTTTGCTTCTCAAAGTTTTGAAACATAAAAAAGCACCTACGCAGTGTAGAGGTAGGGATGTACTTCGATTTGCAGAAAAGAGACAGTGAGACTTTGACGCATGCGCGCAACATTGTTTATTACGTAACTTTTTCAGAACATTTTTTATTAGAACTTTAGTTTTTGAACTCTAACGTTTTAGTTTAGTATTGTTTGTGATTATGATTGTAAGAGAGCGTGTCGCTCCGTATTAGAAATGTATATAATGATGTGTGTTCGTCGTTTTATTTGTCATTAAATAGTGATGTGTTTATTAATCTCAGAATTTTATTTGAGTCAAGATTATTCTCTCGTGAATATTGCATATATTGGAATATATCGAATCAACTGAAAGATGTTCTTTATTGAAGCAATGGAGCCCCGATGCCCGTTTTTTGGAACTTAGAAGGTAAGAAAATTTGTTTCTTACTGATTTTATTTTAAATAGTTTTATAAATCAATTATATTAAAATTGATTAATTATATGTCGTCAACATCAGCTGAATTTTATTATAGGCAGTTGGAGTTGCCACAGGAAGGATGATCTTTATTTTTACCGGACTGCCAAGAAGGGTTATGTGTTTGACGCGTATCTGGGTATGTATGTGGATTTCTTTATACCCTCGAAACATCCCAACGGCTGGATGGATTTTAATGAATGGGGGTCTCTATCGATTCGTCTTAACCGTCCGAATGGTTATAGGCTAGGTTTTGCTTTCCTAAATTCAAAATGGCGGTAGAGACGAAAAATAAAAATTTACGCACCATATTTAATGGCATATCATTGGATAGGTCTTTCAAAATGAAGACTTATAGGCTAGGTTTTGTTTTCATAAATTCAAAATGGCGGCCGTAAAATGCAAAATGGTAGTAGAGACGAAAAAAAAAATTTCACGCACCATATTGAGTGGCATGTAATTGGATAGGTCTTTCAAAATGAAGACTTACAGGCTAGGCTTTCTTTTCATAAATTCAAAATGGCGGCCGTAAGATACAAAATGGCGGTAGAGACGAAAAATTTTTTTACGCACCATATTGAGTGGCATATCATTGGATATAGGCTTTTCAAAATGAAGACTTATAGGCAAGGTTTTGTTTTCATAAATTCAAAATGGCGGCCGTAAAATACAAAATGGCGGTAGAGACAAAAAAAAATACGCACCATATTGAGTAACATATCATTGGATAGGTCTTTCAAAATGAAGACGATGTTTCCTAGACTATGTATGTATGTGGATTTCTTTATACCCTCGAAACATCCCAACGGCTGGATGGATTTTAATGAATGGGGTCTCTATCGATTCGTCTTAACCGTCCGAATGGTTATAGGCTAGGTTTTGCTTTCCTAAATTGTCAATAAGGCTCATTTTTGCATACATGAAAATTTCAGACATTCTTTTCCTGGTGCCAATAGGAATCGAATAGTTTTTTTTTCTTTTTGTACATATGATATACGTTGATTTGTAGCGTCAGAAGCTCCGTTTTTAGTTCGCTTTTTATGCAGTCGGGCTTTTTGATTTTTTTAAATTTAATTAGTTCTTGTTTATTCTTGTTCTACGGACGACCACATGTAACTTTAAGACAGTTTGAAAATTAATCTAATTTTTGCATACATGGAAATTTCAGACATTCTTTTCCTGGTGCCAATAGGAATCGAATAGTTTTTTTTCTTTTTGTACATATGATATACGTTGATTTGTAGCGTAGCTGTTTGTCTGATTTTCAGCTTTTCGTCACTATTACAACTTGAAAATGTTAAAAAAAAACTTAAAGTTTCATTGCATTTTCTAAAAGATGCTTTTCTTTTCTGGAAAAATACAAATGCTGTTCGGCTCTTGGCGATCTGAATGAAACTTTAACCACCGCCCCCTGAATACTAGGCCTGAGCGCTGACACAAAAATGGCGGCTCTTGTGGGCCGATTTTGTAAAACCTTTGTACGGTCCCCTAATTTTACACCCCAGTATTTTCTAAAAGTTTTCTTTGACTTACTGAATGTCAGACAAATAAGGCGGAGAAAACGTTTAGAAATTATTGGTATGGAATTTCAAAGGACCGTACACACACTGAAAAATTTCCGCCTACGATTGCATCAATTTTTGTGTCAGCGCTCAGGCCTAATATTCAGTGGGCGGTACTTTAACGCGTGTACAGATGATAATTTCGTAAATGTATCAGAAAATAGCGAGTTTTGCATTTGGATTTGAGGCCAAGCACAAGATTTCGGGTAAGGCATTAACGCTCAACGGTACTGCTCCGCCGGACCAAGTGGCCTCTCTCAGGCTTTCAAGCCTTAAGATTCTTCCCAAATGAAAACTATTTTCTGACACGATATAAATGCATAAAGCATGAATATTTCTTGTTTTGTTATATCCATGTTCTAGAGATTCGAACAGCGTTTATTTTTCTAAAAAAAAAAAATAATTTTTTCAGGAAATGACGTTAAAATTGAATTTTGCACCGATTTTCGGGATATGACAACGGCAAAACGCTGGTCGACAAATAGTCAGAGGTGTCAAACTCTCAGTAATCTTCCGTAATATGTGGGTTAATTTGACCCAGGTTTAATACGTTTTACACCGAAATCTTTAAGAAATTAAATTAAATATATTCCAAGTAGAAATCTGAAAATAAATAAATAAAAATTCATCAAGTAAATTTTCTGGTTCCAAACGTTTGTTAAACTGGGTCAAATTAATCCACATATTACAGAAGATTAGGAGGAGCTTGACACCTCTGAATAGTAGTCGGCTATGAATCGAATTTACCTGTAAACGAAGCACGCCATTCGATTTTTTGGCAAATGAATGCGAATACATGAAATTTTCAGACAAATAGGAAAGAAAATAAGCTTATGAATGTGTCAGAAAAGTTTAAAAATATGTAAGAACATGCTCAAAAAGGAACAACTGTACGCACATGCCCTTATCTTCGGCTGTTTCATTATTTTTCATCCACTTTTTCATAATTTAGAAACACTCTCTCTGCTTTATAAATTCTGCTTTTGCTTTGTTCCCTGGCTTTTAGGTAGATTTCGTAAGAAATACTACCTATTGCATTCTCCCCTAAGTTGGAATTTTTAAAAATTTTTTTGCAGATCTACGCCGATCATGACTCCCAGAACCCAAAACCACCCGCAGTTCAAAACTTTATACGTATCTATCTATCTATCTATCTATCTATCTATCTATGTCACTTTTTTATGGACACGATAACTCCAATAATTCTGCACAAATCTTTTCCAAATTGATACATAAAATCAAGGGGCATAAAATCTCGGCCAAGTTCGTTCATGAGCAAAATCGAACCAAGGGGGCGGGGGGGGGGGAGGGGCTTTTTGTGAAAACAGAAAAAACGCCATAATTTCTGAATTATGATACATATCGAATCCGTTTAAAGTTATTATTACTTCTAGAAACAGGGCCGAAAATTTATGTATGACAGATTTTTGATATGATTAAAAATGGCCCCAAGGGGGGGGGGGGGGAAGGGGGTTTTTAGAAGAAAAAAATTCATAACTTCGTCAATTCACAAGATATCAAATCCGTTTAAATTTATTATAAATCCTCTTAATATTATCTAAAATTTTTGTATTGACAAGTTTTTTATAAGACCACCCTTATAGCTAAAAAAATCAAAAAAAAAATCCTGCCGGCAACACCTGCAAACAAGTTAGGCTTCAAAGTGGGCGGTTCATCAGTTCCGCATCATGGCAAAAAGGTCATTTCTTCCGCATTTCCCAAAAAACAGGCGCCTCACGGTCTGCGTCTTCGAAATCTATACCTGTGCCTGTAGGCCGAGCCGTCAGGGAATTTTTTTTTCTCTGAGATTATTCATAGCTTGAGCGAATTTACCAAAATAAAATTAACACTTTTCAGCAAACACCTTTTTCCGAATGAATGACCATTATCGGGGCGTATTTGAATGGATATGCATACTGCTATTATCTAACTTTGCACAAGAGGGGTGTTCAGAGGTCAGAGGATTTTTTCAAAGGTCATTCTCACTGCAATTAAATTACGGAAATTATCACCAATATTGGAGTAGGGGAGAGCTTATTTGCGAAAGACAGGGCCGAAACTACGATTTCTTTCACCCGGGGCAAGCATGAATTTAACACCCCCTCCTCCCTCTCCTTTCCAAAATAAATTTATAAACAGAAGTTTTCGATCCATTGCTTTTATTTTTATTTTAAATATCAAATAATTGCTAGAAAGTGCATTATCTTGATATTTTAGGTTTATTTCAATTCGAATCTAATTGGGACAGTAAATTGATCTGCCATTATATTAGATGCGTTCGTTAATCAAGTATGTAGCTCTTGTCGATCGTTTACAGGGACACACGAAATTTTTTTATTTCTTCTTTCTACCGAAAGACGAATCAAATATTCTTTTGGCGTCCCCTTTCTATACTGGCGCTCGGGGCATATTCCTCGTTTGCTTCCCCCTAGTTTGTGGTCTGACGTGACGGAAGATCAAATTACACTTACTGTTCGGGCAATGCCTGCAGGGCCGGTGAGATGTTTCACCGGGCCCCTGGACAGACCAAAAGTACGGGCCCCCTACAAGAAAAGGTATGGAATTCCGTCGCTTATATAAATCAATGTATAATCAAATCAGGCTTCTTTTCTTTTTTTAATTAAAAGCAGAACATCAATTGCAGCTAATTTGAATCAGCACCACCCCCTTTAATTGAATCAGACTCCGTTTTACAAACATTATTAATTTTAAAAGTGGTTATCAAACTTTGCTCGAATCTTGCCATAAAATAATTTATTCAAAGACAAAGGTATTCTGAAATTTTATATTTTACCCGACTGACAAACCCAATGTCTCTGACACATTTGGAAACAAAAATGGAAATTCCAGCTAATTTCTATCAGGTGTTAAAAAATTAAGAAATGTGTAACTCCCCCTATAAATGTGATTCATCTTTGATTATAATCAACTGCTACCTTATGACCAACTTTTCATAATTTTCATATTTCAAAAATTGCTTCAAAGTTTACATTGTGAAAAGGAGGGTGGTGTTCAGAAGCATATTTTGTGATAGGCTTTTATTCCATCCCATTTCTTTGTTATCTGCAACCATTTTATCTTCAAAAACTAAGCTCAATAGCTTTTAACTCCATTGTGAATGTTAGTACGTGAGCAGTGTATTAGTGTTAACTTAGTCTTAATCTATCAAAATGAAATTTGCTGAAGTTAAAACTTATCTGATCATTTTCTCTTGCTCGAATCTTGTCTTACATAAATCTTGTTTTATGTAAATTATATTAGTCCGGAAGGTGACCGCAGAAAGTTTTAAGTCACCGAACGTAACGCAATTCATACATCATTTGAAAGACTATATTGTCTGGTATGCTGGCTGGGTGTTGGTTTTCCCTAATCCGTCCTAAATCTCTTGCATATTGACACGAAGTTAGACTTACATAGGCGTGGCCAGCTTTTTGAGTGTGGGGGTGGGAGGTGCCCAGATTTTTGAATGTGATTTACTAGCTACAAAAAAATCCCTCATACAAGTGGAACTGTATTAATACAAATGACAAGGTATTTATAAAAATTCTCGGCACTTCTCTATTATCCCGTCAACAACTTTAAATAACAAAAAATTATCGCTAAACTATAACGCCAAATAAACGGGAGAATGTTGCCATTAGAATATCAAAATAAATAAATAAATAAAATGTAAGAATTTAAGCACACAATTGTTATTTTAATGAATGAAATAACTAATAAATCAGTAAAACATAATGAAAAATACACGTAAATGTCGAATTGAAAACCACTTGATGACATACCAAACACGTATAAAGCTTCTGACATCAAGTAAATGGGACTGCATTTTTGGCGTTTAATCTTACAGTTTGGCGATAGTTTTTTTTATGAAAAGTGGTCGACGGGATAATAGAGAAGTGCTAAATCCTCTTATTAACTGTTACTCGTAATACACGTGAAGATAATAAAAATGTTAAAAACACACACATAATTAATCTAATCATTAGTGTTAATTGCTCTAATTACCACACGCTAAAATTAACTTAATATCATAAAATCGCTCTGAAAAACTCGGCTAACATAGCAATAGTCACTGCAATGTTTGAGTTATTGATTTCTCATATTCTTTTCATTTTAAGGGGTCGGGTACCCTTTGAACTCACAAAATACATGAAAAAGGGACCTCTATAAGAATTACAGTAAATCCGTAGCTAATTGACTTTGAATTCTAAAATTTAAAACACATATCAATAGAAGTTTATTATATAAATTAAAATTCTCAAAAAATATATACACTCATATAAAGTTTTTAAGTTTATTTAAAAATTATGCACTTTTTACGAAAGAATTATTCTTGCATGCATTGCGCGCATGATTTTTCACATTTGAATGGCTAAAACCAGTCAAAACTTTTTTTAATAAGTACAAATATAATGTGCTCTCAAAATGACCTACGATGAAAAAAATAAAATATGTAGATCCTGAGAAAAAAAACAATTTTTAGAGAAATTGGAAATGTTGATTTTTTTAATACAAAATTAGTCATGAATTCTGAACTTGTTACTTGAGATACATAATAATAGGTCATTTTGTGCATCTATATGGTTAATACATTCAATCAAAATTTCAAGAAATTTTAACCAACCATTTTTCAGACATCGTGCGAGAAATGACCAAAATCACCGTTTTGAGAAAATTGATTTTAAAGATTATATAAAAAGAACTCCGACTGTTTTAGACATAACTCCTCTTCTAAAGATAATTTTTGCATGGGGTTTATTTTAAAATGTTTCTAAAGAATATTATTTAATTCTAAGCTAATAATAAAAATCGAATTTTTGAAATTTTAAAGGGTACCTGACCCTTTAATAGTGCTATAAGAAACATGAAAAGGCTGGTTAATATGGCCCAGAGACCGTATGTAAAGAAAGAAACAAATAAAAAATTTCATCTATGTTACTTCCTTTCCATGTCGCAGTTATAAATCTTAAACTGAGGTGGTATTTGAAATGTCCTTATCACTCCCTTCTTTTATTTCATGCTTTCAAGACCTCAGGACATTCCTTTGCATTTTCTTGTGTGTGTGTGTGTGTGTGTGTGTGTGTCCTTGAAACTTGAAATTCTGCCTGGTAAAACTGATAAATTACTACATTTAGACAGACAGTTGTCATGTAGAAATACTATTATGGCTTAGAGAGAACAGTGTTCGATAAGAAAGGGATTTATTCCCTAATTTTGCCTTCTATTTCGCCGAAAATCATGATGAAACAGCATGAACAGATGTTTTGTTCGTATTAGCCGTGATGCTGGTTTTGTAGCTCGTAAAAAGCGTGATAATCTTTAATATATGTTAAATGATGAGCCATACTTAAGCTTAACATTGCTCGTTTTAACGGCTCCTTTTAGCCGTGCTCGTATTGAATGAGTATGACTGTAAATATATGTCGATTTTATTTAATGTGGTTTAATACTTATATTAACTGCAAAAAGTTTCATTATATATATTATTATTATTGGGATGGGTTCTGTTACGTGTTCCTTTGTGTTTCAGTTGATTGTACAATTTATTTTTGTCTCGGCAAGTGAAGGGGGACATTGCATACATAAAAACGAGTTTTAACCCTGCTGTGCATGTCGATAGCCATGACTCCTGCCTTCTGTTTGATTTTTCCTGGTTTTGTTTATCTGTTAGTAATTTTGAGTTTGGTTATATTGGAATTATAGTTTAGTTGGTTTTATTTTAAAGTTTAGGTGAATTATTGTTATTTGTTTTTCGTCTACGTGGTGTGGTTGATATGAGCATATAGATATACATATGTATTACAAAATTTAAAATTCCCTACCCAATTAAATTTATTGTATTAAAAAATCCTTTTATTAATATTCCATTACAACCCCAGTTTATTAAAATATTCCCTTTCTTAAAAATATTCCATTATTGTCCATACTTTTTTATCCTAATCTACTTAAATACACTTTTTATTTCCCGAAAAATAAAATGTAAAAATCACATTTCATAAGTCTATTTCTTCTTAAAAAACCTACTTTCTTAAATTCTTTATTCTATTAAATATTTCCTATTTATTCCCGTATTTAAATCTCTTTTATTTCTTTTAATCTGTGTAAATTCATCATTTGCACTTTCTTAATAGTCTAAAAAAACACTCTTTTTAATTGTTTTGTTATCGAAAAACTTATATCCTCAATACGCAAAAGCCGAAAATTATTCTATTCATTTCCCGCGTTTTTTAATTTCTATAATATTCTAGAAAATTATTTTCCCTCCAGAATCATCGGAGAGACTTATTTCTTCAATATTAATTCACAGATAAAAGATAGTGCGAGCCGAAAATTGAACATGCATTGGTTAAAGTAGGTCACGTGTTACGAAATGGTTCTTGCGCGCTCTTCGCTTAAAACGAGATGACAGAGAGAAGCGGAAGAGATTTTGCCGTTCAGCTGTGTGTTTAAATAAAATGTTGTTGGCGTAGAATTCTAATATGTTTCAACATAGGGATTTTGCCGTCGAATTGGTGTCTAATAAAAATGATGTTGTTCTTTAATATGGAGATTTGTTAAGATTATCGTTATGTAAAGAGAGCTCTCCCCCCAGAAATTAAGGTGATAGGTTTAAATAAATGGATTCGAGTACAATCGTGTTTCTTTTTTTTTCTTCTACCTACATTTACTCGGCTACCAGGGCCGTGCGAAGAGGGGGGGAGGGGGCGAGGGGGCCTTCGCCCCGGGCACGGAAATTGAGGGAGCGCCAAATTTATACTACCAACCATGGTTTTATTTATTTATTTATTTATTCATTTTTTGGTCATCCATCATTTTCTGGGGAATTTCTTTTTTTCTTTTCATCATTCTTTTTTTTTCTGTCTCAAAATATCATGATCTCTCCCACAAATAAGTGCAATTTTCTCTTACGCTATTTAGTTGTTTGCAATTTCTGAATTAAAATTTTTAAACTTTTTGGAACTTTTTAAAGTTCCAATATACACGCGAAATGTTTATTCAATAGAATTTATTTCTGTTTCTGTACTTTATCAGTTTTGTGTTACCTATCACAAAAAGAAGGGGAGGTGGGGGGGGGGGGTCGCCAAATTGAAACTTTGCCCCGGGCGCAGTTTTCTCTTCGCACGGTCCTGTCGGCTACTACTGGTTAAATTGCATAATACGACTGCATTAATATTTGAGATGTTTGCCATATTTTTTCTTCGACTGCTGGATGAGCTAAAAAAATAGCAGAATACAACATATATATACAGTGGTGGCCAAAAGTTTGGACATTTTTTGAAAGTTTCATGTTTTTCAACTTTGTGTGCTTGTAGAATATATTAATTTTCACTTAAATACAAACGTTTATATATCAAATTGAAGGTAATTTAATGTAGAATTTAATAACAAAAACAGTATTACAACATCTGTATTACAAAAAAAGTTATGCTCATTTTAGTAGAACAAATAAACACAAATCGTTTTGAATAAGGACGTGTTTTGTAATAAAGGCGTACTAGCCAATCACAAACACTGTTCTGAGGACCAATCAAATGTCTCTAACTATAGTTTAGGTTATTTGGATGGTAAAAGAGTTATTGTTGTGGTGAAATATTTTGTGGAATGATGCATACTAGTACAATTAAATAGAGTATTGCTGTTTTTGAATATTTAAAGTCCTTTTTTTAATTAAACTAATTTTAAACAATGTCATCAACAAGAAAAATTAATTGGACATCTACAAAAAGAAGCCGAATTGTCATATTGAGAGAAAATGGCCTCTCTTATGCTGAAATTGCAAGACAAGTTGGTGGTTCAGTGACTTGTTCTGGTGTACGAAAGTTCTGTTTACGTTATGAAAAAACGAAATCAGTTGAAAATAAGGCCAAATCAGGCCGAAAAAAATGCACAAGTGCTACTGCCGATAGAAAAATTAAACGGCTATGCCTTCAAGATAGAAAAATTTCATCAGATGCCATTAGATGTGAAATGAATGCAGCGGGTACTGCAGTAAGTTCAAGAACAATAAGAAGAAGGTTATCAGGATTTGGACTACAAACTAGAATTCCAAGGAAAAAACCATATTTAAATAAAAAGCAACGCGAAAAATGGGTTAAGTGGGAAAAAGAACACATTAAATGGTCAGAAAATCAATGGAAGCAAGTAATCTGGAGCGATGAGAGTAAAATATCGCTCTTTGGTAGTGATGATAGAAATACGTGAGACGTAGAGTAGGAGAAGCACTTCCTCCTGAATGCATTGAAGCAACTACAAAAACCCAACAAATGTCATGATTTAGGCATGTATGTCTGCAGATGGTGTGGGCCGAATTCAAGTGATTGATGGCATCCTGAATGCCAAAAAATACATCGAAACTGTCCTGGAACCAAAATTGATACCTTCCATCACGGATCTCTTCCCCAACAACGCACCATTTATTTTTCAGCAGGATTCAGCTCCATGCCACACAGCAAAAGTATGCAAAGCATGGTTTCAAAATAAAGGCATCGATATATTACCATGGCCAGGAAACAGCCCTGATCTCAATCCAATTGAAAATTTGTGGCGACGTTTGAAAATTCTTCTACGAAAAAAACGTCCATCCAATAAAAGACAACTTATTGAAGCTATAATTGATTCTTGGCACCATGTGATTACGAAAGATGAACTCCAAATACTCGTTCACTCGATGAAAAGACGCTGTGAAGCTGTCTTAAAAAATAAGGGTTATCCTACTAAGTATTGATTGTGTAAGTATCACTTTAAAAAAATGCAAATCTAAGATCTTACTATTAGTTGTATAACTTTTTTTGTAACACAGATATTGTAATACTGTTTTTATTATTAAATTCTACATTAAATTACCTCCAATTTGATATATAAATGATATATAAACGTTTGTATTTAAGTGAAAATTAATGTATTCTACAAGCACACAAAGTTGAAAAACATGAAATTCAAAAAATTTCCACACTTTTGGCCACCATTGTGTATATATAATATATATTTAAAATGAAATCACATGTGCGAAAAACTAAGAAAGAGACAGTATAAAATTCAAATAAAATGATACTACAAAATTAAACCAAGTAAGATGAAAATGCAAATATGAAAAGCTATGAATAATTTATGGAGTCGCCAGAGGAGCATCATAAGTATAATTCATAGTAAAGATATGTTATTTCGTCAAACATTGTCAACATTAAGCCTAAAAATGGCAATATTATGCTCCTTATAACATATCAAATAAAACCCAAAAAATATGAAAACAATAAAAAATCCGAAAAATAAGTAATTATCCATCTGCAACAGCTAATAAGCCAAAAAATAGTACACACAACTCCCCAGAAAAAAAAAGGTGTAGTAATGATTAAACTAGAAGATAAAAAGAAACCAATATACTAAAATCTGTTAAGACGGATCACAAGGGACCGGAGAAAAATTCTATTTTAGACAACTTTTTATCTTAGCAGTTACAGTACTATTTTTAATGAAACTATGAAATTTTCTGTTTAACCCTTTCAAGGGCAAAGTACTTCTTTTACTAAAATGTTGAAATATTTGTATGACACCAGATTTTACGAACAAATCTATTTGAAAATGATTAAAAGCTTTTCATTGCGAATATTATAAAAGCAAAATTTTATTAAAAATTTCTGGGTGCCACTTGGCAGTTTGGAATTAAAATTAATCGTTCGCGCCTTGCAAACACCGCCCTTGAAAGGGTTAAGGAAGAGTTCCATTACAGACCAGTTCTCTTTTCATAAGTCTTGCTGTATATAATATAGACATATGTATGAATAAGAAAATCACAATTAAAAAAAAGTCTGTTATATGCCTGTGTGTGCGCAAGAAACGAGACTGTTGACCACAGAGATAAGAACTTTGCACAAGGAAACATCTGTTTGAATATCTCTGTAAACCTACTTTTGATTTTCTTTAAAAAACGAATTTTAATAATAATAATTTTTTATATTAAAATACTAGCAGGCTTCCCACGCTACTTTGGTTGGTTTCTCCAAGCGAACCTTGAATCAAACGAAATATATCGGTGAATTTGACCTTATAAAAATATAGTTTAACTATAATTTTTGGACGGCATTTTCACCTTGATTATTAAATGAAATATATAACAATTGAAACTTATGATTTATTTTACTAAAAAAGTGCTAAAAATACATAAAAAGGTTTTTAAAACATTGCAGGAAAACTATAGAGATTTTCCGTGATAACATAGTTTTTGAGAAAAACACATTTTCCCGTTAAGCACAAACTTTACTTTTCGGGTGGTGAGCGGGGGAGTTGACGGACGCTCGGGGTATCTATCGACATAGAATCATCAAAGGGTATTTGACAATGATTTTCGAAAAAAAATTGTCCGTAATTAGCCGAGATATTAATTAAGTTACAGGAAAAATAAATTTTTATTTTACATATCGTGTAGGTTACCGTTCGAAAGATCTCGTAACATCGAACTCAAAAATATATATGTTTTAATTTTAGGTATTATATTTTCAGAGATATCGTCGAAAATGCACTGCAAAAATATACCACCTCCTTTTTCCGAATATACTGAAACTAAATAATGAAAAAAATAGGGGCAGTAGAAGTTTATTAATTAATACGGTGTTAAATCATTAAGTAAGTCACAAAACATTATTAAATAATAACTTACAATGATATTCACTTCAAAACTATTTTTCTTTCTCAACATATGCTCCACCCATATTTATGCACTTATATCACTGTTTTATCAATACCCCAACACCAGCTGCATAACATTCTTTGGGTTGCTGTCTCAGTCACACTAGGACTTCAAGTTGAACCTTTTCATCCTCTGTGAACATCATCTTGCTTCCAAGATGGTTTTTTAGTGGACTAAAAATATGATAATCGCTTGGGGCTCAGTCGAAGCTGGATGGTGGATATTGATTGTCTCCCGTGTTCAACTTGAAGTCCTAGTGTGGCTCAGCCAGCAACCCAAAGAATGTTATGCAGCTGGCGTTGGGGCTCTGATAAAACGGTGATATAAGTGCATAAATATGGGTGGAGAATACGTTGAGAAATAAAAATAGTTTTGAAGTGAATATCATTGGAAGTCATTATAATTATCTTTTGTGACTTACTGACTTTCCCTCGTAAATTGAAATTAATAAATTCAATGTACGGAACCCGTTGAGGGCGAGTTGTATTCGCACTTGACCGATTTATCGATATTTCAAGAAGCTTTCATACCGAACAAGATATTAGATTACAACGTAAAATATTCATATCGGAAATATAACCAGTCTCCATAGGAGGAAAAATACCTGCTAACCTTAAAATGCTTGGGAATAATTTAATACGTTTGATTGATAATGCTTTAATCCACGACCAGATGCTTGTAGGCCTTAAACGTTGAGAAGGAAATTCCCTTCTTCACTGAACTGATACATCTGCTTAAGAGATATTTACAAATGGAATGAATGTAACGAGTCAATCGATGACAATTTTTTAGAATTGTTTCGTGAATGATTCTTTTTTTCCTGTAACTTTCTCGCTAGTAATTAAATATTCAAAGTATGGAAGAATAATGATGTCCATTTAAATATTTAAAAGTCTGATTGATTTTCAACATCCGATTTCAATCCGCATAATCTAGATGAAAATGTTATCTGAACAATGGAATGCGATGATTTAAAAAAACAAAGGAAAAAAATGGTAAAAAAAAAAAAAAAAAAAAAATGTATGAGAAACATTTTGAAGATTTAAGAGATTAACCATCTCAATAATGAAAATAAATTACTAAAATGTTCAGAACTGGAACTTAGGGGCTGTATATATATAATGTTATCACTTTAGGGGGGACAGGGGTGTGGCACATGATATCATAATATATCTCTAAGGGGATGGGCAGACTGTCTTTGATATCGTTATCATTTTTGATCGAACCAAAAATTTCTCTTTTTTATAACTTTTTTTTTTTTTTTTTTTTTTTTTTAAACATCAGAATAGTCTGCTTTTTTTTTTTTTTTTTTACATCAGAATAATCTGCTTTTTTACATCGGAATAATCTGCTTTTTTTTACATCAGAATAGTCTGATTTTTTTAAAATTAGAATAATCTGCTTTTTTTTACATCAGAATAGTCTGCTTTTTTTTTTACATCTGAATAGTTTGCTTTTGTTTTACATCAGAATAGTCTGCTTTTTTTACGCCAGAATAGTCTGCTTTTTTTACATCAGAATAGTCTACTTTTTTTTTTACATCAGAATAGTCTGTTTTTTTTTTACATCAAAATAGTCTGCTTTTTTTTTACACCAGAATAGTCTGCTTTTTTTTTTTTTACACCAGAATAGTTTGCCTTTTTTTTTTCCCTTATGAAAGCATAAAGTAATTAGTAAAATCATTAAATGATTATAACATTTTTTTTTTCATTCCAAAATATGCAATATCCCAACTTTTGGCATTCCCATTTTTCTGCCATATGTGTAATGTGTATGCATATATAATCCGCTGTTGGAGAAACCAGGTGGTAGATTCGTTTGAAATGATACTTGTTGTGTTTACTATTAAAGAAAAGAGAAAGATTTACTAGGACTAAATTGAAATTTAAAATCAGTAACAGGTGTAAAAGTACGAGGGGCAGTCGGAAAATAAGTTTCCCCTGGTGACTGTGGACAGAGGTGTGTATGAAAGACAAAAAATGTAATGAGACATTAAAGATAAAACATAACTTTATTTTTCCACATAAGTACCAAGTACATTGAGACATTTGTCATACCGTTGAGACATTTGTCACGTTCGCGTTCACCTGCTGTGTCGTTTTTCGCCCATAGCCGTTCAACGCTTCGTCCGTATGCAAAGCCCTGATTTTTTCCTGGAGGACTTTTTGAAGCTTATAAAGCGGTATGACAAATGTCTCAATGTACTTGGTACTTGGTTGTGGAAAAATAAAGTTATGTTTTATCTTTAATGTCTCATTACATTTTTTGTCTTTCATACACATCTCTGTCCACAGTCGCCAGGGGAAACTTATTTTCCGACTACCTCGCGTACTTATACAATTTGATAATTTATTATTATATAAGTTTAAATTTGCGTAAATTCATTCTGTATTGAAAATATTTTGTTTACATTTAAATATTTCCTTTTGTTATTCTGCAATTACATATATTTCCAGTTTGGCCCTTCAATAGCATAGGTAGTTTTCTTTAATTCTTATATTAAGTTAGCATCTTGTCCAGTTTGTTTTAACATTGTTCGCGCATTCATATTAAATGTCTTTTAAGTATTGAGTCTGGTCCCAACTGGATTGAAATTTTTTCTACATTTTAATTTGCTTATATTTTATATTTGTTTTATTTTATATTTGTTGTATTATTTTCATTCATAATTGTTCATTTATAGTACTTAATTTTATCCAATATTATTATCTACTTCAGTTTGTATTCATTGTTTTCTCAACTTTAATAACTATCATGTAAGGTTTTGCCGCATAGTAAACAAACCTGCTGGCGGGGCTAGTTGAGCTTAAGCCGAAAGGTATGTCTGCCGCCCGGTTTGACTTTGACTTTGTGTTTACTATTAAACAAAAGAGAAAGAATACTGCCCACCTATTTGTTGATAAGAAGTTCTGCTTGCCCCTCCCCGTGCAGGAGGGCAAGTGCAAAAGACACTATTACTGTTGAATACATTATGTAACAAAAACCTATTATTAAATATTTTTAAACAGTTGGCTATTTCTTTTTGGTGTTATGTGATATAAAGTTATTTCATATATAATAGTGATGTTTTATTGACTTATTCTCTGCATTTGAATCAATAAAGTAGGCAGATAAAAAATGTATCGCCATATCTGGGTAACTACAAACGAAAAAAAATAATTGAAAAAAAAAAATAGATACTGATAACGATATCATTATGGGGAGAGGGGGGGTTGGAGGGATAATATCGTAAGGGGGGGAAAGGTACAAAATTATCAAAAAGTTGATAGCGTCATATATGTACAACCGAGGCTAACGAAAAATACAGGCTACCGCGGTGCTTTACGCGTATCTTTTTTTACAGACCGCGGGAGTCACGTGATGGTCGAATCCACCAATGCAGGTGTATGAAAAGAGCATCACGTCACTCTGGCGGTCTGTAAAAAAAGATAAGTGAAATGAACCGCGGTAGCCTGTCTTTTTCGTTAGCCTCGTGTACAACCCTCAGGGTTATGAATAGTTACAAAATTAAACCGAAAATTTCAGTAATAATGTATTCTTTTTCCGAATTGCTGACATAGAGTAACTGACATTTAAAACATGTTTTACTTGATTTTTTTCAACCACCTGCAGTTAGTTGAAAAAACAACAATAAATGTTCAGAAAATGAAACCTTCACCACCAACTTATGTTTATTTTAGTTAGACATTTCGAGCTTAAAAGAAGCATTTATTTTATGAATATATTGCATAATATATTTTCGTGTGGATTTTTATGCTTATGGCTTTAAACATTAATCTTTTTTATTGATTCTTATGTGCATATGAATGACAATAAATCTTTTAAAATGTCTTTTAATATTTAAATTTTAAGTCAACTTGCAACAAAAGTTAAAGAACAAACTGTGCAAGGTGACAAAGAGTAAATCAAATTTGAAATATTATATGTTTATTTTGGTAAGTGAATTTTAGTATCCTTTTTGTTTTATTTCAATGATTTCTGATTTTTTGGCGATGCATTTTTCCTGTTTAAGCAAGAGTCAGTAGCCGTTCAAAAATGTAGTTTTTTTTAATATTTTTTTTTATTATTTAACTTAATTTAGTTTTTGTTTGTAAAGATGTAATTTAAAATTTAATAATCGAATTTTACCTCGCTTCCTGATAGGCTAGAATTAAAAAAAAAAAAAAAAAAAAAAATATGTATACTGGTATGTTTCCGATGACAATAAAACATTTTATTATTTTTAGAACTTAATTACAAATGCATAACTTAATTTTAAGACATTTTTCCACTATCTCGCCACAGGTGATGAATCGCCAAATATTCTTTATGGTTACAATTGTGCAAAAAAAACAATGGATATAGTGATGAGCCAAACCATGTTCACCAAAAAGACCAAGTAGCTTTGAGATTGCAACAATGTAATATTTTAAACGCATAAAAATCGAAATATAAATTAAAAAATAAATAAATAGTGTAATAATTAAAAAAAAACACTTTTACCAATTAACAGTTTAATATTAAATAAAATATAATTATACATTGAGAAAACAATTAAAAATCCCGAATAGAAAGTAGTTTTAATGGAGCATTTTTTTCCAGAAGCCGTATCTTAATAAACAACAAAAACTATATTATTTTCTAATAAATTCACTAGCTCACGCTTTCTACCAAGTGATAAAAAAAAACGGTGAATTTTTCCTAATCTGATCCGGTGCCCACTTGAAATTAATGTATTGTAATTGAAATTCCTTGGAAAAATCATGAATTGCAGTCATAGAATTAGGCACTATTTTCCTGAACATTGGATGCGTATAAAAGAGTGTAATAATTAAAAAAAAAATACTTTTATACATATTTTAAAGTTTCTGGAGGGACGGGAGTGCCTCCGCCAAGTCGAGAAAGCACAACCGTAAACATCCTTTTCTGGAAGCAACTCAGGGCACTTTTGACCCCCCCCCCCCCCCCCCCATATCTTTGAGCTGAAGTTTCCCAAAAACCTGAAACTTCGTTTATCTAGTCTAGAGTATGTGGCAAATAGGACCAAAATTTAAAATTTCACGCTTCTGTCATTTATAGTGCAGACGATATATGAACTCAAAGTTTCGATTTTTTGTCACTCACTCACGCGTCATCAAAAAGATTAGGTAGATACCGTAGCCCTAGAAACTTGAAATTTGGAATAAAGGTAGTGTTTAGGATACAAAGAAAGGAAACATTATAAAATCCGAAAAAATAAAACCATTTGAAAATTCAAACAGTTCCAACAAAATTGAAAATTGAAAATAATACGATCTTGCAGTCTTAGAAAGTTAAAATTAGGCGTGCAGGTAGTGTGTAAGATTCAGAAAAAGAAAACATAAAAAACACAATAAAAATCGAAAATAAAATTAAAAAGTCGAATAAATCGAAAAAAATCGAAAAATTAAAAATAATTCGATTTTGTTGCGCTAGAAACTTGGAATTCGGAATAAAGGGTAGCATTTAGCTATTAGAAAATAAGAAAGAATTGAAAAATCCGGAAAATTCAAAAAGTCGAAAAAGTTGAAAAAAATTGAAAAAAATTAAAATAACTTGATCTTTCAGCCTTAGACGCTTAAAATTCGGCGAAAAGATGGTGTTTAGGATTCAGAATAAGTTAAAATGAAAAACACAATAAAATTCGAAAATGAAATAAAAAAATCGAAAAATAAGGAAAATTTGAAAATAATTTGATTTTATAGCGCCAGAAAGTTGAAATTTGGAATAAAGGTATTAATTAGGATACTAATTAAGAAAAAAATTTAAAAACATGGAAAATTCGATAAAAAAGATTTCGAAAATTTAAAATAATAATAATAATAATAATAATAATAATAATAATAATAATTTGAAAATAATTTGATTTCGTAGTCTTAGAAACTGAAAAATTGGTGTAAAGGTAGTGTTTAGGATTAAGAAAAAGAAAATATTAAAAACACAACAAAAATCGAAAATAAAATTTAAAAAATCGAAAAAAACGAAAATTTGAAAATAATTCGATTTTGTAGAGCTAGAAACTTGAAATTTGGAATAAAGGTAATATTTAAGATTAAAAAAAAAATTAAAAAATCTAGAAAATTTGAAAATTCGAAAAATTGAAAAAAAAAATCGATCTTTTAAAATTCGGCGTAAAGGTAGTGTTTAGAATACAGAAAAAGGAAAAAATAAAACACAATAACATCGAAAAGAAAATCGAAAATGATCGAAAATTTGAAAATAATTCGATTTTGTAGCGCTAGAAACTTGAAATTTGTAATAAAAATAGTATTTAGGACACAAAATGAGAAATAATTAAAAAATGCTGAAAACTGGAAAAAAAAATTCGCAAAAAATAAAAAATAAAAAATAATTTGATCTTGTAGTCCAGGGGTGTCCAACTGTGGCCCGCCGAATACCACTAAAATTTAACAGAAATAATTGACTTCTTGAATCGCAGAAATTCGATGATCACATAAGGCAATGATTACTGTAAAATTTTAGTGGTATCCGGCGGGCCACAGTTGGACACCCCTGTTGTAGTCATAGAAATTTAAAATTTGGTGTAAAGGTAGTATTTACGATTCAATAAAAGGAACAATTAAAAAATTCGTTGAATTCGAAAATAAAATCGAAAAATTGAAATATCTGTAAAAAAATGAAAATTCGATTTTGTAGTGCTCGAAACATCAGTTTTAAGATAATTGTCCTATTAGCTAGTACACCGCCCCTAATTGTTTTATGTTATTTTCCCGGATTATGCTTTATCTTTTCTTTCGTTTACGAATTTCGTTATAGAAAAGTTCTGCTATAGACTGGCTACGTTATGGGCAATTTCTTTATAGACAGGTTTTTTGTTTCTTTCACAGGATATACTCTATTTAATTTGCATATGAAATATGGATGGAAAAATGATGTTAGCCCCCCAGAAAACTTCACAGCTTCCCCTCCCCTCCCGACATTACTGGCTGGTTATGGCTTGATATCCCTTTCTAAATAAAATCATGGTGACTCTAAGATTATTTTGATTTACGTCCAAATTGAACCTAAATTATCCTAAGAAGACGGATCAAAGAATTACTATATTGACATGACAATCAGGAAACTTAGAAGTAAAATCGAAAAATCAACAAATTTATAACAAGTCGAAAGTTTGAAAATAATTCGATTTTGTAGTCCTAGAAGCTTGACATTTGGCAGAAAGGTAGGGTTTAGGATACAAAGTAAGGAAAAATTCAAAAATCCGAAAAGAAAAAAAAGACTAAAGAAAAGAAAAAAAACATCGAAAAATCGAATATAAGTTTGACTTATTGGGAATTTCCGGAAATTTTAATTTTGGCTTTTTTTTTTATCCTATAAAGTACTTTTATGCTAAATATCAAGTATCTAGGGCTGCGAGTAATTTCTCAGATACCTTTCCTGGAAGCAATTGAGAGTACTTTTGACTCCCTCCACCCATAATTTAGTGCTTGCCTAGGAACCTGACACTTCTTTTTATCTACAGGGCTTTGCAAACGAAACTAAAGCTTCAAATTTTTGGTATCTGCAAATAATAGGGACAGAGTGTGGGCTTATAGAAAATCAATGTATGATCTCCAAAAAGAGCCCAAAATCAAGAAAAGGAGGATTACTTACAAAAATAAGTGAAATCTCATCAAAAACGTCACCTGTAAAAAATGCAGCCAAGTCTCGTGACTCTTTTACCGTAAAAAGTTCTGAGATCGTGGAAATCACAGAAAATTTTACACGTAGTAGGCGAATGTGATGTGTAAAATCCTTAATCAAACAATACCATCCCATCCCATAACATATTAAGGTGTAATAACTTTCCTGTGCGTATATAATTAGCCTTAATCAAATTATCTCATCCCATCCATAACATAGTAAAGTGTAATAACTTCCCCATGCTCCGTAATTGCCAAGTTACAAAATAATAATTAACTAAAGATGTAGATACTAGGAGTGATTTGTGAATGAAAATTTCAGCGTTAATAAGATAGCTAAACTTGGATTTCCACGATTAATTTGAATAATTGCATTGTTTGTGATAGCCTGCACGTATTAAACAAAATTGTATTTATTATAACAAAAAACATTAACTATATAATCATACCTACCATCTTTTTAATTCTTTTCAACATACTTGAAAAGTGTTTATGAATTCGGTTTGTCTTTCTGTCTGTCTGTCTGCAGTTTGTCCGTATTCTAACTCAAGTAAATATACTCGGATTGTCATGCAATTGCTATATGTTATTGAAGTTTACTATGGTATGTTCGGTATGGAAAATGAAGTGTGTAGCACTTATAGTTCATTTACAGGGACACTCAAAGGAATTCCGTTACATTACGGTCTATGGGGAAAACTCTTATACGATGTATTTTAATGATGAAACATATTGAAATTAATATATATTATTGAGATGCACTACAAGATGCTTGCTATATAAAAGGGTGTGCATTTCATTCATCGTTCATTTACAGGGACACACAAAAGAATTTGGTTAGAGTACTGTCTATTCAAAATAATTGTTGGAAGTGTGTTTTCAGTTGTGGTACGCGTTTTTAAATTTAACTAAATTTTTGCCTATAACTTGGTGTGTACAAATTGTATAGATCTTATACAGGGCAGCACAAAAGATCTCTGGTATATTTCCGTTTATTGGCGGAAATTACTGAAGGAAATTTTTCAAATGTACTATGCGTTTCCTAACTGAACTAAATTTTAGCGTATTATGCAGTATATATACAAATCTATATAGATCACATACAGGGTTGCGCAAAAGACTATTGGTGGTAATTTCTGATTTTGGATTTTGAAATGTGCTATGAGTTTTACAAATTGTTTACTTACACTGTAAAAAATGACCAATGTTTCTTATTTTATGAAAATATGCTATAACCACGAACGAAAATATAATATAATCTTCTGAGTTATCCGAAATTTCAAATAGCATGTTACATTGTCTTTGGAATCCCCAGAAACGAATACATTTTCAAAATTTAAAGAATAATTTATAAAAACAAATTATTTTTAGCTGCCCGAATTTTTCAGAAACGTTTCCGAAGGGATTTTATAGTGTATTAATTAGTGTACTCAGCCTGGAATACCTGTTTTTCGAATGCTATCAATTCGGAAGTAAACATTTTCATGCTCAAAAAAAATGTTTAACAGACAAACATGCAAAATTAACAGCGTTAACAATAACATTAAAATTAAGATTATTTATTTACTCTTTCATGTATAAATTAACTTATGCGGCTGAAAACGTGTACTTGAGAATGGATAACATTCGAAAAACATTTATTCCAGCCTGAGGACATTAATTAATACACTATAAAAACCCTTCGGAAACGTTTCTGAAAAATTCGGGCAGCTAAAAATAATTTGTTTTTATAAATTCTTCTTAAATTTTGAAAATGTATTCGTTTCTGGGGATTCAAAAGACAATGTAACATGCTATTTGAAATTTCGGATAACTCAGAAGATTATAATATATTTTCGTTCGTGGTTATAGCATATTTTCATAAAATAAGAAACATTGGTCATTTTTTACAGTGTAGATATCATCTTTCACATTATTAAACGGTGAAGTTTTGTTAAAGTATTCTGGAAGTGTTGGAATGTTTTTCATAATCTATGCTCGACGCGTGATTTTTCTTAGTTTTTTGTTGTTTTTCCCTTTATTGAAATAAAGTCGGGAATTTAATTAAAGAAAAGAAGTTATTAAATAACCACAAAGAAATAACTTTTCAGGTTCAAATTATGATTATTTAAATTTGAAAAAAAAAGAAAGAAATTTTGGCAGCTAATGTATAATGATTATTCAACTTCAAATTTTTCACGTGCCAGAGAAATTGTCGTACGCGTGACCTCGGGCACACGTGCTATATAGATTCGCCGCCTCTGCCCTAGTACTTCACGGAACTTGCATATTTTATCAGATAGTTTACGGAAATGATGTTACAATACATGTATTAATTGAAAAACTTGTCCTCTTAGTATTAAGTGTGACTATAGCCTTAACACAAATAGTTAATCTCAAATTACTGATTTATATATGAATCATAACCATGCTCTTTCAGCCGTAAAAGAGAAGCGAAATCATTTAAGTTGATAGTTAAGTAAACAATTTTCTCAGAAGAATATTTCAAGATTTTCCTTAAGATCAGAAAACAGAGATTAGATTATAGATTATATGAATGAGTCCAGCATGGCTACTTACTTATTTTTGGTAGGGTTACTAAACGGTTTTGTTAGGGTAACTACATGGTTACCCGAAACCTACATACTTCAACCCGAAAGTGATTAGTTTCCCTGAAAATTCTTATTAAAGTCCACCCGAAATACGACCGAAAAAAAATCGTATAGGCCCGAACTCGAAGCAAAACAAAAAAGATAATCCATATTTTAATGCAGTTATGTAAAAGTAGCCTATAACTATATCGCTAATATAACTTTTTTCCTATAAAAATGTAAACACATACACTCATCAGTATTCAAATATATAGTTTTTTTTTTCCATTAAAAAATATTCAGGACTTTCTTTTGACAGTCGGGTCAATCCGACATCGACCCGAAAGAATTAAAACTCAACCCGAAACTGACCCGAAATATTTAAAGTCAGTCTATCCGAACCCGGTTCGCACCGAATAGTTTCAACCCGATCCGAACTAAATCGAGGGTAGGGTCGAGTCGGGTTGGGGTTCCGTTAAAATCGGGTAATCCGACACGATGCAGTACTCTAATACAGATATCCACGGATTTCACAAAGTCACCAAATTCTCAAAAAAGCACTGCAAACTTTCAAAGTTAATTTTTATTAAGAACTTTTACATTTTCATATATAAATACAAGGTCTTCAAATAATAATTTTTGAATTTCTAATTAAAAAAAAAAACATTGAAAATTCTAATATTAATATTCACTTAATATTGAGACATTAATAAATGCATGTAAAGAGACAGGATTCCGTCTTATCAGGTACCACCATATCTTGTAATTGTGTTGAATTGTTGTCGACTGTGACTATGAAATTTTCCGTTTAAGAGGTTCATTTCTTACAGGTTTTATTGTATTATATTTCTACCCGACTGCTTGCAGAAGGTCATGTTTTTGACCGTGGACAATGCAATAATTTTTTTATCCACTGCTAAAATCGGAAAGGGGAGATGAATTTTAATAAAAGTGGTACCAAAATTTTGTCTTCGCTTCATGAGTGCCATAGGCTATAGTTATATTATGCATGCTAACTGACCCGCCTGGCATTATCCGGACTCGTGATAATAACCTTAAATATTCTTAAAATCAGTGTTGAATGATTATGCAGGTATACCAAAAACATTGACCTCGGCTTTTATTCCTAGATATTCATCATAGACATATATTATAAGTTACAAATTTACGTAAAAAAAGGTACAGAATTTTAAGAAATCGATTAAAATTTTCAGGGGAGTAAATTTACCAAAATACAAAATTTAAATTTTTATATGGCCCCGGAAAAAAAAATTTCCCAGTGAATAATATGTGGCCTATACACTAATTAGGTTACGTACAAAATTTCGGCAATTCATCATAAAAAGTGTCAGAGTTATGTTTAAACAATGTTGGTGAGGGCTTAATCATAAATCAAAACGTAAAACTTTACAGCTAGAATGCAGATGACGCGACGCAAAAATGCATCATAAGCAAATAAAATATGGCTCTTATCTTTAGTTTTATTTATAAAGTTAGAAAACTATGCTTCCTGAAAAATACCTTACACTTTTTCAAGATGAATTACAGAATAAAACTTGGAAATGGCACAGTCAATGAACATTAAAACAGCTTAGAAATGTTTGCATATGCAAATATCTGCTTCTGACCGGTGCAGGAACTCCAGGTACAGGAACTCCATTGAACGATGGAAACGTAGATATACTTCACTTTTTTAACGCAATCATAATAATTGGTACATATATCATAGAATTTTATTTTTTTTTCAACTGAGTAAAAAAGCGTCCAGGCTGGGAGTCGACATTAGAAGACACAGTTCACATAGACAACCTTTTGGCACCGCATTGGAAAATTAAGCCAAAAGGTTCTGGGTTCAACTCCCGGTCTGGGCACTTTTCCTCTCAATTTATGAAAATTTCAAATTTTATGATATCTTTACCAATCATTATGATCGTGTTAAATATATATATATATATATGTATATATATATATATATATATATATATACGGTTCCATCGTTTAATGGAATTCCTGTACCTTCAGCTATTCTGTTCAGATTCCTACATAGCAAACCAAATGCTGTTAACAGAAGGATATCTGAGTGCATTGTATCGGCCGGTTGTCGTTCTATGTAGACTAATTGGATGAACATTGGCAATTTAAGCCAAAAGATTCTGGGCTCAAATCTCAGCATGGATACTTTTTCATTCAGTTGGAAAAAATATCAAATTGTAGAACATCTTTATCAATGATTATGCTTGTGTTAAAAATATATTGCCGCAACTCAATAACGCCGGGGACAGAACTATTCCCTATTGGGGATTTTTGGACTGTCATCGTCCCGTCCCGAGGAAAACTTTAGAACAATTGTAGATTTCAGCTTGAATTGAAGCAATGTACTTCGATCCGGCATAAATGTCAAGTGAAAAAAAATATATATACAGGGAAACTTCTATTTAACGAAGTCTCATCGTTACATTTAAAAACTTCGTTATGAAGAAAATTCGTTAAATAGAAATCAACTTAAATTCATGAAATTTTTTCTTCAGATATGAGAAACAGGTATCGGATTCAAAAGCATTTCATTCAGTTTTAATTATGAAGCCGTCTTTTACAAAACAGTTGTGTACGGTCGATGAAATCACGTTGCAATTCTAAGCTTTGGCTCGAGTTTTCATCAGCTCTGATAGATACACAGGTTATCAAGCTAATGTTTTCACTACATTATCTTTTTTCTGTCTTTTTCGATAATGTACTTCAAGATTTTTTATTATTCTTTAGACTAATGGCTGAAGTTTAGAAGTTGTATTGGAAGGAACAAAAATAACTTTGATGTTCTTCGACTTGCATTTTGAAGCAGATTCTTGTGGATGTACAAAGCAATTGTCTATCATCAATGGAAGATCAGAATGGTAACTGTCTGATTCTAATTGATATTTTTTTTTGCTTCAATGCATCTGACGTCACTGCTTTTGCTGTCATTGCGTCACTGCATTTTCTATATCATTGAATGTAAAAAAGGTATTTTGACTTCCCCCAACTGTCAGCGCTGGAATCTCGATGTGGGAAAGTAAAGATAACAAGTGTTTTTCTTAGTGCTAAAAAAAATGTTTTATTTAGCACCAAAAAGAATGGGAATTATTTAAATGTATTCATTTTCATACAATCCGCTGAAATAAATTCGCATATCCATCGCAACAGCAACCTCTTAGTTTGAATTATGTACACATACAAAAGTACAATAAACTTTGTTATATAGAATATATTTTTCGTAATATGGAGATTAATTTACATGCTAATGGTGTTCAAAGTCAAAGTTCTTTAGAAAATTTCGTTAAGTAGAAAACTTCGTTAAATAGGGACTTCGTTAAAGGGAAGTTCCACTGTATATGTGTGTGTGTGTGTTGTGTGTAACAAAATGTTAATGATGTGTTATAATTAAACTGTCTTAAACAATCATCTTGACTCACCTTTTATTCATTTGCTATTGTGATGTTATGATGTTACCAGTGGGCCCGTGCGAGGATTTCGCACTGCAATCTAATATTTTTTTTTATCAATATGTAATATTTATTATATGCAGGTTTAAACTTATAAAGAAAAAGTAAGGATAAAAATATCTGCAAACAACATTTAGTGTTTAGTCAAGCCTGAATATCATCTAATTTATTCCATCAAAGTTAAAGTAAACACAGATTCAAGATTGCAAAATGCACGCGCGAGAAAAAAAAAATTAACAATCGTATTTTAACTGCATTAGAGGATGACGTCATCCGCTTCGGGGGAAAACATGGGACATAGAAATATAAATCTAAACATTTCAATTTCAATTTCGCTTTTTAATCATAAATATAAAATAAACCCATGCGGTGTTTTTTTATAATCGTTGCTGAGCATCCTATAATGTGGTATTTTATTTTTGTGGCAACAGTAATTTGAGGAAAATCTTTCATTTATTTTATGAAAACAATGCCGATTTAATTTTTAATTATCAGCAAATTTTAATCAAAAATCATATTTTAGGAAAATGTAAGTGTGCTATGTCAGAAGCCTGTTCAATATCCTTTCATATGCTATCTCATTCGTCGTTCTGCGTTTCGTATTTTCTTAGAAAAAGGGATGTTGACAGGAGAAATAATACATTCGATTGTTTCACGAGAAGACAGAAGTTAATATTATCATTTCCAATAGGTATGTCTACCGCTACGTTTTCATCGTTTAATGGAGTTTCTGTACCTGTAGATATTCTGTTAAGCTGTTTTACATGGCAGAACAGATGCTATTGCCTAAAGGTTTTCTGAGTGAATTATTATCGGCTGGTTGTCGTTCCAGGTAGCTCAATTGGAAGAGCATTGGCAATTTAAGCCAAAATGTTCTGGGTTCGACTACCAACCTCGATACTTTTTCACTAAGTTGAAAAAAATCTAAATTGAATGATAGCTTTACTAATCATTATGAATGTGTTAAAAAATAAAGTATGCCACGTTTTCACCGTTTAATGGAGTTCCTTTACCTGCGGCTTATTCTGTTAGCTGCCTACATTGCAGACCATATTCTATTGCCCAAAAGTTTTCTGAGTGAATTTTTATCGCCCGGTTGTGGTTCCAGGTAGACTAATTGGAAGAGCATTGGCAATGTAAGCCAAAATGTTCTGGGTTCGACTACCAACCTCGATACTTTTTCACTAAGTTGAAAAAAATCTAAATTGAATGATAGCTTTACTAATCATTATGAATGTGTTAAAAAATAAAGTATGCCACGTTTTCACCGTTTAATGGAGTTCCTTTACCTGCGGCTTATTCTGTTAGCTGCCTACATTGCAGACCATATTCTATTGCCCAAAAGTTTTCTGAGTGAATTTTTATCGCCCGGTTGTGGTTCCAGGTAGACTAATTGGAAGAGCATTGGCAATGTAAGCCAAAATGTTCTGGGTTCGACTACCAACCTCGATACTTTTTCACTAAGTTGAAAAAAATCTAAATTGAATGATAGCTTTACTAATCATTATGAATGTGTTAAAAAATAAAGTATGCCACGTTTTCATCGTTTAATGGAGTTCCTTTACATGCGGCTTATTCTGTTAGCTGCCTACATTGCAGACCATATTCTATTGCCCAAAAGTTTTCTGAGTGAATTTTTATCGCCCGGTTGTGGTTCCAGGTAGACTAATTGGAAGAGCATTGGCAATGTAAGCCAAAATGTTCTGGGTTCGACTACCAACCTCGATACTTTTTCACTAAGTTAAAAAAATCTAAATTGAATGATAGCTTTACTAATCATTATGAATGTGTTAAAAAATAAAGTATGCCACGTTTTCATCGTTTAATGGAGTTCCTTTACCTGCGGCTTATTCTGTTAGCTGCCTACATTGCAGACCATATTCTAATGCCAAAGTTTGTCTGAATGAATTGTGTTGGCTGGTTGTCGTTCCAGGTAGCTCAATTGGAAGAACATTGACTATTTAAGCCAAAATGTTCTGAATTCGACCGCCCGTAAGGACATTTTTTCACTCAGTTGATTAATTTTTCTTGTTTATATTTGTGTAACAGAATACTATTTCATCACATTTCCCTTTCATCGACAAAAACTTTGTCGGAAAAATTTATGCTCAATTGCTTTTAACTCCATTTTGAATGACAGTATGTCATCAGCACGTTTAAATGTTTACTTTGTTTTAACCTATCAAAATAAGTTTTGCTGCACAGTTGAGATTTATCTGATCATTTTCTTGTGAACGAATAGTACCTAAGTCTTATTTTATGTAAATTATAGTTAAAAGAAAGGTGATCGCAGAAAGTTCTTAATTATCGAAAATCAGCGCAAATCATACATCATTCGAAAGACAATGCTGCCTATGTAATACTAAACAAGCGGTCTGCCTGAGCACAATATGTCCTTAGATTACGGCAGACCGACCCGAAGTTCGCCTTATATTACATCTTCTAAGAGTAGAAATATTTCCGTAATCGTTTTCCTGATCATTGACCAATAATACAGCAACAATTTTGATTACGGAAAATTAACGACCAAAATAATAATAATAATAATTAAAAACCTATGAAAATGAATTTTTTCGTAAGTTAGATTGTTTTCTCGTACTCGAATTAGTACCTAAGGCTTAGTTCATGAAAACCTTCAGAACATTTTTAGATTTATAGTAACCTTTTCAGTGCTGGGTTTGTTTTATCTTGTCAAAACGAATTTTTACGAATTACGACCTTAGTTAGGTAGAATTTTTGTGTTTGTATTAATACAGGTGGCAAGTTTCGTGAAACTCGTTAAACCATTTTTCAATTCATAGGAAGCAGCATTTTCAGTGCTGAGTTTATTTTAATCTGTCAAAACGAACTTGTTTGTATTTGAGACCTAGCTAAACCGTTTTCTCGTGCTAGAATTAGTATAGTAAGACACGTGTCAGAAAAGTAGTTTTGAGTTTGTTTTAATCTGTCAAAAAGAACTTACCTGTATTTGAGACCTAGCTAGATTGTTTTCTCGTGCTCGAATAGAAAGCAAGGTCCATGAAAATATTTCGAGCCGTTTTCAAGATCGTCCGGTTAACCAAAAGTGTTTATTCGTTTAATATAAATGATATGCTTAAACAAAATAATATTGTTCGAATTACTCTAGTTACATCGTCATAATTCCTTGATTCCAATTTAAGCTTTTTATTTACTATTACCGATGTGTTTCAATTCAACTACAATAATTATTGCAATATATGAACTAGTCGTTGGGGGCCACCGTAATACTTACCCATCATGGACATGCATAATATAAAATATGAAAATAAAACATGTGTAAACTACTTATAAAATGCATTGCAATTCGAATAAAAACGTGACTTGATGATGACATAAACTTTAAATGCTCTATTTAATGAATTGCGTAAAAGAAACATCCTTATAACTCCAAAAATGATAATTACATTAACTAATGGTTTATTGCTTCGGATTAAGTATCTCATTTCCAATTAAAATATATCTTTGAATTGAAATTTGGATGAAATACAGGGTCATGAAAAATCGGAGAGTGTGGGAAGTAGGATTACAAATGTCTCGGCAACTCATTATCCGATAGATTTCATTCTTTATGCAAAATTTATGTTTTTTATTGTGTTTTATATTCACTCCTTAAAAGAAACAACCTCGAAAAATTTTAATACCTTTTATCAGAACGAATATTTCGAGAGTCCGAAAAAAATAGTTCCGGATCATCGAGGTTACTGAAATTCAATAAGCTTCTTCCCATTGCTACATACTAAGTACATACCAAATTTCAAGTCTCTCTCTCAATTTGTTCGGGAGATAGAGCGTTTACAGACACACAGACATACAGACACACAGACGGGCGGCAATTTTTTTTTTTTTTCTAAAAATATGTTTTTCGGAATCTCCAGTGTCTGAAACGTGTAAATCCGTCAAAAAAAAATTTTTTTTTTCGATTTTTAAAACGATTACAAGACTTACCCTATATTACGTATGATAGGTAAGTAAAAACGGAACTAGTATATAAAATAATGCTGTCTTAAGTCTGTTTGTTCTCAAATCCAAACTGGCTACTTTCTGACATATTTTGGAATTCGTCTTTTATCATGAACGCCTGATACTGACAGGTGCTTTTATTCCGAAACTATGTAGTCGAACAGTTTTATCCATTATGCTGTAAAGGCAGAAGAAGATCTGTTAGAAAGTGCTGTCAAAATTGTCGTTTTGAATAGAATTTCCGGACGCGAAAGTGCGGGAAAGGAAAAAGCACTGTCGTCATGATACAACAATTGCTTATAACTGAAAAAGAAATTCATTTATCGAAAAAAAAACAAAAAAAAACATTCGGCTCTCTTCAGTTAGTCAAATCACTGCAGTAGTCATACCTGAAAGCATCAGGCTTTTACTTTTAAAAATGAGTCGGTAATTGTGCCAGAAAGTTTAGCGCTGTTGAGCTTCGGAAAATATTAACCATATCGTAAGCAGAAAAATGTCATGAACCCGATGGAAGACGGAGACCTGTGTAAACAGGAATTTTCTCTGGCCCTTATTTTGTTTATTTTTTTTTTGTCTTACTAGGTTTTATTATACACCGCAATTTTTTTTTTTTTTTTGATTTTACAGTATAATACTAGCACCCCAGCTGCCAGTATTATACCGTAAAATTAACAGTAATAAACAGTAAAATAAGCTGTAATACGCTGCCGCGCAGCCAGTATCATACCGTACAATTAACAGTAATAAACAATAAAATAAGCAGTAATATACTGCCACGCAGCGCGACAGCGTATTACTGTTTATTTTACTTTTTATTACTGTTAATTTTACGGTATAATACTGGCAGCAGGGGTGCCAGTATTATACTGTAAAATCAACAATTTTTTTTGCAGTGTACATTCTATGAACATCGAAACGCATGCGACGCATAGCACAACATTTCCGTCAGATCTTTTTATTAAATCAAATAGCAGACTTCTTTTTGATAAAATACTCATTAAAAACATGCTTAAAATATGCTGACAATGAGACAGACATATGTAAAATATATTAAAACATATTTCATCCTGAGCTCTTTCGAACACAAACCCATCCATCTTTAAGGGGAACTGCTGACTGATAATACGAGGGGCAGTCGGAAAATAAGTTTCCCCTGTCGACTGTGGACAGAGGTGTGTTTGAAAGACAAAAATTGTACTGATACATTAAAGATAACACATAACTTTATTTTTCCACATAAGTGCCAAGTACCTTGAGACATTTGTCATACCGCTTTATAAGCTTCAAAAAGCCCTCCAGGAAAAAATCAGGGCTTTGCATACGGACGAAGCGTTGAACGGCTATGGGCGAAAGATGACACAGCAGATGAACGCGAACGTGCAAGACACCGATACACCATTGGGCAGAGGTCGACCGCAATCAAGCAGATGGCGCTGTTGCAGTGCCTGCGTAGATGGCGCTGTTCTTTCGCCCATAGCCGTTCAACGCTTCGTCCGTATGCAAAGCCCTGATTTTTTCCTGGAGAGCTTTTTGAAGCTTATAAAGCGGTATGACAAATGTCTCAAGGTACTTGGTACTTATGTGGAAAAATAAAGTTATGTTTTATCTTTAATATCTCATTACATTTTTTGTCTTTCATACACACCTCTGTTCACAGTCGCCAGGGGAAACTTATTTTCCGACTGCCCCTCGTACAATTGTCGTTTCCACTGTGCCATTACGTAACGGAGTTCGAACAAGGGCTAGTCTATTAATTTTTAGGAGTGTATGAAAAATCCATGAATTCAGTCAGTGGAGTCTTTGATAATTTCAAAATATTAAACCATATCCTAGGCACGTTATAAGATAAACTATCATTACAAGCTCTATTTCCTTTACTTAAAATTTCCAATGATTCTCTGATTTTAGCAGTAAAATCGTTCTTAGCAAGTACAGTAAAACCCCGGTTATCCGAAAAGCATGGGACCAAAGGATTTTCGGTTAACCGGGATTCCATGGAATTTTCGGAAAACCGGGAGGCAACTTGCATTTATTCTTACAGATGGCACTACTCATCCTTCTGACTCCCGCACAGTCAGGTAACGCGTTCGTGTCTTAGATGCAGTAACAGGAAGAATCCGTATTCTATGCGAGTTCCCCTTTCTGTTTACACGTGTTTTAATTTCCCCCAAACTTTATTTATGATTAATACTTTAATCTTTTGATTACAGGGTTGGGACATATGCCGCCCCAGAGACTATTTCTTTATTCTATTCTCACCATTTTTTCAATACCAATACCTGCCATACACTTATACCAAGATAATTTCAAGAGAAATCTACCACAAAGAAGTTCTTTTGTAAATTGTGGTATGAGTGAATATAAAAATAGTCGCCAATCCAAGCCCGTAATCAAAAGGTTGAAGCGCAAATGGATTTCTATAAGCATGATGATCTCAACCCGTTGAAAAGAGTTGATCTTCAATATATTGAAGTGCAGGAAGATGCAGCAACAGCATCAAATGTGTTGTTGTTTAAAAGGTAGAGGGATAAGGCAGCATTGAAGCCATGTTGAAGCAATGCAAATTTGAAAAACAAAACACAACTTTTGAAGTAAACAAAAATATTACGTCTGAACATATTTATATTTATGTTAAAATCATTAAAATTACAGACATTACATTACACTTCATAAAACATTAATAACATATTAAAACAGAAAAACTCACAGAAACCTTTAAATAGTTTTTTAAGCAACTTCAAACATAAATATCCCAGTTCTCAGTTTAAAGATGTAGTTTATGGTATTCCATGCCAACAATGCAATGCGATCTATATAAGGGAGACAAGTCGAACACTTTAGATAAGACTAAAAGAGCACATATGCATTTCAAAATAAAAATTTAAATTCCAAGATAGTGGATCATGCAATAAAAACTGACCATTTTCCAGATTTTGCTAAATTTTTTGTAATCAAATCGAAGTGCAGCGACTACAGAACTCGTACTTTCTTAGAAGCACGGTATACGAAAATTACAGATTTACCTCTTAATGAAGCAGGTGCAATCCTAAATGAATACTCCGTGTTATTATAACTGTAACTTTGGCCTCGAGATTTTGATACGTTGCATTTTCTATTTGTTGATATTTTTTAACTGTGACTTACGTTAAGAAAAGTTTGTTGAAGAGGGATTTTCATGTAAATCCGAAACGTCCAATTTTAATATGTTATTAATGTTTTATGAAGTGTAATGTAATGTCTGTAATTTTAATGATTTTAATATAAAAACACAACTTATTTTGTAAAGAAATGAAGTGTTGTATGTATCTATGCAATAAAATGCCTGCATTTACGCAATGTCCATATAAGTTAAGTTGACTCTTTAATTATTTCATAAACAACATACTTGTATAAAAATTAAAATTTTCTTTAAAAAAAAAGAGTTTTAAGGTGTTTCGTTTAAGCCGATTTTCGGATAACCAGGATTCGGATAATCGGGGTTCTACTCTCTACTGTACTATAATTTTTCCATTTTCAAAATCAATATTTGTATTCTGTCGTTGACTTAACCTCGATAATGCTGTGGAGGGCCGGTTAAACTTGATGTCAGAAATATGTTCTTTCAATCTTTCTTTTAAATTTGCGAGTGGTCGTCCCTATATATGGATAAACCTAAATATACATAAATTTTATATTCTTTTTTTTTAAGTATTGTCTAATATAACAGTTACTGCGTTATAACAATAAAGATTATATTATCAGCAGGCATAACATCTTGATTGCCGGAGAGCGAAAATGTTATTCTTCATTTTCGTTTATTAAATTCTATTCGAATATAATTATATGCTATAGCATGTTTCATGAAAAATGATTGACTGACTGGTGTATAATTTGTCACTTTCATGAATAAGTTACATATATTTAGAAGGTTGTCAAGACTTTAACAGTACATTGCTTATGGCATAATGTAAATACGATGGTATCTAAATAGAACGCTTGCGTTCTTAACCCTTCGCCTACCAGACGGGTCCAATAGACCCGACAGGTACATTCAAAAGGAGTATTCGAACCAGAATTTGTTTCATAAAATAAGCTAAATATAAACCACAGAACAATGTAACAATGTAGTTAGCAGCATGGAATACCTAGTTGCGTACCAACTGAACTTCCAGGTTAAAGGTAATTGACTTGCGAGGCAAAAGAGAGCCATGAGAAATTTAAAAATTAAAAATTAAATAAAAGTATTTACAAATATAATAATGAAATAGAAGTATAACAAAAAACTAAAAAAAAGTAAATAAAAAAAAATTCCACTAGATCCAAAAAATGACAGACGAAACCTACCGAAGGTCGACCCCATCTCAAAAAAGAAAAATAAAGACTCTCTTCAGAGACCATACATTTAGTTTAAAAGTTATAAAATAATAACATTAAAAAGTCAATAGGGAACTAAAGTAAATAAATAAGTTAAATAGTTTTAAATAAAAATTCTGGTGTAAAATGTTTTTATCAAGGTTGAGTAAAATTTCCGGTAGTTCTAGGGTTAATGTTGAGGATGTAGGGGAGTGAACTTGAACTTCCTTTAATGTGGTGGGTGGAGCATTGAAATTAATTTTGTGAATTTTTGTTGAAGTTGTTTCTTCTACATTTAAAAATGTTATGTAAGCAGGTTTTCAAAGCACATCTAACATTTGTAATCCCCATTACCTATTATACTAAAATCTCCTATGACAAAATAGTTAAAGACCAGAAAAATATTCCGTTATAGACTTATTTCCGTCTAGACTTATTTACTTCCCTTCTAATGTAAATGGCATTGAAATCTTCAAAAGTGCTTCAAATTTCAAAAGTTTTACTGCAGTACATTTTTAATGAAAATATCCTTGAGCAATAAAATTAAGTTAAAATCGCTTTAATTACTTAAATAGAATTACTTGCTCGTAATTATTGCGAAAAACAAGTATACAGACGATCAGTTAAAGCTTTTTGACTATTTCATTATAACTGGTTTGTTTGAATGTAATTACATTCTAAAACTTTAAAATGCAAACGATATTATCTAGCAAGCTTTTCAGCACTTCCTCCATGTTAAATTTTTTTTTTTAAACCAGCAAATCATTTTTTTTTTTTTTTGCAAATGTACTATCTACAGATGTTATTCAGTTATAGACAAAAGGATTATCTTATAAGTAGACATAACACCTTGAAATAATTGGGAGCAAACAATTTAAAAACTAGTCATTTTTTTTAAATTTATTAAATTCTATTCGAATATAATTAGTCATTGTAGTATGTTTCAGAAAATGGGGTTGTATGACTGAATGATTAAGACAGGCTATATTCTTAAACGTTTTACTATATTACACTTTGTGAATTTTTGTTGAAGTTGTTTCTTCTACATTAAAAAATGTTATGTAAGGCGTTTTTCAAAGCATCTTTCATTTGTAGTCGACATTAACTATTGCAGTAAAATCTCCTATGACAAAATATTTAAAGACCAGGATTTTCCATCTAAGCAGGTACACTTTCCCTTCTAATGTAAATAGCATTGAAATCTTTTCGTTAGGACCATAGAATTTTTATTTTAAGACAGGTTACATTTTCAAAAGTTTTACTGACTACATTTTTAAGGAAGATATATGTCTGAACAAAAAAATTATGATAAAATCTCTTTAGTTACTTAACCATAATTACTTCCTCATCAATTACTGCCAAAACAAGCATACAGATGATTATTTAAAACTTTTTGACTGTTTCGCTTTATAACTTATTTGTTTGATTGTGGCATTCTAAGAGCTTGGAAATGCAAACGATTATATTGGTCAGCAAGCTTTTTAGCACTTCCGTCATGTTACAAAAAATTTTAAACCAGCAAATACTTTCTTTTTGTCGCAAATGTACAATCTACAGATATTATACAATTATAGTCAAAAGGATTATCTTGTTAGCAGACATAACACATCGAAGTAATTGGCAGTCAACAATTTAAAAGCTAATTATTATTTTTAATTTATTAAATTCTATTCGAATAAAATTATTCATTACAGTATAGTATGCTTCAGAAAATGTGATTGTCTGACTGAAGGATGGTTCAAGTTTACTATGAATTATTCCTGTACTAGCTGTTTACCACGTTCTACGCGCTGGAGTTCATGAATTTAATTCTAAATCCAAAAATAAAGATAACAAGAACGAAAAATCATGCGTCAAGCATAGATTATGTAACACTTTCCAACGCTTCCAAAATAATTTTACAAATCATTACCGTTTAATAAGTTGAAAGATAACATCGAAGTAAACAATTTGGAAAACGCATAACATATTTAAAAACGTAATTTCAGGAATTTCCAACATATACAATATTCGGAAAATTATCCGAATACTTTTATTCAGCCCTGTATATGATCTATAGATTTGTATATATACTACATAGGATACTAAATTTTAGTTTAGTTTGGAAACGCGTAGCAGAGTTTAAAATTCAACTTCTGGAGTTTCTGTCAATAAACTGAAATGTGTTCGCAAACTTTTGTGCTGCCCTGTATATGAAGTACAGAATTTATACACACCAAGTAATAGACAAAAAGTGAATTAAATTTAAAATCGCGTTCAGCAACTTAAAACGCGCTTTCAGGAATTATTTTTAACAGACAGTAGAGAATTCTTTTGTGTGTCCCTGTAAATAAACGATGACTGCTATACACACACTATTCTGTAGTAAGCCTCTTCCCGCATAGCATGCACAGTCACAGTGACGTCAATGTGAGTCACGTACGTCACGTCACATCTGTGACCAAAATGCCACCACTTTGTAACATCACACTGTGACCAAAATGTGAACGTCTTGGAGATCTAAAGAAAACTTAAAATAAACTTTAGAACATCTTATAACATAAAGAAAATTACTTTTTGACAGCTTTAGAAATTTTTGTGACGTTGCAATGACGTCACTGCAAGTCTCATAAGTCTATGACCAAAAACTATGACCAAAATGCCAACACTCTGTGACTTCACGGTGTGATCGGAAAGTGAATTTGGAAAAAAAAAAACTCATAAAATATAGATTTGAATTATGTCATGTACCTAAATCATTAATAAAAATATTGTCACACACTATTTAAATATATTGAGTATTTCCAAAATAAAATAATAAATAAATATCTGTCTACATATATGAGGCAGATATTTTTTTACAATTTTCATTACCATTTTCATGAAATTTAACAAAATATACTATATAATACACAGGTAAAAATCCTTAAATAGAAATTTAGTTATTTATCAAGTTATAAGCAGTTCGTGTCACGTGACGACCAGTTTTTCTCCTGTCTTTCACTGTCACGTCGGATATTCAAATCAAAACGCCGACTTTGACATTCTTTTCTGAAAGATCTTCTGCTTTTAACAAAAAATGGAAAAGGTTTTTCAATAACATAGTTTCTGAACAAAACACGAGCCAATTTCGTGTATTTCCGAGCAAAAATGAATTAAAAACATGTTATAAAGTATATGTCATTCCTATAGCAATTTATCCAAAACTGGCCAGTGCTTAGTAAGATGTCACCTCTATTAAATATATTGCTATTTTCGATAGAGTGTAAAAAATAAAAAAATTGTACTTAGGAAATTTGATTGCAATTTAAATTTATATCGAAATTACTTTATAAAGCCTATTAAATCAATTATTATTTAAAATTTATCTTTACTTTTGACGTCTAAAGCAAATGCAATGGATTAAAAAATATATAAAAATGTAAATTTTCACAGCTTATTTCTAAGAATACAAAACTCTCTCATATAAAAAAAGAATATTATAGCATCATTAGAAGTTCATTTTTCAGCCATATAAATTATAAAGGTTTTGAAATGTCTTTATTTAAATTATTTTCTTCCTATATCATTTGCGGTAAAGTTGGAAACATCTGCTAGCTGTTATTTTGTTGTGTTTAAACAATACTGCGCGCGCATATTGAAGGCAGACGATTTTTTCTCATTCGAAGTTAGGATAGGATTAGCCTGTGTTGCGTACTTTTAAGTTTGTAGATTTATACTGTGTAAGTAAATTAACGTTTTAAAGTGAACAATCTCCATTTTAAAGTAAACCATCCATTTTAACATCTCCCTGCGTCTAGCCGGGTGCGTTCATAAGGCCTGGGTGATAATTGATTTCTCAGATCTATGAACACACCTCTCTGCTGGAATAATTTGAAAATTATTGTAGTGGATGTACAGTCTAATTTTTCAATGAAAGGGAAGCAGATAAGGAGCATTCAACAATAACACCTTTACCTATAGGTCAGCAGGTAACTTTTAATGTCTTCGCAGTTTTGTTAATAGTGCATGTTTAGTACTAGTACATTTAATATTGCATTATTTAAAATTTAAGATGTTTAAATTTTCTTTTAAAAAATCACTTGTATTAAATTTTATCTTTAATGTTTTAAATTTTTTTAAATAGACTATTTGGAAAAAAGCTTAAAGAATTTACTAACAATATGTATTCTAAATGTAAAGTGTTATGTAAAAGGAGGCATTTATTTAATGTTTTGCGTTTCTTAGTTCAATTTTCATAGTTATTCATTATAATTAAAAACATTGCAATTTTTAAAACTATTAATATTTGATTTGCAATTTAATAATTTCGTTGCTAGTGTAGGTTTCCAGAAATAATTTTCCGGTATATTTGAAAAAAAAAAAATGTGACATTTTAATGCATTGAATAATTTATTTGTCGAGATATGTCAATGTTAGATGCACAAAAATAATAAATATTGATGAAACAATAAAATAACTGTTTAGTTAAGGTAATTTTTCCAGCTGTGTTATCGAATGTTTTTACTGTAAAAATTGATATTTAAGTTCTGCATTTAGTATTCTATCAAAAACTATAAATAAAATAATTTGTAAAGAAAAAAAATATATAATTTTTTTTTTTTGGCATTTATGATCTTAAGTTCTATATTTCATTTACAACGAAAACGGTTTTACTGCTTGATACAATGTTTATTATTTAATAATATCGCACAATAGGTATATCTATTATTTAAATTGATTCCTAATATAAATTTTTCAGAATGTTTATTTGAAAATGTATACTTATATTTTTTTTAAAGTTGTTCTCAAATCCAAAATAGCTAATTTCTGGCATATTTCTGAATTCATTTTTATTCGGAAATACATGAAATTGGCAGGTGTTCTTATTCAGAAAAGGGTAGATGTGCCAGTAATGGACCGCCTTCCAGTAATGGGACACCTTCAATGTTTTTGGTTTATAAAAAAATAACCAATAAAAATTCAGCTTTATTTATTTCATTAATATGCTATCTTTAAATTCTAGTTTTAAATGCAATCATAATATCAATTATCTATTACTTTTTGTGAGGTGTCCATTACTGGAGTTTAGGGTGTTTTGATTTATTTCTGTTATTTACAATTAAATTTAGATTCACATTGGGAAATGTGACTATGAGCATGGTTAAATATTGTTGGTAGAGTAATATAATATTAAAAAATGTTGAATATAACAATTATAACTATTAATTAAAAAATAATTGTTAAAGAAATTCCTTAAGGGTGTCCATTACTGGCACATCTAACCTATATATAATCGAATGGCGTTATCCATTTTTTGGTAACGGCAGATGTTTCAGAAAACACTATCAAAGTCGGTGTTTTGAAACAAATTTCCGACGCGCAGCGTCAGAAACGGGTAAAACGTGACCGACATTGATCTTAAGTATTACATTTATCTAAAAATGGAAAACGCTATTCATTCCAAATAGCTTTAATAATCAGGCATGCAAGTGCCATGCGTTTAAAAGTTTGTTCATAAATGTGTCAGAAAGTTTCGTGTTAACCGGTTTCTCAATCAGATGCAAAGTTTTAATTTGAATACGAGTTGCATCAATAAAAATGATTGCCGATCCAATCCTTATCGTCGATCTTATCCGTATTTGGTGAAATCTTGTTATCTGAATCTATGCGAAATCATTTATCAGGTTCGGTCGGGTTGTGGGTTTACAGATTTGTTGTTGTTGTTGGGTTAGGATAAGAATACGGGTTGAATCAAAATATAGTTTCAGTCAACCATCATTCATGTTCAAGTTGACATTCAATCATGTTCAAGAAGTATATAACCGGATTCGTGTATGACTCTAGATCCGAGCCGACATCAGAAATTGTATCGTAACACAATTTCTGATAAAATCTGGTTACTCGGTCGTATGCAAGATTCTATTCCAAACAAGACTTACAGTAAAAACATTATACCCGACTCGGGTCAGATCGGGTTCACGAAAATCAGGTCACACGAAAACTAATCTAAATCTATTCTGTAGCCAAACAAATCCAAAAAGATCGATCCGAAGTTTCTGGATTGGATTCGGGTAAAATCTGGTCACCCGACCCGGTGCAGTGTCGTCACAAACGTCACAAACTTGAACCATAAAAAAATTTTGATCCGAACAATCCGTATAGGATTCGGGTAAAATCTGGTCACCCTATCCGATGCAGATTCGTCACATTTTTCACATTGAAGTCGCACGGTGACTTCACAAAGTAGTCACATTGTGAGGTCACAGAAAGCCTTGAAAACGGCCATAACGACCTCGCATTTACGTCACAGTGACTTCACATCGACGTCACGTGACGTCACGACGACGGTCACAAAGTCACAGTGTGACTTCACAGTGACGTCGCCGTGACGTCACCATGCCTTACGGGTTGTAATGCACCTTAGTGATATATATAAATTTCAATGCGTTTAAAATAGTGAAACATTATTTAATTAAACCGAAAACGATTTTTCTCCATAGACGTAATGTAACGGAATTCTTTTGACTGTCCCTGTAAAGTAACTATATGTGCTATGCACACCCTATTCCATATTAAGCTTCTTGTAATGCACCTTAGTGATATATATCAATTACAATGTATTTGAAATTGTGTAACATCATTAAAATAAACCGCAAATGATTTTTCCCCATAGAACGTAATGTAACGGAATTCTTTTGAGTGTCCCTGTAAAAAAACTGTGTGCTACACACTTCAGTTGAAATAGGGAACATGCTATAGATAACGACAATAACATATAAAAATTGCAGGGTAATCCGAGCATATTTGCGGAAGTTAGAGCACGGACAGACGGCAGATGGACATACGGCCAGACAAACCGAAGTCATAAACACTTTTCAACTAGGTTGGAAAGTGTTAAAAATCAGTACAACCAAACTAAAGTTTCTGAATAAAAATATTTATTATATAAAAATCTGCTATGGCAGCAGACGATAAAACGATATCTTTGGAATAAGGGAATAAATAGAATAAAAAGTTTTGTTGATGTTTGTGATAAAATGTTTTATATATATATATATTTTTAAAATGTAATAATTAAGCACAATTATAAAAAAAATTCGAATTATTTGCATGCGAACAAAAGAATTATCGTAATATCCGCTACAACTTCTTAGTATTGCAGCATGGCGTACGTAATATGTATATCTCTGAGGCTAACGAAAAAGACAGGCTACCGCGGTGCATTCCACTTATCTTTTTTTACAGACCGCTAGAGTGACGTAATGCTCTTTTCGTACACTTTAATTGGTGGATTCGAACATCACGTGACTCTCGCGGTCTGTTAAAAAAGATACGCGCAAAGCACCGCGGTAGCCTTTCTTTTTCGTTAGCCCCGTATATCTCACATTGCAGTAAACATTTAGAACTGGTTAGAACTCGCGCGATTACGGGTTCAACATAAAAAAAGGTAAAAATTTCGTCAAAAACATAAAATAAAAAAAAATCTATTTAAAATTTTCGAATTTTTTGCCCTAATCGTTCATGCACCCCCCCACCCTTAGTAACCCATGTGCCAAATTTCGTAGCCCTGCACCTTGTGGTTTCCGAGTTTTTGAGGTTACACAGCACGGATTTTAATAGGGTAGATTATAGAGAACACCGTCAAATATTTGATAGAATCAAGCAGGGCAGCCGCTCTGCCAAGCCAAGCTATAAAAAAAACGCCAAACAAACAACGCCAAGAACTGGACTACAAACCGCTACTGCTTACTTACAGGAAGAAACTTCGCAATGTTAAATCGACCAAACATGCCAGATTAAAATATCAGATATCAAATGAACCAAGCGTCACAGAAAAAAAACGAAAACTAAAAGAACTGGTTGAATTCAAATTGAAGAAATTCTTCAATTTGAGACCAAAATCATCTTCATAAGTGATTTATAAACAGAGATATAGATTTTCTTAAAAAACGTCGAGTTACTTAAAATGATCACTTCTTTCTTCGTCAAACTTTTTTTTTCAAACAACTTACAGACAAAAATATAGGGCAGAAATGAAAAAGGATTGCACTTTTGGACAAGTAATAACCTAATCTACGTGCTTTTATAAAATCCAGTGAAAAAATAAATAAATTTCTAGCCTTAATTAGCAAAAAACTGTTAATTAACTTGGCAACTAAAAAATTATGCCAAAACAGAGATAAATCTCTGCCAACAACTGCGTACCATCTGTATTATAATAGCACAAATCAGTTACGTGTTAATCATATCAAATTTCATCTGCAAGACAGCCATTTTTCTGAAGATATTTTTTTAAAATAAAACTTCATAATTATAAGAACACACATTTTATCAGGCAATTAAATGAGAATGCAAATTGTGGCCGTTGACTGTTTCCAACAGAAATAAGAATGAGAAATTGCCGGGTTAGGATATCGATCTAAGTGGCTTGGTGGCAAAGCATTATCGCGGTACGCTGAAGGTCCCAGGTTCGAGTCCTGGCGCAGGTCAATTTTTCACTCATGTTGGTTTGGTGCATTTAACTGTCTGATAAAATGTGTGTTCTTAGAATATTGTAAAATAAAGTAATCAGACGTAGTGTTCATGCTTTAATATATATAAAGGGTGTCTCAAAAGGTCGTTTACAAACTTAACATGCTGGTCTGTCATATCATGATGAACAAGATTTACATAGGAACTTGTGTTCGAAAATGCAAACTGCGACCACTAGAGGGCGATGAGCACAGGTGTGGAGGGGAAGAAAGAAAGGATATCGAAAGAGATATTAATATGACTTTTATTAAAGAACATGGTTTAATTTATACAGAAGATGTTCAAAATTCCTTCCATTCACCGCAATGCATGCTTCACAACGTCAACGCATGGATTCACGGACTCGTTCAAAATGGACAGGTGTGTCACGGACACATGCCGCCACTTCCACGATCCTGGCGACGAGATCCATGGGGATAATCGTCAACGCACAATGCCTGTACTCTTTTAAGTGGTAGGGGTGTTGCGTGTCCTCATGCAGTATGCGCATAATGCTGGAACGATTTACACCCAAGACACGTTCGCTTGCTCGGAGACTTGTTTGCGGGCTCCTTTTAAATTCCCGTAGCACGGTTTCTTCTACGACAGGCGTGTGTGTAGTGCGTTCTCGACCGATGTGGCTACGTATTTGGAAACTCCTGCTTCACGCAATCTGCGGTGCAATTGTCCAAACAAAGCATGACTTGGCTGATGTCTGTTTGGGAAGCGCTCAAGGTATATCCGTACCGCGGCTCGTGCATTTCCATCTTCGGCGCCATATACGTAATGCATGTCGGCCAATTCTGCGTTACTAAACTGAATCATCCTTCTTCTGCAACGCCCTCGCCTGAAATGATTACGCTTTCCACTCTCCCGTAAGCCTGCGCTCATCGCCCTCTAGCGGTCGCAGTTTCCATTTTCGAACACAAGTTCCTATGTAAATCTTGTTTATCATGATATGACAGACCAGCATGTTAAGTTTGTAAACGACCTTTTGAGACACCCTGTATATAACTTCATAAAATTTACATTTTTAGAAAGATCTTTAAAAATAAAATAATTTTTGAGAGAAGAGGATTCACTTCTAAAATGTATACATTAAGAGTTATCGGCATTTAAAATTACTTTCCAAACGTAAACAAACTTTTCGAATAGGAATTGAATGTGATTAATTTATTTCTCTAAAACCATGGTAAAGGACAAGCATTTCGTTCGCAGGCTGAGAATTCTTTGACATCATTTTTCTATAAATTAATAGAATCCAGCTGTTAAATTGTTTTTGTTTTAGAAGTGAAGTTTCCATTTAAATTTATTGTAAGAGTACAGTGTTTAATTGAATAAAAAATGTAAATCTAAGAAATTGCTAAGATATTTTGCTACTTTTCACCATTAACTACGTTTTATAAAGATTCGCCAATCAATGTGATTTAACGCTAATAATAAAAGAGCATGATATCACGTTTGAATTCAAAAGCAGCGCTGACGCGCTATGTACATATTCCATTTTTACTCATCTCATGGATTAGGCAGTGATATTTTTGAACGAAGGATAACAAGTATTATAACAAACCACATTTAATATGTTGTTTTTAAGGGTGTAATTAGTTTAATTGAAAAATTTTCTGGTATTTCTAGTTAACCCTTTAAACAATAACTGAAAGTAAAATTAATTTTACTTAACATTCTCATGTTAATTTCATAGAGTAGATTATTTAAATTATGAATAATCTATTTAAAAAAAAAGAAATGATATCTACAAAAAATAACTTTTCAAAAGTAAAAAAACAGCCAAGCTTAAAAAAAAAAAACGAAAGTTGTAGCTAAAAAATTGTGTGATATCAAATTTCCAAACTTTTATTATAGTACTTATTTAACTTTTTTCCATTAAATAAGTTATCATATATATAGGTCGAGTGCTACGTATATGTTAATAGAAATCGTTTTCTCCTGTACTAAATACATCCTAACGTGTTTCTGAAAATTCAATTTTTTTCAAATTATGCCTGATAGGCTTGGCGGCCATCTTTCCACATTTCTAAGCCCTCAAATTTCTAAAGTAAAAGCGTAATATGTTTCAATGTAATATGTTTATAACAATGTCGAACGTCAGATTTTAGCCACAAACAGATAAATTGAGAAAGACTAATATTTTGATAAATTTATTTTTACTACTTTGAAATGATTAATTACTCTAAAAAATAAATCATAAGATGAATCCTTAAGATAAGTCATCATTATCTTAAGACACAATTTTCAGAGCATACAAGTCCATAAACGAAACTATTAAAATATTTGCTTAAGTTACAATTTTGAACTTCGGATTTTCACTACGGATATGGGTGCTTAGAATTTTGTGTATAATATGGAAAGATGGCCGCCAAGCCCATCATGCATAATTTGAAAAAAATTGAATTTTCAGAAACACGTTAGGATGTATTTAGTACAGGAGAAAACGATTTCTATTAACATATACGTAGCACTCGACTTATATATATAACTTCTTTAATGGAAAAAAGTTAAATAAGTACTATAATAAAAGCTTGGAAATTTGATATCACACCATTTTTTAGCCACAACTTTTGTTTTTTTTTAAGCTTGGCTGTTTTTTTACTTTTGAAAAGTTATTTTTTGTAGATAGAATACTTCTTGGTGTAACTGGGTAATGTAAGATATGAGGAAAACTAATAGGATGCTTTCTTTCTTAAAGTTGATGTCTTAGCTTGATAAATCCCGAGCTCTCTTTAATGAGGTGAGTGTATCATTAAAAGTTATTTTCTAAATTTGTAAATTTTCTTTTTGGTATATTTAAGGAGGTTATGTAAGAAGTTTTTCAAAGCATCTATCATTTGAAGTCGATATTACCCAATACACTAAAATCTGCTATGACAGATTAGTTTAAAACCAGGAAAATATTTCGTTTTAGTCAGATTTCCGTCTAAGCAAGTACTCCTTTCTCTTCTAATGTAATTGCATTGAAATATTTTCGTCAGGACCATGGAATTTTTCTTTTAAGACAGGTTACATTTTCAGAAGTTTAAGTGCATTACGTCTTTAATGAAAAAATGCCTGAACAAAGAATGATTTTAAAAGCTCTTTAGGTACTTAACCAGAATTACTTGCTCATAATTATTGCCAAAAACAAGTATACAGACGAAAAGTTAAAGCTTTTTGACTATTTCATTATAACTGGTTTGTTTGAATGCAATTACATTCTAGAGCTAAAAATGGAAACTACATTATCTAACAAGCTTTCAAGCACTTCTCCATGTTATTTTTTTAAACCAGCAAATAATTTCTTTTTTTAGCAAATGTACTATCTACAAACACTGAGCCTACAATAGAACGGAGACCTAACTTCCTATTCTGATACATTGTATCCAGCGGTCGCCCATGAATACAATGCCAAAGATTTTCCGAGGAAAATCTTTGGCAAACAAAAAGGATTTCCTCCCATAGAATAGTATGGGGTAGATATTTTCAAATTAGATTATCTTTTAAAAATATGACGAAGTTGCTACAATTCTCACTGACATATACTTTTATTGTAAAAACTACAGGTTTTATTTAAGTTCATCACCAACATTTAATTTTATATTAGTTAAAAAGGAAATTTTATATAAGCTCAATAAAAAAAAGAAAAATATGTTAAGTATTGCTCATAAAAATAAGAAAAATCTGTAGAAATAACTAAAAGTGACAAAAAGTATGCAGAAAAGTTTAAAAAAATGGCTGTAATATTAAGAAAAGTATAGGATTCATTACTTGCGCGCAATGGGAGTGTGATCAACACCGGCTCTATTACAAAGCCAGGTTTCAGAGGAAATACTGGTTTGTTGACGTCATCAACCTCGGTCATAAAGCAGGTCACAATATTCTCCCATTCCGTACCTGTTCGTAGGAAAATAACATAGTACCGTGCGTTCCAGAGACAACGTGTTTGGGAATCAAAATATGTTTTGAATTCTGGTGTTAATTTAAAGTCGTTCAATTCAAGATCGGATTGCTTTTAATTAAGGTAAGTACTTTTTTACAGTATATATGTGTATTTTTATGAATATTAACAATGTTGATCATTATGTATTAAAATATGTTTAACTTGTCGTTTCTGCGCGAGTAGGCTTAGTTCCACAGCTTTGTCCGAAGCTCGTGGTGTGAAAATATTTTATTACGTTTGCACTATTTATTGATTAGTAAATAATCTCGTGCAACAATTTTTATTCAGTATTCAATATGAATTTGCTTTATTTGTAAATTTAATACTTTTTAGTTAAGACCTACCTTTCTTTTCATACATATCAATGGAAAATTGTGCATAAATAATTTCACATACTTCGTATTTATTCGCTTATCATAGCTTTTAAATTTGGTACGATTTATGTAAATATGTTTAATATTAATATGAATCTAAATCAAAATTCTAAATCGGAATACCTTTTTTTATGATAAAGGAAATTTACGTTTTGATAAATTTACGATTGTTTCAATCTTATGCTTTTCCTTTACCCTTTTATTTATTTTTTCATATTTAATATCTTCCATTGCTAATATATATATATATATATATATATATATATATATATATATATATATATATATATATATATATATATATATATATATATATATATATATATATATATATATTTACATACAGATATCACAATGTAAATTTTTGAAAATGAAAATATTAACTTAATTAAATGCTTTTTATGATGTCACTAATTCACATGCAAAATTTTATCAATAATATCAGTTAGTAAAACTGTAATCTACTGTCTGTCATACGATAATTACATATTCGATTTATTTTGCCATATTACTTAGTTTATACATATATATAATCTACAATAAAACTCACCAGAGGTGGTTTAATTATTATTAGAAAATATTAAATATATCAAGGGTATTATAATTATATCAAGGGTAATATACCAAGCGAAATTTGGTGAATATTTAGGGCCACTTCACAAAATTCTATTTAATAAAACACGATCCTTCACAAAAATTAATTTAATAAAATAGGCCCTTCACAAAGCTGAATTTGATGGTCCCCCTTCACAAAATTCTTTATAATAAAACAGGCTCCTTCACAAAATTCCTTTTTATTCCATAAAAACTTACTATTTATTATTTTGTGACATTTGAAAATGTGTAATTTGTAAACAAATAAGTTCACCAGAGAGGAAAACTTCAGCAAAAGGATTTAAAAAGTATTTTTTAATCTTGGTTCAAATTTGAGTAACTGGATTTCAACTTTCATTACAAAATGTTATTTTTCACTAAAATATGTAGTAAATAATTGATAAAAAATATATGTTATAATGATACATGTTATATTAAAAATGTCTTTTAAAGGATCTTTTTAAAAAAAATTTCAAAACAGGGCCCTTCAATTTTTTTTTTTTTTTTTTTTTTTTTTTTTTAATCTCAAAACAGGACAACTATATATTTAAAATTTCATAATAATAATAAAATGCCTCTGTTTATTGGTGATTATAAAAGAAAAGCATATATGGAAAAATAAATCAAATATGTAATTATCAAATGACAGACAGTGCATTACATTAAGTTCTTACCTTACACTTTTCACTAACTAATATAATTTTGCATATGAATTAGTGACAGAAGAAGCATTTAATTAAGTTAATATTTTCCAGTTAACACATTTACAATTTAATCTATGGATAAAAAAAAGATATAAATATTTTAGTCTACTATTGTAGCAACGACAAAGTAAACATATTTTAATAGATAATGATTAACATTGCTAATATTCATAAAAATGCATGTATATTCTCTAAATAAGTACTTACTTTAATGGAAAGTAATCCAGTCTTTAATCGAAATATTATTAATTTTCTTGAAAATGTGCTAGAACTCAAATATGAACTTTAATTTACACATTAACCAAAAGAAAAAAAAAAGTGTTATAAAAAGTGTCTTTCACGAAATGAATATATATTTATAACACATGAAGGAAATACAATAATACTTAATAGAAAAGAAAAAATAATGAATTAGATAAATATTTTTCTTAATATTAAATTCTTAAAAAAAAAAATGAATAAATAAATAAAATAAGACTCTTATACTTAGGAATTATACATATTTTATATAAAGAAATACACGAAAAATGAAAAGAGGTTTTTTTTTTTTATGTTTATACATTATATTTCATATAATATGAATATTTTTATTGTACATTTTACGAATTATGAAATATATATATTTTATGAATTATACCTATTTTATTTCTATTAAAAGACAGAAAAAAGCGGAGGGAGGGGATGGGGGGGGGGGGTTCTTTAAAAAGACAATATAATGAAATCTTTCAAAAGGATTAAAATGAAAGTGTCTTTCCTGAAATGAATATAACATATGAAATGGTTACATGAAGCAAATAAAATGTAACGTAAAAGGAGAGAAAAAATAGTGAATTACATTTATATTTTTCTTATTCAGTTGTTAATAATAATAATAAAAACTCTGATATTTATGAATTATTCATATTTTATTTTTATTAAGAGACATGAAAAGAAGGGGGGGGGGGTAAAAAAGATTTTTTTATCTTTAAAAAGACAATATAATGAAAGTTTTTAAAAGGATTAAAATGAAAGTGTATTTCCTCAAATTAATAGAATATTAATAACATATGAAATGTTACATGAACGTATATACATGGTTATTATACCCTGTACACTTATGGCTGAAATAAGTTTTGGAACGAACTCGGAAAGTTATGATGACGAATGGAAAATAAACGGAGTTCGTCATCCTTGACCGAGGTTAGTGACGTCACTCCGAGTGTACCCGGGCTTTCTTAATAGAGCCGGTGTTGGTGTGATGCGGTTGCGGCCGAAAGTGGATCGGTGAGTTAGCCCTCCGTATTATTATGCAGCTGAGTGTCTACAAATGTTATTCTGTTATAGACATCTTATCAATAGACATAACGCCTTGAAATAATTGGGAGTCAACAATTTAAAAACTAGTTATTTTTTTTTAAATTTATTAGATTCTATTCGAATATAATTAGTCATTACAGTAGTATGTTTCAGAAAATGTGGTTGTATGATTAAAGGATTGTTGTAGTTTAGATGAATCATTCAAGTATTATAGAGAAGTCTGTCAAAATTCTGATGGAATACTTCTGGTGTAACTAGGGAAATGCAGATTTGGGGGAATCTAACAGAACACTTCCAGGGATGAGATTTCTCCGCTTTTTTGCATACCAGTATAATCTTATAGAAAACGTTGTTCTGCTAAATCGCAGAATGTTCCGATTAAATAAAAAAACATTTTTTGTAAGATTATACTGGTATGCGGAGAAATCTCATACCTGACTTACATATTCTAATGTTGATGTCTTAAGGTAATAAACCCAGAACTCTCTTTAATGTAGTGGGTGGATTATTGAAATTTATTTTTAAAACTTTTATACAAATTGTTTTTCCTACATTTAAAAGGGTTATGTAAGCTAATTCTATCATTTGAAGTTCACACTTCCTTATATACTAAATTCTGCTATGACTTAATGGTAACGGGTCAGGAAAATATTCTATTTTAGACAGGTTTTCTTCTTAGCAAGTATACATTCCTTTCTAATAGTAATTTATAAATTGTTTTCGGCGAGACTATAGAAATTACCTTTTAAGACAGGTAATATTTTTAAATGTTTTACTGTATTACATTTTTTATTGAAATTTGCTTGAGCAAAATATGTTGATAAAAGTTCTTTAGTTACTTAATCATAATTATTTGTTCGTACTTACTGTCAAAAACAAGTATACAGGCAGTTAAATAAACGTTAAAGCTTTTCGAATGCTTTACTATAACTGATTTATTTGAATGTAATAAAATGCTAGAACTTGGAAACACAGACGATATTATCAAGTAAACCTTTCAGCGCTTTCGACATGTTAAAAAATTTTAACTAGCAAATACTTTTTTTTTTTCAAATGTACTATCTACAGCTGTTATTCAGTCATAGCTAAAAGGATTCTTTTATTGCAGACATAACATACCACCTTGAATACACAATTCGAAGGCAACAATTTAATAACTAATTTTTTCTTTTAATGTATTAAATTATCTTCAGATATCATTATACACTAGGTGGGAAAACTGAGCTACGCTCAGTTAAAATTAGCTTTGTGCTCAACTAAGCCTTGTATTCGATATAACAATAAATTAAGTGTAGATTGCTCTGATCTACCAGAAACGTACTTCCTGCTGTACTGTGAATTATTGTTTGAATCATGTATCTTGTCTATGGGCAATTTCTAGAAAATTCCTTCAGATTCTAAAAAAGAAATTGTTCGCCAAAAGTCGTAAAAATATCGCCAAATATTACCAAATTTGGCGACATTCGTTCATTTGGCGCCCAGCATATGTTTTGGCATTGGTAATCCTGAAAGACTATTTCCCCGTCAAATGTCGCCAACGTCGCCAACACATCGCTAAATTTGGCGAAGTGTTGCCAACTTTCAGAGTTCGTTTACTGCCAACTGCTTAAATACTTGATAACAGTTTCAACCTTCATTCCCATCGAAATGTATTGCCCGTAATGACCCCAAAATGATCCACTAATCGAATTTTCTCGAACATGTGACCTAGCCCAATGGTCTTCTCGTACCTCAAAATGGTAAGATACAAAATTTAGTCAAAATCGTTAGATCCGATTTTTAGATAAAATTAGCTTGACACTGACCCGTAGTGACCCAAAATGACCCACTGATCAATTTTTCTCGAACTTCTGACCTAGCACAATGGTCTTCTCGTGTCCGAAAACGGTAAGATACAGAATTTATAATCAAAATCGTTAGAGCCGTTTTTAGATAAAATTAGCCTGACCCGTAGTAACCCCCACAATGACCCACTAATCAAATTTTCTCGAAAATGTGACCTAGTACAGTGGTCTTATTGTGCTCGAAAACGGTAGAATACAAATTAAATGAAAATTGTTAGAGCTGCTTTTTAGATAAAATTTACGTATCCACACACACAAGATTTGCTCGTATTTTAATTTATGATTATAGTATGTTTCAGGAAAAGTGACTGACTGACTGATGGATGATTTTGTAGTTTACGTGAGTTATTCATGCATTCATGCATAAAATTTTTGATAGAATATTACTGGTGTAACGGGGTAATGTAGATATGAGGGAATCTACATTCAAATTACATAAATCATAAAATTACATAATCAAATTGTTTCTTCTATATTTAAGAAGCTTTACAAAGTATCTATCATGTCTACACTTCCTTATGCACTAAAATCTGTTAAGACGGAATTATAAGTGAGCGGGAAAGTATTCCGTTTAAAACAGGTTTTCGTCTAAAAAAGGTACACCTTTCCTCGTAATTGTAATTATATCCAATTCTTTTCGCCAGGACCATGGAATTTTTCATTTATGACAAGTTATATTTTCGCAAGTTTTATTGTGTTCCACTTTTTACGAAAACCACGGCACTCAACCTGGACCTCCCAGGTTACAGAACATAGGTAAAAATATCATTTAATTGAAGATTCTAATAGATATCTAATATATATTTTTTTAGATTGTCCAACAGTTAGACCAAAAAAAAAAAAATTATATGAAAAATTATGGATTTACAAATAAAGTTTTTTAATTTACTAAAAACGATATTACTTTCGTATTGCCGCATGCCAGCGATTAATAGCCGAAGAAAGCGGGAAATATTGCTCTAGTTACAACATACTTTTTTTTAATTCTGATTATTTCAGTCTTTGATTACTGAGTTGCATTACACATCTTGTAAACTTGTATTTTATTTATTTATTTATTCATTTATATTTCAATGAAGAATTTTAAATTTGTTACGGAATATTAGCCGGAAACAATTGCAGAACTATTTTCATTATTTCAAGCGCAAATTAGGGCCACTAGAGACGGATTAATTTTATTGTGTGGATTTAAAAACTAGTCGTTGGGGGCCACTTTAATACTTACCCATCATGGATATGCATAATATAAAATATTAAAATAAAAAATGTGTAAACTACTTATAAAATGCATTGCAATTCGAATAAAATCGTGGTTTGATGACGTCATAAACTTTAAAGGCTCGATTACTGAATTGCTTAAAAGAAACATCCTTATAACTCCAAAATTAATAATCCTATTAACTAGCGGTTTATTGCATCTGATTAAGCGTCTCATTTCCAATTAAAATATATCTTTGAATTGAAATTTGGTTGAAATACAGGGTCAGGAAAAATCGAAGAGTGTGGAAAATAGGAATACAAATATCTCGGCAACTCATTATCCGATCGACTTAATGTTTTATGCAAAATTTCTGTTTTTTTATTGTCTTTTATAATCACTCCTTAAAAAAGCAATTTCGAAAATTTTTATATCCCTTTTATCTGAACGAATATTTCGAGAGTCCGAAAAAAATAGTTCCGGATCATCGAGGTTACTGAAATTAAATAGGCTTCTTCCCATTATTACATACTAAGTACATACCAGATTTCAAGTCTCTATCTCAAATTTTTTCGGGATATAGAGCGTTTACAGACACAACAGACGGACGGCAATTTTTTTTTCTAAAAATATGTTTTTCGGAATCTCCAGTGTCTGAAACGCCCCACCAGTGGCTGAGAGGTTGTGCTCTCGAAGCTGGTAGACGGGAGGTGCTGGGTTCGATCCCAATCGCGCCCGTCGGCCTAATCGTTCGGAGTTTTCGTGGTTTTCTTCGAGCCGTGGATTTATCCATGCGTAAATACGGATTAGGTTCCCTTAGAAAGACCCCCACGAAGGGCACTCCCCCCGGGCCTATATCCCTAGTGTAGATAATTGGCCGTCAATAATCAACCCAACCCAACCCAACCCAGTGTCTGAAACGTGTAAATCCGTCAAAAAAAATTTTTTTCGATTTTCAAAACGATTACAAGACTTACCCTATACTACGTATGATGGGTAAGTAAAAAGAATCATGCTTGAAAATTATTTAAAAAAATCAGTAAATTGAGATACAGTTTTTAAGCAAATTGTATTTGAAAGAACATTTTTTTTTTCTCCTATTAAACGATGTAAAAATTGAAATTGTGCGATTTTTAAAAGTTAAAATAAATAGCAGTGAAACCGAAATGTATTGGTCAGGTGACGGTCCACGGTTTTTCCACGGTCAATATGACGTCAGCGTTACTCACGGATATGTTTTTGCTTTATAATATAGATATGCTTGAGCAAAAAATGGTTATAAAAGCTCTTTAGTTACTTAATAATAATTACTTGCTCGTAATTATTGCCAAAAACAAGTATACAGACGATAAGTTCAAGGCCTTTTGACAGTTTCACCATAACTAATTTGTTTGAATTCAAATGCGTTCTAAAAACTAGGAAACGCAGACGATATTACCTAGCAAGCATTTCAGCACTTCCACTACGTTAAGGAAATTTAACAAGCAAATATATATTTTTTTTGCTTCAAATATAGTATCTACAGCGTTATTCAATTGCTAAATAATATCGCCTGCGTTTCGAAAGATCTTAGAATATAGTTGCATTCAAACATATCGGTAACAATGAAACGATTAAAAAACCTTCAACTGATCGTTTGTATAAATGTTTTTTGCAGAGTAAGTAATTATGATGAAGTAATTAAAGAACGTTTATCAACATTGTTTGTTCAAGCATACTTTTATTTAATTATGAGCCAAAAGGATTATATTGTCAGTAAACAAAACACCTTGAAGTAAACAACTGTGAATCAACAATTTAAAAACCAATTCTGTTTTTTTTTTCAGTTTATTAAATTTTATTCCAAAATATAATTATACAATATGGCATGTTTGAGAAAATGTGATTGTCTGACTGACAGATGATTGTGGTTTACATGAATTATTCATGCAGCTTAGAAGAAGGTCGTCATATTTTTGATTGATTACTACTGATGTAACTCGGCAATGTAGATATGATGGAATCTAGTAGAATGTTTACGTTCTTAAGGTTGATGTTTTAGGGTGATGAACCCTGAACTCCCTTTAATGGAGTGGGTGTAGAATCATTGAAATTTATTTTGTAAATGTTTTTTTTTTAATTGTTTCTAGCGCATTTGACAAGTTTATGTAAGCAGTTTATCAAAAGATCTAGTATTTGAAGTTCACTCTCTTATTTACTAAAATCTGTTGATACGTAATTGTAAAGGATCGTGTAAATGTTCCGTCTTATGTAGTTTACCGTCTTAGCAGGTAAACTGTCCCTTTTATTTGTACTGAATTTTTTTTAACCAGTACCGTGGGATTTTCCATTTAAAATAAGATTTTTTTTTTTCACTTAAACACAGCTTCCATTTTTGCAAGTTTTAATGTAAATATTTGTTTAAAATAAAAGTATGCTTAAACAAAGAATGTAGATAAAAGTTCTTTAGTTACTACATCATAATTCCTTACTCTGCCAAAAACATTTATACAGACAATCAGTTTATGTTTTTTTAATAGTTTCATTGTTACCGATTTGTTTGAATGCAGCTATATTTTAATAACTTCGAAATGCAGGCGATATTATTTAGCAAGCACTTCAGGAGTTCCATCATATTTAAGAAATTGCAATCATCAAATAATTTCTTTTTTTACTTTCTATATACAAGAAAAAAGTATTGAATTCGAGAAATATTTTGACTTCCGTTTTTGGACAGATTTATACGTTTTAGAAGGTTTTGAACACAATTTGACTGTTTTTAGAAAATGTCTGTGAGTGAGTCTGTCTTTGTGTCTGTCTATCTGCATGTGACACAAATTTTGTGGGCGCTCTAACTCACGAACTACTGCACGGAATTTAATAAAACTTCAGATTCATTTACATAACATGGTCTGTTTAGGTTTTGGGTATATATCATGCAAAAGGTGGCGCTGCTATACTGCATTTTTAACGATTTGCAAAATAGCTATATCTCAAGAACTACTGCACGGAATTTCATCAAACTTCAAATTATGTTAGACCTTAGCATAACTATATACTGATAAGGTTTTGACGTATGTGGTGCAACATGTGGCGCTGCTATGCTGCATTTTTCCGATTTACAAAATAGCCATATCTCAAGAATAATCAAACTTCATATTATGAGACCTTGACATAAATAGATACTTGTGAGGTTTCAGTATATATTACTGAACAGATGACATTGCTATGGTGTGTTTTTCACAATTTCTGCGATGGCAATATCACGGAAACTAATATACGGAATTTCATTTTGATCTTGACATGAATTGGTGCTGATAAGGTTTGGATATATGTTACCCAGAAGGTGAGGCTACTATGCTACATTTCCCTCTATTTCCAAAATAGGTATATCTCAAGTACTAATGCATGAAATTTCACTAATCTTCATATTATGATAGACGCTGTCATAAATAGATGCTGATAATGTTTGATTGTAAATCACTCAAAAGGTGGCGCTGCATTGCTGTGTTTTTCACGATTTCTGGGAGGACTATATCGCGAAAACTAATGCACTGAATTTCATCAAATTTCATATTATGTTAGACCGTAACAGAACTAGATGATGATACAATTTTGACTTTGATCAATCAACAGGCGGCGCTTGTGTGGATGTTTGGCAAAATATTTCTAATCTTCTACACAATCAAGTGATACAATTTAACAAGCGTGATTATTTTTCTGTTATTGTTCGCTGATCACTGTAATTCTATGCTAAATTCAAAGAAAGGCTAATTATACTTCGGTATGGTTGCTGAGGGTCTATGCTATATAAATTAATGTGTTATAATGATATAGAAGAAAGTTTTGCGAAGGCCACAACATATTAGTTGCAAATGTAATATCTGCAGCTGTTGTTCAGTTTTAGGCAAAAGAATTATCTTATCAGCAGACATAACCACTTGACTATTGGAAGGCTTCAATTTAATAACTAATTTTTTGTTCATTTATTTATTAAATTTTACTCGAATATAAGCATACATTATAGCATGTTTCAGAAAATGTGATTGACGGACTGATGGATGATTTTGTAGTTTATATGAAGTATTTATTGGGTTGCTCGTAAAGTTCTTTTTGTTTGTGAAAGTTAGTTCGTACAGGAAAATTCTACTATTTAATTGTTATACATTAATTCCCCTAACTAATGTATAATAATTGATGGGCAGAATTGTCCTGTACGAATTGGTTTTTCCAAACGGAAGGAACTTTCCAAACAACCCAATATTATTACTTACCCATCATACGTAGTATAGAGTAAGTCTTGTAATCGTTCTGAAAATCGAAAAAAAATTTTTGACGGATTTACACGTTTCAGACACTGGAGATTCCGAAAGACATATTTTTAGAAAAAAGATTTTGCCGTCTGTCTGTTTGTGTGTGTGTCTGTAAACGCTCCATCTCCCGAACAAATTAAGATAGGGACTTGAAATTTGGTATGAACTTATTATGTAATAATGGGAAGAAGCTTATTGAATTTCAGTAACCTCGATTACCCGGTCTTTTCACGTACTCTCGAAATAGTCGTTCTGATAAAATGTATATAAAAATTTTCAAAATTGTCTATTTTAATGAGTGAATATAAAAGATAATAAAAAAACAAATTTTGCATAAAGAATGAAGTCGATCGGATAAGGAGTTGCCGAGATATTTGTAATCCTATATTCCACACTCTTAGATGTTTCATCCAAATTTCAATTCAACCATATATTTTAATTGGAAAGGAGACGCTTAATCCGACGCAGTAAACCGTTAATTAATAGGATTATCAATTTTGGAGTTATTAAGATGTTTCTTTTACGCAATTCAGTAATGGAGCATTTAAAGTTTAGGACGTCATCAAGCCACGATTTTATTCGAATTGCAATGCATTTTGTAAGTAGTTTACACATGTTTTATTTTCATATTTTATATTATGCATATCCATGATGAGTAAGTATTACGGTGGCCCCCAACGACTAGTTTTTTTAGAAGGACGTCAAAGTTATGATGTTGATGAAACTCTATAATATAGATATGATGGTGTCTAGCCGAACGTTTATGTTCTTAAGGCTGATGTCTTATGGTGATAAACTCTGAACTTATTTTAATGTTGTAGGTGGTTCATCGAAATTTATTTTGTGAATGCTTTTTAAATTGTTTCTCGCACATTTGACAAGTTTGTGTAAGCATTTTACCAGGTGATTATTATTTGAGTTTACGCTTTCTTGTATCGTAAATATGTTTGTTGAATTTCTTAATTTTGACTTCGTTGAATCTTTTATGTTTGAAAACTACACCGCTTGTTTAGACATTTTTTTGTACGATTTTGATAGACTTTTAAAAAATATATATATATTTGGGTTTTAAGTGCTGTTTTTTTTTTAAATGTTATTGTTAAACTTGTATTTGTTAATTTGTATAATAAAGTTTTCTTTTTTTTTTTTTTTTTTTTTTAGTATCAAGAGAGGTATTTTTTTTACAAGCTTTTATTTAACTTGCCTTGTGTACCCGTTGGGCTCAAATCTCGAAATCAAAATTTAACGCACTTCTTGTGTTTGTTAGTGTGACGTATTTCAGGCGGCAATATAATATTCTGTAAAAAAATACTTGAAATTTGCCAGGGTTCTAAAAATTTATCCAATAACGGTACGTAAATGTCATCACATATCTGATGACATAAATGTCATTCATTGCTTAAGAAAGAAGGTGACGTTCTTCAATTGAACCGTGGCATGGTTGGTATATGCGCTATCTTTCAATTCCGTGCAGTAGGGGAATGAATGTTGGTTCAATTCGCAGGAGGACGTTGATCGATTTTTTTCTTTCCAGGAAGCTGTATTTAAAATTGAATATCCGTTTTATTTTATTTTTAAACAAGCTGATTAAAAAAAAATCATCCCGAATTTAATTTATTTCTTTTAAAAAGGTATTTATTTCTATCAATTCTCCTTCAAAAATTTTTCCACTTTTAGCACATGATATTAATAGGTTATCTTTATTTATTTATTTTTTAACTTATAATTTTATTCTATTCATGTTCATCAAGTTCCATGTCTTAGGGTGATGAACCCCCAACTCTCTTTAATGTAGCTGGTGGATCATTGAAATTTATTTGATAAACGTTTTCTGAAATTGTTGTTGGTATATTTGACAAGTCTATGTAAGCAGTTTAATCAAGGGGTTATTATTTAAATTTCGCGTTTCTTTATATTTTTTATTTGATTTCTTTATTTGATCTTTTTGTCTAATTAATTTGCCTAATATTTTATGTTCGAAAACTGCACAAACTGTTTGGACTTTTTTTTAATTTAACTTAATATAATATAATATATATATATATATATATATATATATATATATATATATATATATATGTTCATCAAGTTCATGCCTTAGGATGATGAACCGTGAACTCTTTTGAATGTATCTGATGGATCATTGGAATTATTTTATAATGAAAAAAATCTTGTGTGGATAAATATACTAAAAATATCAACGTTTGACACACAATAACATCGTGTAATAAACAGACGCACGTTTCATGAGTATCCTGGACTCATTTCCTCAGTGTAAATAAACTTAAACCCTATTGTATCCCCCCAAAGACATGAAAATGAATCTAAAAACCCAAATGAAAAACAACAACACACCGAGAAACTCCTCCAATCTGATTAAGTCGGTTGGTTGGTTGTAGAGGATTCACTATGACAAAATAACTCAACCCAGAAAGGTGAGATGTACGGTACACTTGAAAAATCATTAACCAGGGAGTTACCAAATTTATGAATATAAACTGCCTCAAAGAAGTCTAAATCTAATGGAGTGTTACATTTCTTAATAATAGTGGCTGAGTCGAAGTTAAAATTATGTCCCTCACTCCAACAGTGACAGGCAATAGAGGACTTTTGTAATTCTTTTTTCTTAATGTAATTTCTGTGTTCATTGAGTCTGAAACGGAGTTGTCGTTTAGTCTGTCCTATATAGGACAAACCACATTGACATTGGATATTGTAAATGCCCCAAAAGTTTTGATGTGAAATTTTATCCTTTAACTGTGAAAAATTTAGTTTATTAACTGGCTTAAAAACAACCTTAAAATCATATTGCCTTAAAATATTAGCTATTTTATAGCTAATGCTATTGTGAAATGGTAAAATAATGAGGTTAGAAAAAGATTCTGGGACATCAGAAGGAACAAGATTACTATTTTTATTTAGACAACGAAAAATTAAACGGTTGATATAAGTCAAACTAAAACCACGATTAATAGCAACAGATCTAATATAATACAATTCTGTACCAAGGGAAACATTATCAGAACAAATGGAAATTGCTCTATTAATAAAGAAATGAAAAGCCGAGGCTTTCTGAGAAGGGGGGTGACACGAATTAAAATGAGGGGGGAGTGAGACTGCAAAAGGTTTCCGGTATACACAGGTATCAAATGTATTAGGCTGACGTGTGACTAACACATCAAGAAAGGACAATTTATTTTCAACTTCAACTTCATATGTAAACTGAATAACAGGATCTATTGAGTTTAGAATAGTTAGGACGTTATCAATGGATGAAATAGACAGGTCCAAGAGTGCAAAAGAATCATCAACATATCTGCAATAAAATGGAAAATTTATAAAATTAAATAATTTATCCTCAAAATAATGCATATACAAATCTGCTAGGAAAGGACTTAAAGGATTACCCATCGCTAAACCATCTGACATAGAATAAAATTGATTTAAAAACTGGAATGCATTTTGCGTTAAACAAATACTGAATAACTCAATAATGTGGTTTATCTCATAATCTGGGTAATGGAATTCTTTTAATCTTAAAGTGAGACATTGAAGTGCCCCTTGGACAGGAACATGGGTAAACAGTGAAATAACATCAAATGACACCATGCGTAATGAGGGGGAGGGGGGGAAGTTCCTAATACGGTTCACAAAAGCACTTGAATTATGAATAGTATATAAATTGGAAACTGAAAGAAAAGAAAACCGTTTAACCAAATATTTAGCGAGTGGGTAAGAAGCAGTACCAATATTTGATACAATAGGACGGAGGGGGACACCAATTTTGTGTACTTTTGGAAGAGCATAAAAACGACTGCAGTTAGCTATGGAAGGAGTTAAAGAATTTATAGTATTTTCATCAATACATGGAGAAGTTTTAATGAGTTTTCTAGTACTCAGAAGATAACTGTTAGATGGATCCCGGTGTAATTTAACATATGGACCAGATTGTAAGAGATCGTGTACTTTATTATTTTATAAACGTTTACTGATATTATTTTTGGTATATTTGACAAGTCTATGTAAGCAGTTTAATCAAGGGATTATTATTTAAAGTTCGCGTTCCTTTATATCCTAAATATGTTTGTCGAGTTTCTTTATTTGATTTTGTCTAATCTTTTATGTACAAAAAATACACAAGCTGTTTGGAAATTTTTTGTACAATTTTGATCGATTACATGTTATTTTTTAAATAAAAGTTTGATGTTTTGAATAATTTATGTGATAAATCAAATTGTTAACAATTATTCAACACCTTAATTCGTGTAATAATAACTTTTGTAGTGTCAACGGGGATATTTTTTTCATCAACTTTCATATTTTTTTCATTTTGTTCAACAAGTTTGCAATGTTCGTGAATAACGTTTGGTCCAGGTAAGAAAAGTTAAAAGCATGAAATTACATAACTGGCACAACTGGATATTTCACAAAAATGGTAAAAAAATGGCTATACTTTAATACCAGCTACTTCTTATACCCCCCCCCCCCCCTTAAGAATTTCATAATTAGTTTAGATGTTTAGCTGCTTTTCTTAAATAATAATACAGCTCTACTGATTTATGTTACAGTTGATACAGAAACGATATCAGTCACACGACATAAGTCATAAAACAATATGCAATTACTTTAAAGTTTTTGCTTGACCTACCGGCTGCATTGCAAGTATTGATAAGTACGTGTTTGTTAAAATTGTGAAGTTACATAACTGGCACACTTGGATATTTAACAAAATTACTAAAAGAAAGGCTTTACGAACTATCATACGAATTATACCTACCCAACCCTTCAGAATTTCATATCTAGTTTAGATGTTTAGCTGCTTGTTTTGTCGTAATACAGCTCTTCTGATTTACAATACAGATGATACAGAAATGGTATCAGATACACGACATAAGTCTTAAACAATTTTTAATTGTTTCAACATTTTGGCATTAGAAGGTTTTCATAAGCTAAATAAAAGTGTATGGGGGAAATAATGAGGAGATATTAAGAATTGTCGGTTGAAGAATTGGCATTTCAAGTATTGATAATTCCATGTCTGGTGAAAAAGTGTTTGTTTCATTTCAATACTTATACAAAAGTTGTATTATGTTTTGTAATAAATATTTCTAGATTAATACGAACATTTCCAAAGTATGGAAAATTCTTTTCAAAATATACCTTCCAATGTAAGACAAATAAGTAGGCTTATGTTCTTAAAGTTTATGTGTTAGGGTCATGAACTCTGAACTCCCTTTAATGTAGTGGGTGGATCATCGAAATTTATTTTGTGGTTTTTTTTTTATTATTTCTCGCACATTTGACAAGTTTATGTAAGCAATTTATCAAGTTTCAATTATTTAAAGTCCACGCTTTCTTATCTCCTAAATATGTTTATTGAGTTTGTTGAATCTTTTCATTTGAAAACCAAATGCGTTGTTTGGACATTTTTTTCTACGATTGTGATAAAATTTTTTTAAAAATAGGGTTTCAAATGTTGTATTTCAAAAATCTTATTGTTAAACATCATTGTATATCTTAATTTGTATGATAAAGCAATCTTCATTTCTTGATGGATGATGGGCCCTGAACTTTCAGAAATGCAGCTGGTGGATCGTTGAAATTTATCTTATAAAGGTTTTCTGAAATTGTTTTTGGTATATTTGACAAGACTATGTAAGCAGTTTAATCAAGGGATTATTATTTAAAGTCTGCGTTTCTTTATATCCTAAATATGTTTGTCGAGTTTCTTTATTTGATTTTGTCTAATCTTTTATCTTCGAATACTACACAGGCTGCTTGGACATTTTTTATACGATTTTGATTGATTATGCGTCATTTTTTAAATAAAAATTTGGGGTTTTGAATATTTTATGTGATAAATCTAACTGTTGTCAACAATCAGTCTACGATCAATTAAGTTTTGTAACAATCATTCAACACCTTAATTTGTGCAAAAATAATATGTTTTGTAGTATCAAAAGGGGTATTTTTCTTCATTCCTGTTCAACAAGTTTACAAAGTTGATGAATGATTTTTGGTCAAGGTAAGAATAATTCTTTTTGTAAAAGTAAAAAAAAAAGTCTTTGCTTTAATACCATTTACTTTTTTCTATTTTTACTCCAAAGAATTTCATAGTTAGATGTTTAGGTGCTTGTTTTACTACAATATAACTCTACTGATTTATGGTACAGTTGATACATAAATGGTATCTATGATGTCGCATCATATATTATTCAATTTTAGTAATTTTTTCCCTCTCATTTAATTCCCTTTTCCAAATTTGTTCCATTTTTCATTATTTTAACGCTCACTGTTCTACAAAATACTTTTTCATTTTCCTTTCCCACCCTTTTGTTAAATTCAATGCAACAAATTTAATTCCGTTTATTCTAATATCCTTTTAATTCAGTTACACTAAAAATATTTCTATACTGTGCTGATAATGTAAATGAAAACCACTACATGTATCCTTTCAAATAACTTGCAGAAGATGCCCATCTGCCATCTCCTTATTTGGTCACACAGTTCTGTTGCTAACTGATTTCTTCATACACACCCTTCTTAATTACAATGATTCCCAAGCGCATCTGAATAACTCTGGTCCAAAAATATCCAACGTACTTATTGAAGTCATAACAAATTCTAAGGTTCGCGGGTTCAAGAATGCGAAAACTCTCGCGAGCCCCATTTATGCGGTTTTGTGTTCATATACATGTTGGCTACCGCCGAAATTTTTGTTAGGACGATTGATGCCAAAAATGACTCTCTTCTCTAAATTTTTAATTGTCTTTATGCTCTGTTTGGAGAAACAATCGCCATATTGTAACCTTTTGGCGAAATGTAATTTTCATTCGACTTCATGTCATGATACAAGAAACAATGACTTCTCTCGTTAATCATCTTGCTTTCAACATGTAGCTTTTTCACGAATTGTGTGGCGGGCCCGGGTGCCCTGCGCTGCCGTGGGCGGCCAACGTTTGCCTGTACATGTGCATTATCTATAGAACCTGGGATTTATTAAAATACCTTCATCTACTCATGTCTGCCTATTCTTCCGAATGTGCCTATCCTTATTTCTTCTGAATTTCTAGATTTCTTAGAAGGTAATGTTGAATTTAGTCATCGAAACACTCATCGTATCAAATCCACTTTACCATGACCAAGAACTTCATACTACAGTATCTGACTCACGACATAAGTCATAAACAATTTTTAATTTTTTCAAAGTTTTTGCGACTTTTTCATAAGCTAAATTTCTGAGGGAAGATAATGAAGGAGGTATTAAGAATTATCTGTTGACCTGCTGGCTGCATTATGCAAGTATGCGTGTACTGTGAAAAATTGTTTGTTTCATTTCAATACTTTCTCAGATTTAGTATTAAGTTCCGTAATAAATATTTCTAGATTAATATGAATATTTCTAAAGTTTTGTCATCCCTTTCAAAATACTTCCAGTGTAAGACAAACAGTAAGTATAATCGTTAGAAAGAAAACAGAAAGTACCCCGCACTAACTCAGTCACAAAACACCATATAAAAATATGGTACCAATGGATTAGTAATATCGTTTACTAATTAATGATTTTGTTAAAATTTGCTTAGGCTGTCACATAGTGGGAGATTTGCCGAATCTGGGCGGTCAAAATTATTTTTTTTTTTTTGTGTTAAGCTAATTCAAACAAATTAATTAATCAATAAACACTTTTTTTTTTTTGCAAATAATATTGTTTTTTAGAAAAAGGATTCGTGCTTTACAGTTTTATTCTTATATTTATTACATGAAAATAAATAACACTATGAAAATAAAGCTAATGCTTTTTGGAATTTATTAACGATTCAAATGCAACTAAGAGTTAAAGTATGATTTTCTTCTTAACTCTAATTTTCTAAAAAATCAGCCAAATAAATTAACCTTTGCACTCCTGTTACCACACTGGAGGAACATCTAACATACGACTTTTAAATTGGCATAACTGCAAAGACTTAATATCCGTGTTACTATAAGATTAGGAAAATCTTGAATATTATTCTCAGCGCAAGTTTCTGTATAACTCTTTGTCAGGGTAAAAATTCATTTTTTGTTCATTGTAAAAATTTTGAGGAAGGATAATTTTCTTTTAAGTTTTTCGTAATATTTTCATAATAGTTTGTGGATTGGTTAGCTTTGATAAGTAATAATAATCTTTGCAACGTTGATGCTTGATTTTTACTTTTTGAATTATTGAAAAGGCCTTTTTATATTATTTTTGTCACTTTGGTGAACAAGTTATTTTTTTAGTCCCTGGACAACGCATCTTTTTCCAGAGTTTCTCTAGCTGTAGCTGATAAGCACGCTTGAATACTACTTCTTGAGCTTACAACATTTTTTATTATTATTATTGTTTCTTTCACATAATTCAATGAAAACCTTTACAGTCTATTTAAATTTTTTGAAATCTCAGCAGTTTCTTCATTCCAATCATTCTTCTTTATGAATATGTTTTCTTTTTCGGGTTGAAAACATAGGCTCCTTATTTCTGACTTTAAAAAGGAGAAATAGCTTTTAAAACTTTTTATTTCATCTCATAAAAAATCATCATTATCAAAAACGTAATTTTCAAAAAAGGAATATTTTGTTTACGTTTGATAATTTTTCCTGTTGTGTGATGTTAAATTAGCTGTCTCCGAATCATTATTTTGACATTTGATGACCCAAGAACAAAATGAATTCAAAATATAGATGAAAATGAATGCAGAATAAATAAGTGTATATTGGATCAATAAAATTTCAGTGGCCCTTACTTGAAAAATTCTGGAATTTTGCAGCTAGTTTTAAAATCTCATAAGTAATTTTTACTCAACAAAATAGTAGAACAATAAACCTCCATAAATTATAATTAATTACTTCGATTTTTTGAAAAATGCTGACGAAAACCCAATGTAGGATAAATCTGTCGTTTTTAAACAGCTATTGCAACAATCTATAATGCTTTTATTCCAATTCAAATATCTGTAAGATGCATTGCACACATGTGTTGTTTTGTTATTTAGTGATGGGCATAACGATTATTTTGATTATTCGAATGCTGTTTCCCTTTTAATTTCCTCTATATTCATAAGAAGAAGTACTGGATTCATGAAAATTTTCGGTTTCCTGTTTGTACCGAATTATAGCACTTTAAAATTAATGAAATTTCAATGTTTACCTGCACTAACATTGCTTCTTTCCGTTTTTAGTGTTAGGAAACACTGAAATTTCATAAAATATGAAGTATAATAATTTAGTAAGTTTTGGACATAAAATAATAGGATTTTTTTTATGTTCTTCATAGACGAAGGGCATTTTTCTAAATATAACTTATAAGGGCTGTGTAAAAATTAAATTTCTTATTTTATGTATAAAGCCCCTTGTAAAACAAATGCCATGACTAAAATCTGTACTTGTTGTAATTGGAATTTCGTTTCTATCATAAGTGGTCTAAGAGATAAATGAGCAAACATATATTTTGAATCACCCTGTATATATTGCTTTGTAGGAGCGGAGGGGGCAAAAAAAGATCAAGCCTAGGGGCCCGGGTGGTAGTTGATCCGCCTCTGATTACTAAAAGCTTTCAGTTTTGGAAATATGAAAAGAAAAATCATGGCGAAAAATGCATCATTTGAAATCATTTTTAGAATTACTAAAACTTATTATGTCCCAATCAGGCTATTAAATTTTTTTTCTCACTTGCCTTCTTCTTCACAGTTTATGACAGTTAGATGTCATACTTCCCAAAATAAACATATTTACTTTCGAAAGACAAACCACCACTTTGCAAAACGATTTAAAACCCATGCTTTGAATACAAGGCTCTCGTTTCGACTAATTCCAGAAGGAAAATTTTAAACTGTGCTACGCGCTCCCTCACCAAATTAAATATTAGCATTCTATGTAGTATACATAGACAAGTTTATAGATCATATACAAGGCTCACAAAAGCGTTCGGATATCTTTCCGAATATTGTTGGTAATTTCTGAAATTGGGTTTCTTATGCGTTTAAATATGTTATTTGTTTTCCAAATTGTTTACCTAGCTATCATCGTTCACCTTATTAAACGGTAAAGATTTGTAAAATGATATTGGAAGTGTTAGAAAGAGTTACATAATCTATGCTTGCCGGAGGATTTTTCATTCTTGTTTGTTTTGTTACGAATCCTCCAGAAAATATCAAAGCTCGTGTTTCCGGCCGATTTTCGAGATATAACAAAGATGAAATGGTGGTGTCCGGTAGCAATCTGCTATAATTTAAGATATATTGAATTTATAATAGAGCGGAGAATGCTATTCTGTTCTAAGACATTTGAATATGAATACATGAAACTTTCATGCAAACAAGAAGGAAAAGGGTTTGTGAATATCTTAGAAAGATTCGCGTTGTCGAACGAAGAGAAAAAGCCTTTGAAAACAGCCTTAATGTAAAATGCGAATTAAGTTGGAAAATGCGCTACAACTTTGTGCTGCGATTAATTTATCTCTTCTTTTAGATGTCTTTCAATAGTAGCTTACTGCTAGAGTCCTTCATCTGGTCGAGTTATGCGATTTTAGCGGAACCCGCCCCGCCCGTGTTTCGGATTCGGTCTGATTGACGCTAATTTTTTTTGGTGCGAGTCGTTTTCGGGCCGGGTTGATTTTAAATGTTTTGGGCGGGTAGGTTTTGGGTTGCGTTTTTATTCTTTCGGGACGGGTTCGGGTAGACCGGACATTTCAAAAGAAACTCCTGAATATTTTTCAATTGAAAAAAACTATATACTTAAATACTAATGAGTGTATGTGTGTTAACTTTTATACAAAAAAGATAAACTTGAGATGAGAAATATAATTGTAGACTACTTTTCCATTAAAGTATTGAATAAACTAGTGTGATTCTATATAAGTATAAAAAACTTCTTAATATCACCATAAAATAAGAAATGCACTAGGCCTTTCAAAAGAACTTTGTCTTTCTTCGTCAGGCGCAAAGAAGAAGAGCAACCACTTTGAAAGCAGAAGCAAGACTGAAAGGAAATGGTAGGGAAAGAAGGACAAGTTAAGGGAACAGCCAATAGAAAAGAAGAAGGCATCAGCCAATCAAAGAAGAGAATTACCTAGAACGCAGAAGAAAAGGAAAATTATGAAGAAAATTGGAAAAAAAATAAAATGCATAAAAAATGAAAGTAAAATAGAGATTAAAAATTCATAATATAAACAAACATAAAAAACATAAACCTGTCTATAATTGTAATAAAATATGGATTAATTGAGGTGGTCGGAGCAAGAGAGTGCTAAGCCACATTTTTGAACTTCTGCGATATTTCAATTTGAAAATTGGATCCAATACTCAAATCAAGATCTATAACATAACGTTTTCTCGCCAATGTCTTAGTAACATTTGCCATATTCTGAGTAACAATATGGCATTACTTTATTGATATTACTATTACGTTTTTTGTAAATTCGCTATATACATTGGGGGTATAAACATCTGGGGCAAAAACGAAACCTGTGACACATGCCGCCACCAAGTGACATTAGAAACACATTATACGTTGGATATTATAATTTACAATATTAAGCAACAGATTACAGTGTTAGGTTTATTTCACCAAAAATGTGGCGTGGCACTTTCTTGCCCCGACCCTCTCAATTTTCATTCACTTCGGGTTTGGTTTGGGTTTTTTTGTCGGTTTATACCCGACCCATGCAGGGTTCTTTTACTCTCTATTTTTTTATTAATTAATTCTACAACTAGCTAGTGCCTCTAGTCATTAAAATTGAGGTTAAAGGAAGAAAATACTGACGCAGTAAAATATTAAAAGAAAAAAAACATTTCCTTTTAATTCATAATTTGCTATAAGTTTATCTAATAACTTTAATTGTTAAATGCATGTTTTTGCATAGATTAGTAACTCTTGAATTACTTTTACGAATCATTTTAATGTTGTTATGATTCAACTAATTCCCAGCATCATAATGTGCTCACTTAGGCGTGGTCAGTTTCCTGAAATTGTGTCTGTTGCACATCTTTAAAGTCTCATATGCAGTTTTCATAGATGCAAATAAATGATATACAAATTTATTCTTTACAATTTAAATCCGCAAGTATCAGATTTCAATTGGATAAAGTGAACATCATCTATTCATTAAAACTGAATTAGATTATGTGTAAGATTACACATTTCTGTCATGTATAATACTTGTCAAGATTACGTTACTGTATCTAGACACTTGCGTGTTTCAGCTGTCAGTGCATTACAATTGTTATTGGTTCCTATTATAATTTCCCACGGAATGTTCAAAAGAGATTATGACTTCGGTTTGCATGTCAACTCGAATACACTTTAGGGGGTTTTTCATCGATTTTTTTTTTAAAGCTGTTTCATTGAACAAAATAAAAATATCTATATAACGGTTTGCATAATATACATATGTGTATATTCGTTATAGTAAAAACTTGTTACCCTTACATTGGGCGCAGTGTAATTTTTTTCATGAGCATACATTAGGTCAAAATATACTGGTCAGTATTGAATTACTGATAACAAATATTTTTTCACGAAATTTTTACACGGGCTGTAAAAACCGTTTCATTTATCACCAATAAAGATTTCAAAGAGTTCGGACAAAAATAACTTTTTATTTTAAAGCTATAAAACGACACTACGCAAATTAAAAAAAAAAAAAAAAAAGAAAGAAAGAAAAAGAAAAGAAAATGAGCGCTCTTATCACTAAATATCAATATCTTTACGCGAATTTTTCATTTAAAAATATAATTTCATACATACAAAATCGGATTAAAGATATAAAATAATAAAAACTTGATTTTTTTAATTTTTAATATTTATTATCACGGACCCCGGGCAACGCCGGGCGGGTCAGCCAGTAAGTAATAATAATGAAATACTATTTTGGAGAGTATTATGAGATAGTTGGGAAATATGGAATAGGGGGTTAAAAATGAAGAAAACGAACAGAATTTGGCTAAAAACAGATGCAATGCTATCGAAAAATCGGGATCAAAATATAGTACCTTGGTAATCAACCAATATACTTCAGTTCATTCACTGATGTCCAGAAATTAAGGGGCAGTGACCAATTTCAGACATTTCGTCGAATATTTACTGAAACTCGTGAGGAAATGCCCGAAATGCCGAGGATGTAAAGAACATGTTTGACTTTATGTTTTTCAGTGAAGATTTTGTCGCGAGGACAATTAAGGGGTGGGGGGCAATAGTAATTTTAATAATAAAATAATATTTTCAATCACCCAAGTAACAGAAAATGCTCAAAATGGTCTGTCACTGTAGCATATAACTATGTAGGTCCATTCAACATTTGTGTGAATTTATGTAAGCATAGCACGTATCATCGTGAATATATTAACGATTCTGTGAAAAATTCAAAAGTTTTATTTTTATAGCATGCAGAGTTTTCAGCCGAATTCTAACACCGCTTTCCAAAAACTTGACAAAAAATCGTAGAAATAGTAAATTGTGATTAAAATATTAATATATTGAATATTTAATGAGATATGGGTATTTGTATGAAATACATTTTAACGGCGCATGCGCGAACTACAGCAAATATTTTTTGTCCCGATTTGATAATAGTCAATACTATAGGTAAACTCATACAGGGTGTCCGAAAAGTCTGGAAACGGTCAAATGAATCGAGAAATATACATCGGATTGAAAAACGGCAAAATGCATGTTCAATATTTTTGAAAAATCTATTTAGGTATATGAAAATTGCCCCCCCCCAACTTTGCTCCCCGGGGGGAAAGGGGGCAACTTTGAAATCTTAAATGATGACCCCCCCTTTTTTATTGCAGATTCGGATTCTACGGGGAAAAATACGTAACTTTTGTATTGAACATTTTCTTCGAAACATTGTAGATGGCGCTGTAATCGAATGCAATGCTGTGAGAATCGTTACCATTGCAATGTCTGGAAACGCTCGAATAACTCGAGAAATATACATCAGATTGAAAAACGAAAAAATAAGTGTTTAATATTTTAGAAAAATGGCAACTTTGTTATTCCTAAATAGATTTTTCAAAAATATTGAACATGCATTTTGCCGTTTTTCAATCTGATGTATATTTTTCGAGTTATTTGACCGTTTCCAGACTTTTCGGACACCCTGTATAAAAAAAAAACAGTGAAATATCGTGAAAACTCAAAAAGTTACAGCAATAATTGATAAATTGAGGAGGACATTCCATAGGATTATATGGGATTTCCTCCTCAATTGCACAAATCACAAATATAAGGATCTATCTTTGCGCCACCATAATCATAGCGTATTATGAGATATTGGTATTTCAAATAACCCGACACTGCCGGTTTGTGAAAAAATTACTCTGTATTTATCGGTGTGAATCGCGAGATAAAAAACGAGTATTACAGCATAAATGTTAGTACTTCGGTGTACATTATGCAAAATTTCAATTAAAAATTATTATTTCTAATAATGAATAAAAAATAATGAAAAATATCTCCTGAAACATTTCAAAGACGAATTATTTATTTACACCACGCGCCCTGATGCGGACCGAAGGACTGCGCGTTCTGGGGAACATTCTGGATACGTTCTTAAGTAGTTTTCGGTATTGCCGCTTGGTGGCTGCACTTTACAGAACAGAAACCTTGGTATTTTATATTACCCGAGTATTCTATAAAACCAGAAGTTCCTCTATATATACAAATCTACACTTAAAAAAAAAAAAAAAAGAAAAAAAAAATGTTGATTTTACTGTATAATACTGGCATCCCAGCCGTCAGTATTATACCGTAAAATTAACAGTATTAAACAATAAAATAAGCAGTAATACGCGGCCGCGCATGTGAATTGCTGCTTATTTTACTGTTTATTACTGTTAATTTTACGGTATAATACTGGCAGCTGGGATGTCAGTATTATACTCTAAAATCAAGATTTTTTCTCAGTGTATTTCTCATCAAAGCGTTTTTAAAATTATTTAATTAGATATCATCTTTATATATCTTATTAAACCGTCATGTCTTATTACAGTATTCTGAATGTGTTGAAAAAGGCTTCAGAATTTTTTCTTTTTGTTTTCATCATCATGAATTGCGCGGCAGAATATGCAATTATACAGCCGGCCAAAAAAAAGAAAAAAGAAACAACACCCCATACGTTTTAATCTCCAAAATGTCACAGAAATAAACAAGTTGTAAATTGTACGTAAAGCGTGACAAATGAGGTGCGTTCGTTTTATAACTAGTTTCACAATATAAAAAAGTCATCCTTATTACTTCAGTGAAATGAATTATATCGTCGGCTACAAGCGAAATGAGCATGCCTTATTGCTTATTACGTATGCAACGTTTACAAATGGTATTTTTTTTTCAGCACCAGACAGCGCTGCAAAATTCACCATGGAAATCTTGCTTTGCGAATGATTATCTCCATGATTTAATATTTTTATGATTCGTAATGAAAGCATCTCCTGCGTTTCTTTACTTTAATGGATTGAGATATTCGTCTGTTAACCTAATTTCCACTGAAGTTATCTCAGAATCTATACATTTTTTAATGTAACTCATCCCTCAAACAAAATTTTTTTTTCAACGATCTTTCTAAAAATGTAACTTTTATGCAATATTATTTGAAAAAATAATTTTGGCCGCCTGGCCTATGAAAAAAGAAGTGGTTTGCCCGTATTTGTTTTCTTCAGTCACATGACTTGCGCTTTTATTATATAGATTACGTACGGTAGGATTTAATAGAATGAAGAAAACTTTTATTAATGTCTTTTTAAGTTTTGATTTGATTTTCTTAGAAAGTGAAATGACTCGACAAATTTCTGCAACGATTCTATATATTAAATTTCAAACCATTCGGTTGGGTAGTTTTTGCGCTGTTATATGCTGACAGACGGACGGACCAGACGACGACTATAGGTGCTACGTATTTAGATAATTACGAACGCAGCTAAAAATAGCCATTTGACTGGAAATTATTTCTTTCTGCAGTTTCTGTTAAAAAAATATATAATACTTACATATATATATACAGGAGAGAGGGACATCTTCATACTGAAACTGTACCAAATTCTAAAATTTTCAATACGAACACCTAATTTTGCCACTATAATTCACTTTTCCAATAAAATTTATTGTAATTTACCAAACTAGAAGACATTCGGTTAAGTAATTTATGAATTATGTAAAAGAATGGAATTCCTATGTTCATGTGTAACTGTTGCAAAAAAGATTGCAATGCGAGTTGTTTTTTAAGCATAACTCAAAAACTACTTAACGAAATAGGTTGTAATTTTGGATTCACATATTTTAAGGTACTAGAAATTGATTTCTTTTGAAAAATCAAATTTAGTTCGAAAATTAATTAAAAATTTTTTTTTTCGAAATAAATTTTCGAAATAAATTTTCGAAATAATTTTGAATTATAACCTAAGATATTTTTTAAAATAAGAATCGATTTCTAGAAGCTTCAAATATGTAAATCCGAAATTACAGCTCATTCCACTAAGTAGTTTTTGAGTTATGCTTAAAAAACTACCCGCATTGCAATCTGTTTTGCAATGGTTACAAATGAATTTAACATTAGGTGTTCCAAGCATTAAAATTTCATAATTCCTAAACTACTTGACTGAATGATGGGACCGTTTGATATCATAAAGTAAAATTTTTGAAAATACCAAATATGTTGTCAAAATTACGTGTTGGTAATGAAAAATGTAATTTTTTTGTACAATTTCTGTATAAAGACGACCCCCTAAGCTTTTTTTAAAACATAAATTGAAAAAAGACATAATTTCCACTCTAATGGCTATTTCCGTTTTTTTTTTCTGTGACAATTGGGAGATTAAAATGCAAGGTGTGTTTTTTCTATTTTGTTTTCGATTCTTCCGACCATGGCTTGAGAAATGCGATCGCCAGGTCACCCCTGGCGACTAAGTTTTTTTTTTATTTTATCTGGCGACCAAGTTATTTAATCAGGCAAGTTTTTTTCCCTTTTTTTTTGGTACAAAAAATCGCCTTAGAAATTAGTACAGACAGCATTTTTTCTCCCCTCCTCTCCCATCAACTCGTACTTTTAATGGAAGAACCAAGTTTAAAAGAAATTTTCCATGTCCTGCACAGAAAACGCTATTCATTTCCTCTCTAGCCAAATAGCAAATCATGTGATTAGAATGTGAGCGGAGGGGAAAGGTTTCAATAAAACAGTAAGAAATAGTGTAGACACTTGTATTTCTTAACTCTGTCAGCACACGTTCAGTTGAAGATTTGTTAACATTTCCGACAATGTTAAAAGGAAATTACTGCCTTGCTCGTGTTTGCCAAACTTATCATCAACATGTCAACTTATCATCATTTCAAATTCCAATATTTTTAACAGATCTTTACAAAGAAAACTGGAAAACTTTTCCTACTTCAACGTTTTTCATTTCGTGTACAGTCGCTCTGAAGTGACGAGAAGTCAAAAAGATTTTTAACACTTGAAGTGCAAAATTAAGTACCGTGTAATGCGCACCGACGCATAACGCACCTACTATTTGAAACTGTATGTTTCTTTTTCTTTTTTTTTTTTTTCAATTCCTACTATTAGCTCACACCCTCTATATATTTATATATCTTGTACAAATTTTCAATCGTAAATAAAATACTTTTTATTCATCCACCCAAGTTCAAATACATTTTTTTAAACTTGTCGTGGATGGCACTGGATGTTAATACAGTTTTTTCAAATATTAATTCATTAATTAAATTAATTAATTTTAGTTTTATATTTCATTTCAGTTCAAAAGTATAGACTCACTCCATATTTATAGTCTCCTTCACATGCGCGCCTCCTGATCTTCGTCCGTGAACAGCCCCATTATCTTTTTACGCGTGAAGGTTTCACTGTGGTACTTCATTGTGAAGTTTGGTAATTTTTGAAATTCAATATTTGAAAAACGGCATAATCATTAGATGTGAAATTTATGTCAAGAAAAATACAATTTTTTACCTTTCTAACGCAATTTGTCTAACAATTTTGTGAGAAATACTTTTCGAGCTATTAATTTTTGGTATTTTAGCTATTTATTTTTTATTTAATTTTTAATACATTTCAAAAATTTCTCTTATATAAGATATTTAGCAGGATATAAATTTAGGAATAAATACCGTCAGTGGCGAAGTGTGTAGATCGCCGGAAAAAAATTTCTTTTTGACCTAAGTAGTAATTGACTTTCATTTTTTTTTAATATATTACTTGTTTAAGGTATAGTCGACGTATTACGAGCACTCCATGTATTGCAAAGAAACCTTCATGAGATATGGAGCATAAAAATATACTAAAGAGAAAGTGGCGGCTCGTGGTTTATTATGGGGTGTTGTTCACAATACATAAATTGCGAAATTAAAAGCGGCCAGTACAGGTTACAGGTTGAAATGCATTTGAGATTTCAAAAGTTAAATGACAACAATGCAACTAAAAGAAATAACAAGCACTCAGAAAAAATGGTAACATTTTATTTTCTATGGAGGAAAATCATACAATTAAACAAATAAACAAACAAAAATTAACTCACTGGCAGAAGCTAGCATTAATGTAGGATTAAAAATAAATTTGAAAAAGACTACGGTGATGTTCAATTCATTTGCATCAAAAGATTAAGTCGTCCACAACAACACTGAGATTAAAGAAGTCCCAAAGTTATGTGTACCTTGGACAGGAAATATCATCGGACAACAGCATCAAGAATGAAATCAATAGAAGAATAAGAAATGGATGGAGTGCTTTTGGGAAGAACAATATTATTCTGAAGAGTAACACGTCTCTCTGTTTGAAAAGAAAGGTGTTTAACCAATGTGTTTTGCATGCACTAACTTATGGAGCAGAAACATGGACGCTAACAAAACGATTAGTACAAAGATTACAAACAACACAGCGAAGTATGGAAAGATGTATGCTAGGCATAACCAGAAGAGACAGAAAGAGAATAACCTGGATAAGAAGTCAGACGAAAGTTTCTGACATCATTGAGAGAATTGAACGGCTAAAATGGAAGCGGGCTGGGCACATTTGAAGAAGACAAGACAATAGATGGAGCACAAACACCCTACAGTAATATTCCAGAGATGTAAAACGACCAAGAAGATGACCTCAAGTAAGATAAAGTGACGAAATTAGAAAAGTGGCCGATGTTAATTGGATGAATAAAGCATTAGACAGGAAACAATGGAAAAATCTGGGGGATACCTATACCCAGTAGTGGATTGAAAACAGTTTGTGATGATGATATATATATATATATATATATATATATATATATATATATATATATATCAATCAACAGGTGGCGCTGCTGTGCTGCATTTCTCACGTTTTCCGCAATAGCTCTATCTCAAGAACTAATGCATGGCATTTTCATTTATCAACTTCAGATTCAGGTTAGCCGTGGACATTGTTGCTGATTAGGTTTTGTTATAAATCACCCCACAGGTGGCGCTGCTGTGCTGCATTTCTCACGTTTTCCGCAATAGCTCTATCTCAAGAACTAATGCATGGCATTTTAATTTTTCAACTTCAGATTCAGTTAGTCGTGAACATTGTTGCTGATTAGGTTTTGGTATAAATCACCCAACAGGTGGGGCTGCTGTGCTGCCTTTTTGAGGGTTTACACGATTTTAGCGATAGTCATATCTCAAGAAGTAATGCACGGAATTTCATGAAACTTCATATTCTGTTAGATCTTGAAATAAGTTGGTGCTGATTGGGTTTTGTTGAAAATCATGTAGCAGGTGGCATTGCTATGCTACATTTTCCCCGATTTTTCCGATAGCTATATCTCAAAAACTAATGTACGGAATTTTATCAAACTTCAGATTCTGTTAGACCTTGACATAAATAGACGCTGATTAAGTTTTGGTGTAAATCATATAACAGGTGGTGCTGATATGTTGCATTATTTACGATTTTCGCGATAACTATATCTCAAAAACTAATGCACGGAATTTCATCAAAATTCATATTGTGTTAGACCTTGACAAAGTTTGTGCTGGTTGGATTATTGTGTAAATCCTAAAACAGATGGCGCTGCTATGCTGCATTTTTCCGTATTTTCGCGATAGCTATATCTCAAAAACTAATGCACGGAATTTCATCAAACTTCATATTCTGTTACACTTTCACATAAATATATCCTTATTAGGCTTGGGTGTATGCCGCCCAACAGGTGTCGCTTTTATGCTTTTTGTGTTGGGAATTTTGGTTGCAGACATCTAAGAGGGCGAGTGCCGAAACTCAATTATTTCTTTAAAAAATTCGATGCTTATGTCTCTTTTTTAAATGCACACAACCTTTTGAATCTCATTGGTGGGCATAGATTGTCATTTAATTTTGGCGGTGTGATAGCGAATTATTAGTGATAGCGAAAGTATTAACAATTATGAGATAGAAGAAAGTTCTGGAATTGGCAATTCGAAAAGTTTTAAAACATAAACTGTAAAAAGTCTTTAAATCTTAAAATTCAGTCTTTCTGAAAATTAACTTTCTCGTCGAATGGCTATTTCCATTTTTTTCCCCCTGGGACAATTTGGAGATTAAAATGCATGGGGTGCTATTATCAATAATATTATTTTTTTTTGGGGGGAGGGGGGGGAGAAAGGGTTGTGTTTTTAGAAGGACATGCAGAAACGAAAAGCGGTAGGTCAAGCGAATTCTTTCTTGTTCAAATCACTATTACAAAAATTGAAATCTATTTTATACTTACCTTTGCTTTTGAAAGGATAGTAGAGATATATTTGAAAATTATTCTTGGCAAAATTTTAAAAAATTATGCATTTTATTATTCAAAATTAATTTTATTCACAAATATGCTCAAACACTCCAGTAACTGACACCATCCTTATTTTGAAACACCAATAACTGACACAAAGTGAACCAGTGACTAACACTTTATTTTAAGAGATTAAAATGCTCTAAAAATACTTTATTCCTTATTATAAAAACAAAATACATTAATATTTATTATAAAAAGTGGGATTTAGTAAGCTGTACTGCATTATTAGTAATGCAGAGTATATAGTAAGAGTATATAGCAATAATATTTAGTACTGCATTATTAGAAATGTAGATATCCAATAACTGACATTTATGAACCAGTAACTGACATCTGGTGTCAGACACTGGTAAAACAACTTAATTTTAATGGTGTTTATGCAAGATAAATTTAATTTATTATTATGCATTTTTAAACAGTTCAAATAATAGATTCAAATTTCTTTAATATAACCAATAACTAACACCTCTGTCAGAGACTGGTGAAATGAAATTCTAGGAACCAATAACTGGCATCCCCCATTAAGCTAAATTAAATAACTATAAACAATAAATCATGGCTCTAATATATCACATGCATCTTTAAACTAATTTCTAGAATTATAACTTTCAGGAAAATGTTTAGGATGGTTGCATCACAAATAGATAAGAAAAACACTTCCTTAATTTTAGAAATGAGATGGTTGCTTCAAAATGGCACTTTTTGTATTCTCAAAAGTTTATTCCTCATTGAATTTTCTCTAGGCCCTCTAGTGGTAAAAAAATTGACTACAGAATAAAAATACGTGTCTCATTTACCACTAGATGACATTACTTTGCAGAATTTTACAGCAAAATGCTTATTTGAGTTAGATTTTTGCTCAAGTATCAGTAACTGGTTAGGTGTCAATAACTGGGGATTTCACTCTATGAAATTTTTAATTTACTGACGAGAAATTTAAAAAATACAAATAATTTAAAAAATATCAACTAATGTCCGCAAGATTAACATTGTAGAAGGGAATTTGCACTGATAATGAGCTTTAATGGCACGTTTAGAATAATAATTCGCTCCAAGGATACTGACTCACTGAACTATGAAATACATATTACTCCTTGAGAATAAAATTAGAAAATTTCAAGAAACAAGAAATATTTCTGTCTAGACGTGTGCGATATCGGACACAAATTTTCCATTTATCTCAACCATGTTCCATTTGTAAAATTAATTTGGTTCATGGACGCAGTAATTATGATAAAGAAATTCAGATTTAATCGTTCGCTTTCTTAAAACTGTTTCCGTACCGTCAAACGGGGTGACTAATAAGGAAGGTCTCCATAAGCGCATACTCAGACAAATTCCAAAAATTACAGAATATTCTTGTCACGAGGATATATATGTCTATAAAAAAAAAAATTAGCGATTTATCGTTGGGTGGCGACACATTGAAGTTTTAAACAAGAACGAAAAATCATCCGTGAAGCATAGATTATGTAACTCTTTCCAACACTTCCAAAATAATTTTACAAATCTTTACCGTTTAATAAGGTGAAAAATGATATCTAAGTAAACTAGTCGTTGAGAGCCAAAGTAATACTTACCCCTCATGGATATGCATAATATAAAATATGTAAATTAAACATGTGTAAACTATTTATAAAATGTATTGCAATTCGAATAAAATCGTGGCTTGATGATGTCTGAATCTTTAAATGCTCTATTATTGAATTGCGTAAAAGAAACATCCTTATAACTCCAAAACTGATAATCTTATTAACTAACAGTTTACTGCGAAGGATTTAGCGTCTCATTTCCAATTACAATATATCTTTGAATTGAAATGTGAATGAAATACAGAGTCATGAAAAATCGAAGAGTGTGGGAAATAGGATTGCAAATATTTCGGCAACTCATTATCCGATCGACTTCATTCGTTATGCAAAATTTATGTTTTTTATTGTCTTTTATATTCACTCCTTAAAATAAACAGTTTCGAAAATTTTTATAGACCTTTTATCAGAACGAATATTTCGAGAGTCCGAAAAAAATAGTTTCCGATAATCGAGGTTACTGAAATTCAATAGGCTTCTTCTCATTATTACATGCTAAGTACATACCAAATTTTCAAGTCTATATCTCAATTTGTTCGGGAGATAAAGCGTTTGACAGACGGACGGTAATTTTATTTCTAAAATATGTTTTTCGGAATCTCCAGTGTTTAAAACGTGTAAATCCGTTTTTTTTTCTTGTTTTTTTTTAACGATCACAAGATTTACCCTATACTACGTATGATGAGTAAGTAAACAAGGTCAAAGTTAAACCGGGCGGGAAGACTACCTTTCGGCTAAAGCTCAACTAGCCCCGCCCATATCTAAGTAAACAATTTGTAAAACGCATAACGTATTTAAAAACCCAACTTCAGGAATTATCAACAATGTTCGGAAAAATATCCGAATATCCGAATTTTATCTATTTTGTGTAGCCCTGTATATGATCTATAGTAGCCCTGTAGTAATCTATGTAAAAATGTAAGTAAATGATATATAAATAGTCACTTTACTGAACCAATATGACAAATAATCGATGAACAACAAAATACGCACTTTAATTTCAACTAATAACACTTTTGGTCGAAACCATACAACAAATTTACAGTACGATAATCCAACAAGGCCTAACCGCTATATCCATTTTTACATATCTCGCCTCATAATAAAAATTAGAACACTGGCTTTTAGCCAAATCTCGCGATTCCAACTATTTACAACTCGCGCATCAAAGTCATGGATAATAATAGAGTGTCAGTTCAGTGTCAGTTCATTTGATGATCATTTACGTGAAGTGTTTCAACTGAAATCCTACAAATCGGTCATCCTGACGTGATGGCGTCTCGACATCAGCATCTTGATTTGTTATGTTTTTTTCATGCCTCACAGTTTTTTTTTTTTAGATTTGTATTTCTTTCTGAGTATTGCTCTCTGTCTTTAGGATCAGCATATCTAATATCTCTGTGATTCCTTTCCGGATATTGCTCTCTATATTTAGAAACTACATAACTATTGCTTCTAGAATGATAAGAATTTGAATAAGTATCTCGTCCACAATAAGCTCCTTTAAATCCATGATGAGAATTATTCTTATGTGAAGGTTGTGAATATCTTTGTTCATTATAACTAGCCTTGCACGATCGTTGGCCACCGTAATTATAATTACTTCGGCCATGATAGTAGCCTCTGTTCATGTATCTAGGGGAAAATTTTGGATTATACCTTGTTTTTGAATTAGGTGAAGTATTTTCTGCTATGTCTTGAGGTATCAAAGAATATTCAGTTTCAAAGTTTTCAGAAATCTCAGATTTATTTTGGTAAGAATTCTCGGAACTCTGTTTCTCATATCCAAATTTATTGTAATTTCCATGGTTAAATGGCTGTTTAAAATATCTCTGGCCATATCTATTATTGCTTCCGTTATCAAATGGTCTATTAAATTTTCTGTTTTTTCCCTTATGATCAAAATTCCTATTGCGATCTTTCACATAGTCTTTTCTACCATGTGCAGGACTGCTACTTTCGTAATTTTCTTCTGGAGATGCATTCCATTCATCGGATAATCCTGTATCTTTTGTCCTATTCGGCTTATATGGTTTTATTAATTTCCTTATTTTCTTTCTGTTCACTAAATTCGTAATTTGAGTCAAATTCACCCCGTCATTTACGCAGTCGATTTTAACCCTATCTTCACAACCTCGATTATCGTTGTTTATACTTGCTTCATTAATTTTTGTCAGTACTTCGTTAATTTTAATGTATCCTACTCGAACTTTGTTGCCGCTTGTTATTCTAACACCATCTTCCGTTACTTTTAACGTCATGCCTTCTACTGCTTTTCTACCTATTATTAAATCGCAGTCCGTCTCTTGTACCACGTAAAATTTATCCTGGATTTCTGTTTCATCCACGTAGACATTATGCCAGAAAAAACCTGTTGGCTTAATTTCTTCTCCACCTATGCCTGATATGTATATATTGTCTCTGGTTAGTTTTGGCGCGTTTATTGCAGTATGATATCTTGAACTGGCGATTGAAATATCGCTTCCTGTATCAATTATTACGTTTGTTTTTATTCCGCTAATATCTAAGATTCTTCCTTTTTTACCATTTAACATACCCATATTAACTATTTTTCTTTGCGCGTTTTGGGTCTCATTTTGGTATTTTATTTCTCGCCAATTTTGATTACGTTGCGGGTAAAAATTTGAATATTCTTGTTCTGTATTATTCGCCATGGCACATTTCGCACTCACGTGACCAGGGTTGCTACACGCAAAACAGATTATATGCGACTCTTTGCTTCCATAATTCATACTGTGTCTATTGTCAATTTGGCGTCTTTTCAAATTGGCGTAATCAGCCACTCGCGATCTTCTGTCATCAAAATCGCTACTTGTATCCTTAACTGATTGTTTATTGTAAACCCTTTGTGCTGTTTCGTAATTATCTAATTTATTAACTAAGTCATCAATTTTCTTTATTACTAATAATTCCTCTATGAAATGTGTTTTGGTTTTCGTAGGTAAATTATGCCTGATTTGATTAACAACAATTAATTCTGCTAAATCTTCAAAGCTATTTACTTGAAGACCTTCAATCCATTGCTGAAAATACACCTTTATCTCATAAGCGAAATCTCGCCAATTGGCTGATGGCTCCTTCTTAGATGAGAAAAATTTCAGCCTAAACTCCTCTGGTGATAGCTTGTAGCGTTTTAGTAGAATATTTTTTATATAATCATAATCGTGAATTTCAGGTTCGTTTTCCCTTGTTATTATATTGACCACATCTAACGGCATTAGATTAATTAAATAATTTACCCATTCCTTTTTTCAATCCCCGTTTGCGCCATTTGCCTTTCGTACATAGCTAAGTATAAACTGATATCATTCGAGCTATCATATTTAGTTAATAATCTAAGCAATTCGGATTGCTTACCTGGATTTGTCCTTGGGTTATCCTCAATGTGTTCTCTTGAATTTTCTTGTATCTGCATTTTCTTGATTTCAAAATCTCTTTCGCTTTCGCGGTCTTTTTGCTCCGATTCTATTTTCCATTTTCTCTCTTCCATTTCCATTTTCAATTTATTTTCTTCTGCTTGTAATTTCTTCTCTTCCAGTTCCGCTTGTAATTTCTTCTCTTCCAGTTCTGCTTGTAATTTCTTCTGTTTCTCTTCTCTTTCTTCTTCTGTTTTTTCATTTCTAGCTGCTATCACTACTTCTAATCGATCTCTTATAAATTCTTCTTCGTAACTCTCCCAACTCTTGATCAGCTTTATTAGGACGGGTATTGTCGGTTTTTCTGGTGCTTCAATTCCGCATTCTTCGCAGAGGTTTATTAGATCAATTCTCTTAGCTTTATTGAGAGTTCCCATGCTTATCTTTCAAAAATTGTACTTGAAGTGATACGATTACGGTTTCACCTTGCTAATTCATAATCCAACTTTTGATACTGGCGTTTTACAACACTTTACGTTTGGTTTCCATTTCACTACTAGTGGCTTTTACTTTTAATAATCCCGGCATCCGAGCCCCCAAAAATGTAAGTAAATGATATATAAATGGTCACTTTACTGAACCAATATGACAAATAATCGATGAACAACAAAATACGCACTTTAATTTCAACTAATAACACTTTTGGTCGAAACCATACAACAAATTTACATTACGATAATCCAACAAGGCCTAACCGCTATATCCATTTTTACATATCTCGCTTCATAATAAAAATTAGAACACTGGCTCTTAGCCAAATCTCGCGATTCCAACTATTTACAACTCGCGCATCAAAGTCATGGATAATAATAGAGTGTCAGTTCAGTGTCAGTTCATTTGATGATCATTTACGTGAAGTGTTTCAACTGAAATCCTACATATATATACTACATAGAATGCTAAATTTTAGTTCAGTTAGGAAACGCGTAGCGCAGTTTAAAATTTCTCTTCTGGAATTTCCGTCAATAAATAGAAATGTACTCAAGTATTTTAGTGCTTTTAGTGCTACCCTGTATATAATCTATAGAATTTATACACACAAAGTAATAGATAAAAATCAGTTAAACTTAAAAGCGTGTCCATCAACTGAAAAAGCACCTCCACTAATTATTGTTAAGAGACAGTATCGAATTCCTTTGTGTGTCCCTGTAAATAAACGATGAATGCTATACACAATATTTTATAGTTAGCCTCCTGTAATGCAAATTTGTGATAAATATCAATTTCAATATGTTTGAAATAGTGAAACATTATTAAAATAAACCGCAAACGACTTCTTTCAAACTTTAAACTTTTCAACTATGTTGGAAAGTGTTAAAAACATATTTTTAAGAAATCTGAGTGGTGTATTGTGTCAGAACCTGCTTCAAAAATCTTTTGAATGATACGTCATTCGTTGTTGTGCGTTTCGTAAATTCATAGAAAAAGGGATGTTGACAACAGAAATAATATATATATATGATGATTAAAATACTCTATGAGATTAAAAACAAGTTGGAAATTGTATGTTAAACGTGACAAATGAGGTGCGTTCGTACTATAGCTAGTTATATAAATATTCAGATCTTGCTGATTTTTAATTCTGTGAAATGAATTATATCGTCTGCAGATTCATTTCTGTCATAAAATAAGTATCTCGGATGCTTGACTATTAAACTTCGAAACCTCCTATAACAAGAAAACACCGATTAAACAAAAAAAAAATCAAATTTCTTAATAAATGTTTTTATTAATATTTCCTAAAGTTTTGATTCGATTTTTATAAAATTTGAAAAGTCTCGACAAAATTCTGCAAAGATAATATATCTTAAATTTCAACAAAATCGGTTGGGTAGTTTTTACGTTGTTATATGCGGACGGACGGACAGACAGACGGACGGACTGACAGACAGACAGACGGACGGACCAGACGACGACAATAGGTGCTACGTATTTATATAATTACGAACGCAACTAAAAAAGGTTGAAAACCGATAACATGACCTTTATCACTTACTTTACCTTTTACTAAAGGAAAGAGATATAAATTTGCTTTGATGCAAGTGAAATAGTATCGCTATCTCCTCTAACCTTTACGAAACTTCAAAAAATCAATAGGGAACTGCGTGGAAGTTCAAGGTTTTGTAACATACAGGAATGGTGAGGTTGTGTAATGTCGATCGGATAAGAGCTCTTTTGGAAACTGAGCAACCTGACCAGATACTATCGGACATCAGTTGTTATGTCATTCATTTTATTCTTTTGGTCTTAAATTACACCGTAATTGACGTCACTGGGCTTTCCAACTTTGATACTGTGATCTGCTGTCCTTTTGAAAATATTTATAAGAAAAATTAGTCATTGAAAATAATTATTAATACAACTATTACGAAATAAACTAGTCGTTGGGCGCCACCGTAATACTTACTCATTATGGATATGCACAATATAAAATATGAAAATAAAACTATTTATAAAATGCATTGCAATTCGAATAATATCGTGGCTTGTTGACGTCATAAACTTTAAATGCTCTATAACTCCAAAATTGATAATCATATTAACTAACAGTTTACTGCGTCGTATTAAGCGTCTCATTTCCAGTTAAAATATACCTTTGAATTGAAATTTGAATGAAATACAGGGTCATGAAAAATCGAAGAGGGTGGAAAATAGGATTATAAATATCTCGGCAACTCATTATCCGATCGACTTTATTTTTATGCAAAATTTGTTTTTTATTGTCTTTTATATTCACTCCTTAAAAAAACAATTTCGAAAATTTTTATATACCTTTTATCAGAACGAATATTTCGAGAGTCCGAAAAAATAGTTCCGGATAATCGACGTGACTGAAATTCAATAAGCTTCTTCCCATTATTACATACTAAGTACATACCAAATTTCAAGTCTCTATCTCAATTTGTTCGGGAGATAGACTGTTTACAGACACACACACAGACAGACGGACGGCAATTTTTTTTTTCTAAAAATAGGTTTTTCGGAATCTCCAGTGTCTAAGACGTGTAAATCCGTCAAAAAACTTTTTTTTTCGATTTTCAAAACGATTACAAGACTTACCCTATACTACGTATGATGGGTAAGTAATATTTGTATTATTTTAGAGCAGTTGTTCCCAATATTTTTTTTAGTCACGCCCCAGCCCCACCAAAACATCTCTAAAATCATAATCCCGCGCCTCTGAAACATATAATTCTTATTTAAAAATGAAACTGTTATTTATATGGAGAAAGCCTATAAGACGATTAACAATGACAAGTTATCTCGAATTTTTAACACTTTCCAACATAGTTGAAAAGGGTTTATGACTTCGGTTTGTCTGGCCGTACTCTAACTCTCGTAAATATACTTAGATTTCCCCGTTTTTTTTTTTTTTTTTTTTTTTTTTTTTTTAATGTTAGTAACGTTTACTGTAGCACGATCGCTATTGAAAAGGAAGTGCGTAGCATTTATGATATAATATGAGGAAATCTTGTCTGTCTGTGTATATAAATGCAAATTTTATCTTAAAAACGGCTCTAACGATTTTGACTAAATTTTGTATCTTACCATTTTCGAGCACGAGAAGACCATTGGGCTAGGTCACATGCTCGAGAAAATTCGATTTGTGGGTCGTTTCGGATCACTACGGATCAGGGTCAAACTAAATTTATCTAAAAAACGGCTCAAGCGATTTTGATTAAATTTTGTATCGGACCGTTTCTCAGCACGAGAAAACCATTGGACTTGGCCACATGTTCGAGAAAATTCGATTAGTGGGTCATTTTGGGGATTACTACGGGTCAAGCTAATTTTATCTAAAAAACGGCACTAACGATTTTGATTAAAATTTGTATTCTACCGTTTTGGATTACGAGAAATTCATTGGGCTAGGTCACGTGTTCGAAAAAATTCGATTAATGGTTCATTTCGGGTCAAGCTAATTTTATCTACAAAAGAGCTCTAACGATTTTGACGAAATTTTGTATCCTACCGTTTTTGAGCACAAAAAGACCATTGGGCAAAGTCACATGTTCAAGAAAATTCAATTAGTGGGTCATTTTGGGTCTCTATGGGTCAGGGTCAAGCTAATTTTATGCAAAAAACGGCCGAAACCATTTTCACTAAATTAATTTTTCCTACCTTTTTGGGGGACAAGAAGAACATTGGGTTAGGTCACATGTTCGAGAAAATTCAATTAGTGGGTCATTTCAGGTCACTACGGGTCAGGGTCAAGCTAAATTTATCTAAAAAATGGCTCAAACGATTTTGACTAAATTTTGTATCCTACCGTTTTTGACTACTAGAACTTTTTTTACAAGATACTTTCCCTTTCGGAATCGGTTTCGAAAGTGGAAGTATCATCGTAAAACAGAATCCGCAAAAAAAATCGAAAAAGTAATCAACGGCGGAAATAGAGATTGATCTCAGCTATGCATTGCAAAAAAAAAAAAAAAAAAAAAAAAAAAAAAAGGTTTTTAAAAATATTGAAATGCAAACGAGATATTAGAAAATTAATGCCCCATAAGATTAACATTAGTGGGGGGAGAGGACCCTTAACACGTAGCGTGCATAAAATTTAGTTGGTGATATACAGGACTATGCAAAAGAATTCAAGTATGTTTCGGACTATTGGTAGAAATTGCTGAAGGTGAATTTCCAATCTATTATGCGTTTTATTACTAAGCTAAATTTTAGCATAATATGTAAAATATATTACAAACCTATAGATCAAATACAGGGCTGCACAAAAGAATTGGAGTACTTCTACAGGTATGGAAGGTGATTGCTAAAATCAGATTTTTAAATGTTCTATGCGTTTTCTAAAATGTTTACTTAGGTATCTTTTTTAACTTTTTAAAAAGCGAAGTTTTGGTAAAGAATTCTGAAAGTGTTAGAAAGTGTTTCATAATCTATGCTTGATGCATGGTTTCTCTTTCTTGTTTATCTATCAAACAGACAAAACTATTGTTTCAAGTATGTTTTTAACGTTAATTAATAAAGGCCCGGGCCCAGCCTGGTCCGTTCAAAAATTAATGAAAACAGGCTCGGTCCGTTCAAATATAAATTAAATCAGCCCCGGTCTGGCCCGATCCGACTCAATTTCTGCCAAAAAATAACCATTTTTCTAAACAAACAATTAAGATTTTTTTTATAGAATACCGTATACATATTTATGGGGAAATTTACAGTATATTTTAGATTACTATAAATTCGCAAGCCATAGAACACAGAACAGCAACATTAATGATCACTTAGTGTCGACTATTGAGTATTGAAAAGTAGCAATTATACTTCTTTTATAGGGACACTCGAAAGTATTTTGTTACATTCCATTCCATTGGAAAAAATCGTTTTTAGTGCCTTTTTATGATGTTACGCTGTTTCAAACATAATCAAATTGATATACTTCACTGAGGTGGATAGCAATATGTTTTCTATAGAGTATCGAGTAAGTAGAAATGATACTTGATTTACAGGGATGTATAAAAAATTTTCATTACATGGTTGTCTATGGGAAAAAATCGTTTGCAGTGCATATTAATTAAGTTAAACTATTCCAAACATAATGAAAATAATATACATTACTAAGGAGTACTACATGCAAATAAAGACATTAAAAGAAAAGATATGGTTAAAAACATCGTAACTTTTGCTGCTGTATAATTAAAAAAAAAAGTTGATTTTTGAAAATGTTTGTCTATAATTTATAAAAATATATATTAGATTCCATTACCATAAGTTCATTATCGCTATTACTATCTTTACAAAACAAATTGCTTTCTCGACGCATACTGGTAACAATTAAGTCAAGTTCCGCCAGGCCCGATTCTGCTCTCAAAGCTGGCAGACGGGAGGTGCTGGGTTCAAACCCCTGTCGCGCTCGTCGACCAAACCGTTCGGAGTTTTCTTCTAATCTTGCCTTAAATACGGGTTAGGATCCCTTAGAAACACCCCCACGGAGGCCACCCCCTTCTCCTCCTAGGGCCTGTATCCCTTGTGTAGATAATCGGCCGTCATACAATCAACCAGCCAACCAACCAACCAACCGCCCGTCCCGAGTATGTAGAATAAAATGTAAGCCCGATACCTGTCTTGCCCGATACTTCTGAAAAAATTAATACCGGGCTTAGACACAATTTAACTGTCTGTTTCCCATCTCCTAGAAGAAAGACACTTTTGTAACTTTAATAAAATAGTAAAATAACTTTTGTAACTAGAAAACATAATTCTTGGATTCACGAGGATAAAAGGGTTCTTGTTACGTTTTTTTTAACATTACTTTATAAATGATATTTGTAATTTGGATGACTTAAGGGACAGAAGAAAACTAGTCGGATGTGCCAATCCCAAAACTTTCTTCTATCTCATCCTCTTTAATAAAAAGCCATGCGTTGCTGACGACTGGGATTTTGTCGTTGCCACAAATCAAGCTAATCGTTGCCACAAATTAATCTCGGAAAATGAAACATTTGAAGTTACTGAAAAAGTAATTGCTCGAAAAGTATGTTGTCAGAAAATTGTTAGAGAAACTTCGTTAGAAAGATAAAAAAATGTATTTTTCTTGACATAAATTTCAAATCTAATGATTATGCCGTTTTTCAAATATTGAATTTCAAAAATTATCAAATTTCACAATGGAGTTCCATAGTGAAAACTTCACGCGTAAAAAAATAATGATAACAGCAATGTGTCAGCACGAGTAACAAATTATAGTAGCCTTATTATTCTGTTAAAATATAAAAGTGAATTATGATGTCACGAGTGCATGATTTTTATTTAATTCTTGACAAATACTAGATATGCCATTTCTTTTTAATTGTGAATAATATAAGTTAATTCACGTTATTAAAAAATGTAGCTATAAAAACATATAAATCAATGGAAAATGGTAAGTAATAAATTGTAAACGTAATAGTAAACCGTATTAAAAAACATAACTTAGTGAAATAAGTATCCGTTTTTATGTTATTTTAGGATATTCCAGGTAAAGGTACAGATTACTTTAAAATACGAGGATAAATTCACCGATATATTTCGTTTGATTCAAGGTTCTTTTGGAGAAACCGACCAGCGCAGCGGGCGTAGTCTGCTAGTACATGATAATACTTCAAAATTCGTTACTGATTAGTTTTTGGATTTTGATTCCCCAACAGGTGGCGCTGTTATGCTGCATTTTTCAAGATTTACATGATTTTAGCGACTGTCATATCTCAAGAACCTCATATTCATCTCCATATGTTCGATGCACTCTTTTTGAAAAACTTTGCAAATAAACATTGTATTCACATTTTTTGATTTAGTTTCAATAAAAATTAATAATTTACCTTTAAAATTGTTACATATATCCTTATGAATTTACAAAAATGTTAAATATGTATGGAAATTTGAAGAAAATTTTTCAAAACTTGAAAAATGATAAATGAAAAAAAAAAAAAAATTAAACTTATTAGAAAATAAATCGGGTGCGAGTATAATTCGTGTCCAAAGGGTTCCATACATTAAATTTATTAATTAACAAACTCCTACTACCCCTAATTTTTTCATAATTTTAATTTCAGTAGATTCGGAAATAGGAGGAGGGGGGCGGGGACATATTTTTGCAGTACACTTTCGACGACATCTATGAAAATATAATAACAAAATTAAAACAAATATATTTTTAAGTTCGGTGTTACGAGATCTTTCAAACGATATATAATTTTTTTTATTTCAAGTAATTTAATTAATATCTCGGCTAATTAAAGACACATTAAAAAAACAATTAAACGTATTAGAAAATAATTCGGTTAAGTGAGAGTATAACTCGCATTCAATTTTAGTTTCAGTAGATTCGGAAATAGGTGACGGGGGGAGGGGGACATATTTTTGCAGTACACTTTCGACGACCATCTCTGAAAATATAATACCAAAATTAAAACAAATATCTTTTCATGTTCTGTGTTACGAGATCTTTCAAACGATATATAAATAGTTTTTTTTCAAGTAATTTAATTAATACCTCGGTTAATTAAAGACATTAAAAAAACTTATTAAAAATAATTCGGTTAAGTGCGAGTATAACTCACGTTCAAAAGGTTCCGTATATTAAATTTATTAATTACTATTTATTAATTAGCAAACTCCTACTATCCCTAATTTTTTCATAATTTTAGTTTAGTAGATACGGAAATATGAGAGGAGGAGGGGGGGGGATATAATTTTGCAGTACACTTTCAACGATATCTCTGAAAATATAATACCAAAATTAAAACAAATATATTTTTGAGTTCGGTGTTACAAGATCTTTCAAACGACATATAAAAAGTTTTATTTCAAGTAATTTAATTAATATCTCGCCTAATTAAAGACACATTAAAAAAAAACAATTAAACGTATTGGAAAATAATTCGGTCAAGTACGAGTATAACTCGCATTCAATTTTAGTTTCAGTAGATTCGGAAACAGGGGAGGGGATATATTTTTGCAGTACACTTTCGACGATATCTCTGAAAATATAATACCAAAATTAAAACAAATATATTTTTGAGTTCGATGTTACAAGATCTTACGAACGATACCATACACGATATATAAAAAGATTTTTTCTTTCAAATAACTTAATTAATATCTCGGCTAATTAAAGACATTTTTTTTTCGAAAATCATTATTAACTATCCTTGGACGATTCTGGGTCGACAGGTATCTCGAGCGCCCGTCAACTTCCCCGTTAACCGCCAGCAAAGTAGAGTTTGTGTATAACGGAAAAATGTGTTTTTCTCAACTTCTATGTGACCTAGGTAAATCGGTATAGTTTTCCTTCAAGTTTTAAATAAACTCCTACTATCCCTAATTTTTTTCATAATTTTAGTTTCAGTAGATTCGGGGGAAAAATGGGGGGGGGGGGGTAACAAATTTCTGTAGTATATTTTCGGCGATCTCTCTGAAAATACGAGGAAAGTGTTATTAAGTAAGTCACAAAAGATAATTAAATAATAACTTACAATGATATTCACTTCAAAACTATTTTTATTTCTCAACATATTCTCCACCCATATTTATGCACTTATATCACCGTTTTATCAGTGCCCCAGCACCAGCTGCATAAAATTCATTGGGTTGCTGTCCTGCCACATTAGGACTTCAAGTTGAACCTTTTCATCATCTGTGAACATAATCGTGCAACTTCTTCAACATATACCATACAGCTTCGACTTAGCCCCAAGCGATTTTCATCTGTTTAGTGCACTAAAAAACCATCTTGGAAGCAAGATAATGTTCACAAATGATGAAAAGGTTCAACCTGAAGTTCTAATATGGCTGAGCAGGGATGTAGCTAGAAGTAAACAACAGGGGGTGTTCAATAAAATGTAGGGGGGGGGGGCTCATACTATTTCTCTCTCTCTGACACATGCACGCAAAAACACAGATATATATGACCAAAATACTATATAGAAAGATAAATTATTGCATATTTATATTGTAGGCACTACGTTTCTTATTAAACTGTTTATAATAACTTTATTTGATGATAAGAAAAGTAAAAGCTGCAGACGAGAATGTAATGGAGGATATACGGTGGATACGACTTATACGGTATACCTTCTGGATTATTTTAAGGAATACCGGATACCCTCTACTCAAAAACACTATAGCATATACTCTTTAGGGTATACCCTCTGCCAACAGCGTATTCCCTCCGGATTTTTAACGACTACTTCACTGGCTGCAAAATGAAAATTTTCAGTGTATAATTATACTAGTGAAATAATAAGTGATGATGTCAATAAGTAAATAAAAAACTGACAGTTCACCTGTTTCAAAGTTTAATTTTTTTTCTGAATATTCCCTGCCATTAAGAATTCTAAAGTTATGTTTTTATAGGATAACAAACATTAGAAAAACCAAGGATGTATTTTGCATTTTAAAATTATTTTTGTGTTTAGTCAAATGCTTGTATTTAAATTGGCTATTAGCTTTTAGGTTAGCTTTCAATACAAAAAAGTATAAAGCTACCTATTGCAGCCGTTCGGAGGAAAGCAATTCCGAAAAATTTCGATATATTTTCACCGATCATGACCCCCAGACCCCAAAACCACCCTCTGTTCAAATGTTGATTTATATATATATATATATATATATATATATATATATATATTACAGGGCTCGGAAGTAGCGAAACTACAGTAGCCGCTACTTTTTCTGGTAGTTTGTAGTGTAGCGCGCTACATTAAAAAAATTGTAGTGTAGCGAGTAGTGTGATACAAAATATCAGTAGTTTGTAGCGAGCATCGACGCTACTTTAGGAGGAAGGAAAAAAGTGCCAATCTTCAAATCACGTGATTATAACTCGTTTCTTTTGTGCGAAATATTTTCTCTACAACAATTTGCGAATGTCAGCGACAAATCGGATAATTCTGCATGAAAAACCCATTTATCTAATTTAAGAAGGGTTACCCCACCCCCCCCCCGTTTCCCCTCTTTATACTTAACCAAACGATCCCCAAAACTAATCAGGAGCTCCTTACCACAGTGAACCTATATACAAAATTTAAAGGAAATCGGAAAATTCTGCATGAAAAACCTATTTATCTAAATTAAGGGGGGTACCCCCCGTTTCCCCCCTTTATACTTAACCAATGGACCCCCAAACTAATCAGGAAAGCTCCTTACCACAATGAACCTATATACAAAATTTAAAGGAAATCGGATAATTCTGTATGAAAAACCCATTTATCTAATTTAAGGGTGGTTAGCACCCCCGTTTCCCCTCTTTGTACTTAACCAAAGGATCCCCAAAACTAATCAGGAAAGCTCCTAACCACAGTGAACCTATATACAAAATTTAAAGGAAATCGGAAAATTCTGCATGAAAAACCTATTTATCTAAATTAAGGGGGGATTACCCCCCCCCGTTTCCCCCCTTTATACTTAACCAATGGACCCCCAGAATTAATCAGGAAAGCTCTTTACCACAATGAACCTATATACAAAATTTAAAGGAAATCGGAAAATTCTGCATGAAAAACCCATTTATCTAAATTAAGGGGGATCACCCCCCCCCCATTTACCCCCTTTATATTTAACCAGTGAACTCCCCAAACTAATCAAGGAAGTGCCTTATCACAATGAACCTATATACAAAATTTGAAGAAAAGCGGATAGTTCTGCATGAAAACCCCATTTATCTAAATTGAGGGGGTAGCCCCCCCCGTTTCTCCCTTTATACTTAACCAATGAACCCCCAAAACTAATCAGGGAAGCGCCTTACCACAATGAACCTAAAAACAAAATATGAAGCAAAACGGTTATTTCTGTCAAGAATAATCGCGTTACGTACATACATACATACGTACATACATACATACGTACATACGGACATACATACGTACATACATACATACATACATACTAGACCTGGGCGATATCTCAATTTCAATATCGTGATATATCATCAGCTAAATATCACGATATGACGATATATCGTGATATTAAAACTAAATATACAGAATAAATAAAAGAATATTTTGAGAAGAAGAATGAAAGAATAAAAAATCAGTTTGACTCGTATTTCCACAATATGGTTGGCTTTAGACGAAAGCGAATTAGGGCGACCGCTTGAGTCGCTAAAATTATACTTACTTGAAATAGACAAAATATATGGATAAAACTGTTAGATATATTTAAAAGATATCATTCGTGGCAATGAATAAAAATTTTGCCTTCAAGAGACCAGCGCTAGTAAAATCGCATCTGGCACCAAAAATGGAAAATTTAAATACCACCATATTCCATTATGAGAACAATTTCTATATATAACATCTCTTAAAGAGCATTACTTGCATGAAAAAATTCTTTAAATAATATAAAATAAGTTTTACTAAATTATTTGCTCACGAAGAATTAATGCAGTATGCGACGGTGCATTATCGGTGCATGTTTCAAAATGGTTTTCACTGATCCTTCCGATATTCCAACGATGCCAGTAAGGTCTCTGACTGTTAATCGTCGATTCTCAAGCACCAATTCCTTGATTTTATTGACGTGTTGATCATCAGTTGATGTTGATGGCCGTCCTGGACGTGGTTCGTCGTCAACGCGTTCTCGACCCTCTTTGAATAATTTGTACCAATCAAAAACACTTGCTCGCGACAAACAATTATCACCGAAGGCCTTTTGCAACATTCTGAACGTTTCGGCACCAGAAATGTGATTCCGCACACAAAATTTAATGGAACTTCTTTATTGAATAATTTCACTCATTGTAAAAATCGCCGAATGCACTTTTTGCACTTCAGAAAGACAAGCGTATACTAAACACTAATGATTATTTTGATGTGACATTTGGCACAGATGTCACTGACAGTCATACCAACCTAGAAAAAAAATATTTCGACGAATGGGTTTCCGTGCGAAATTTAAATTAAAAAGTCTTACTATTTTTTGCCCACAGTAGTATATCATCTACTGTCAGTGGTCGCTGGCGAAACCGTAAACTAGACTATACGATATTTATTACCCGTCTCATAAACACCGAATAATCACCCTTTCCCCTTTTCAAAAACCTTTTCCGCTGCGAGAACTCACACCGTTAGTATTCATGAATACGGTATCCCACGGTCCGCTGTTTGATATCGTGGTTTAGGCTGGGAAAATTCACACCGTCAATTCATGAATACTCGAAGTGGAGGAAGGGCTTTTAATATCATGGTTTTCGTCAGATTTATGATATTTCCGATATACCGTTGGGTAGGATTTTTTGATATCGGTATCACGGTATGCATTTTATATCGGTTTTATCGATATATCGCCCAGCCCTTATACATACATACAGAACGGGCGGCCACATAAGCTCTCAGGCTTTGATAGCCTGTGAGCTAAAAAAAAACGAAAATGTTCGTGAAAGTGCTCATTTTAGCGTATTCAAAATACGGTCGTAATCGGAGTAGATTTCAACTTCAACGAATAATTATATATTTACTCTTCCTTTCTTCTTGCCATAGACAAGAAGAACTCAGGATAATGGAGATAATGAGTTATGTTCATGAACCAGAAAACACATAAAAATTTTAAATTATTTTTCTTTTAAACTTTTCTGGGTTGAGTGAAATAAAAATAATTCATTTCTTTCAATATCAAATAATTGAGATTTGAGAAAAAAAAAAAAAAAAAAAAAAGGCAAATTGCGATATGAACATTTGCTACATAACATTATGTGCATAAATGGTTGCTATCTTTCTTGATCTCTAATCATATAATTGACTAAAAGTTATTGATGACACAGTTAATAACCAAAATAAAGGTTAAATATAAATTTACTATGAAAACTATCTAGCTTCATTAAAATTATTAGATATCACAGCAAAAAAATTTATTTTATTTAGTGACTTGAATCTAATAAGGAAGGTTCCTTCTGGGAAAATCGGGTTTTCAAATGCCCTGAAGCTTACGAATCCTGTTTAACACTAAATTATTACATTCGCCGATCGTACGTTTTTTTTTATTTTAAATATTTTATCTTCGTTTAAATGGTTGCTATGTTATTTCTTGATGTCTAATCATACAAATCACTACAGGATATTGATGACACAGTTAATAACCAAAATAGAAGGTTAAATATAAATTTACTATGAAAACTATCTAGCTTCATTAAAATTATTAGATATCACCGCTGAAAATTTTCTTTTATTAGTGACTTGAATTTAACAAGGAAGGTGTCCTTAAGAGCCTACATCAGTCATGCGAAAAAACGCTCAAGCTAATGTTAAGTCTATGGGAAGGTTCTTGCGCGATTTTAATATTTTTAAATGATTTTTTTTTTTTTTTTTTTTTTTTTTTGCATAGTTTTTTTCTATAGTTTTTTCATAGTTTTCTTCTAGTTTTTTTTTATATAAGGGTACTTTTTTATTTCAGAACCGGTTCCAACCGGTGCCAAAATTGAAAATGTCCGCTTATAAAAAACTCTAACCTAATCAAAAAAGAAAAAACTAACAACGTTAGAGATTGACCTCAGCTATCCTATGCAGAAAGCATCATTTAAAAATATTAAAGTGCCAGCGATGAATCTGTCAAGAACCTTCCCATAGACTTAACATTAGCTTGAGAGTTTCTTCGCGTGACTAGCGTAGGCTCTTAAGAATCAAAACGTAGAAGAGACAGGGAGTATTGACAAAAATCTCCCTCTTCTGTGGTTTCAAAGTGACACATAGGGTAATTTAGCAGTCTTCCGGGTAACTACACTTATAATACAATCATTTGATTGTGTTAAAAATAATCATAGTACACAGACCTGTCAGTGATATAATCCACAAAATGAATTTTTTGGAGTTGTGTCATTTTTCTTGGTGTGAGCCAAATGTATGTCGACAGGCGGCACCTCCATGCAGAATGATAATAACAATGGACAGCAGCGCCACTCATTTATTTCTCCTCCGATAAACATTATTCGCGCCAGAAGCAAAGATGTAATCGAACTATAAAGACGTATGTTTGTCGCCTGCTGAAAAACGTAACAAAAGTTACATGGCGAAGAAGATGTTATGTTTACGACGATCTGCTAATTGGTTATTAATTTGTAAATAACTTGTAAATATTCTTTAATATAATATCTTAATTCATTTAAAGTGTCATTAATAGAAAACTCACCACATACAACATGTATGATAGTAATGTACTTTTTTTTCTCGTAAACTACTTAAGCATTTACAAAAATTTTTAATATAGTTTTGACAGTAAATAAACTATAAATAGATTGTACGGTAAGAAAATGAAATAAAATATATAGCAGTTATGCAATTTCACTAATATATATATATATGTAAATATATTTTTAATTAACGTAACTGTTAAATTTTATTCCTTGCCGAACGATCGAGCTACTGCGAAAACTATTTAACAATTTGTTGAAATCGCTTTAATATTTCGAGAAAAAGCTACAACTATATCAACTGTTTTACATGTGATTTCTCAAATGTTGACATCGATAAAAACAGTCTATAACAGGAAACATTTGTTTAATCTTTGCATTGAGTCTTTCACAAAACAAACTAAAACAAGATAGTGGAATGAAGATAAAAAAAGAAGCAAATATTATGTCTCACGACTAGATTATGATACACTTTCCAATAGTATCAGAGTATTTTTTGCAAAATGTCATCCTTTGACACGGTGATTTTGAATTTCATCCTTTGACACTCATCTCTAAACAACCTTTCTGCTTACATCGGATAATTAGTATATAATTATTCTAATTAATCCTTATTTATAAATTCCTGAAAAATTATCTTTATAGAAACAATATTGTGTAAGCGGTGAGATTATGCTTACATTTAAATAAAAATATTTTATGTGTTTATATTTGCATAAAATCATTGAAAAAGCATTTCAATTATTATTAATTAATCTTATTTCATTTTAATATTGCTACATTTTTAAAGCGTGGAACAGTAGTGCAGAATTGAGACTTATTAATTTCTCTTGGAAGTGGAGCAAACCAATGTTCTAGGAATAGAAATGCTTCCTCCTTGGACAGAATGATGCGTGTGTGGGAGTGGTCAAGTATACAGATGGGTGACAAAATAATACGGAAACCTATGAAATAAGAGAAAATCTTTATTAATAGGGGGTTGGACCACCCTTTGACTTAATTACAGATTGTATGCGACGTGGGATGGATTCAGAGAGGTCATGAACAACATTTAAATGAATACTAGCGGCCCTCCCTCGCTTTGCTTCGGGTTAACCTTGAAAACCTTCATCTCTTTGTGTTTTCTGTAGACCTTTTTAATGTGTACAATAATTAGTACATTATTTTGATAAATCTTGTAGGGTTCAGCCTGCGTTTGCAATGTATAAGCGGAAAAAATGAAATTATTTACGACATCACATTAAAAACCTCAAAAATAAAAGTATTTCTCCACTATTTAATGGATGTTATTATACATATAAACCTTCCTCTTGAATCACTCTATCTATTAAAAAAAACCGCATCAAAATCCGTTGCGTAGTTTTAAAGATTTAAGCGTACATAGGGATATAGGGACAGAAAAAGCGACTTTGTTTTATACTATGTTAAGAAGATGAAGCCATTATTCTTGGAGAGCTGTCTCTAATTCCAAAAGCGTAGATGGTGCAGGAAAACAAGCACGGAGTTTTGACTCCAAATATCCCCACAAATGTTCAATAATGTTCAAGTCAGGAGACTGGGGGGACCAAGCAAGATGTCCTACTTCCTCCTCATGCTCATTCTCCTGGAAATAAAGTCTGGGCAAAAGGATGTACCTGATCCCTCAGAATATCGACTTACTGAGCAGCTGTAACATTCCCATGCAGAGTAACAAGCGGACCAAGGCCACGCCAAGACAGCGCATCACATACCATAAGGGAACCACCTCTATACTTCACAGTCGGCAAGAGGCAGTCATGAGAAAATGCTTCTGCGGGCTTTCTCTACACATAAACGCGTCCAGTTGTCTGAAATATGTTGAAGATTGATTCATCAGACCAAATGCCTTGTTATCACTGTTGAAGAGTCCAGTTTTTGTGTGTTTTACACCATTTGCGTCGCTGAAAAGAATGATGTGATATCACCAATGACTTACGAATTGCAACTCTTCCATAAATGTTCGAAGCATGAAGTTCCCGTATCCGGTTGGACAGCTCTTACTGAAATGGGATTCTGGAGATGACTATTTATCTCTGATGTTATCTGGGATAAAGATTGCCTGCGCTTTCGGACCGCTATGCGGGTCAACTTTATTTTATCCCTTTCAGAAAGCTTTCTTTTCCGTCTACTGTTATACTTCGTAGATGACACTTTACCGCATTTCATGTACGCTGTCATAACGGCTGACACAGTACTCCTTGCACGTCCCAAATTATTGGCTGTTTCAGTCACGGAGTAACCAGCACACCGCATTTCAACAATCATTCTTTTTTCTAACTCTGACAGGTCAGTCATTATTGAGTTTTCCAGTCATTATTGAGTGCAAAGTGACATGCGCCTTCTGCTTCTTTGAAATGGACCATGCCTTTTTCATGGGTGTTCGCATTATTTTATCACCCATCTGTATATGTATTATCTGACATGCACCATTCTGACTATACACATAATTTTACAGTTTCTTTTTCTAATTAAAATATATTGAATCATAAAAAAACTAATTATTCGGTTATTTTCCATATTATTAGTGCCGAGAGATATATAACCTAGAAATAATAATTTTAAAAATATTACTAAAATTTCATTATCACTATAACTGTAGCATTACTTGAAGCCAGTGGCGGATCGTGATTGCCTGTCTTTTTTGGGGGCACTGCATGCCTGAGACACATATTATTTTGATATCATTATTTTTTACAAGAAATCTTTTCCTTTCTTAATGGCAGAACTTTCGGATAGTAAATAAAATAAAGTATTCCTTTTTAATAATAGTGGTAAGAAAAGAATAAATTCAGCAGCCATCTATTTAGTGCCCCAAAAAAGCCAATCACGAGCCGCCACTGCTTGAAGCTTTGACTCTTAACATAACATTAAATTTCAAAATAGTGATGGGCATTTCGGTGTCGACACTGAGCCGACATGCTTGCTTGATGAGTCAACTCAGTGTGTCGATTCTCGACTCACTTTCGGAAGCTCAATTAGTTGGTTGATTCACTTGATTTCCCTAGCTGAGGGGATAGAAAGTATCTTCGATTTTTTTTGTTTTCTTTAACTCCATCCAAGACTTGGCGATTGAGATTTAAAAATGCATAAAAAACGAAATGTTTTTCTCACGTCTTCCAGTTATCTGCTTGCAAAACCACGTTTCTCCACGGACATCAGCGAGCGTGTTGATTTATAACGCTAATTTATATACAATATTATTTTTTTACAATCTAGAAATGAAAAACAAATGCTAAAATGCACAAACATGTCTTATGTAACTATTTTTAAGAATAAAGAATTAACTTATATTACCTCTGTTTTTCTTTTTTTTTTATACCATATTTCAGTTTGAAAATTCACATTTTAAACACCATGAACATGGAAATATATAAGGACTTCTAACGAAATAGCCTTTTGAAGAAGAAAACCGGTCCTCGAAAAAATTTTCAAATAGGTGGCGTTCGTGTAGGACAGATTCCCCATACGTCATCATTATTTTCGTTGCTTCTTCAAATCTTATGCTTGACATTGTGTGTTAGTGACTGTGTGTGACATTGTGTGTTAGTGACTGTGTGTGACATTGTGTGTTAGTGACAGTTTCTGTTTGTTCTTTGTAGGCGGCGCTACCTTAGCAGGGATGCTCGCGGCTGCACAGATCAACACTTAGTGTTGCAAAGGCTAGAAAAAAACCCGGTTTAAGCCTGGGAATAAACCGGGTGTTTTGGGAACAAACTTGTTTTTTGGGAATAAACCAGGTATTTTGCCAATAAACCTGGGAATAAACCGGGTCTATTGGAAATAAACCGGTCTTTTGCAACTCTATCAACACATACTTGATTCTAGAGAGTTAAGTAGGTGTTGCACCATAGACCTTCAGATAAAATAGTATATTTGCTCTGAGTGTTGTACAGATCCGTGAGCGTAGCTGCGCAGCTTCCATTAAGTTCGAAAGTCACGACACGATATTAACACTATTTCGTTAGAAGTCCTTATCTATTTCTATGCTCACGTTCAAAACCATCCAATATAATAACGATATAGTATTAAATTTTATGTCAGTTGCTCGCATTCGGTATATCCTAGCAAAAATAGGGTGGTGAGAGATTTGTTATTCTCAAAAGGGAGGTCTTTTTTTTTATATCTATATAAAAGCAATAAAATTTCACACAGATTTTATGAAGAGTGTAAATGATGAATTTTGATATGGTTTCCGTATAATAATAATAATAATAAAAGAAACTATGTACGACACGCTAGTTATTCTCGAAATAGAATGAATGAAAATTTTCAAAGGAAAAATAAACCAACATTACAGAGATTTTTAATAGCATATATATGTTTTCTGGCGATTGATCTAATTTTTATAATCGTTATAGTTCGTGAGACAGACAAATATAGCCGCATTTAATTGAAAGTCGATAAATAAACTTGGCAGGTTTAACCCGAATGAAATTTACACAGGACCATCACAAACTGAAGTATTTTTGAAAAAAAAAAAAAAGAAAAAAAGAGAGAGAAAGAAAAATCACAATGCATTAAAATAAAAATTATACGTAAACACTTGTGATTTTCATATAAAATTATACATGGTGCATAAATTGTCGAAATAGATAATTTTCTTGGAAAAAATGTAAAGAAGAGTTTTTAAAATAAATATAAATTTAATCATTCAATATTATGTAATGTATATAAATCATACATTTTCGCAATTAAAAAAATGGTACCAATTAATTCAATTAGATTCAGAAAAAATTAGCGATATTTTATAAACTTATTATTTTACCTCTAAAATAAGGATAAACTCATAATAGCAGGAATAACTATCTGATTGTAATACCACTTGCGTCAGCCTATGACAGTAAGTGGTGAAAATGAAAGCCAAACGGAGTATATACACTAGCGTCTACACAGCGCCTCTCTCAACGGTCGGCGCCAAACCAAACCCCGCAACGCTCTGAGATAAACAATGTGCCGTTTCAATTAGGCTCCTCCCATACTAGAAACGTCATGGTCACATTTATTTTCATAATTTGAGAAATACTATACTACATAAAAAGACTTTCAAATTCAAAAGCTCTTAATTTATCATTTTAGATTTCTTAAGTTCAGATTAATTCAAGATTTAAAAAAAAATAAAATTGAAATTTCTATTTGTAGGTATACTAGTTTTACATCGTTAACAAGAATTCAAATTATAAGTTCACGAGTTTGTAGTTTCCAGTATCTAAAGTTCAGATTAATAAAAGATTTTTTAAATGAAATTTCTCTTTGTAGGTTCTAGTTTTACATCGTTAACAAGAATTCAATTTATAAATTCACGAGTTTATAATATCCAGTATCTTCAGATTAATATAAGTATTTTCTTTATACCATTGTATTTTGAAATACATATAGAAATACATAGTTATAATTTATAGTATAATTATTACTAATAAGTATATATTTATGATTATTAATTTTGGAAATATGCATATATACTTTAATTACACTTAAAATATTAGCTGTTCATCTGTAAAAATGAATTCAAAATAGTTAAAAGGTTTTAAATCATTAAATTTCAAAGCTAAGAAAATATGAAGAAATGCATGAACAACTTTAAAACTGTATATGAAGTGGAATTTAAATGTTGAGATTTTGATTTCAATGTAAGATGATATCATCTTACATTGAAATTATTATAAAAATATAACATTATATTTTTATACTAGCTGGTTTCGCCCGCTAGCGGGCCCCTAATTTACATCGGTGCCTCGAATCTTGTAAAACCTCGAAACGAACGAACCTTCGGCTCGCGTCCTCCTCGAACCGAACGAGCCTCCGACCCGGCCTTCGGCACCGTATAATTCCTTAGGCGCCGCAAAATCCATTAGTTCCACCTTCCACCGCCAGAAGGCGCAATCTGTCCTATACAAACCTCAGGGAGACGCAGTTCACTTTATATTCGGATGCTGCCCTCTTATGATCCATCACTTCCCTTTTGATAAGAACGAAACTCACAGATATAACCTTCGCAATATCATTTTCAATCCTTTAAACTCTCAAAAGTTAAAAGAAAATTATAATATTCTCAATAAAAATTTCTTTTTCATCACGAAAGAATTTTAAAAATTTGACTGAACTGCACATAAACTTTTCTGAACTAAGTTACCATAAATTTAGGACATTATGAATAATCATATATAGCACTTCGAAAATAGTTTATATTTAACTTTAAATTTACAAACAATTATGACTTTTTACATTATTTATAACCTTTATATCTAATTATTGTTATATAATTGTATTGATTTTTTCAAATCTAATAAACTGGCGCCTCCTGCGGTGGAGGTTGGAACAGGTGGGTACTATCGGTGTCGGGTAGCGTTTATTTTTCCCCAAGTGGACTTATTGTCCCTATACCTCACGGGTGGCTGTCCACGAGTGGGTAATTTCTCTCCCTGCTGCCTGCGGCACGATATAGCAAACGTGGCTGCAAAATCCATTAGTTCTACCTTCCGCCGCCAGAGGATGCAATCTGTCCTATACGAACATAACCGAAGTCTATAAAGCTATCGAAATCCAGTCGAAGGAGCCAAACCCCGTCGTAATCGGGCCCATAGAACCCGAGATAGCAAAGCGCCCCCTAGAGGTGAGACTTGGAACTAAAATCGATAAGTCCTGTCGATATCGAGTCGAATGAAACAAACCACAACGTGATGGGACCCATACAACCCGAGTTGGCTGCAAAATCCGTTAGTTCCATGCAAAATCAATTAGTTCCGCCTTCTGCCGCCAGGGGGCGCAATCTCTTCTATACGAACATAATCGAAATCCAGTCGAATGAGTCAAACCCCGTCGTAATCTGGCCCATAGGATCCGAGTTAGGAAAGCGCCCCTGGTGGTGAAATTTGGAACTAAAAGAGATAAGTCCTGTCGATGTCGAGTCGAATGATTTAAACCGCATCGTGATGGGACCCATAGAACACGAGTTAGCTGCAAAATTCGTTAGTTCCACCTTCCACCGCCAGGGGGCGCAATTTGTTCTATACAAACATAACTGAAATCTTTGAGGCTGTCGATGTCGAGTGGATTGAGCCAAACCGCGTCGCGACCGGACCAATACGACCCAAGATAATTTTAAATAAAATAGCAAATTCATAGATTTATTTTTTTTTCTGTGCAAAAATTGGATTTTGCTAAAATAAAAATTATGGGCCGAATTCGAAATTTTTTTTAATTTCTGAAATGTCAGCCCATTCTGATCAAGGATGCGTACTCTTCAGATACAAAAATAAATTATAAAAATAAATAAATTATGTAGCTTATAGAAACCGCAGTTCCTTTATAAAGGAATTATTTTATCTCCTGGAATAAACGCCGTGATGTCTGCTATTGAAATATGACTGAGATATCGGGTGTTCCCAAATAAAATCTTTTTAATGGGTCTAATTAAATAAAAAAATAATTGTAAATTCCGTCCTAATTATCGGAGAAATTCGAAAATTATATATTTAGAATACATGTGAAAATTTACGGATGGATGTATAATTTCCAAATCGATAAATGTAACATTTCAAAAAAAAAAAAAAAAAAAAAATGATAGACCTGTAATACTTTCACTATAAAAAAGATGTTTTGTTTCATTATTATTTCAGCAGACGGTTTGTCTCTGTTAGACGCCAGCTGGAGTATTGTAATTAAAACTGATCTTTTTTTCGACTTAGAATTAAAAGTTTTTAAATTGATAACTTCTCTTCTAATTGGTCGAATTTTATGAATTTTAGCATCCTGAATTCGGGAATTTTTTTTACGTCCGTCTGCAAATTTTCGTGCCGATGTGACGATTTTTTGAAAAAAGGCTGGAAAACTTCCAGTACGCCATGTTTATCAGAGCCGGAATGAAAAATATTGGGGTGCAGGTGTAAGACGAAAGCTGATTGGCTCGGTTGCGAGCCTCCACTGAGGGTCCCATTTCAGTCAAAACTGAAATCGCTTCTTTGTTTTGGAAAAAATGCTCCTTTTTCGCTAATTTTCGAGACTTTGTTAATTAATAACTGTCTTAATTGAAGGCCGATTTCTTTGATACTGAATATCAACAATTCCGGGATTTTTCCGAATTTTTTTAAACAAAAAGCGCTTTGCTACTCGCTACGGTTGCAGAGTTTTTCCAAGTAGAGACACACACTCAAACACACAGACACACAGACGTTTCCGAACATTAATAATAAGGACTAGCTGGCTTCGCCCGCTAGCGGGCCCCTAATTTACATCGCTGCCTCGAATCTTGTAAAACCTCGAAACGACCGAACCTTTGGCTCGCGTCCTCCTCGAACCGAACGAGCTTCCGACCCGGTGCAATCTGTCCTATACGAACATAACCGAAATCTATAAAGCTATCGAAATCCAGTCGAAGGAGCCAAACCCCGTCGTAATCGGGCCCATTGAACCCGAGATAGAAAAGCGCCCACTGGAGGAGGTGAGACTTGGAACTAAAATCGATAAGTCCTGTCGATATCGAGTCGAATGAAACAAACCACGCCGTGATGGGACCCATACAACCCCAGTTAGCTGCAAAATCTGTTACTTCCATGCAAAATCCATTAGTTCCTCCTTCCGCCGCGTGGGGGCGCATTCTCTTCTATACGAACATAACCGAAATCTGTAAAGCTATCGAAATCCAGTCGAATGAGCCAAACCCCGTCGTAATCTGGCCCATAGGACCCGAGATAGGAAAGCGCCCCTGGTGGTGAAATTTGGAACTAAAATAGATAAGTCCTGTCGATGTCGAGTCGAATGATTCAAACCGCGTCGTGATGGGACCCATAGAATACGAGTTAACTGCAAAATTCGGTAGTTCCACCTTCCACCGCCAGGGGGCGCAATTTGTTCTACACAAACATAACTGAAATCTTTGAGGCTGTCGCTGTCGAGTCGAATGAGCCAAACCGCGTCGCGACCGGAACCATACGACCCGAGATAATTTTAAATGAATTATAGATTTTTTTTTTTTTTTTTTTTTTTTCTGTACAAAAATCGGATTTTGCTAAAATCAAAAATTATGGGCCGAATTCGAAAAATTTTTTAATTTCTGAAATGTCAGCCCACTCTGAGAAAGGATGCGTCTCCTTCAGATACAAAAATAAATTATTTTTAAAATTTTTATACAGCTTATAGAAACCGCAGTTCCTTTAAAAAGGAATTATTTTATCTCCAGGAATAAACGCCGTGAAACCTGCTATTGAAATATGACTGAGATATCAGGTGTTCCCAAATAAAATATTTTTAATTGGTCTAATGAAATAAAAAAATAATTGTAAATTCCGTCCTAATTATCGGTGAAATTTGAAAATTATATATTTAGAATCCTTGTGAAAATTTACGGATGGATGTATAATTTTCAAATCGATAAATGTATAAATTTCAAAAAAAAAAAAAAAAAAATTATAGACCTGGAATACTTCCACTATAAAAAAAGATGTTTTGTTTCATTATTACTTCAGCAGACGGTCTGTCTCTGTTAGACGCCAGCTTTTTAGATGTATATTGCCATGTCTGTATTTGCTGGTTTCTACTCAGGGAGGAGCCGAATTGAAACATTGGAACTACATCTTTTGAATGTTTTGTTTGTAGTAAATCACACGTAATAGTAGTTTAGAAAAACAGGAAAATAAAGAGTTTAAATATAAGAATATTTATCAACACTTTTAGTTTTAGGGTATTGTATCTTGTATCAATACTTAAAAGGTAGATTTTTTTTTCTTTAATGTAGTCTCATATTTATTTTCATGAATTCCATTTCATTAAGATTTCATTAAGTTTAAGTTATCAGTAATACAGATTAAAAAAAAAAATAAATAAATAAATAATAATAATAATAATAAAATCCCGACTTTATATAAAAGTTTAAATAAAAATTCCCGACGGCAGTAAGAATAAATCCAGAAGAAAAAATAAACTTATTTTATTCAAAGCTTTTAAATAAATAAATGATATTAACCAATTTCAATCTGATTTTAAATCAAGCTCATTTAACTTGTACATGAAGGATACTTGTAAGCCGTTTACTTCTTTTTTATTTGTAAAATTTATGCAGAAAGGATATGGAACACTCCGTTCTAAAGATGGAAGTAAACAATAATGACATCCCTTTAAATAGAGAATTACTCAGTGCATTTTAATAAGAGCCGTTGCGAGTGGCGCAGTGTAGACGCTAATGCATATTTCGTTAGCGACCTGTGTGTGATATTGTGTTTTAGTGACAGTTTCGGTTTGTTCTTTGTAGGCGGCGCTACCTTAGCGCCGCAGGCTGCACAGAAACTGCTCGCCGGCTGCACAGAACTGTGAGCGTAGATGCGCAGCTTCCATTAAGTACGAAAGTCACGACACGATATTAACACTATTTCGTTAGAAGTCCTTATCTATTTCTATGCTCACGTTAAAAACCATCCAATATAATGCTGTATTACATAATTACTGGGGGGGGGGAGGCTCGAAAGCGCGACCAGAGGTCTATTGTACTATCCCCCCAGGTCTCCTAATTTTGAACCAATTCCAGATGAGAGACCTGCATCTGGATTGGCACCCCCAGAGGTAGCGCTTATACAGAACTTGGAAGACTTTGGAGCCACGAACAGATTTAACGTGCACCAGCTCCCATTAACGTACACGGTCCCACAGCAGAGGCAGACGAGAGAGGATAGACGATGCACCCTCCCAAGCATTGACCGTGGTCGATGCTGCTTGGCTTTCGACGATCTTACGAGAGCCGAGCTTTACCGTCCGCGCCACTGCGGGACTATCCAATATAATAACAATATAGTATTAAATTTTATGTCAGTTGCTCCCATTCGGTATATCCTAGCAAAAATAGGGTGGTGAGAGATTTTTTTATTCTCAAAAGGGAGGTCTTTTTTTTATCTAAATAAAAGCAATAAAATTTCACACAGATTTTATGAAGAGTGTAAATGATGAATTTTGATATGGTTTCCGTATAATAATAATAATAAAAGAAACTATGTACGACACGCTAGTTGTTCTCGAAATAGAATGAATGAAAATTTTCAAAGGAAAAAATAAACCAACATTACAGAGATTTTTAATAGCATATATATGTTTTCTGGCGATTGATCTAATTTTTATAATCGTTATAGTTCGTGAGACAGACAAATAGCCGCATTTAACGGAAAGTCGATAAATAAACTTGGCAGGTTTAATCCGAATGAAATATACACAGAACCATCACAAACTCAAGTATTTTTGGAATTTAAAAAAAAAAAAAAAGAGAGAGAGAAAGAAAAATCACAATGCATTAAAATTATGCTAAATTAAAAAATGCTAAAATTATACGTAAACAGTGTAATGTTCATGTATACATGGTGCATAAATTGTTGAAATAGATAATTTTCTTTAAAAAGTGTAAAGATGAGTTTTTAAAATATAATTTAATCATTCAATATTATGGCCTGTATATAAATCATACATTTTCGCAATTAAAAAAACAACGTACCAATTAATTCAACTTGCTTCAGAAAAATTTACCGATATTTTATAAAATTATTATTTTACCTTATACCTTAGCACAGAACCATCACAAACTCAAGTATTTTTGGAATTTAAAAAAAAAAAAAAAAAAAAAAGAGAGAGAGAAAGAAAAATCACAATGCTTTAAAATTATGCTAAATTAAAAAATGCTAAAATTATACGTAAACAGTGTAATGTTCATGTATACATGGTGCATAAATTGTTGAAATAGATAATTTTCTTTAAAAAGTGTAAAGATGAGTTTTTAAAATATAATTTAATCATTCAATATTATGGCCTGTATATAAATCATACATTTTCGCAATTAAAAAACAACGTACCAATTAATTCAACTTGCTTCAGAAAAATTTACCGATATTTTATAAAATTATTATTTTACCTTATACCTTAGCACAGAACCATCACAAACTCAAATATTTTTGAAATTTAAAAAAAAAAAAAAAAAAAAAAAAAAAGAGAGAGAGAGAAAGAAAAATCACAATGCATTAAAATTATGCTAAATTAAAAAATGCTAAAATTATACGTAAACAGTGTAATGTTCATGTATACATGGTGCATAAATTGTTGAAATAGATAATTTTCTTTAAAAAGTGTAAAGATGAGTTTTTAAAATATAATTTAATCATTCAATATTATGGCCTGTATATAAATCATACATTTTCGCAATTAAAAAAACAACGTACCAATTAATTCAACTTGCTTCAGAAAAATTTACCGATATTTTATAAAATTATTATTTTACCTTATACCTTAGCAAGTAACCTTTTTTTCATATTCAAAGCATTCATAGCATACATTCATCATTCATATACACTCGATCTCCTCAGCGAGAGCGGACGTAGGGAGAAGCGCATCGTACTTGCGTACACGTTCTCCCGGTTAGCTCAGATCTACCTCGGCACAACACCCCGGCAGTGAGGTGTCCTTTTCAGGACTCTATTACGAACTGCCTGCGGTACTACTCCTAGCCTGATCATGGACAAGGAACAGATCTCCTTCGATATTGACACGGATGACAACATTCCCAGGATTGTCGATGGCATTGAGCTTCCGGATTTCCTCGGTACTTTCAAGGAATATCCCACGATAGCCTGCCAACGAAGTCTTGCGTGATATGTTTCACCGTATAGACAACTATATCAGACAAACTCTACAAAGGCCTGACTACCAGACTGACAGTTGCCTTAAGGACGAGGTAACTAAACTTTGTCAATTTGCCACGACTATGTTAAGTGAGCCAGATCCTTTTCTACCTCATACCTCCGGCTATATTAAATTTCTAAATTGTACTACCCAAGACGAATTGTCGGTTAAAATCAATAAGATTAAGAATCTTTATCTTAAAACTCAGTCTAATACTATTTTTTCTTTCCCGAAAAAAACTATCCGCAAAAGGAAAATCTCTGAAACGGATAATTCAATTCCGCTTCAAAATAAATTCTCTGATTTACCATCGGAAGCGAATATCGATAGCTCTCAAAATCTTGAAATTCAAACTGACAGCCAAAATTCTGAAATGGAAGGTGACGATAATTCACCTAAAGAAATCGTTTATCCCATATATATCGAAATTTTAGACAACGAGTGGCGTAAAATCACTCAGGACTTAAAAAATCTCGATGCTGACAATGCTCCTAAAGTGAGTCTTAACAAAGATCTCCTAAAAATCCAGCCTAAAACCGATAACCAATTTAGAGAAATTCAGCGATACCTTTCTAGCAAAAACTTAAAATATACTACTATTTCCCCTAAGGAGATGCGACCCAAAAAACTTTGTGTTCGCGGCATCCCCCCCAATACCGACCCCCAACTTATCATCAACGACCTGAAAAATCACGGCTTCCAAGCTACTCGTGCCGCTATGATGAAAAGCAGAAAAACGGGACTTGCAATGCCCCTCTACATGGTTAACGTTCTCCCCCGCAAGGACTTTGACTTGATTTTTCAAATCAGGGAATTATGTGACATTAGCGTCACAATCGAAAAATATCGCAACTTCAACAACGTTAAACAGTGTTAGCGTTGCCAAAGGTACGGTCACGCATCTGAAACGTGTAATTTCACCCCCAAATGTGTTAAATGCTCTGAAATTCATCTCTCTACTGACTGCCCTTACAAGGGCAAAATTACTCCTAAATGCGCGAACTGTAGTGGTACGCACCCTGCCTCGTACAGGGGCTGCCCGAAAAACCCCCAAAATACCAATAACAAAGCTAAAATTCCTAATACTAAAAATAAATTTTGCGACTAAAATTCCGACCTCGCAGAAATTTTCAAAAACTTTAACTATACTGTTACGGCTAACGATAGTAACTCCCAAAAAGTCACTGACGACGCAATACAGGAACCCCCCCGGCTCCACTAACCCTGAGAGCACCTCTCAAAATACCCCTCCCCCTAACCCGAACCCCTTAAACGAAATTTTCCAATCCTTCAATGACATGAAAGAAATCCTTAAACTAACAAACTCCTTAAAAGCATTCAAAAAATCGCCCAAAAACTCAAAAAATGCAAAAACCCATTTGATAAGATGTCTGTTTTCATCAATGAGCTTGAAATATTCGCTAACGAGTTTAATCTCACAGACTAATCGGCGCCCTCTGGGCTGTTATACTTGAAAAACTTTATTTTTTCTCTACCTTTTTTTTTTTGAAAAAAAAAAAATAAATAAATACAAAATTCCAAATTATTATACTTTGTATGGTCACTGAAAAGTGTCTTTTTTTTTATGGTGCTTTGCCCCCTTTTCCTTGCTGGCATTTTGCTTTGTTTTCTTTGGAACTTGTGCGAACCCTATTTTAAACTATTTAACAGCAGTATCCCTACTGCAGCTATCCCTTCCTTTCAAATTTTTTGACTTTTTCCTTAAATTTCTTTCTATTATTATTATTTTATTTTAATTACAGTTTGTAATCTTTATACTCTTCTCACTGGCTCACTTTAAAATACAGTTTACTTTCTTTCGCCTGGGCGTTAAGTTGATCGCAACTAGGAAGCCCATGAACCGGCGTCAACTGTTCCGGACTTAGCAAGTAATTGAATCAGCATAGCATCAATTGTAATACCACTTGCGTCAGACTATGACAGTAAGTGATGAAAATGAAAGCCAGCGCCTCTCACAACGCTCAAGGTTAAAGAATGTGCCGTCTATTAGGCTCCTCCCATACTAGAAACTACATGGTCACATTTGTTTTCATCATTTGTGAAAAATTAGAGCACATAAAAAGACTAAAATCCAAAAGATCAAGAATTGAAATTATAAATATGATTTTATATTACTTAAGTTCAGATTAATTCAAAATTTTTAAAAAATAAATTTGAAATTTCTATTTGTAGGTACTAGTTTTACATCGTTAACAAGAATTCAAAGTATAAATTCACGAGTTTATAATTTCCAGTATCTTCAGATTAATATATATATATTTTTTTATATACCATTGTATTTTTAAATACATATAGAAATACATAGTTATAATTTATAGTATAATTATTACTAATCTATCTATTTATAAAGTGTGGATCTAAACTCTTGGGCAAAACTTTAAGGGGTGATAGTAGACATCAAGACAAACAGTATTAAATACGAAACTAAGGGTCCCAAACGTCTTCCGAAGGAGATAGGCGCCATTAAAGTTTAGGGTCCAAAATTTCAAATAATTATAAAAAACGGAAATATTGGTCGATTCGTTAAAACTTTGGTCCATTTCGTCCATTTTGTTTTCGCTAAAACTTTTCTTTCTGTCAGTATTTTCTTAAAAATAAATTTTAAAGATAAAGTTAAAAAAAATGTCGATAGAGGGCGCTTTAGACTTTGGAGAAACGAAAAACTATTTTTTACCGTTATTTTTTGTATTTCATTAAATGCTTTCAAAAGCTTAGACTTAAACTTAAATTTTGAGCTAAAAATTTATTTACAAAAAAATACTGACATAAAGAATAGTTTTAGCGAAAATCGCAAACGAATCGACCAATTTTTCCGTTTTTTTTTTTTTTTTTTTTTTTTTTTTTTTTAATAATCATTTGAAATTTTGGACCCTAAACTTTAATGGCGCCTATCTCCTTCGGAAGACGTTTGGCACCCTTAGTTTCCTATTTAATATTGTTTGTCTTGATGCGTACTATCACCCCTTAAAGTTTTGCCCAAGAGTTCAGATTCACCCTGTATAATACGGTAATGTGACGATGCCGGGTCGCGCTCATCCTCGAAAAAAAAAAAAAAAAAAGAAAAAAAAAAGAAAAGAAAAGAAAAACATATCGCGGCCATGTTAGGCTTAAGCATTCGGATGCAGTATTATAAATCGAACAATTGTGTTATTTAATGTACATTGTATCACACATTTTCTTCTTCATTTTCTCTAAAACCTTCAAAAACTAAACAATTATAATGTTTTAAGTTCTAAATAAAAAACAAGCTGTTATGAACAGCAGATTAGCGATATAAACAAATGAACACCGTTGACATTCAGAAACACACGTTCCAAATCAAGAAACTATGATATGAACGACTCTTTGACGATTCATTAAAAAAATACGACTAACATCCGATTCATCCGACTGTAGGGTTGCATTTTCAGCGTCACGCTAAAAGAGCAGTTGCAATTGACGTCATGTTGGAGGTCACACACTGCAAATAGGCCGTTCTGATTGGTGGAAGTATCCTAACCTCTAAGTGAAGTACAATGGTTGATCAGCTGATTGCAACTTCTCTATTCTCTGAACTCTGTGTTCAAGCCCATTGCATTATATGTAATTTTAATTTATTCATAAGTATTATTATTATTTTTTCTTTTAGAACAGTTTCAGATTTCATGTGAAATTAGTGTTCTGTATTTATATGACATCTGTATAGATAGCTGCGATTAGTTCCCTCTTTAGGCCTTTTTAATTACCAACTGTTAATTTTTTAACGAAATTTTCGAAAAATCATTCTCGCATCAATTTGGCGGCGCCATCTACCTAGCGTAAAATATAATATTTTAAGATGTAAAAATTGATGCAAGTTTTTTTTTTCTTTTATGACAAATAAAATTTTACAGTGAAAGATCAAATGCTGTAAATTATGAAATTATTATTAGCATTTTTAAAAGCCTGTTCCTAACATTTCTCTTTCTTTTCTTTTATCTATACTAATAAAAGAAAGTTTCGCTCTGTGTGTGTGTCTGTGTGTCTGTTGGCGATGGCTAGGAAAATCCAGCCCATCTAGAATGCTGCAAATTTAGATATAGGTAGTCCAAACCCTCTCCTGGTGCACCATTACGTCAGAATTTTAATATTTTGAAAATTAAAGTAGTTATTAATTAAAAACTGATCAAAGATCACAAATAAGAACGTCATTATTCAAAAGCTAGCTGGCGCATGTGCAGAAACCAACATCCGTATCTTCCGGAATAGAAGAAAGAAAGCACAACACATCCCGTTTTTATTTTAAGTTTTTCTAAATTCGCCATGGGCAAACGGTTAGAAATACGGAAAAACCGTCTACATATTCTGAAAGAAAATATTTTTACGTCTCAAACGATCTGGTTGGTTTGAAAAAAAATTACATTTAACCCATTCAAAAAAATAATCAAAAAGCATCGAATTCATGTTTTTTATTTTCTCCCGTTTTCCGAGCCTTGCATCCACCGAAATACAAAAAATACGGAAAAACGAAGGTCACCAAATTAAAGAACTGACTTTGCCCTTTCCAAAGCCCCCTTTGGTTTTAAAGAATACAAAAATTAACCCTTCTAAAAAGTATATTTTCTGTATGCCATTTTGTGATTTTTGCGATTTTGGCAATTTTTAAAAATTCGCATCGGCGATTCAGAGAAAGGTACAAAAAACTAAAAATACTTGACAAGATCTACATTTATTCCTTTTTTGACATCTGTATTTGTTTTTGAAAAATACAAATATTAGACCTTCAAAAAAAATTCGTTCGCAGGACTCTCTTTTGCGAATTCCGATTTTGTATGATATATAAAATCTGGCATCGGCTTTCTAAAATAACCAAACAAAAATCAAACACACCTAAAGACATCTACGTTCTGTCGGATTTAGGCAGAAACCTTTAGTTTAAAAATAAAATCACGTTAACCCTTTCGAAAACGTTTTTTACTGTAAGTCAATTTCACTTTTTTAACTATTTCCCCTATCTTTAAAAATCCGTATTGGCGTTTATAAACAAGATACGAAAACTAAAAATACCTCAACTAATCTACATCCCTTTGGTTTTTAAAATCTGGTATCCGTTTTGAAAATTTTTAATTTTAACCCTCCAAAAAAAAATCTTTTCCAAAACTCACTCACGCGATTTTCGTTTTTCGGTCCAGGTTTAAAAATCAGCATCGACTCAGAAAATGTGAGTACGGCCAAACAGTAGACTCCAAATCATAGACGCGTTCCTTTTCTTCAAAACGCATGATTGGGTTTTAAAAAATATCTACATTAACCCTTTAGAAACCGATCGATTACGTAACCAACTTTCGCGATTTCCGCTATTTTGGCAATATTTACCCGTGGTTAAATTTCAATTCTACTAGGAAATTTGGTTGGGTCGAGTGTTCTGAAGAGGCCTCTTCCAGAACAGACTTCGCCCCCTGGCGGTGGAAGGTGGAACTATGGACCCGATTACGACGGGGTTTGGTTTAAGTTTTATATAGAACAGATTATTAATATTTTTGGCCCGTGCAACGCCGGGCGGGTTAGCTAGTTGTTTATAAAATATGCCTGTGAAATTTTACCAAGATAAGTTTATGATGAGTTTAATTTTTTGGAATTGAATTTTTCTTTAAAGATTCTTTTTGTGAAATAAAACTTTGAGGATGGTCTCTTTTCATTAAATTAAATTTTGTGAAAAGGTTCTTTTTATTAAATAGAATTTTTTGAAGGACCATAATTTTTGTCTGGATCGACCTCAGATATGAGGTGTGTTAATTATTATACATAATTAAATTGCATTTTACTGCTTTTATTGGTAATGGTTCTAATTATTAATAAAATAGTTATAATGAGATTTGCAACAGGTTTTTTTTAAATTAATTTTTCTTTAATTTTTTTGTAATTTAATTGCATATTTTAAGCTGAATTTAATATATTTCTGTGAATTAAATTCTATTGTTTAAAAAATGCAAAAGCTTTTTTTTTTTTTAAACTTTTTATTTAATCTATGCATTCTTTTATGGCTACTAGCTGTCAACTTACGCAAAAAAAAAAAAAAAAAAAAAAAAAAATCAGTAGATTTCGGAAAAAAAAAAATAGTAGTAGCTGTTTTTAAAAAAAAAGCTTTGATTCAAAGTAAAATTTTTTTTCACATTTTAGAATCGAAAATTAGCATTAATATAGAAAAAATATAGATTCTTATATTCCTGAAATTTTTAACTATTCTTAAATTTTTACGCACTTTAAGCAAAAATTCATGTTTAAATTACAGTTAAAAGTATAGGAAGTATAATATATTTTTTTTTAAATTCCTACTATTAGCTCACACTCTTTTTATATATATCTTGTTCAAATTTTCAATCGTTAATAAAATATTTTCTATTCATCCACTCAAGTTCAAATAATTTTTTTTAAAACTTGTAGTGGATGACACTTTATGCTAATACAGTTTTTTCCAATATTAATTCATTAATTAAATTAAATTAATTAATTTTAGTTTTAAATGGGAGAAAAAAAATCCATAAATGAAATGAAAGATTTATCTCAAATGAGTGATGCCACAGAAATAAAATACCACAACGATGATTATAAAATAATGTTCAATAAAGATAACGTGGGACATGAATGCTGCACGGGTTTATTTTATATATTAAGTACTAACTGACTTTTTTTTTTTTTTTTTTTTTTATATATATTACTTGTTCCTCTGGAGGTTGACTTTTGCAAACACAGTTTTTGAGGGGATTTTGATGACTTGCCTCTATCGGAAGGATCGCGAATAACACAATATTACAGTAAGATAACATTACAGAATCCCATATTGGATCTCCAATTAAAACACACGCAATATTTCATTTTATATCATCTGTTTAAATGAAATAATTTGTCAGTAATATGACTTCAAGTTCTAAACTTAAAATATCCCTTTTCCGTCATTTTTGACGGGTGCATATGCTAGTAAGTATGTATTACTAATAAGTATATATTTATGATTATTAATTTTGGAAATATACATAAATACTTTAATTACAATTATAATATTAGCTGTTCTTCATCTGTAAAAATAAATTCAAAATAATTAAATTGTTTTAAATCATTAAATTTCAAAACTAAGAAAATATGAAGAAATGCATAAACAACTTTAAAACTGTATATGAAGTGGAACTTATATTTTTACATTTCGATTTCAATGTAAGATGATATCATCTCATATTGAAATTATTATCAAAATATAACATTATATTTTTATATGATTCTAAAAATCTTGATTTATGTTCCTGAAAATGAATATCCAAAAGGGAATCATTTTATTAGAATAAATTCAATATTTAATATATATTTTAACTTATTGTTTCAGATAAATTCATAGTAAAATAAATACATGAAGATTGTGCTGTAAACGAAACTTTTTAGATGTATGTTGCCATCCATCAGGAACGGGTCTAAAAACCTCAAAAACTCCACAATCCTCAAGGATCTCAATAGTAGCGTAGCAATTTAAAAATTATGGGTGGGGCGGGGGGCTCAAATAGTTTCTAACTCAGTATGCTCAAATTAACTGCGAAATGAGAAAATCAATTAATGATAAAACATCTCATTAATAAATAATTGTGTAGATTAATTAATAACTAATTATATACAAGGCCCGCTTAAGACTTAGAAGTAAGGGAAGCACGATGTCACATAGAGCCCCCCCCCCCCCCCCCCTTTTACTCTACCAGTTATGCTTCAACAGTTTAAAATTTTACCATCAAACTTGTGTAAACAACACTTTTAGTATTAAACTAGTTATAAAAAATATTTTATTATATACATAATTATACATAAAAAACTAATTTTGTAAATGAATTTACAAATATGGAACAGGTTCAGAGTATTTAAACTTCAAAATATATTTTATGCTTTACAAATCGCAGGATTTGCCAGTGCTAAGAACAGTGCAGGGAAAATAAATATTTGACGTAAATTTATGCTTAGCTGCGACACCATTTTGCTCTTATATTTCATAAACAGAAATTTGATATCACTGAATTCTAATTATTCTCCCCTTTATTTAAATAACCTATTTTCCATATTTTATATCATTTCTCCACTCTTTATGAATATAAACAAAATATAATTATACAGATTAAATTTTCTGTTATTTTTAGCTCGTTTGAAATTAAAATGTAAAACATAAGAAAAAGGAAAATAAGTTGCATTTAATCACTTTTTTTATACCATTTAATTATATCAACAGAAAAAAAAAGAGTATAAATATGTGTCGGCAATAGTCTGAGGGAAAATATAGTAGCTATAATTAAGAAAAAAATATTTTTTTTACCCTGACTGAAATTTTTTTTGCCTAAAAATTAGTTTTGAAAAGTAAATGTGGGGGCCCCTTTGTATTTCAGTGGGTAAGCTCGGACTTCACGGGCCTATTCGGTAAACAGGCCCTGATTATATAGATTAATTATTAATTATTCATAATTAAAAACCGTGTGCGCATTATGTCAAAGTAAACATTAAGGAATAAATTAAATTTTACAATTCTGTGAAATATGACGGCAGTGTACAAAAGACGCATCGAGAATGTTCGATTAATCACAGTAGATTGAAGGTGAACAGAGAACAGAACGTTCTCTGTAGGATCTCAGAATTTCGTGCATTGATTGATTGTTTCCCGCTACAAATTCCCCCTATTAGTCTATTCTAAATTTCTGGTAACATTCCAAGAATTCTGAAAGCGATCAGGTATATTAACACATCAGTCAAAAAGTCGCGGGACTAACTAATAAAAAAACATTTTATTTTCAAAATTCGACATTATTCATCAACTTAGTCTCCTTCAAGAGTAATACAACACTTCTTTAAAATTTAGAACAGGTAGTAGTCACTGCTGTCCAGATCTGGAGAATATGACAAATAGAGAAACAATTCGAACTTCAATTCATACAATTTTGCCCTCATAACCTTTGTCTTGTGCACTGTCCATTGTCTTGGTGGAACAACACTTTTTTCTTTAGCAGCATTTGTTCCACTGTGAGCAAAGGCGACACACATGTGGAAAATAGTTCTCTGAAGCCCAAATTTTCTTGTAAAATGTTCTTACACTGCCTCTTGATATCTTTATGATGTCAGATATCTCTTGGAACTTCACTTTACGGTCGTCCAAGACAATTTTGAGAATTCTTTTAAAGTTTTCAGGTGCAGTCACCTTTTTTGAAGGTCCCGAGAGCTCAACATTATCAGCGTCCGTACGGCACGTTTAAATTCAGCAAACAAGCAACTAATCATTATTTTTGACGGGGCAAATTCTCTGTACCATTTTTCAAACCATTGTTAAGCTTGAACGGTATTTTTTCTATCGGAAAACAGTATTTAATCAACATACGAAATTTTTTTTTCATTGATTTGAAAAAAATCAAAAGTAGCGTCACTAAAACTTCACTTACCTCGATAAGTACAGGTCGAAATATCATGAAGTTTTGACGCGTATCTTTTGAAGGTTAGTACATATGAATTTTTTCATACATATGAATTTTTTATTTTTGGCACTATCTGTGTGTTAGTTCTGGGACTTTTTGACCGATGTGTTACTTGCCTTGTACATGAAAAACTGCGACAATGAGACAGATTCAAAAAAGGTAGCAACTTAGTTGCAAAAGAATAAAAAATGCTCTACAACATTTTTTAATGGTTTTTAAATAATTTAATTTTTTTAATTAATAGATTTTTAACATTCAGTTTAAAAGAGACACACTATAATACAACAACAAAATATTTTATTTCCAGTGGGGGGGGGGGGGGGATTGAGCCCCTGAGCCCCCCCCCCTTTCCTACGCCCCTGGCATCTCAAAATGACTTCACTCAAACATCGCATTAAACACCTCGCAAAAACTTCTACAATGGCATTAATCACATCCCAAATGTACTCAAATATGAGCTACTTGACTACGATGCTTGCAGTCCATCCAAACGGAAAAAAAACCAAGGTACTCCACTATTCTTGATGAATAGTCCCCCCGAGCTGTAACTTTTACCTCAAAATTTTTTTCTTCCTAATAGTATATGGAAAAAAATAGGAAAACGAAAAGATAAAAAATACTGTTATGGTATAGGCATTTAGCAAGTCTAATTGCTATAAATAAATGCTATTCAGAAAAAAAGGGACTTTTCCCTAAACTTTCTCTTAACCCTTTGGGGACGAGCGACACGTATACGTGTCACATAAGATGCTCAGAATCTTCGATTATTCCCACCAGTTACTCTTTATTGTAAACTTTGCCTTATTTAATGATAGCATTTCTGCGATTCAATTAGGCTAAAATTTCTGTTTTGAGAAACCGGTGGATTAAAGATTAAAAATTCTGCAAAGGATGCTCGTCGCGAAGGGGTTAACACCATTACTGTACCTCGTCTGGCATTATGTTTGTACTTTTTTTTAAACTGTGAACTATTTTTACTATTATACTTAATTTTTTACTATAAATTATAATTTTTTTAATAGCTATACTTAACTACATAATATTTTTATGTAGTCTAGTTGGACTACGGCTAGACATTTCATATGGCTCTCTCAGGATTTGCTATACATGTACTCAAAGCCAGGGTGTGCAGTTGCATCGCAACTAGGGAGCCCATTGAACCTATCCCAAGTTCAAGTTCAGACAAACTGATTTGCAATGATGAAAAATTTAATTGACATCAGTGTTGCCAGTAGGTTACCTTTTTAAAATAGTGTAATTGGCATTGTTCTTGATTTCCTTAATCCGTCATTAAACAAGGCCAATTACATTATTTTAAAAAGGCGGTGGGAATCAAACAATCTGAATTCAAAAGAAGTAGCCTACTGATCGCCAGGTCACTGATAGTCATATATTAAATAAAATTTCTGGCTCGAAACATGTTTAATTGACTTAAAAAATAAGAAAAATTGGTAGCTATGTAAATGAAATCCGAAATACAGAAAAGCCTGCGAAAATGGAACCTGTCTGTATCAGAATCCTGCATTAAACGGAAAAATGTCATTATCCCGGAGAAAATAATATAATACAATAATAATAGATTGCATATATACTAAAAAAAAGAAAGTTGTTTGTCTGTCTGTCTGTGTGCAATGGCTAGCGAAATGTACCGCACGTACAAGTCTGAAAATTTTATGAGAATAGTCCACTTAAGGTTCTTGTTTTTAATATTTTGATATTTAGTCGAGGTATTAAAAACTCATAAAAAAGCTTTATAAATTGGAAAAATCCGCAGACGTGCGCGCTCATGCTTAATCCCTGCTTTCCGCAGAGCAACGAAGATAAGAACCAAATGTCGATTTTTTCTTGTCTTTTGTTTTAACGCCCATCTGCCGTACCATTTAAAGTACGGAAAAACTGACGACATATTCTTAAATTTTGTACGGTTACATCTTAATCGCCGCAGTCAGTTCGAAAAACTATCTTTGTTAACCCTACGAATTTTTTTTTTTCAAAAAGGGTGGTATTCGTGAATATCTTTTTTTTTTCTCTTTTGGCGCCGCTCGCCGAGAGCTCATTTTCAAAAGTATCGATAAACAAAAAAACAAAAAAAAAAAAAAAAAAACAAAAAAGGTTTTTAAAGCTGAGAACTTTTTTTCACCGATGAAATCGGATTTAAAAAATACGAATTTTAACCCTTTTAAAAAATTTGTGACCGCAGGCCATTTCGCGCCTCCCGGAGATTATCTTTTTTTTCTACGTAAACGTCAGTATTTCAACACAATCATCTCGACAGACCGGATTTATATCATTTATGAAAATTTTAAAAAGTTCGAACGAGTAGAAAAAAAAATAAAATGTGAGAAATATCCGTTGAAAAAGGGGACTTTTGGCTTCCACCGTATGTGCTTTTATATAAGACGCTTATGACGTATAAGTTTACCACTACTCATGGTCTGTTTATCGCAGGGGAAACTTTTACTAGCATTTCCGATAAGTAATTTTCGTTTTATTTACGACAGAAATTCTGCAGTAAAGCGACGATTGCGATAAAAAAAAAAAAAAAAAAAAAAAAAAAACGTGGAAGCCCCTGTGGCCCCTGTGTGGATAGCCCCTGTGGTAATAAAGCTACTATTACAGTGAGATAATTGTGTTGCATGTTTTCAGTCATGTGAATTATGGCGTTCTCCATTGTTTTGCAACTACAAGAGGTGCGCCCCTGTTTACTGCAAGGTTGGACAGGTCGGCGTCTAATGACTTATTTGGAGACTCATAAGTAGAATAAAAATCAAGAAAGAAAGAAAAAATTCGATGTTTATAAGTAAATTGGTCTGAAGTAAATCTACAAATAGCCCAGTCAAATAAGGATATAACCTCGGAATGAAAGATAACAAGCTGAAAATTTGAGAAAATCTTTGTTTTGACATTCTAAACGTAAGCTAAAAAGTCTCATATAACCTCGTGTCCGCGTCTCGAGATATTCAAGGTCAAAGGTCAAGAAAATCGGTTTTTTGCTTATATCTCAAAAACTGTGCATTTTATTTTAAAAAATCCAATTACAAAATTAAAGTAGACAAAATTTACTATAAAATACATATATTATCTTTAATTTTCTGAGAAAGGGTTTAGGCGCTAGAGCGCGCTGAAGAAAGACAACTTTTTGACCTTCAGATCAAAATGAGAGAAACTTAATCTTTCGCCCTCGATTTCTCAAAAACTATGCATTTTATTGGGAAAACATGTTACAAAATTGAAGTAGGCAACATTTTCTACAAAATTCATAAATTAACTTTAATTTTCTGACGAAATTTTTAGGCGCTAAATAGCGCTGAAAAAAAAGCGACTTTTTGACCTTTGAGCCAAAAAACTAGAGAAACTCCCTTTCCAACCCTCAATTGCCCCAAAACTAGGCATTTTATTGAATAACACCAGCTACAAAATTAATGTAGATAACATTTTCTGCAAAATGCCTATATTAATTTTAATTAGTTTTTGGCCCTCTGGCTTAAAAGGGAGAAAAACCCACTAAAGATTTTTTTCTTATATTTCAAATATTTGAGGCTATTACAAAACTTGTAGAGAATAAAATTATCTACAAATTTAGTCTTAATTAGTTACATTATTTACTTATTAATAAATATTAATTATAAATAAGAATTAATTATAAATAAATTTGATAATATTTTGTTAAATTATGTATAAATAATAACATATTGAAATGAGCTTTTATGTATTGTAATTACATTTTTATTTATCATAAGATTATCAAATCTATTATATTTTGTTTAAGTTAAATTATAAGGCGCTAATTACCTCTGATTATCAATAGCAGGCATACAGCATACGTTTCCTCTTGTTCGTCGTCGTGTACTTCGTCTGGTCGCCCATATAAAATTTCCAGATCGTTATCATCATCCTCGTTGTCCGTAATACTTGGCTCTAAACCTCAAGAATCTCAGGTACATATTCACTTTCTTCATCAAGATCATTTGGATATGATGAAGCGTTGAGACATGCTTGTCCATTACACGGGCCACAAACTGAGGAGCATTGCAACCCTACTTTTCTACATCCACAGTTCGCGCCACAGCCTTTCTTGCAATTGCAGACGATCGTACTGAGTAGTTCTTCAGGGGCTGAAGGTGTTATGTTGGCTGGGGCTCTGTTGTTGTGGGTTCCAGGATCTCGTTTTGTATTACCCACTCCCATTCTCTAGGTTCTAAATCTTTCCCTAACCAAGTTTGGATCTGATAGTAGACACGATAAATATGCTGTCGAGCTGCTGCACTTGTTGGTGGAAGAGATGATAATTGCACCGGTTTATTGAGTCTTGTTGATTTAATGAATTGTGTGTACCTAAAATTGTCAATACTATGTTCTGATTTTGGAGCATTATATATTGCTAAAAGAACACGTATTCCATTTTCAAATAATGTATTTGGAGGGCAGTTGTCTTCCTGAAACAATTGTGCTGATTCGTGCAAATTGGAATGTTTCTCGAACATTTTTATAATTGTCAGTTTTCCTTTTTTAAACAGCGCAGATGTTGTGTCACATCCACTGATAGTGTGCAAAAATAAAATATGTTCTTTAGAACGAGGATATTTGTCGAAGCTTTTAGACGAATACATTCATGTCTCCACATTGCCTTTACCCATTTAAAAGAAAAAAGATTTCTCGCTGATGTGACTGTGTTCGTCCTATTAAAATAACTAACAGATCAACATCTTCTCCAACTATGGCGGCGGTCTTTTGATGTTTCGAGTAGAACTTTCTAACCCTAGCTCTGTGTGTTAGTGAACACGGTGTATGATTTTAACGTATGAGATGCCTCATGCTTAGTTTGTGGCTGTATTATATTAATTAGAATTAAGTATTTTTGTTCTAATAAAGAACTTTTAAGATTCATAAGATGTATGATCTTGGATTTCAGTATATACATATATATGTATATCTAACAGAACTTTAATAGGACTATGGCCACTTCATCACAGCCTTTCATTTAAATAGAAAAAAGAAAATGGTCTTATTAGGAGACCATGTTTCAGAAAATAATATACGTAGGTATATCCAAGCACTTACATTGTTCGAAAAATAAATACTTAATCCCTTTTCTACTTAAAATATAATTATTATAACAAAAATGTAATTACAATGTATTTATACTATTTAATTTCAATATCTTATTATTTATATAAATTAATTAAATATTATCATACGAATGTCTTATTTATGAATGTCATTTATAAATAAGTAAACAATTTAAATTTCTTAATTTTGTTATATTTCAAACACCATTTGAAGCGTAGGAAACAATCTTGAAGGATGTTTCTCTTGTTATAGAGGGCTTTAAACTAGCCCTTTTTCCGCGCGCTTTAGCGCTTGAACCCTTTGTCAGAAAATTAAAGTTACTTTTGCAATATTTAGATAATGTTGTGGACTTTAATTTTGTAATTAATGTTCTTTGATAAAACGAACAGTTTTCGAGTAATCGAAGGTAGGAAAGGGCCGTTATTCTTGTATTGGCTCGAAGGTCAAAAAGTCGTTTTTTTCCCAGCGCTATTTAGGCCCTAAACATTCCGTCAGAAATTAAAGTTAATTTATGAATTTTGTAGAAAATATTGCCTACTTTAATTTTGTAACAGATGTTTTCTCGATAAACTGCATAGTTTTTGAGAAATCGAGGGTGAAAGATGAAGTTTCTCTCGTTTTGGTCTGAAGGTCAAAAAGTTGTCTTTCTTCAGCGCGCTCTAGCGCCTAAACCCTTTCTCAGAAAATTAAAGATAATATATGTATGTTATAGGAAATTTTGTCTACTTTAATTTTATAACTGGATTTTTTTTTTTATAAAATGCACAGTTTTAAAGATATAAGCAAAAAACCGATTTTCTTGACCTTTGACCTTGAATATCTCGAGACGCGGACAAAAGATTATATGAGACTTTTTAGCTTACTTTTAGAATGTCAAAACAAAGATTTTTGCAGATTTTCAGCTTATCTTTCATTCCGAGGTTTACCCCTTTTTTCACTTTATTTGACTGGGCTAAAAATATAATTATGTTGTCAAGAAAATGTAATATATTATAGTATAATTAAATTACGGATTTTTTTTCTTTTTGAAGCATATTTTCCTCAATTGAAATCTTTGGCACCTTTATTACTTCGGCGCCTGTGTGCGCCACACACATTGCACACCGGGTCGGCGTGCCCCTGATCCTGTATGTTTGCTTTGTCCTATGTTTGGACAGCTACAAATTTTAAAGCTAGCGTAAGACGGCGATGGTTACGACTTGTCGGAGTTGCATTTCTTATCTATTATACCTTTTTTTGCTTTAAACCTTCATAATTCAAAAACTGAACTAACAATTTTAACCTAAAATCTAAAATTTTCGCCAGTTTCTACAAAGAACTCCAAAGGACAAAGAGCATCAGTACATGCTCCAAATCATGGGAGTCGAAATATGATAGATGGTCATGCCCTGTCAGAATTTAAAAAAAAATGTTTAAACTTAAAAAAAAATCTTTATTGACTTTGAAAACATAAATAATCTATTTAATGACTTAATGTTAGATATTATAATACTAGATAAAATAATGAGTCATGAGTAGGGGTTGACAAAGGCGCCGCCTGGTAGCTACTGGTGACCAAATTATTTAATCTGGCAACGCTTTTTTTTTCTAAGAAATGAACACATGGTATTTTTCTCTTCTCCCAACATTAACAAAGAAACTTATATTCAAACAAAAAATATTTTAAACTTTTATTTTTGTAATTTGGGCAAAAAAAAATGAGTTTACCAACTGCAATTCTTAAAATAATAAAATCAAAATAATTTGACTAACTTCAATAGGAAAATAGGCAAAAAATTGTTTTCCTGCTTCATTATTTTATCGATGCACCCCTCATCAGATATAGATTGTGTAGCACTCAACTATCCAGACATTTGAGGACATTTGAAGCATTCAGCAAACAGCATTTACCGAACACGTCTGTTAATTCAACTTTTACAGTATTTCTTTTCTTTTCTTTTTTTTTCTGATTTTTCTTTTTTTTTCAGATATATAATTTTGATAAGTTTTATTAAAAAACTTAGAAATTATGTTTCTAAATTATGCATTATTCTGAAGTATGCAACTAGTAATTCTAAACTTATGCTTGTTATTATTTTTTCTCAATTAATTCATATATATATATTTTAAATCAATGACAGAAGAACAGGGGGGGGGGATAAATATTTTTTACTGGTGACTAGAATTGTTTGCTGGCTACCAGATGTTATGAAATTTGTAAAACCCTGATCAAGAGCATAAAATGTTGATTGAGAGTGAAAGTGTTTTATTTAGTATGAAATTACGCTTTTAAACTAAAATAAAATAAGGTAAATAACTTTTTATATATTATGTCTTTATCGAATAACTAAAATATCCCACAAAAAAAAAAAAAAAAAAAAAAAAAAAAAAAAAAAAAAAAAAAATCTTCTCTGTTTTCAGCAGACGCCAATATCCTACCTACACTATTTAATTAAATAACAGATACCAGCTTCATAGTATCGTCTCTGCCACCCAGTGCGAAGCTCTGATTAAGCGAACTCTGTCTACATTCGAGTTCATTATTTGGAAATTTCGAAAATTACTACAGATAGAATTAATTTTAATCGTTGAAATTAATGATTTATCAAATAATATCAACGTATACAGTTTTATTTTAAACTCACACCGGAAAATTTCCATGAAACATATATTTACATAAAAATATTGTAATTGACGTATTGAATTGGTAAAAAGGGGGAAGAGGCCTCTTGGTAAGAGCGATAACAGAGGAATGGAATCGTTTTCACCCTCGGCAAGATCTGCTCTCTGACGCTCTGAGTGTCAAGTTTTTGCATATTTCGACTGCTGCGTGTTCGGGCGAAGTTTGGAAAGGGGGCGTGTTATTCCCGCCCTCTTGCTATCCAGTATATTCAGTTGTGTCCTTGTCGGGCGGAGCTTGGATAGGAGGCGTGTTATTCCCGCTTTCTCCAATGCTGGTGTTCGTCGCGTGGAAAAGAGGCGTGTTATTCCCGCCTTCTCCACTGCTGGTGATCGTCGCGTGGAAAAGAGGCGTGTTACTCCCGCCCACCTGATCTCTGCTAATCTTCCGTGACTGCTCTTTTGAATGTCATGGCCATAAAAGAGAACCAACAGCTTGACGACCTTATGAATGGGATCATAATCGGATATGTTCCTGCGGACTGGTTACGAGAATTCAACGCCTTCCCTACTCTATATGAGCAAGTGAACGATGTTTTTCGAGAATTTTTATCCGGTATATATGAAGAAATACAGTCTCTCCAACAACGAAAGGACTACAACGACACCCACAAGGCTCAGGTAAAAGACCTCTGTCTTTTTGCTATATCTATTTTGGGGGAGCCATCTAGATTAGATTTAATTGATTTAGCCTGTAGAACTGGTTATATTAGATTTCTAGGGAATAACCAATGGGAAAATCTCCAAATTCTAAAGAATTTTAGCTCACATTCTAATCCCCCTTCCCCCCCCCCGTACGGGAAAAAGAAAAAATTCTGAATCTGAAAATCCAATTCCCCTCAAAAATAAATTCGGAAATCTAAATTCCGAAGCTAATCTTGATAACCATGATCTTATGGATCAGGAATCTGCTCAAGATGGTGCTGCAAGCACCGATGTTGAATGTTCAAAAAACGACAAGCACCCCTTCTTTATTGAATTTAAAGATATGGATTGGCGCAAAGTTGCCCAAGAGATAAAAGCCCTTGATTCTGATAATCCTCCTCAAGTCAGCCTCTCCGGGGAACTTCTAAAAGTTCTACCCAAATCTGTCAGCCAATTTAGAGATATCCAAAGATACCTAACTGACAAACATATGAATTTCAACACCCTTAACTCAAAAGAACTTCGACCAAAAAAAATCTGTATTAGGGGAATCCCCCCCAACACAGACCCCCAACTTATTATCGAAGACCTTGGTAGCCATGGATTTAAGGCCACCCGAGTCGCAAAACTGGCAGAGGTATGCCAATTTACATGGTCAACGTCCTCCGTTGCACTAACTTTGAGAAGATCTATGAAATTGAGGAACTTTGTGATATAAGTGTTCGTATTGAATACTTCAGAAACAACAATAACCCAAAACAATGCTACCGCTGCCAACGGTTTTGACACGCCTCCGAGACGTGCAGCCTAACACCAAAATGTCTTAAATGCTCAGAAGAGCACCTCACTGATAACTGCCCCAAGACAGGTAAAATAATTCCAAAATATTCCAATTGTAACGGTGCCCATCCGCCTCATACAGAGGTTGCCCAAAAAATCCAAACAACATTAAGAAAAAAAATACCCCAACACTCAACACCAAAACAAAACCGCAACACCAAAAACCAAATATAATTGCTGACATCGCAGACATTTTCAAACCCTACAATTACACCATTCATGATAAACCAAACCATATCAACAACAGTGAGACCACTACTGACGTGAATAACGATATCCAGGAAGCCCCAGTTGAGGACACTTCCAGTTACACCAAACAAAATAAAACACCACCTGTTATACAAAATAATTATACAAACACATTCAAAGATATGTTTGACACCTTCAAAGACATGAAGGAACTTCTGCAAATTACCAAACTCCTAAAACATTTAAAAAACATCGCCATCAAATCAAAAAATTGCAACAACCCATTCGACAAAATGTATATCATAATAGAAGAATTAGACGCCTTTTCTACGGAGCTCAACATTACCAATTATGAATAATTACAATAACAAAAATTTCTCTTCTCTTCTTATTTTCTCCTGGAATTGCCAATCATTGCAACCCAGGATTAATGAACTCCGCTCCTTTATTTCCATTAATCCACAAATCGATATACTCTTAATCCAAGAAACACTTAACCCTTCCTGCAGTATCACCATCCCAGGTTACAAACTCCATCATACACCACGTGCCAACTCTCACTGGGGTGGCACAGCCATCTACATCAAAAATTATATCCCACATCACACAACTCAAAATATTCCACTCCCAGGCATTGACTACACCAGTATTGTCGTCAACTTGCCCCATGCCAAAATCAACTTCACATCTTTTTACGCACGACACGGGCGACGATACCCCATAAATGACCTGACACACATCATTACACAACACCAACACGCATTTATCGCTGGTGACTTCAATGCACATAGCAGGCAGTGGAACTGTCATTCCACCACTACCAGAGGTAGATCTCTTCACAACTTGGTTAGCCATTTCAATCTCAGTCTCCACGCACCTACTACACCAACACACATTCCTGTTGCTCGCAACCAGCACCCCTCTATTATTGACTTCGCCATCACCAAAAATCTTACCTTCCCTATCAACACTTCTGTTATTAATGACCTAAGCTCTGACCACCTTCCTGTCGTCTTCAAAATTGATCTTATCAACCCTATCTCTCCTCCTCCTTCAGTAGCTATTGACTGGAATAAATTCCAAAATTACATCAACAACACCGACCTTACCTACCCCACAATCAACAACACTACTGACATTGATAACGCAGTTAATAAACTCAACAACATCATTTACAAAGCTCAAAAAGATGCCACTTACACCAAATTCAAAAATAATAACTCTTACATCTTACCCACTTACATACATAATATCTATAAACAACGCAACACACTCCGTCGACTCTACCAAAATACCAGAGATCCCACCCTTAAAACAGCTGTCAACAGGTTCAACAATAAAATTGAAACCCTTATTCAGAAAGATAAGAAAAAAAACTGGTCTAAATTTCTCGAAAGTCTTACTTACCAGGATAACTCTCTTTGGCAAATCAAAAAGAAACTCAATAATAATTATACCCCTATTCCTCCCCTTGCTGCCAATAATCAAACTGCGTATACTGACGAGGACAAGGCAGAATGCCTCGCTAGCTCATATGAAAGGCAATTCTCTCCGAATCCCTTCCTCGCAAGTCAAGCACACTTTAACAATGTCAATGATACTGTTAATGACTTCCTCTCAACCCCTCCTATCCCTCTCCCCGAAATTCAACCCATCATGATCAACAATATTATTCAAAAACTTAATAATAAAAAATCTCCTGGGTACGATAAAATTTCCAACTATACTCTTAAACAACTTCCTATCAACTGTATTCTCTACATTACGAAGCTCACTAATTCTATCCTCAAACAGTGTTATTTTCCTAAACCCTGGAAAACCTCTATCATTTCTCCTATTCCTAAACCATCCTGCAATCTTAATGACCCAACTAATTTCCGTCCCATCAGTCTTCTCTCCTGTCTAAGTAAAGTCATCGAACGCGTCATTAGATCACAGCTCAATGACTTCCTTCACAACAACAACATTCTTATGCCTGAACAATTCGGCTTCAGAGCCAAGCACTCCACCCAACACCAACTTCTTCGATTTGTGGAATTCTTAACTGAAAACTTCAACGAGAAGAAGCCTACTTCTGCCATATTTCTTGATGTCGCCAAGGCCTTTGACAAAGTCTGACACGCGGGCCTCATTTACAAATTAATTCGGCTTAAGTTCCCGTCTGGACTTATCCATTTAATACACTCTTACCTTGGTGATCGTGACTTCTATGTCCGTGTAAACAACTCACTTTCTCTACTACACATAATACTCTGTGGTATTATTCAGGGTTCAGTCATTGGCCCTATTTTATTCATAATATACTTTAATGACATTCCACGCACACTCTTCACATCACTCGCACTCTATGCGGACGACACTGTTCTCTATGGCACTGCACATCACCCATACAATCTTTACAAAAATCTACAACACCATCTCAACATCTTCATGGAATGGTGTGATCAATGGCGCATTAAGATAAACGAATCTAAAACTACTGCTGTTTACTTCTCTAGAACCTTCTCCACTCCTAATAGATTAACCATCAATAACACTACCATTCCCTGGTCTGACGATGCCAAGTACCTGGGAGTTACCATTACCAAACGCATTACCTTTAAAAAGCATATTCTTAATATCCGCGGTAAAGTCGCCGGAATTTCCAAAACCCTCGCCCCCCTTCTTCGCAGTCACTCACTCTCCATACACAACAAACTCTTAATATATAATGCTTGCATTCTCTCTGTTATCACATATGCATGTCCAATCTGGGGCTTCACTTGCAAAACCAGTATGAACAGCCTCTCTAGTACCCATTACAAACAGCTCCGTTACATCAGGAACGGGTCTAGATACCTCAAAAACTCCACAATCCTCAAGGATCTGAAAACGACTTCACTCAAACATCGCATTAAACACCTTGCGAAAAAATTCTACAATGACATTAATCACATTCCAAATGAACTCATTTATGAGCTACCTGACTACGATGCTTGCAGTCCATCCAACCGGAAAAAACCAAGGTACTCCACTATTCTTGATGAATAGTCCTTCCGAGCTATAATTCTTACCTCAAAATTTTTCTCTTTAATTAAAAAAAAAATATATATATATATATATTATTATATAATTTTTTACTGATAATTTTATATTGACTTTTCTCCTAAACTTCTCTTAACATCTTTACTTTACCTCGTTTGGCATATTTTTGTTTTTTTTTTAACTATGAACTATTTTTACTTTTATACTTTAACTAGTAAATTTTCCTTATTTTATAGATATACTTAACACTATCCTATTTTATGTAGTCAATTGGACTACGGCTAGACATTTCATATGGCTCTCTCAGGATTTGATATACACCTACTCAAAGCCAGGGTGTGCAGTTTCTTCGCAACTTGGAAGCCCATTGAACCTATCACAAGTTCAAGTTCAAGTTCACGTATTGAATCAAAAATGGAGAGTAAATATACTTACAAAAATCGTCAGCGGCAAGCAGACGATAAAATAGCAATAAAGATGTTCCTTCATCTTCGCTCTCACCAGAGTGATTCTTTGCTGTGATGGTTATTTCACTTTTAGAATACAGATACAGAAATCTTTCCCAAAGCTATTGTATACTTTTAGTCTAACATAATAAAACATTAAGTAGCGGATGGGGACAGCTTAAAGCAACAATTTTAAAGAACTACCAGCGAAATGGGGGAAGGGAGAAGGGAAGCTCGTAGGGATTTCTTTAAACTTGGATACTTACACACTTCTTATGGCAAGCTTTTTCATAAAGTAAACATCGATTTTATTTCGTTGTACGACTATTTACAAAGTTTTAGCAAGTTTTTCCTCACGATTTTTCGATTTTTACAAACTTTTAGCAATATTTTCCTCCGTATTTTTCTATTTTTACAAACTTTAAGCAATATTTCCTCCGGATATTTCGATTTTTACAAACATTTAGTAGATTTACCCTCGGATTTTTCTATTTTTAAAAATTTTTAGCTATTTTTTCCTTTTAGCTTAAATTTTGTAAATTGTCACAAAACGGAAAAAAATCAACACTCTTCGTGAAAGAAATTCTCATAGGCACTGCGTAAGTAGTGAGGTCTTTGCCACAAAGCACACTTTATGATTGGGGAGAATCTCGAGATTTATGATTGTTCGAATGCACGAAACTCATTCAAGCAGCGGTTAGTAAGTTACATATATGTACGCTTTGCGTACATTAAACGAAAAAAAAAAACCCTTGATGCATGAAACTCGCTGTGCAGTATGATCTAGAATGCATGAAATTCATTCAAGCTGCGGTTAGTAACTTATATATGTGTACGCTTGGCGTACATTAACCGAAAAAAACCCCTCTAGATGCATGAAATTCGCTGTGCAGCAATCTCTAGAATGCATAAAATTCATTCAAGCAGCCGTTTGTAACTTATATATCTCTACGCTTCGCGTACATTAACCGAAAACAAACCCTCTGGAAGCATGAAATTCGCTGTGCAGCAGTGGCTATAATGCATGAAATCCATTCATTCAGCGATCAGTAATTTATTTGTTTACTTATCCATATACTCCTTACTACAATGTTGGAAAGATAATGTTATAAATATTTCATTTTTAATATCACTTTCACAGACAAATAGAAATCTTAATGATAATTTTAATCTGTGATTATTTAAAAATATTTTCGATAGGTGGCGCTAGTACAAATGCAAAAGCTTTTTTCCCCATTGCTTCAAACCAAGTTTAAAGAAATCCCTACGAGATTCCCTTCTCCCTCCATCTATTTCTCTGGCACTTCTTTAACATTGTTGCATTAAGCTGTCCCCATCCGCTACTTAAAACATTAAGGCTGCAACAACAGTTGCGTAATCGTATCGCTCAATTGCCAGAAATAAATCTGACATAACTCAAAAATACTACATTTCAAATGAAAGGCAAAATTGGCTGTACATATATAACGTTATCACTTTAGGGGGGAGGGGGAGGTCTGGCACTTGATATCATAAGATATCTCAAAGGGGTGGGGGGGGGGAGGATTGTCTTTTGATATCGTTATCATTTTTGATCCAACCAAAATTTTCTTTTTTTTTGGTAACTTTTTCTCTACACCTGTTTTTTTCCCCTTTTAAATCTGTTATCTATTTTTGTGAAAATACTAAGTTATTATTAAAATCATTAAATGATTATAGAATCATTTCATTCCAAAAATTGGAATATCCAAACATTTGCCACTCTTATTTTTCTGCTGTATGCTTATGTAATTCGTTGCTAGAGAAACCATGTTCGAAATGATATTTGTTATGTTTACTACTAAAAAATGGGGACGAATGTTACCACATGTTTCTTTTATCAGAAGTTTTGCTTACTCCCGTGCATGGGACAAGTGCAAGAAGACAATACAGTAATCCCTTAACATTCGCGAGGGTTACGTTCCAGGAAAGTCTCGCGAATGTCAAATCCGCGAATGTTGAGTCCGCTCTGCACTAAAAAAGGAGTTACGTTCTATAAAATTTTAATTAGAGTGGCACAGTATTTCAAAGAACAAAAGTATATATGTTTTAACAATACGTTATGCATAACATATATGTAGAAGGTGAATGTGCACACATATTCATAAAAATGATTTTTTTATATTTTCTTATTGAAGATAATTCAAATTAACTGACAGGAGAAATAATGACAGCTAAAAAAGCACATGTTTTTGTATAGAGTAATTTCGACTCTCTCTAATCGCAAAAAGATGCTAATGTATTAGCGCGCCAGTATGCGATACATTATTAAAATACGATATTTAGATACAGCTAAATGCTTCAGAAATGCTTTTATATGCTATCTAAGTGCAGCTTCAGCTTCACCTCTACGAGAACCTGTACATTTTAAATTAAAAGATTGAAGATGTCGTGACCTTTTTATCTCTAATATTCCCACTACAATGAGTATTCTGCTATTGTTATTATTTTGCTTTCTTACAATACTCACTCCTTTTTCAGTTGACAACTGAAAACTGATTTGTAAATAAATACTAAGAAAACAAAGGGGAAATAATCTAACCACTATAAATTCTAAAAATGATAGATATAATTAAAAAAAAAAATCGCGAATAATCAAGTCAGATTCCGGCAAATGTTAAATCTTTCCACATTTTCATATTCGCGAATAATCAAAACCCGCGAATGTTGAGGATTACTGTATTACTGTTGAATGCATTGTGTAACATAAAGTTATTATTAAATACTTTTAAATAGTAAATATTTCTTTAAAATGTTATTTGCTATAAAGTTATTTGATATATAATAGTTATATTTTATTAACTTATCTTCATTTAAATCAGATAAGTATGCGAATAATAACCGTATAATCACATATCTGTATATCACTGTAAACGTATATAAAAAAAGGAGAAATTTAAAAAAAATAAAAATATTCTTTAGACACTGATAACGATATCATTTGAGAGAGAAGGAATGATAACGTATGGTATCATAAGGAGGGGGGGGGGGAGGGGGTCCAAAATTGCCAAAAAGTTGATAACGTGATATATGTACAGCCGCAAAGAAAATTGACATTTTTTTTTTTTTTTTTGTAACATAAAACGATAATACTTAGCTCTGTAGATGAGATCTAAAAGTGTACAAGAATCATCTGGTAAAAGCGTACAAGAATCAAGAAATAGAAGTGATATGGATTAAAATTATCTCCCTACACTTTGCGCACTCTTCTGTGCTTTCAAACTGAAATAAATACAGTGTCTCACAAAAGTGATGGGACACTTGTGCTTTATAAAAAGAAACTGCAATAAAATAAATAAACAAACATGTGCAAAAAATTTTTGGGTGTGTTTCATATTTAAAGTTAGTAACAATTATTACATAACATACATTTTGTCAAAATATTAAAATATTAATTTAGTAAAAATACAATTGTTCAGAACGGAGCAAAAAATGGCTCACATAAGTGATGGGACACTTACTTTTCCATCAAATATTTATCCAAAAATTTTACTTTTTAAAAGGTTTTAATATTTTGTTGGATTTCCTTTTACTTTTAAAACATGATTTAATCTTTTTGGGATGGATTCGACTATTTTTTTTGTGATTTCTGGAGTGATTTTACCCCATTCTTCTTGAAGCACCGATTTTAGTTGTTGTTTTGAAGAAATGGTGTGTTTGCGAATTCTTGATTCCAATTCTTGCCAAATATTCTCTATGGGATTTAAGTCTGGAGATTGTGGTAGTGTTTTTATTATTTCAGGACAGTTATATAGCAGCCAGAGTCTAACGTTCAGAGCAGTGTGCTTGGGGTCATTGTCCTGGTAGAATTTAAAATCGTTATGAAGGTTCAATTTTCGTGCTGAAGATTTCAAATTTTGCTTTAAAATATCAATATACTTGTACTGATCCATTATACTGTCAATAAAAACAAGATTACCAACTCCAGCGGACGACATACACCCCCATACCATAACTCCTCCTCCACCATGTTTTACTGTTGGTACCAAGTTCTGTTTGCGAAGTTCTTCCCTGGGTTTTCTCCACACCAAGATTCTACCGTCAGAACCAAATATATTAAATTTACTCTCATCAGCAAATATAACTTTATTCCAGTAATCAGAATTCTTATTTATGTTGGATTTTGCGAAAGCTAGTCTGAGTTTTCTATTCTTTTCACTTACGAAGAATTTTTTCCTGGCTACTCTACCGTGATATCCAGCAGATCGAATTACCCTTCTAATAGTTTCAGGATTAACAATTATTCCATATAATGCTTGTAAATCAGCAGCAACTTTTGAAGCACTAATTATTGGATTTTTTTTAATATTTCGAACGATAATTCGCTTTATCCCATTGGATAGCTTTGATGGTCAGCCAGGTCTTCTTTTATCCTGAATCATATGATTCTTTTTATATCGTTTAATGATATTGAAAACTGTTGAACGACTCAAGTTAACTGTTTCAGCAGTTTTTCTAATAGATTTTCCACGTTCAATATGCAAATTAATAACTAATTTTCGAATTTCAGGCGAAGTTTCTTTTCGTTTAGCATTCATGACTACACAGAGCTAAAAAACACAAAAATTCCAAAACAAACTGGAGAGAAATACTGCAGACGATTTTATAAATTATTGCCAATTGTTTTTAAGTAAAAATAAAACCCCAAAAAATATTTTTATTGCTTATTTCAGACGATTTTTGTTGCATATATAATGGTGTCCCATCACTTATGTGAGCTATTTTTTGCTCCGTTCTAAACATTTGTATTTTTATTAAATTAATATTTTAATATTTTGACAAAATGTATGTTATGTAATAATCTTTACTAAATTTAAGTATGAAACACACCCACAAAAAAAATGTGTACATGTTTTTTTAATTTATTTGATTAGTTTCCTTTTGTAAAGCACAAGTGTCCCATCACTTATGTGAGACACTGTATAGTGCAATATTCCGGTCTGCCACTTATAACTTTTTTTTCCTGCAGTCAGAGTGGAATAATACACAAAATGAATTGTTGCGTAATTTTGCGCCTTTTGAATGTGTTACTTTTCTTATGGTGAAACGATATGGAAAACACTTGATATTGACAGTCTTTCTCAGGAAAGATTCACAGGCAATACTCAAGGGTCCTTAAACATTACTAGGAATAACTTAAGGGTTCTCTCCCCTCACGCGAAAAGACCGCTTGCTAATGTTAATCCTATGGAGCATTATTTTTCTAATATCTCGTTTATATTTCAATATTTATTTATTTATTTATTTTTTGCATTGGATAGACGAGACCAATCTCTATTTCAGCCGTTGATTACTTTTTCGATTTTCTTTGCGCATTTTTTTTTTTTTTTTTTTTTTTTTTTTTTTTTTTTTTTTTACGAAGATACTTTTACTTTCGAAAGTGAAAGTATCTTCGTATATAAATCGGAGTATATTTAAGGGTGTTAGAGCACGGCCAGACAAACCAAAGCTATAAACACTTTTCAACTATGTAGGAAAGAGTTAATAAAAATTTTAGTAGTAATGCAATTTCGCAAACAAACAAACAAATAAAAAAAAATATTTACTGTAGCTATTGAGTTGGTAATTTTTATTTCTTGCTGAACGATCATTTTATAGTTTAGTTATTGACGAAACTATTTAACATTTTATTGAAATCGCTTTAACATTTCGAGAAAAAGCTGCAACGACATCAGCGATTTTGCAAGTGATTTCGTAAAAGCTGACATCGATAAGAGAGATCTGTAACTGGAAACATCTGCTCAATATTTGTAGTATTCAATTTTACCCCAAAGCATACTAATAAAAGAAAGTGCAGTTCGGGTATATGTTCAACTTTTCTTTTACACTTGAAAATATAAACAAGAAAAAAAAAAATGTCACGCATAGTTATGAAAATCTTTCTGAAAATATCAGAGTGTTTTTACGAAATTTTATTCCTATGACACGGTGAAAACACATCCATAAACAAACTTATCACTTACTTACATAGAATTATAATAGAATTATAATCATTATTTATAAATCCATGAAAAAATATCTTAATAGAAACAATAGTATATATGTGGGGAGGCCATGTTTAGCATTTTATATAAAAATATTTTATGTTAAATTTACATGTGCATAAAATCATTCAAAAAGCATTTCACATAATCTCAATTAATTCCATTTCATTTTAGAATTATTATATTTTCAAAACGCTTTTTCTATATTCATGGGTGGAGCAATATGAGAGTTATTATTTTCTTTTGTTTGTGGACTTACAAACTTATGAAATAAACTTGGTGAACAAACTTATCACTTACATAGGTGAATTAAAATCATTATTTATATATGTATGGTAAATTATCTTTCGCGAAACAATACTGTGTATTTCGGGAGACCTTGTTTAGCATTTTAAATAAAAATGTTTTATGTTAAATTTATAAATGTATACATATACTGAAAAAGCATTCCAAATAATCTCAAATAATCTCATTTTGTTTTAATATCGTTACATTTTTTTTTTTTTTTTTTTTTTTTTTTTTAGATTTTTTAACTTTTTCTCGTAAGTTGAGCAGACTACTATTGAAAGATCTCAAATGCCACACCCTTGGACTGAATGATGCACGAGTGGGCGTGGCCAAGTATATATGATCTAATAATTGGGCTGTGCTAAAGGCGTTCCAACACCCTACAGGTGGAGCTTAGACTCTATGCAGAATTATGTTTCAAATGAAAATATGTATGCATTTAATAACCAATGAGTATTTTTATCCGATTTACTTCAAAATCCGTAAAATCTATATACGATTGTAGACTAGATTTTCTTTCTCAGAAGCTTTTTTTTTAATACTTTTCTCGGATAATGGATATTCTAATAATATTTATTTCTCAAATAACACTATTTTAATCATTTTGATATTCATACTTGCACTAATTCCGATACTTTAACGAATATGATGATAAGGCTAAAAAGATTTTTAAATATATGTGTGAGAGAAGACTACTTTGATTTTACTTTTAATATTATAATTTTAGTTGGGGTTTTTGGTTTAATTTTAATTAAACATATTATCCAGTTATAAAATGAAGTTTTAGTGCGATTTCTAGGAACATGATGCTTATGCTGTTGTTAATATTTTTAAAATTTTGTAATAAATATTTATTTTTTGACATTAAAATAAACTTTTATTAAGATAAATTTCTAATCGACTGGATGAAAAATGAAAACTTTTTGTTCCAGTTCTATTTATGCACATTTCTTGTTTAACACGTTGACGGACAGTAGGAAATAGTGAAGTTCGAAAATTGACACTATATGTTTTTATAATTTTTAGAATATTAGAAGTATAGTTTTACTCATTCTGCTTAAATAAACTTAATTTTGATTAATTCAGCACCTTTAATTAGGTTGCACACTCCCTTCCCAACCACGTCAGGGTGGCTAGTGGTCAGGGAAAAATACAGTAAAAAAAAGTGATAAACACCAGTATATTCTTATAGAAAAATTTATGTTGGTTATTCGATCAAATAATCAATTTGAATTTTTCTATAAGAATATACTGGAACTTATCATTTTTTTGACTGTATTTTTCCCTGACCACTAGCCATCGTGCACGGGCATACTGAAGCTGCAACTCGTATAACAGGTGGAAAACGAACTTCAACCTAAAAAATTGTTTCCAAAACATGACATTGGGCTTCTACTTGTACGCCGGTATATCCACATTTGTGCTGCTATAGCCGTAGTATCTAAAATTGACCGTTTCGTTTTGGGCGGCTATAGCCGTCATGCCACATTGTGAACTTCGCTTTGACGGCTATAGCCGCAACTGTCCGTCAACGTGTTAAAATGTGATGCACTTTTCGTATATTAAACTATTTCGTAGTTCATTGTAAAGGGGCGTAAGTATATACTAATGAATGTATTCTTGAATGTTCAATAAAAAACCAAAGTTCTTGTTAATTACTTTAATTTACTTGAACTATTTATAAGGAATTTAAATATCTTCATAATGAATTTGAATTTCTTCGACTTTTTAATACGAAGTCTAAACTTTAATGCATATTACATAGGTGTGAGTATGAGTCCGTCTGTACTGTATATGTACGCATGAATCTTTTCGCATGCATTTGAAAAAAATTCATGTAGATATGAATTAATACAAATTTTTTATTGGTTTAATCAAATATGACAGAACTTATTTCTTGTTCTTTCCTTTCAAATAAGTTTCATCAATCCAGCTTCTGGTAATAATCGAGGTGAAAATCGTATGAAAATTTCTGTATTGGTTTTATGTAGTAAACTGCACTTTTTACATCGTTTTTTATTATAAATAATCATTGAATAATTTTTTGAATCCCTAATTGTTTCCCCCTGATTATTCTCAATTTTTTTTCAGTCCTAATAGCATTAACAAATGAAATACCTATCATTTTCAGGATTGTCAATAAATAAATAAATAATTAAATAAATAAATAAATTAAAAATAAAATAAAATAAAATAAATTTACGCTCATGCCGATTTTTTTTTATTTTTTATAAAACTGTTGTAATAAAGTTATTGATGTCCACAGAACAGTGTCACCTCAACTAAGCTCAAGTACATGTGAATATGTATACTGATAAACTACTTCAACTACATTTTATATTGTTTTCCAAAAACAATGTTGCTAGATTAGGCATTATGTCTCCGTTTTTGGGGATTTTGAGCATCCAGGGGAAGTTTTGGGGAGCAACCAACACTTTTGGGGAAAAACTTGGGGGGAGATATTTTTTTGTTATTATTATTTCACGTAAAGTTTACTTTTAGTCATCTGGCAACACTGGACGTGTCTCGAACTCGTTTTTGATTCGGAACACGAAAATAAAATACGCAAATCGGATATATCAATCATTCTCGTGGTCGTGTTACGCAGATTTATCAAATGATGATTAATTAATTCTGGAACCTATTTCAACGTTACAATGAAACACATAAAGTAAAAACAAGAACGAAAAATCATGCGTCAAGCATAGATTATGTAACACTTTCCAACGCTTCCAAAATAATTTTACAAATCATACCGTTTTATAAGCTGAAAGATAACATCTAAGTAAACAATTTGGAAAACGCATAGTAACATATTTAAAAACATAATTTCAGGAATTTCCAACGTATACAGTATTCGAAAAAATATCCGAATACTTTTATTCAGCCTTGTATATGATCAATAGATTTGTATTATATACTACATAGGATGCTAAATTTTAGTTCAGTGAAGAAACGCGTAGCACAGTTTAAAATTCTCCTTCTGGAGTTTCTGTCAATAAACGGAAAGGTGTTCGCGAACTTTTGTGCTTCCCTGTATAGGATCTACGGAATTTATACACACCACGTAATAAACAAAAAGTGAGTTCAATTTACAATCGCGTTCAGTAACTTAAAACGCACTTCCAGGAATTATTGTTAACAGACAGTAGATAATTCTTTTGTGTGTCCCTGTAAATGAACGGTGACTGCTATACACACACTATTCTGTAGTAAGCCTCTTGTAATGCACCTTAGTGATATATATAAATTTCAATGCGTTTAAAATAGTGAAACATTATTTAAATAAACCGCAGACGATTTTTCTCCATAGACGTAATGTAACGAAATTCTTTTGACTGACCCTGTAAATTAACTATAAGTGCTATGCACACCCTATTCCATATTAAGCTTCTTGTAATACACCTTATAATATATCAATTACAATGTGTTTGCAATTGTGTAACATCATTAAAATAAACCGCAAATGACTTTTCTCCATAGACCGTAATGTAACGGAATTCTTTTGAGTGTCCCTGTAAAAAAACTATCAGTGCTACACACTTCAGTTGAAATAGGGAACGTGCTATAGATAACGACAATAACATATAAAAATTGCAAGGCAATCCGAGCATATTTACGGGAGTTAGAGCATGGACAGACGGCAGACGGCCATACGGCCAGTAAAACCGAAGTCATAAACACTTTTCAACTAGGTTGGAAAGTGTTAAAAAGCATACTTATGTTTGCCATGATTTGAAAAATGTTTTGACAACGGAAGTTCTGATATTACTTTTTATCTTACTTTTTTTTTCATTTTTTTTTGTTTTAATTCTAGTTAACTTTTCAATGTACCAATAAACAAATATAGTTAGCAAAACACTAAATAATTAATGTAATAAAGCATTATTGCCTTTTATTCCTAAACTAAATGCCATTTTGAATATGATATATAATTTTTTTTTTTGGTATTTTCATCAAACGAATTGTAACGGAAGTAGATAAGATATTAAATTTAAATATTTGGTAAATGTAAATAAACATGAAACGACTGGACTAGGCTGGAGGACGTTCTGTTTCCAATCCTGAGTTGCTAAAGATTCAGAAGCGATGCTCAGTAGCGATGCGCAGATGGAATATTTTAGGATAATTAATTAGATACGTATAAGAGTTTAAATGTTTATTTATTTATTTATTTATTCGTAAATGGGGTATTCTTTCAAAAAATGGCTTGATTTGGGGAAATTTTTTTAGGTTTAATTTGTTAAATATTTTTTATATTAATAAACTGAAAATTGAAAATTTAGTTTTTTGTGTTCAAACTGAGTTGGGGACTTTTTAGAAAAAAACCCACTGATTTGGGGAAATTATCAGAAATTTTGGGGAAATTGACTTTCGACTATCTGGCAACATTGTTCAAAAGAAGTAGGATCAGACCAATGATTATCTCAAAGCCGAATGTATATTACGTATCAAGTTTTCGCTTATCCCACAGACTGGCATAAGCGGATGCAATAGTAATTTCCTTTAAAGGGACTTATCTGGTGGAATAGTAAAATTGTGGAATCTCATGTTACCGTATGGGTGAAATTAATTTTCCTGCTGGTTCATTCAAAATTAAAAAAAAAACTTGTTTTTTGCAGTTTACGCACATGAATCTGAAGTTTGATGAAAATAAGTGCATTAGTTCTTGAGATAAAGCTATTGCGAAAATCGCTAAAATTGCAGCATAGCAGCGCCATCTATTGAGCGATTTTCACCAAAAACTAATCAGTACCAATTATATCAGGGACTAACTGAATATAAAGTTTATTTAATTTCCTGCATTAGTTCTTGAGATAGAGCGCCCACAAAATTTTTGTCACATACAGACAGACAGAGTCACAGACTCACAGACAGACATTTTTTTAAAAACAGTCAAATCGTGTTCAAGACTTTCTAACATGTAAAAATCCGTCGAAAACTGGAAGTTGAAAATTTTCATGAATCCAATACTTTCTTCTTGTAAAGACAGAAGAAAGTAAGAAAGAAACAGAGCAAAAATTCTAATTATTATTTTTTTTAAATGAGTTCACTAGCTCACGCTTCCGCTATTATGCGTAACAAAAATCGGGGAATTTACCATATTCGAATTATGTTCATTCGCCAAATTAAAGTATTGTAAAGGAAAGTTTTTGGAAATACCATGAATTGCAATGAAATTAGGCGTGATTTTAAAGATTGAATTCTTATAAAAGGGTGTTAAAAATAACTTTTTTTACTTCTATACTTATTACAAACCGTAAAAACAAAGACAAGAAATATATGCCATACACAGATAAACGTTTGTATTCAACTTGGATGGGTGCACCAGTATTTAATTGACCAGGCACCAGTAATTGACCAGTGAATTATAAAAACTGCAGAAAGCAGGAATTAATAAGAATATATTCTAACTTTGGTTGTACATATCTAACATCCAAAGAAATGTTTTTTTACAAGTTATAATTGCAGTTAAAGATGTGCTTGAAGATTAGCCTGGGAAAATTAGAAATATTTTCACTTTTCTATTACACACCAATCATACGTAGTATAGGGTAAATCTTGTAATCGTTTTGAAAATAGAAAATTTTTTTTGACGGATTTACACGTTTCAGACACTGGAGATTCCGAAAAACATATTTTTAGAAGAAGAAAAAATTGCCGTCCGTCTGTCTGTGTGTCTGTAAACGCTCTATCTCCCGAAAAAATTGAGATAGTGACTTGAAATTTGGTATGTACTTAGTATGTAATAATCGGAAGAAGCTTATTGAATTTCAGTCACCTCGATTATCCGGAACTATTTTTTTTTCGGACTCTCGAAATATTCGTTCTGATAAAAGGTATATAAAAATTTTCAAAATTGTTTATTTTAAGGAGTGAATATAAAAGACAATAAAAAAAACATAAATTTTGCAAAAATAATGAAGTCGATCGGATCATGAGTTGCCGAGATATTTGTAATCACCTTTTCCACACGCTTCGATTTTTCATGACCCTGTATTTAATTAAAATTTCAATTCAAAGATATGGTTTAATTGGAAAGGAGACGCTTCATCCGACGCAGTAAACCGTTAGTTAATAGGATTATCAATTCTGGAGTTATAAGGATGTTTCTTTTACGAAATTCAATAATAGAGCATTTAAAGTTTATGGCGTCATCAAGTTACGATTTTATTCGAATTGCAATGCATTTTATAAGTAGTTTTATTTTCATATTTTATATTATACATATTCATGATGGGTAAGTATTTCGGTGTCCCCCAAGAACTAGTCTTTATTAGTTTGTGAATTATTGTGTTTTAAAAAAAATTTCTGATTATTGTATCCCCCAGTATACGAGTTTTTTAGCAGCAATTTTAAATACGAACATTCATATTTTTTTTGTTACACCGGAAAAAAAGTGGTCAAGTAATAGTGCAATCTCATTTTCTAACTAATACTGTAAATATTTTAAATTCTAGAAAAGAAAATCAAGGGGGAATATGAGAAATGGGGACTTTACATGAACGTTAGTAAGACCAAATACCTATGTACATAGGAGAAAATGAGACAGAACTAAATTTAAATAATAACATAAAAATAGGAAGCAGCGAGTATTATAGATACCTTGGTGTAGACATTAATAGTGAAGGCACTGACTCACATGAAATTAAATACAAAATCTGTTAAGGAAGAAAGGCTGTAAAACTATTAAATTCTATTTGGTGGAGTGAGGAGATCTCCAGGAAAAGTATAAGTATAATATATACAATTCTATTGTAAAGAACATATTGTTATATGGAGCAGATGGATAGCGAATTATGGAGACAGAAATAAATAAATTAGCAGCAGTGGAATTGGATGCCCTAAGAAGATCATGCAGGATATCAAGAATAAGAAATGAAAGATTCAAAGAAAGGATGAAAATAAAGGGAACCATATTAGACGACCTCCAAAAGAAGCAATTAATCTGGTATGGTCATGTTAAAAGAATGAGTGACGAGAGACTACCCAAAATCGCATCTAACTATAGAACAAACCGAAAGAGGAAACGAGGAAGACCACGAAAGACCTGGATGGATGGTACAAAAAAACCATGAGGGATAGGGGTCTGGAGGAGAAATGGACCCTTGAAAGGAAGAAATGGAGTGGTCTCTTGTAGATTTTTTGGATGGCAGCACCTGACGCCATAAACAGAGTTTATATACATAATTATCGACTACATTACGAACTAGAACATTGTAATTTGAAGCGTATGAATTCCTGCGTTTCAATTCGACGCGATTTTTTTTCTTTTTGTAAGTTTACTAACTAATAAACTAATTTGTAAGTTAGGTTTATGTTTTTTACTTTAATGTTTATGAAAACAAAATCAAGAAACGGCGCGAAAGAAATCATTTCGATTTCACAAAACCTCGTGAACTGTAATTAATGTTTTTTCCTTCTATTTCAAAGAGTTCAGCTGTTTATTATTACACTTAATATTAGCCTCTGGTGAGATATTCGAATTCTTGCACAAGACCCCTTCATCGCACCTTTTTCCTTTATCGACTGAATGATGGAACGTTACTCCAGAACAAGTCCTAATGTCTTTTATTGTTACCAAATCATCCTAAATGAAACAAGTTTTTATATCATTTTCACGCATAACCCAGTCAATGACCTTTCTGATAAATTCCAACGGAATTTAACGGATTTACACATCTGACCGCTAAAGTACTACTTCGGGTTGGGTAATCCAATTTTATCCGAACCGGACGGGTCCGGTCGGGTAGACGCTAATTGTTTATGTTACGTGTTGGGATTTGACGCTTGTGGGGCGGGTTCGATTTTATCCGATTTTTCACAAAAGTTCAAAATATTTTAAAGATGAAAACTATATATTTGAACATTAAAGGGTATATGTATATATTTATATATATTAGTTTTTCAATATAAAAAATATAATTAATATTGGAGATATTAACTGTAGATTATTTTTACATAATTACATTAATATATTAATTTTCTCCTATTTCGGGTTCGGATTGGGTTCGAGTTGAAGCGTACCTGGTTTCGCGTAAACGATGTATACAGGGTGATTCATAAAAGATGGGCAGAACTTTAAGGGGTTATAGTACACTTAAAGACAAATAATATTAAATAGGAGACTAAGGGTCCCAGACGTATTCCCAAGGAGATAGGGGGCATTAAAGTTTAGGGTCCGAAATTTCAAATGATTATAAAACATGGAAAAATTGGTCGATTCGTTTGCGGTTTTTGCAAAAAATTTTCTTTATGCCAGTATTTTCTTGAAATAAAATTTTAAAGTTCAATTTCAAAAAATGCCGATAGGGGGCGCTTTAGACTTTGGAGTAACAAACAACTATTTTTTAACGTTATTTTTTGTATTTCTTTAAATGATTTCGAAAGCTTAGACTTAAACTTAAATTTTGATCTAAAAATCTGAGTCCTAACGAGTAGTTAAGTAGCGTAAACTGAAATTTGAAATTTGAAACCCTTCTCCCCCCAGAACAAAAATCAGTTATTCCCGATCTTTGTGTCGTAGATTAGGCTCTAACTACTGCCGCGTTTTGCTAAAATTATTCTTTATGTCAGTATTTTCTTGAAAATAAATTTTAAAGAAAATTTTCAAAAAATTCCGATAGAGGGCGCTTTAGACTTTGGAGTAACGAACAACTATTTTATACCGTTATTTTTTGTGTCTCATTAAATGCTTTCTAAAGCTTAGACTTAAACTTAAATTTTCAGCTCAAAATCTGAATCGCTGAGCGTGGTTCAGTAGCGAGGGGAGGGGGTTCAAATTTCAACTTCTGAACATAGTTCAGTTTGCACTACTTAACCATGCCCAACGATTCTGTGCTGTGATACGAGGCAAAAATACAACTTTCGTCAAGGACTGCATAGTCGGAATTCACTCATAAAGGCACTGGCACAGTTGGAAACGTCGCTCATGCAAACGTTAAAGCTCCATTCCTGACGCTAGTCACCGGGTGAAGAAGGAAACAGAAAGTATGCAAATGTCAAATGGGGAAGAAGAAGAACACGTATGCAAAATTTCGACACGATTCAGGCATAAAAACCACTGAACGGTGAGTCAAGTGTAAGTCGCTGTAGTAATGAATCGGAAGATGGTGCCCTTCACGAATAGGGAAAAGGCTGAGATGCATTTAATTTACGGAGCGGCAGATGGAAATGGTGCAGAGGCACAACGAATGTACGGAGAGCGATTTCCTAACAGGCGGTTGCCTAACCGCAAAACTTTCGAGCGCTTGCACAGACAGTTGTGTGAGACGGGATCATTTCTCGCTTCCCGGTCGAATGCAGGTCGTGCAAAAAAGGACGAATCAGTAGTTGTTGCAGAAGCCATTCTGGATGTAGTAGCGGCGCAGCCAAGTACAAGTACACGAACAGTGGCTAGCCAGGTGGATACCTCACAGTCCACGACTTGGAGGGTACTGAAGGATGAACATTTGCTCCCGTTTCATGTGCAACGAGTCCAGAAACTGTCTCCAGGGATTATCCAAATCGTATTGAATTCGCCCGCTGGTTTCTGCAGCAGAACGCGCTAAATCCGCATTTTGGACGAACTGTGCTTTTCACCGATGAATGTACCTTCACACGTGAAGGTACATTTAACACACACAATGCACATGTATGGGCGGATGTCAATCCACATGCTACGTATCCACATGCTCATCAGAGACGCTTTTCCATAAATGTTTGGGCAGGAATCCTCGGAGACCACCTAATCGGACCGTACCTTCTTCCTGAACGCCTCAACGGTAAAACATACCTCACATTTCTGCAACATGTGCTGCCAGACCTGTTAAACGTTGTTCCTCCACGCATCCGGCGGGTCATGTGGTTCCAGCACGATGGAGCGCCAGCCCATTACGTACGAGACGTCCGCAACTATCTGGACATCACATTTCCGAACAGATGGATTGGTCGAGGTGGTCCTGTTGCTTGGCCTGCTCGCTCGCCAGATCTTTCACCCCTCGATTTCTTTTTTTGGGGACGATTGAAGGCTCTTATGTATGAGACACCCATTGAATCCCCCGAGGAACTGGTCGCCAGACTTTCCGCCGCTGTAGGGGAAGTGCTCGAAAAGCCTGATGTTTTCGCGAATGTTCGCCGTTCCATTCGTCGCCGTTGTTCTGCGTGCATAACCTCTGGTGGTCACAATTTTGAACATTTATTGTGATTACATGTTAATAAATATGCTTTGGTAACATAATCCTAATTTGTGTCTTTTTACCTCGTATCACAGCACACAATGTGTGGACATGGTAAACTGAACTGTGCTCAGGAGTAGAAATTTCAAACCCCTCTCCCCAGAAACTTAACCACGTCTAACGATTCAGATTTTGGGCTGAAAATTTAAGTCTAAGCTTTAGAAAGCATTTAATGAGACACAAAAAATAACGGTATAAAATAGTTGTTCGTTACTCCAAAGTCTAAAGCGCCCTCTATCGGAATTTTTTGAAAATTTTCTTTAAAATTTATTTTCAAGAAAATACTGACATAAAGAATAATTTTAGCAAAACGCGGCAGTAGTTAGAGCCTAATCTACGACACAAAGATCGGGAATAACTGATTTTTGTTCTGGGGGGAGAAGGGTTTCAAATTTCAAATTTCAGTTTACGCTACTTAACTACTCGTTAGGACTCAGATTTTTAGATCAAAATTTAAGTTTAAGTCTAAGCTTTCGAAATCATTTAAAGAAATACAAAAAATAACGTTAAAAAATAGTTGTTTGTTACTCCAAAGTCTAAAGCGCCCCCTATCGGCATTTTTTGAAATTGAACTTTAAAATTTTATTTCAAGAAAATACTGGCATAAAGAAAATTTTTTGCAAAAACCGCAAACGAATCGACCAATTTTTCCATGTTTTATAATCATTTGAAATTTCGGACCCTAAACTTTAATGCCCCCTATCTCCTTGGGAATACGTCTGGGACCCTTAGTCTCCTATTTAATATTATTTGTCTTTAAGTGTACTATAACCCCTTAAAGTTCTGCCCATCTTTTATGAATCACCCTGTATATATATTTCAGATCCGTGTCGGGTTTGACATTAAATGAAATCGGGTTAGGGTCAGGTATAACCGACACTTTCTGTTCACAAACGAAAATTTCTGTAAATTTAATCAGAAGCATAAGAAATTAAAAATTATATTTTACTAATCTTGCTTTAAATGAAGGGTGATTCAAGAAACAATGGACAAACTTGAAGAACTGGCAGAATATAATATAACAAATTTCGTATAAGAAACTCAGATCGCAATTTACTTATTTAGCCAAAATATACAGGGTAAATCTCCCTCAGATTTTCGTCTGCAACTTAAGAAATTCTAACAGCACAGACTTATTGGCTTTCTGTGAAATGTGATCAAGGCCTCATTAAAGCATGGGCCTGCTGGACCGTGGCATGGGGGAACTCGATTTGGTTTATTTGTTGATTTTAGGGACCTCGAAATTCGCTATGCATTCTTCGTAAAGCGTATATTTTATATCTGATTTAAACTCACCAACGATTATAATCAATATTTTGTATTTTTTAGCAAAATTATGTATTTTGTACTTTAACAAAAGTTTTATTATATACAGGGTGATTTTTTTTAAGTTGGGAAAGTAAAGCCGTATAACAAAAGAACCAGTGATCCAAATGACCTGACATTTCACCAGTATGCTCCCAAAGGAATGGGAATTTTTTAGGCGTGGTTAAAAAATAAACTTAAAATCGCACAGACAGATGGCGCTGTAAGTTAAAAGAAACAAAGCATATCGTCAGTGGGAGGAAAATAATGGACGACACTTTGAGAAAAAGAAAACTTTATTACACATATCAAAAGCATACAGAATGCAGTAATTGGGAAAAGGAACTGCGAACACCTTCGCAGAAACAGAACGAAATAAAAATATGGAGTACAGCATTCGTACGGAACTGTGCAACTAATGCAAGAGATTTTCAATGTGCTGTCAAGCGTTTTCATATATGAGTTGGAAACATGAAACTGCATGTTCCACAACAGAGCGAAGAGTATCCACTAAGTGTGTGTCGCGCGCAAGCTCATCTGCCGACTTTACTGCATATACAGCGCTATCTGTTGGTGCCATTTTAAGTTTTTTTAACCACGCCTAAAAAATTCCCATTGCTTTGGGAGCATACTGGTGAAATTTCAGGTCATTTGGATCAGTGGTTCTTTTGTTATAAGGTTTTACTTTCACAACTTTAAAAAAATCACCCTGTATATATATATATACATATATATATATATATATAATAAAACTTTTGTTAATAATAACTCTCAAATCATATAAATAATCGACAATAGAACAACCGATAATTATAATAAAATACAAAGAAATATATGCAAAAATGTGAGATTCTCAAAAAAAAAAAAATAAATAAATAAATAAAGTGATATGAAGAAAAAAATTCAATGTGCATAAGGTGAAAAAATATAAGAAGCTAATCGAAACTTATATTGCGAAACACTTTATCAAGGGCAATATTCCACAAATATAAGTAAAACGTAATTTATTTCTGTTTGAATAAATAAACCTATATTTGCAGAGCACTAATATTTCATTCCGATCAAAAACTAGTCGGATGTGCCAATCACAAAACTTTCTTCTATCTCAGTCACGTTAATTACTTCAAAATTCGCTATCACATCGCCAATAAAATCAATATTTTTCGTCATTCTCTTATCAGCAGCCTGCTGGGTTACCTGGATGCAAAGTACCCGTCGTTGCACGAGCAGCCGATGTACAACACAACTACAAAATATCGAAAAAATCGCACGAAAGTGCTATCACAGCGTCCTGTTTCGGCGGAATAGCCAAATTCAAGTCAGACCATAGGGGAAAAAATATTTGGTTCAATTCTACACATAACTTCATGCTCTTTTCGATGGTGCAATAATAAAATTGGCACAAAAAATCGCTATCACATCGCCCCCTTCCGGCGGAATATCTCCAAATTCAAAGAGAACCTGCTGGCTACAGTGAAAAACATATAAATGGAATTTAGTTCAATTCTATGCATAACTTCATACATTTTTCGATGATACATTAAGAACGGACAGACAGACATTTTGTACAAACATGTTTTTCGGTATCTGTGACTCCTAAAATGTGTAAATTCGACGAAAACCGGAGTAAAAAAAAATTCGATTACAAGAAAATAACAACCTAAGTCCAAAAGTTTATATATTTTTTAGGTTTTCGTTCATCTCACGAAACCCTATTTGTCTCGCTTCTCTGTCTGTCACAGAGCCGTTTCTCAGAAACTGTATAAGTTATTACAGACTTGAACCTTTGTGTACTTACAGCTAAATACTTAATGTCACGCTGAAAAAATCATAAATTTTTGAAAAAGTCGTATTATTTTAATATAGTATAAAGATAAAAAACCAAAAATCTAACAGCCTTTTCCAATTAAATTTAAGTATTTTTCGTTATAGCAGTTGCCAACAATAAAATTCTTGCCACAATAATTAATTTTCTATTGAAAAATTTCAGCGTGAAAAATGAAAATGAAATAAAAAGTTTCACCAATTGAAAGAAAAGATTAATATGACGTCAATATTGGTAATAAAATGTTCAAACATTTCTCAAACATACATGGAGTATGAGTATGTGTAAGTACAGAAAGCAGGGTTAATAGGACGTCATTAGAGAATTAAAAAGAAAATTAATCTGACGTCATATTGGAAGTTTAATGGACTATTTCAAATGTTTGAGAATAATACAAAGAGAATATCAATATGAGTAATAGAGAAAGCAAGTAGATAGGACGTCAGAAAGTGATTATAACGTCATATGAGTTTGAGGAACGTATTGAATCATGATAAAAACCCGATTATGGATATAGTGGCATATATTTTAACTTTTGAAGTTCTCTATACAACAAGTTTAATTGTGAAATGGATTTTTTTTTTAATATCGCATTTAGTCCACATGACAGATATTATTATGACAGAGTATAACAGTGGGCTTCGCCCGCTATCGGGCGTTTCAGAAATTCGAAAAAACGAAAAAATACACCGGTAAATTTTTACTTTATAAAAAATATAATTTTTTTTTTCCCTTGAAAATGGATTTACTTGGATTTACTAAAGAAAGGATAAAATGTTTTGAAAAGAATATTAAACGAAACCCTTTGTGCGATTTTGGATCACATTTATCCACTTGTTTATTTTTAAATGTTATAAAATAAATATAACCGACATGGAAATTTAAGGATTTAAAATATATAATGAGCACATAAAGGTCTTAAAAAACCAGCATTTATGCAGCACAGATTTTATTGATTCCTGAAAAAAAAAATTAAATCTATGACTTATGTAGTTTTTTAAATAAATAATTCATTTATTATGAAGCATTTTTTTTTTTTTTTTTAATACGAAAAACAAAACTATCTTGAATTTCCAACTGAGCAACATTGTTGCCTCACCTGCTGCTAACACGTCACGGTTTGGAAGCTACTGGTATAAATTATCTTTTTAAAGTTAAATGATAGCCCATTGACATTCTTTCATTTTACTGAACTTATGCGGAAATGCCATAGGCCTGATTTATCAAAGAAGAAAAATTGGTTTTGGGAAAAATAATAATCGGTTTCTTATTTCAAACTTTCAGTACTTTGTGATTCAAAAAGCAATTCTTGTTGATTGATAGAGATATTCTAAAGGAAAATATTTTAGTGAAAATCTACAATATGTAAGGGCAGTAAGTAAGGCCAATAAGTAATGGTTCTATTTCTTTGGATCAAAATTTTCGATTGTTTTTATTTTGTGTTTTTTGCATCCTAAAGTATTTACATGCTAAAGCATGAAAATTTTATCCTAAAGTACATAAAAGGATAAAAACATTAGGATAATAGTACATTAGGATAAAAGTACTAATAGTACTACGAGTATAAATTAGTACTAAAAGTATTAATAGTACTAATAATACTAATAGTACTAATTAATAGTGCTAATAGCATTCGTAGTACTAATAATTACTACTAATTAATGGTACTAATTAATTGTACTAATATAACTAATAGTACTAATTTATAGTACTAATTAATAGTACTAAAAGTACTAATAGTTCTAATAGCACTAATTAATTGTACTAATTAATAGTAATAATAGTACTAATAGTACTAATTAATAGTACTAATAGCATTCGTAGTACTAATAGTATTAATTAATACTAATTAATACTACTAATTAATGGTACTAATTAATTGTACTAACATTACTAATAGTACTAATTTACAGTACTAATTAATAATACTAAAAGTACTAATAGTAATAATAGCACTAATTAATAGTACTAATAGTGTCCGAATAGTGCATTAGGATAAAAGTACTTTTATTCTAAAGCATATTTTGCATCCTAAAGAATTTGTACCCTAAAGTATTTGCATCCTAAAGTATTATTTTGCATTGTAAAGTATTTTATCCCTCAAATTTGTAGATTGTTGCCCTAAAGCGGTGTCGTGATATTCCATTTTTTACAATCTTTTTGCTCGTTGAACGTAACACTATTGTAAAACTTTTAAAATCGTTTTTCTCGGCATTCTGTTTTTCAATCTGGGTGACCAGTTTTCTCGAGAACTCTTCAACCGATTTTCTTCATTTTTAATTTAAAAGAAAGCTAATAGCTTTTTATGAAGCTTATATCACTGAAAAGTGCACTTTTCAATGATTAAATATTTTTTCAAGCTCGCAAAAGATGAAAAAAATGACCTTTCTTATTCAAATGACCGCCATTTCATCAAAAATCAAGTTTTGAAACTAAATCTTGGTATAAAGTTCCAGAGAATGTAATGCATTTTCTAATATGGCGACTGAATTTGTTTCAGTGGCTTGTGACGGGAGAAAAACAGTCGCCCGATTGGTATTTCACGGCGCGCACCTGCAAGTACTGCCCGTCGCACAAGGCGTATTATTATTATTATTTTTTTTTTTTTTACACACAAACATATAAATGTATAAGTGAAATGTCAATAAATATAATGCAAAAAGTCAGAAGGTTATATCTCTTTTTTTTGTAATCTTAAAAATAAAACTCATAAAAATCACGTGAATTTTAGAACCTTCCTTTAACGAGTAATATATGCCATTTTATAAAAAATCACGTGAATTTTAGAACCTCCCTTTAAAGAGTGAAATATGTCATTTTATAAAAAATCACTTGAATTTTAGAACCTTCCTTTAAAGAGTAAAATATGTCATTTTATAAAAAACCACGTGAATTTTAGAACCTCCCTTTAAAGAGTAAAATATGTCATTTTATAAAAAATCACGTGAATTTTAGAACCTCTCTATAAAGAGTAAAATATGTCATTTTATAAAAAAACATGTGAATTTTAGAACCTCTCTTTAAAGAGTAAAATATGTCATTTTATAAAACAACATGTGAATTTTAGAACCTCCCTTTAAAGAGTAAAATACGTCATTTTATAAAAAACCACAGTGAATTTTAGAACCCCCTTTTAAAGAGTAAAATATGTCATTTTATAAAAAAATCACGTGAATTTCAGAACCTCCCTTTAAAGAGTAAAATATGTCATTTTATAGCGCATGTAGTGAGCTTCCGTTAGTGCGCACTTTCAAAGGAGGCCATATTTTGTCCGCACAAACCGAAGTCCGCATTAAACGGTACAAACATTTGAATGGTGTAAACAGATTACTTGTTTTGAAACATCAGTATAATTAACAATGAAAAAAAAAAGTCTGTTAAATTAAACAACCTTTTTGCCCCACCTCCATTTTTCATACCATAGTATTAGGTGAGCTACAGGCGTTGTCTGTGTTTTTAAAGATGAAGGATAGCTCACTGACATTCTTCCTCTTTACTATGGGCTTATACGGAAATGCAATGATATTTGATTTATCAAAGAAGAAAAATGGGTTATAGAAAAAATATGATTAGTTTCTTATTTTGAACTATCAAGACATCATGCTTCAAGATAAAATACCTGCTGATAGGCGGAAAAATTGCAAAATGTATTGCCAATGAAAAAAAAAAAAAAAAAAAAAAAAAGCCAAGTTGAAGTCGAGAAATCGTTTAATTGGAAAAGTTCAGTTAACAAAATAGATTACGTATTATCGATTTTCAGGATCACATCTAAAAACAAAATATTAAAATTGGCTTCTAAAATTAGGCAGATAATGAAATCTACCTTATATTTAATAAAATTTTAATAAAATGATTTTATGAAACTATTTTATGAAACAACTAATACATCAATTCGAATATATGGATTGGTTATACGAAACCCTTAAATTCGCGTTTTGTAGTGTAATACAGAGAGAGATAGACATAGAGTTAGAGAGATAGAGAGAATTACAGGGTTAGACAGATAAATAGATAGATAGAGACAGAGAGGTAGAGCTATAGAGAGCGATAGAGAGATAGATAGAGAGATAGGTAGATAGATAGATAGAACTAGCGATAGATTGAGAAAGAAATATATATAGAGAGAGACAGACAGATAGTTAGATTGATAGAAAAATAGACAGATAGGTAGAGACAGAGAGGTAGAGAAATATAGAGAGATAAACAAATAGATAGAGAGATAGATAGGTAGGTAGGTAGGTTGATATATAGAGATAGAGATATATGAGGGGGTTAGAGTGACAGTGAAGTAAGTCAATATCTAGTAATTTGAGAGATGAAGGGTTTTGTGAAACTTGTCGTAATGCCGTGGCATTAAGTGGTCCAACTTGTTTTTCCCTCTAGCGACTCCCTACGTGAACTGTGACTTATTGGACTGTCACACTGAACAGAAATTAACATACGTTCAGTGAAAATATGGTTATCTAGATTTTTAAAATTTTTGACTTACTCCACTGTCATTAAAACCCCCTCATATATAGAGAAAAATATATAGAGATAGAGATAGAAATATAGAAAGAAAGAGAGATAGATAGACAGACAGACAGGGGAAAGAAAGGGAAATAAAGAGAGATAGAAAAATAGAGAGATGAAGAAAGAGAGAGAGAGAGAGTTATATATATATATATATATATATAACTCTAATACACACAACGTAGTAAAGAATTACCTTATATGGTATTGATTCCTAAATTTCATAAGGACCCTGTTGCCTTTCGTACAATTACTTGTGGTTTTGGAACTTATTTAGAAGTTGCTAATAAAAAGTTTTTGGATATTTTGCAGAGTTTATTTGATGTGGCATTAAAACATAATAACACTTGTATTATAAAAAATAGTGTTGAGTTACTTAATAGATTGAAAGGTTTGAGTAATATCAAAGGTTTATATGTTTATGATTTTGAAGATTTATATAATAACATTAATTTAATAGATCTTAAAAATAAAATTTTTGATTTTTTTAAGCGTTACAATACTTTGGGTAAAGATTTGGATCATTTAATAAATTTATTTAATTTTGTAGTTAATGAAAATTACTTATTTGACGGTAAACATGTGTTTCAGCAGATTAAGGGTATACCTATGGGGGGTAGTTGCAGCTCGGTACTTGCAGATATTTATTTATTTTTATACGAAGTTAATGATACATTAAACAAGGATTTTTTAAGTTTCAGATATATTGATGATGTCTTGTTGGTAAAGATTAACGATTCCAACAGTGAATTAAATTTTGATTATTACCCCCAAGGTTTGACATTAAAGAGAACTTCATCTAACACAAAACATGTAAATTATCTAGACCTTGCTATCGACATCGAGAGGGGTGACTTGCGTACTTGCATTTACGATAAGAGAAATGATTACAAATTTGAAACAATCAAGATATTAAATTTTAATTCTAATGTACATATTTCAATTTTTAGAAATATATTTATCAACAGTTTAATTAGGATAACAAAATTAAATTCTAAACATGATAGTATAATGAGTGACATAATAAATCTCTATCATGGTGCAATGGTTCAAAGTTATCCTATTGCTTTGTTAAATAGTTTGGTGAATAGTTTTGTCAAAGGTAAAGAATACAGCGATACTCTCCTTTTGGCGATTAAAAATATCGCCAAGTGAGTGTAGGTTTTATAAGGAGCTTCGTCCGGCTGAGTCGTTCTTTTCATCTTGGTTTAATGTTTCCTACGGTTAGTTTGGTTGTGACAGGCATGGGGGAAGTTTCATGTGTAATGCCGGTATAACCCAGCATGCAGGTCTTTAGCCCTGCAGCCTGTCTCCATTGGTTGTGTTTTTTCTGTTTATAGTTTTGTTTAAAGTTTTGTTAGTTCGAATTTTTATGGTTATTTGTTTGTTTTCTCTGCCGTTTCAGTAGATTTGGGATTGAAAGTATGGTATGTGGTTTTCGCATTATATATATATATATATATATATATATATATATATTATATATATACACTAATATTATAAAGTATTAAAGATTGTTTTGTTTGTTTGTTTGTAGGGGATAATATCTGGAACTACTGGAACTTTTTTTTTTATACTGAAGGAGCAAAAAACTTAAAATTTGGCATTGTCGTTACTTATAAGATGTAAATGCTCTCTAAGAACAAATTCTAAAAAAATTCGAAATTTAAAAGGGTGAGATGAGCGAAACGCTTTCTAAAAACATTCTAAATTACAATTTTTATGGAATTTCTGGAACTACAGAACTTTTTTCAAAAGTGATGGTGGCAAATTGCTTGTGACAGTTCCTGCTGTAACATAGGCTATATTTCATGTCGGTGCCACTACCCCCAGAGGAGTGCATGAGCAAAAAACGTTCTAAAATTTCGATTTTTTTATACTGAAGGTGTCAGAAACATGAAATTTGGCATAGTAGTTACTTATAAGATGTAAATGCTCTCTAAGAATAAATTAAAAAAAAAATTCGAAATTTAAAAGGGTGAAATGAGCGAAAAGCGTTCTAAAATCTATCTAAATTACAATTTCTATGGAATCTCTGGAACTACAGAACCGATTTCAAAAGTGATGGTGACAATCCCTGCTCCAACATCCTCTTTAATATAAAGCTATGCGTTGCTGACGACTGGGTTTTTTGCTAATCTTTGCCACAGATTAATCTCGGAAAATGAAACATTTGAAGTTACTAAAAAAATAATAGCTCGAAAAGTATTTGTCAGAAAATTGTTAGACAAACTGCGTTTCAAACATAAAAAAGTCCTTTCGGCCTGTACCGGGAGGAAAAGGTAACTTTCCTATATCTTCGTTTTAAAATTTTAGCTAATGTTACACGAAAACAGCAAGTTAAAATGCAAAGAAACGTTTACTAAAGATTCGTTAATACTGAATTTGAATAAGAAATTTGCCAAATTATTGAGCAATAGCCAAATTGGCTTCATTTATGAAGACTTATTTTGGTCGTCATATTTGGCGATATTTCGCCAAATGTTGCCAATTTTGGCGAGAATCTGGCGCTAACGGACATGAATATATAGTTTTATGTATGTGATTGGGAAAATTATTACACCAATGAAAGAAAATAATTTACGAGTAATCGCGTTAATGTTCTGTTTTGTTTCAAAATGTCAGCCACCCTAGAATTTCAAACTGCTCTATCTCAGTCATTTTTTAAGATAGAGGTAAACCAAAAAATTTTCTGGAATCCTCGTATCAAGGCCTAACACTTAATTAAAAAATAAATTTGAATTTTTAACTTTTGTGTATATTTATTTTAGTTTTAAATTTTTAAGTGGCCGCCATCTTTAAACAAAATGGCGGACCAAGCTGGCCAACGAACTCGGTCGAGACATTGGTGAGCTTAATACACACAATTAGTTTCATCAAAATTGATTTATAAATACGAGCGTTATCGTATGACATAGGTCAGATATATATATATATATATATATATATATATATATATATGGAGATATATATATATATATATATATATGGAGATATATATATATATATATATATATATATATATATATATATATATATATATATATATATATATATATATATATATATGGAGATATATATATATATATATATATATGGAGATATATATATATATATATATATATATATATATATATATATATATAAATCAACATTTGAACGGAGGGTTTGTTTTGGGGTCTGGGGGTCATGATCGGTGAAAATATATCAAAATTTTCTGGAACTGCTTTCCTTCGAACGGCTGAAATAGGTAGCTTTATACTTTTTTGTATTGAAAGCTACCTAAAATTATATTTTTCTTGATATAAATTTCAAATCTAATGTTTAGGCCGTTTTTCAAATATTGAATTTCAAAAATTCCCAAATTCCCAATGGAGTACCATAGCGAAACCTTCACGCGTAATAAGATAATGATAAGGGCGATGTGTCCTGACGTGTATATTGGCTATAGCACGAGTCACAAATTATAGAAGCCTTATTATTCTGTTAAAATATAAAAGTGAATTATGAAATGTCAATATTTTGTTTGATTAAAGGTTCGTTAAAAGAAAATGACCAGCGTAGCTTGCGGGCGTAGCTTGCTAGTATATATATAATTACTTAAGTTTTTTGAAACAAAAAAAAACATATAAAAGTAATTTTTCTTAAATCCTCATACAATATAATACAATATAGTAATGAGGTCAAAATTTAAAGATGCTTATGTGACAAATTATAATTTATACTTGCCTTCATAGATAGTTTCAAAGATGTTTGTCAGTTTTCGCGCTAAGACGACTTAGGTCGCAAAAAATCATATAATGTAACTATTGATTTCTTAATGAGTTACATTGTAATGGACCCAAAAATATTCTAGGCATATTCTGGATTTAAACACGCATTTTTAAATATGAAAATTATTAATAAATTCATATAAAAATTATGAATTATGATTTACATTAATTTTTGCATTTAAATAATACGAATCGTTAAAAACATGAACATACAGCTCGTTATTACCATCATTAGTTTTTGAGATATAAGGGAAAAAATACTACTTTAAGACTGTCTAAGGGAGTCATATCCCTTTAATGTTTGCATCCACAAAAAAAGAAACCTGAGGAAGTAATCATGCATGAGAAATTCTTTTGTACAAAGTTAGTTTCTTTCACATTTATGTTTTTTTTTGTAAAAGTTTTCCGGTTGTTTCTTTAAAGACTCTAGCAATTTTCTCTGTAAAATCATAATTTAATTTTTGTATAGATAAACCATCCTCAATCATTCTTAATTAGTTATTACTTCAATTTGTCCAAAAACCACTATAATATCTGTTATTCTATACTGAAGTACAAACATGAAAAAGCGACAGTTCTACTAAATGGGTTTTGAAGGTATATGCATAGTCTTAGGTGATTTTACAGGAAGATTTTAGTATATAATCACATAGGGTGTTTAATTGTAAAATTATTTCTATATTTGTGGAAACTACATTTAATTTTTTTTAAATACAACTGCAGTAATATATAAAAACAAAAGAAATTTAAAAAACAAAAAGATACTTATCAGAGTCATTCTGACAAGAGAAAATCAGATCCGTAAATCAGATGTTCCGATAAGAAAATTATTAAATTGTAATGATTATTAGAAGAATCATATGCTACTCTTGGAGGAGGGTTGTTATTTTTATTGAAATTATTTCTATATATATACTATACACATTAATTTCATTATTGCTATAAGAAATGTGAAATGTGATTTTTTTTCTTAAGTGTGTAGCATACCAGGCAAAAGCTTTACTTTATATTAAATCCTCGCTGAAAAATCAAAGAATTCTGAGTTTAATAAAGGTTTTTTTGTTAAGTAAGGATGTCAAATAAACTACCATTTATTGAGGCATCCTTTCATTTAACCATAATTTATCAAAAGAACCAGCACTTTATGTAAAACAGAAAAGAAAACATCATAAACATAATACTTAGAGTTGCTTATTTTTAAGCACCACTATTTCTGAATAGTAATTTGCGATTAAATACGAAGATTATTATTCTGAAATAGTAGTATTAAAAATGGGCGCATTTCATGCACCCTGATAAAAGGATTTTCTGGGGAAATTATTAATGGTAAAATCAAAAACGAAATTCCTGCGAAAACACGGAATATTTAAAAACGGTTAAAAAAGAAACAAGAACGAAAAATCACGCGTCAAGCATAGATTATGTAACACTTTCCAACGCTTCCAAAATAATTTTACAAACCCTTACCGTTTAATAAGCTGAAAGATAACATCTAAATAAACAATTTGGAAAACGCATAACATATTTAAAAACATAATTTCAGGAGTTTCCAGCATATATTTCCAACATATACAATATTCGGAAAAATATCCGAATACTTTTATTCAGCCCTGTATAGGATCTATAGATTTGTATATATATACTACATAGGATGCTAAATTTTAGTTTAGTTAGGAAACGCGTAGCACAGTTTGAAATTCTCCTTCTGGAGTTTCTATTAATAAACGGAAATGTTTTCGCAAACTTTTGTGCTGCCCTGTATAGGATCTACAGAATTTATACACACGAAGTAATAGACAAAAAGTGAGTTAAATTTAAAATCGCGTTCAGCAACTGAAAACGCACTTCCAGGAATTATTGTTAACAGACAGTAAAGAATTCTTTTGTGTGTCCCTGTGAATGAACGATGACTGCTATACACACACTATTCTGTAGTAAGCCTCTTGTAATGCACCTTAGTGCTATATATAAATTTCAATGCGTTTAAAAAAGTGAAACATTATTTAATTAAACCGCAAACGATTTTTCTTCATGGACGTAATGTAACGAAATTCTTTTGACTGTCCCTGTAAATTAACTATAAGTGCTATGCACACCCTATTCCATATTAAGCTTCTTGTAATACACCTTATAATATATCAATTACAATGTGTTTGCAATTGTGTAACATCATTAAAATAAACCGCAAATGATTTTTCTCCATAGACCGTAATGTAACGGAATTCTTTTGCGTGTCCCTGTAAAAAAACTATAAGTGCTACACACTTCAGTTGAAATAGGGAACATGCTATAGATAACGACAATAACATATAGAAATTGCAGGGCAATCCGAGCCTATTTACGGGAGTTAGAGCACGGACAGACGGCAGACGACCATGGCCAGACCGAAGTCATAAACACTTTCAACTAGGTTGAAAAGTGTAAAAAAAAAAGAAAAAAAAAGGAATTTCTGTGAAAACCCGGTAGAATTGAAAACTGCAAAAACTGAAAAGGAAATGTGGTTTTCTAACTTCATTGCAGTTTCTTTGCAGGTCTATGTATAGTGTGGCAGTTTAAAAATCCTTAGCAAAGTCACAAAAATTCTATCTCCTGGCGAAAATAAGACAAACGATGATGAAAAAGGCATTCTTTCGATGAACATATTTTATTGGAGCTATAAACCAGAAGGCATCAGGCGATCCCTTACACAACCAAAAAAATCCCTGCCGGATCGGCCTACCAGGCACATTTAGATTTCGAAGCTAAGAACTAATTTCAAGAGATAAACAGAGTTTAACAATTTTATCTGGTCGCTTTTGATGAGTTTTTGTTTTTCCCCATTATAGTACTCCAATTCTCGCGCATTTAACAATGCAACCCTATATACAGCATGTCTGAGAGTTGTCCAAACTTTTCATCACGCCAATGATTCTTTTTTATGGCCTTAGTGGCGGATTAACGGAGATATGATTTTTTTGTTTCCACCCTCCCCACTTTTTTTTATTTTGTTTTCTTGCTGTAAGAGTTGGTCCTATAAAAATGGTCAATATAAACGTTGTAGATAATATTAAGAAGGTTTATAATAAATTTCAGTGGATTTGATATCTTTGTTTTTTTTTTTTTTGAGACCGGCGACCAGGCCCCTACCTGCCAGGTTTCCCTAGCTTAAACGGGTTTAGCGCCTGGCACCGGGGCGCGTAGCGCCACTGAAGAGATGCCGCATAACGGCTGGTCATTTCTGGCAGGACGGCTATGTGGAGGTCTGAGTTTTGTTCCCGTTTTTGTTTTGCTGCTAATTGATCTGATTCTTTTGGTATGGACCTGGGCTTGGCATCACACCTATACTTCATGCCATCGCTATGCAAGTTGGTCTCGTAATTTAGAACCTTGATCCGGTGACGAGACCTTCACCTGACTAGGCACTTCCAGAGGTATTATTCACAGGTAACTTAGAGGACTTTTGCTGAGGATTTGATATCTTGTGAACTGACGAAGTTATGATTTTTTTCTTAAACCCCTATTTCCCCCCCCCCCCTTGAGGCCATTTTTAATGATATCAAAAATCTGTTATACATAAATTTTCGGCCTTTTTCCTATAAGTAATAATAACTTTAAACGGATTCGATATGTATCATAATTAAGAAGTTATGGGTTTTTTTCTGTTTTTACAAAAAGCGCCCCCCATTTCCCCCCCTCCCCTTGGTCCGATTTTGACCATCAAACTTGACCGAGATTTTAAGCCTCTTGATTTTATGTATCAGTTTGGTTTCGTAGAATTATGGAAGTTATTGTGTCCATAAAAAAAATGATATAGATTGATAGCCAGATAGATAAAGTTTTAAAATGGGATTTGTTTTGGGTTCTGGGAGTCATGATCCACGTAGATGTGCAAAAATTTTCAGTTCCAACATAGGGGAGAATGTAATAGGTAATATTTCTTACGAAATCTACCTAAAAATCTTTCGACTTGCTCTTTGAGCGGTCAGTAATGAAGAGTATATTTTCATACATTGGTAGCTAAAGAATGATTCAAAATATCGAGCCAAGATTCTACCGTTAGATTGAGACTCATAATAAATTTTGTACAGAATTAAGCCAAGAGAGGCTACTAGCCTTGACGAGTGATAAATTTGTACCTTTTAAAAAGCAATCCTTAAATAGTAGCTGCAATCAACGCGTGTGAGAATTCAGATGCTCACTGTAATAAAATTAAAATAAATTTATGATGAGTGGTGTTGAAGTTAAGTGAACAATAAGATGGGAAAAGGAGTAACTGTGTTACAGAAATAATTCTTTTCTTTAAACGATATTAAGCTCATACCGTTTATATATTTTTGTAAATAAATAGCATTTACTTGAACGTAGAAATTTCAATTCTTATGCTCATCTCTTTTTAACACTTTAGTTCCAACAAAGTCGAAAAGTGTTTATGAATTCAATTTGTTAGTCAGTCTGTCTGTGCGTCTGTCGGAGACCAGAAAAAACTCTTAGATTTCTTCATTCTTTTGCAGAAAACTGCATTCCATTTCATCTGTTAGATTTTTGTTATTAATGTTTAGACCTTTCTCAGACACGCTGTATTTTTCAATTCTACGTCAGTCATGTCTAAAACAGTATAAACATACAAAATCACGTGACTCTGTTGCTCAATTGGATATTCCCTTACCACAATACTTCATTAAACTTCTAATTCTTGCACTTATTTACCACATCATCTCATGATAGGAATAGACCGGAAAAGAATAAAAGATTAATAGAATAAAAAAAAATCTAACCTTGAGACTTTAATAACAGGTATACAGCTAACCCCCCTTCAGGCAACTTGCGGTCAGACCGGTAAAAAAAAAGTTGATCCAAGAAAGCTTCTATGAAAAGAGAAAAGTTCCAAACTCTTCCATTTTGGATAAAAATAGAGTTAAATGGATTTGAACTTTCACGGGCAGTAAGGATTAGAAAAGTTTTTTTGCCATTGAAGTTTTTTTGCCGTTCAAGAAGTTTCTGTTAGAAACCATAAATTAAAGAGTTGAACTTTTTATCGATTGAAGTAATGACATTTTTTATATTTCTCGTTTAATTCGTGAATTTTCTGCAGAAAAATAAATTATATACTCTGACCGTATGATATTAATTCGTTAGACAGGTGTACTTTTAACCCCTTAGTTGTCGCTAAAATAATTATAATTATCTAATAATTATTAGACTTGCGCAATTGCCCTTTGAGAGAGGGTCACTTACATTTAAGAGTAAATTTGTAACGATGAGTAAATTAATAATAAAGCATCAAACTTTTTGCGCGTGAAATTTTAATCAAAGAAAAATAAATATACACAATCGCTCGATAAATGTGTAATACAGTTTTAATCCTTAAGGGGACCGTGGACCTTTATTTGATTAAAAATCGAAATTTATTTTTGTGTGTATTATTATTCTTCAGTTTGTATTGAACATTTTGAGAAAACTGTATGTGCTGCGATGATTGTTTGCAAAGTTACAAGCGTTTGAATTATGTACATAATCAATTTTTCGGTGCTTTAGTAAACTTTATACCTGTTTTTCTCAATACAGATTTTACAGGCTTTTTAGATTTTTAAAATGCTTCATGCGTCTTAATTTTTGTTCAAAATTTATGAAATTGATAGGGAAGAATCCTGATACTGTTTACAAAGAAACTGTGTATGCATTTTGCAATTAGACTTCGTTAAGATAATTAAATTTGGTTTATAACTTATTAAAATGCTAAATTTGGATGAAAATCGGAATGGAATTTAGAAAAAAAATCTCTCAAAAATTAACTATTCAAGGGATTAAATAACTGATACACAGATTTGTTTGTAATATAGTTCTAAGTGATCCAAATGCCAAATCGAGGAAATATCTTAAAAATTAAGACGCAAGGAGCATTTTAAAATTTGGTTTTTAAATTTTAAATTTTAAAAAAAATCTTAAAATTAAATTAAGATTAGAAATTTCTTTTAAAGTATTCTATATACTTATGGTGAAATGTATATATGCACAAAATTTTATATATCTATGATGAAAAAAAAAAATCAATTTTAACGTCCGCCGTTCCCTTGACACATTGAGGATGGCTAACTTTCGTCTTTTGCCTAATGGTGGTGGGGTTCCTTTTTTAAATACGTGGTAATTAAATTATCAACAGTCCCATTTCATAGCGACCGCCTATGGACATTATACTTGTAGTTACATTATTTAACAAAAATATTTTCTTTGTTCGTGTTCATATTATAAATGAATGTGTATAACAATGGTATTCTTTCTAATCGAAGTACTTATATGCATAGTATTCTAATTGTAAAAATACGAATTTCGGGTATGTTTTTTTGAGAAATAAAGTAATATATAAAATGTAAAAGTGCCCGTGGGCGGAATTATACATGTCCAAAAGCCGAGAATTCACGTCTCCCGTCGACTATGTGTTAACTACTGTCGCAGAAATTGTTGCATAGCTACTGTGAGCAGTTTCTGCGACCGCTTGCTTGATCGAAAGATGAATAAAAAGAGCAATTAACTAATTTTCTGTAATAGACTTTATGCATAGGATTTTTATAATCAAAATTCATCTTTTCAAAAGTCTCTAGTGATAGTAGTAGGGTTCGAAACGAAACAGAATTTCACTAGTATGTCTGTACTTAAACCGAAAGTTAGAAGTTAAACTGTGAAAACTGAAAAAGCAGCGGTGTATGAGACCACATACAACAGCTATAGGTTAAATTAAACTCTTTTAATAGATTTCTGTTCAACGTTGAAAAAAAAATTGGTTGGAAAAGTAACATATGTGACTCATTAAAACTCACTTCAACACATTGACCTGTGATTTTTTTTAGAAGACATTGTCAAAGCGATTTTCAGTATTTATCGAGTTGGTCCACAATTCTCAATCTTTGCAATATTTGTTTATTTCATATAAAGTGTTAATTTTATACATTTTTTAATTAAAAAATATCAAATTTCAGTTACTTTTATACGTTGAACGCCAAATTGAAATCACAAAACATGCCTGAGAGGTAATTAAATTATAAATGTTCCCGTTTCCTAACAATACATTTTCTTCAATGAAAATATTCATGGCACGCGTATTCGTGTGGTGTGGCGAACGGACATTATTTCTGGCACACATATTTGTGTGCAATGGAAGTCAATGTGTTAAAATAGCTTTCATAGGTTCTTTAAATAACAGATGTATCTTCAATCGGACCAAATGATCAATCTAGTGCTCTGTCTAACGGTCAATCTGGTCAAACATTGTTGATCTAAAGAAAGCTTTCGCTGGAAAGAAAAAAGTTCTCAATTTTCAATTTGGTGGGAGAAGGAAAAAAAAAAAAAAAAAAAAAAAAAAAAAAAAAAACAAGTGGGTAAGTGTAATTGAAGATCGCAAAAGGGTTCCGTTTAATATTCCTTTCAAAGCACTTTATCCTTTCTTTAATAAATCCAAATAAATTTCAATTAAAAAAAAAAAGTCATGTATTTAAAAACTAAAAATTTACCGGTCTACTTTTCTGTTTTTTTCGAAAATCTGAACCGTTCTGTCTGATATTCATAATAATATCTGTCATGTGGACTAAATGCGATATTTAAAAATAAATCAATTTCAAAATTAATTACACATGTTGTATAGCAATTCAAAATGTTCAAATATTCAAAATGTTAGACGCCAAATTAATTTTCTTTTTAATTTTCTAATGACGTCATATTAAGCTACTTTCTGTATTTACACATACTCATATTCCTTGTATTATTGAGAAATGTTTGGAAATTTCCGTTTTATTACCAAATGACGTCCTATTAATCTTTTTTTCAATTGGTGAAACATTTTATTTCATTTTTATTTTTCACGTAGAAATCTTTCAATAGAAAATTAATTATTGTAGAAAGAATTTTATTGTGGATTTTTAATTGTTGGCAACTGCTATAACAAAAATGTTTAAATTTAATAGGAAAAGGCTGTTAGATTTTTGGTTTTTTTTTTTTTTTATCTCTCTATATTAAAATAATACGATTTTTTCAAATTTTATGATTTTGAGCTTCATAGTAGGTATTCAGCTATAAGTACACAACATTTCATGCCTGTAAATTACATAATTTCTGAGAACCAGTTCTGTGACAGACAGACAACGAAGCGGGACGAATAGGGTTTCGTGAGATGAACGAAACCCTACAAAGAATGGAATGGATTTGATTCTTTTTAGATAATAAACATAATAAAATTCTAACACAGAAACATAACTCTGTTCAAGAATCTTCTGTTTGGAAGCATAAATTAAAGAGTTGAACTCTTGCGGATTGGAGTAATGGCATTTTTTATATTTCTCATTTTACTCTAGAATTTTCTGACGGAAAATAAATCACATACACTGACCACATGATATTAACTTGTTAGGCAGATGTATATATTTTTCTTTTTGTTGCAACAAACATAAATGTAGGCCTGCGCAATTGTCTATTGGGACAGGTTGATACACACCAAACACAGAAGGAATGAGCTTTAGGTAGATATTATACGCTACAGGCTGTTTCACCACCAGTTGCACTATTTTGGCGAGCGTGGTTTGGAGAATAATGAACTGCACTGTTGTTGTGACTCGTACACAGTTGCAACCATAAAGAATATTTGGCGGTTTATCACAACTCGGCTAGCGGAAAAATGCCGTAAAATTAATTTATTATTTTACTGTTAAGTTCTAAAAAATATTAAAATGCTGTATTGTCATCGGAAACACACCTGTGTACATAATATTTTACAATTCTAGCTGTGACGTGATAATTATTGATGATGAGGAGGAATTATCAATTGCCGTAATAATATTATTATTTAATGGATGGAGGAATAAATCGTATAGCGAACTTTTAAATATTATTGCAGTTGTGATTTAAATAAGCAAATAATCCTGCACAATTTGTGCATGTGTTCTTTTGGTCGATTTCTTTGAAGAGAGAATCACATCAAAAATATAAAATAAATGAAACATTCTTACTTGTGTGAAGAAATAGATGCAGACTATAAATAATTACTCCATTAGAGTTGGATCCATAAAATCTTTATTGTAATCTTGAGGAATACGGAAGGATGAAGATGCTGGAAGCTGCACACCATGGCTTTATAAAGATCTGGCTCGAACATCACAAAATTAACGAAATTCTTTAAAATATTCCTTCTGGTAGAATCCATTAAGAGTTGTAGAATTAATTCAGGAGTCAATTAAATTACCAGTTGATTTAAACCTTTAAAGTATTAAATTAAATTTTACAACAGCATTTTTATAGAATAATTAAAAAACTGAAAACGCGAAATTGATCTCCATAAGAATTCAGCACAACGGTGAATTTCTCGGATACGAGCGCCGGCACAGGCCAGCAGGCCTCAGATCACACCACGTTTTTCAATCAATTTACGGCATCATTTTTTATTAAAATTCTGTTAGAAAAATGTGCTACATTAGTATATATACCCATAATAGGGGTGCACAAATGTGAGAGCAAGATTAATTTAAACTAATTTGTTGATTATGAATTACGTGAAAATTAAAATAACAAATCAAAAACTCATTAACATTTAACAGTTAAAAGAAGCCTTCTAATTTGTGTTTGAAAGACACGCCCAATCACATGCAGCGCTACGCGGCCCAAATATGAAATACTTCCCAAGTCCGGAGAACACATCGAACAAGAGCGACGCATGCGTAAAACGCAGGAGCGGGGAAGAGCCGCCGAATGCGATGACGTCACAGCTCAGCGCCGATTGAAGCGAACTCAGAGCACGAAGGAGGGATGAAGTAACGCCGTGAAAACCACTTGCGTGGCGCGGAATTGCCGATAAATAGCTTTTAAAAACGGCAAATTTAAACTGGAAAGGCTTTAAAATACAGAAATACGATGAGCTGAAATATAAAGTAATTAAAAAGATAAAACTGTGATATATCTTTATCACAATACCCCCATTCACCGAAAAAAATTTTGACTGACCAGAAGGAGAAAAAGGGTTAAAAACAGTAAAAGCCTTTTTCGACAAAGGGAAGACAAAATTTTTAAATGCCAAAGTAAAAATGACATAATTACTTAAATTTAGAGCCATGAAAAATAAATTAATTATTAATTAATGAAATTTGATGTGATGTGCAGCGACCAAAAAGAAAAAGAGAAAGAATATACATCATTGTAGTACATTCAAAAATCTCATCACAAATTATACAAGATGTTATAGTATACATATAACAGAGTATACAGAAGCCCCATTGCATTTTTTTAGCAAAGAAAGGCATACCTTCCATTTATCTTGATCTCTAAACAAATATCATCATGTATATAAAAAGCTAATATTTAATTTAAATTAGCAATGAGATCATATCAAAATAGTTGCAACAGTTAAGCAACATAAAAAGAGTCGGTAATTTCTTTCTTCTTCCGACTTGTCTAGACATAAATATTTAAATTATAATAAGTTGCAATTTTAAAGCAACAAAAAGTCAAGAATACTTTAAATTCTGACTGCCAAGGACTTTTAAAATATAGAGCATATAAAATTAACTCTAAATAACATATATGTGCACAAAAACAATCCATTGTAAGGATTTAAATTCATTCAAAGGCCTAAGCATGTACTTTTTTTTTTTTTAAGTCATACATATTGCATTAGTAGTAATCCAAATCATATAAAAGTAAGTAATCAATATAATGCATAAAATACTGATATCAATTCTAAACAAGTATATGTACAGTGCATAACAATTATTACCCAAAATTTATATGAAATTTGCATAAAATTATGTTGCAACAAAATTTAAATTCATTTTTCATAACTAATAATAAATTCATCAAAATAGTTGGATTTATAAATATATAAGTTTTTAACCAACAATGACACATTTCTTCAGTAAAATACTCCATACTTGCAGTACTCAATAAAATTTTTCTATAAATATTCAGTAAAAATAATTTTTCATGAAATACTCAATAAAACTCTTTCTGAAATATCCAACAAAATTCTTTCAATTATACTCAATACATTTTTCTTTTAATACTTAATAAATTTTCTCTTAATATTCAATAAATTTTCTTTTAATATACCATGGTTTTTTTGCAAAAAAAAAAAAAAAAAAAAAAAATCAGAGAAAAAAATAAGAGAAGAATTTTTGTGTTATTTTATTCTAAGTGCCACTTCGTCATATTATTCCTCAACATCATGGAACCACAGTTCCTGATTTATGTCTGCCAATTACCTGATGTGTCTTCAAATGCTCTTACCTGATGTGTCTTCAAATGTTCATCATTGTTTAAGTGCATCCCTTAATATGTCATTAAATTCATACTCAATTCTTACATTCATACTCAAAAAAAAAAAAAAAAAAAAAAAAAAAAAAATTAACCATTAACTTTCATAATGAAAGACAAGTTAAAATCAAGTGACACATTTTATGAGAGTATAAAAACAAACACAGTGCACCGTTATGTAAAGCATGTTATAATCATAAATTTATATAACATTAATGAAAAGGATAATATATCCTATAGAAAAATCAGCTATTGACAATATATGAATTATTTGGGTGATATTTACAACACTGACCAAAAGTGTTAATAGCCTCCCACAATCTTGAGACCATTATCAAATCAGTAAATCAAATAAATATAAACTATTAATATGTATTCATTACAATTCACAAAACACTAATAGCCCCCTTATAAACAATCAGTAGATCTGCAAACTGAACAAACACAAAACTTACAAGACTGTCAAAGGCGATCTCCAGAACCAATGACGAATCTGCAAATCAAATAAGCATAAAACATAATATAAATTCATCAAAACTTACAAAAATGCTAATAGCGATGTTCCCGTCAAACCATTAGCAAGTATGTAAACTAGATAAAAATATACAACATTCTTGCTAAAACTATTGTAAAGAAACAGATGAATATTGCTAATAAAAATGCTTGCAGGAAAAAAATTTGTTTGTTTACAGATGAAGGATATAAACGTTCTGCTTTTACATAACAAATGATCAGATGTAATACCTTTAAAAGTTCTAAAATCAGTTTTGATTTTTAAAAGATTACACTGAGAAAAAAAGTACTAACTTGCTAAAAAGTTTGCAAGTTAAGTGGCACACTGGTTGGTTGATTGACACTATGGCAGTGTAGCAGCAAATTGGCCTTTTTGCCTGAAACACATACCACTAAAAGAAAATTGAAGACTTTATAAGCACTAAAAATTAGCACTTAATGACATATTAAGGGATGCACTTAAACAATGATGAACATTTGAAGACACATCAGGTAAGAGCATTTGAAGACACATCAGGTAATTGGCAGACATAAATCAGGAACTGTGGTTCCATGATGTTGAGGAATAATATGACGAAGTGGCACTTAGAATAAAATAACACAAAGAGCACAAGGACTCTTGTTGAGAGGCGCTGGAAAGTCTAAGTTGCCCATATACACTTTTTGTAAAGGTGTATTCAAGCAGAAATTGCAGATTTGATATGATCTATGATCGTGTATATGATCTATGTAATTTATAGGAACCAATTAATATGGAAAACATTGGTTACATTTAAAAACACGTACCCCAAGTATAAACGAGCTACCATCATTTATTGTTCATAGACAGCACTGTAAACATATTCTTTTGAGTGTCCCTGTAAATGAACGATACGTTCTATGCATGCCATATTCTACAGTAAGCGCCTTGTAGTTCACCTCAGTGATATGTATCAATTAAATACACATAAAATAGTGAAATATCATTAATATACGCTGCAGATGGTTTTCCTTCACACTGAAAACTAGTTGAAAATTGTACGTCAAACGTGACAAACGAGGTGCGTTCGTACTATAGCTAGTTGTATAAATATTCCGATCTTGATGATTTTTAATTCTGTGAAATGAATTATATCGTCTGCAGATTAATTTCTGTCATAGAATAAGTATCTCGGTCGCTTGACGATTCAACCTCGGAAGCTCCTCTAACAAGAAAGCACCGATTTTTTTTTTTAAATTCAAATTTATCAATAAATATTTTTATTAATATCTTCTAAAGTTTTGATTCGATTTTCATAAAATTTCAAATTGCTCTACAAAATTCCGCAAAGATAATATATCTTAAATTTTAAACCACTTACTTGGGTATAGTTTTTGCGCTGTTAGATGCGGACAGACGGACGGATCAGACGACGACTGTAGGTGCTACGTATTTATATAATTACAAACGTACCTAAAAATTAAGTATTCAAAAATGAGTAAGTCGATGTACTCATATCGAATTGAGTATCTTTGGATCAAAAATGAACCCAAGCTTTCTCAATTTGGAAACATGACATGTTATCAAAGCCAAACGAAACGGTAATTTTGTGCTTTGTAATGGTTTATTTTATTAATGATTGCATAAAATATGTTTATTAAGAAGAAAACAATGCAATATACCCTGGAAATCAGGGAATAATATTATATTTTTATTCTTTGGAAGGAACTATATCTTGCAGTCTTCTTTACTAAATTCTTTTGAGTGTCCCTATAAAAGAACCATAAATGCTACACACTTCATTCTCAATACCAAACATATCATAGTCATCTCCAATAACATAGGGGAAGGTAGCCTAAATTGATCCTAACGGGCAAAACGATCCATATATGTTTTCTTCCAGACAAATCGTGTTATCTACAGGCTAACACATAAACTAGTTGTGATAAGTGAAGAAGTAGCAATGGCGGTATTTCAGCGATCGCAGTATTACGCGTTTGAAGAGAATTCTTTGAAAAATTGGGTTTTATAACATCTGTTATAAGGTAAGCACTAATTTTCATATTTATTTAGATACAGTATTTCATGTACAGAAATATGACTTGGTTTACTTACTGGAGTATGTTTTTTTTAGATGTGAATTACACTTATGCGTATTGTCATAATTACTTTTATATCCTTTATTTTGAAGATAAAAAAGCAATTTACAATTATTTTTAAATGAAGGATAATTTTGCCCTTGGGTGAGGGTAAAATGATCCTTTGGACACTTTTTAAAAAATCTATTTTTAACACTTTCCAACCTAGTTGAAAAGTGTTTATGACTTCTGTTTGTCTGCCGTCTGGCCGTGTTCTAACTCCCGTAAATATGCTCGGATTGCCCTGCAATTTTTATATGTTATTGTCGTTATCTATAGCATGTTCCCTATTTAAACTGAAGTGTGTAGCACTTATAGTTTTTTTACAGGGACACTCAAAAGAATTCCGTTACATTACGGTCTATGAGGAAAAATCATTTGCGTTTTATTCTAATGATGTTACACAATTTCAAACACATTGTATTTGATATATATCACTAAGGTGCATTACAAGAAGCTTAATATGGAATAGGGTGTGCATAGCACTTATAGTTACTTTACAGGGACAGTCAAAGAATTCCGTTACATTACGTCTATGGAGAAAAATCGTTTGCGGTTTAATTAAATAATGTTTCACTACTTTAAACGCATTGAAATTGATATATATCACTAAGGTGCATTACAAGAGGCTTACTACAGAATATTGTGTGTATAGCAGTCATCGTTCATTTACAGGGACACACAAAAGAATTCTCTACTGTCTGTTAACAATAATTCCTGGAAGTGCGTTTTAAGTTGCTGAACGCGATTTTAAATTGAACTCCCTTTTTGTCTATTACTTGGTGTGTATAAATTCTGTAGATCATATACAGGTCAGCACAAAACTTCGCAAACACATTTCCGTTTATTGACAGAAACTACAGAAGGAGCATTTTAAACTGTGCTTCGCGTTTCCTAACTAAACTAAAATTTAGCATCCTATGTAGTATATATACAAATCTATAGATCCTATACAGGGCTGAATAAAAGTATTCGGATATTTTTCCGAGTATTGTATATGTTGGAAATATATGTTGGGAATTCCTGAAATTACGTTTTTAAATATGTTATGCGTTTTCGAAATTGTTTACTTAGATGTTATCTTTCAACTTATTAAACGGCAATGATTTGTGAAATTATTTTGGAAGCGTTGGAAAGTGTTACATAATCTATGCTTGACGCATGATGTTTCGTTCTTATTTTATTACTCAATTTGTGTTAAAAATATTATTAAAATAATATGTTTATAATGCAAAATATAGTGTAAAACATATTAGCAAAGGGCTAAAGTTTTATTTAAACAGGTATGTTATTTTTTCCCTTAAGGGGATCATTTTAGGCCACCTTCCCCTATATCAATTTCAAGGCAATCCGAGTATATTTACGCGAGTTAGAGCACGGACAGATGACAGACAAATGGCAGATAGACAGACAAACCGAATTCATAAACACTTTTCAACTATGTTGGAAAGTGTTAAAAATATACTTATGATCTAAGAAATCTCTATTTAAATGAGAAAAAATTATCTACTTTTTTGTTTGATATAAAAATACGTAGAATTAATGGATTTGAGCATTCAAGGATAACAAAGATTATATAATCCTCTGAACGATCAAAACATGTTTTCTGTCCAAAGACCTTAATTAATTCACAAAAAATATTTTTCTCTGGCTGCACAAAGCGAGACTTTCTGACACATTTTGAAACATAAATTCATGATACTTGCAGACATATGATTGCTGAATGAATTTGCAATAGTATATATTATTTCTGTTGTAACATCCTTTTTACTTTCTTCTATCCATACAAGACGAAAGTATTGGATTCATGAAAATTTTCGACTTCAGGTTTTAACGGATTTATACGTTTTAGAAGGTCCTGAACACGATTTGACTGTTTTTAGAAAATGTCTGTCTGTGAGTCTGTCTGTGTGTCTGTCTGTATGTGACAAAAATTTTGTAGGAGCTCTATCTCAAGAACTAATGCACAGAATTTAATAAAACTTTATAGTCAGTTAGTACCTGATATAAATGGGTGCTGATTAGTTTTTGGTGAAAATCGCCCAATAGGTGGCGCTGCTATGCTGCATTTTTTGCGACTTCCGCAATAGCTCTATCTATGAAAAACGGTGTAGATATCCCAACAGATAGCGCTGCAATACAACTTTTTTCATGATTTTTACAATAGCTATATTTCAAGAACTATTGTACGGAATTTCATCAAATTCAGATTCTGTTAGACCTTGATATAAATAGATGCTGCTTACGTTTTGGTATAAATAGCCCTACAGGTGGCGCTGCTATGCTGCATTTTTTGCGACTTCCGCAATAGCTCTATCTATGAAGAACGGTGTAGATATCCCAACAGATAGCGCTGCAATACAACTTTTTTCATGATTTTTACAATAGCTATATTTCAAGAACTATTGTACGGAATTTCATCAAATTCAGATTCTGTTAGACCTTGATATAAATAGATGCTGCTTACGTTTTGGTATAAACAGCCCTACAGGTGGCGCTGCTATGCTGCATTTTTTGCGACTTCCGCAATAGCTCTATCTATGAAGAACGGTGTAGATATCCCAACAGATAGCGCTGCAATACAACTTTTTTCATGATTTTTACAATAGCTATATTTCAAGAACTATTGTACGGAATTTCATCAAATTCAGATTCTGTTAGATCTTGATATAAATAGATGCTGCTTACGTTTTGGTATAAATAGCCCTACAGGTGGCGCTGCTATGCTGCATTTTTTGCGACTTCCGCAATAGCTCTATCTATGAAGAACGGTGTAGATATCCCAACAGATAGCGCTGCAATACAACTTTTTTCATGATTTTTACAATAGCTATATTTCAAGAACTATTGTACGGAATTTCATCAAATTCAGATTCTGTTTGACCTTGATATAAATAGATGCTGCTTACGTTTTGGTATAATAGCCCTACAGGTGGCGCTGCAATGCTGCATTTTTTGCGACTTCCGCAATAGCTCTATCTATGAAGAACGGTGTAGATATCCCAACAGATAGCGCTGCAATACAACTTTTTTTCATGATTTTTACAATAGCTATATTTCAAGAACTATTGTACGGAATTTCATCAAATTCAGATTCTGTTAGACCTTGATATAAATAGATGCTGCTTACGTTTTGGTATAAATAGCCCTGCAGGTGGCGCTGCTATGCTGCATTTTTTGCGACTTCCGCAATAGCTCTATCTATGAAGAACGGTGTAGATATCCCAACAGATAGCGCTGCAATACAACTTTTTTCATGATTTTTACAATAGCTATATTTCAAGAACTATTGTACGGAATTTCATCAAATTCAGATTTTGTTTGACCTTGATATAAATAGATGCTGCTTACGTTTTGGTATAATAGCCCTACAGGTGGCGCTGCAATGCTGCATTTTTTGCGACTTCCGCAATAGCTCTATCTATGAAGAACGGTGTAGATATCCCAACAGATAGCGCTGCAATACAACTTTTTTTCATGATTTTTACAATAGCTATATTTCAAGAACTATTGTACGGAATTTCATCAAATTCAGATTCTGTTAGACCTTGATATAAATAGATGCTGCTTACGTTTTGGTATAAATAGCCCTGCAGGTGGCGCTGCTATGCTGCATTTTTTGCGACTTCCGCAATAGCTCTATCTATGAAGAACGGTGTAGATATCCCAACAGATAGCGCTGCTAATACAACTTTTTTCATGATTTTTACAATAGCTATATTTCAAGAACTATTGTACGGAATTTCATCAAATTCAGATTCTGTTAGACCTTGATATAAATAGATGCTGCTTACGTTTTGGTATAAATAGCCCTACAGGTGGCGCTGCTATGCTACTTTTTTCATTATTATCACAGTAACTATATCTCAAGAACTAATGCATGGATTTTCATCAAATTTCAGATTCAGTTAGACGTGGACATAAGTTGTTGTTAATTAGGTTTTGGTGTAAATTTCTCAACAGATGGAGCGACTATGCTGCATTTTTCAAGATTTACACGATTTTAGCGATAGCCATATCTCAAGAACTAATGCACGGAATTTAATAAAACTTAGACATTGACATAGATGGGTGCTAATTCGTTTTTGGTGTCAGTGAAACTTGCATGAGATAGAAAAAAGTTTCGGGATTGGCACATCCGACTGGTTTTTTATGCATTTAGAAAACACACAACAACGAATGAGGTATCATTTGAAAGGTTTTTCAACCAGCTTCTGACATAGTACATTCACATTTCGTTAAAACATGTTTTTGGATTAAAAATTGCAGTTAATTAAAAATTAAATGTTTTTATAAATGAAATGAAAGGTTTTTCTCCAATCAATGTTGCCACAAAAATAAAATACCGCATTATATCGTGCTCAACGATGATTATAAAAAAAATGAATAGTACAAAAAAGATAAAATGGGCAACAAAAGTCTATGCACGGATTTATTTCATATTTATAATTAAAAAGCAAAAATTCAAATTCAAATGTTTAGAATAAAAATACACAATCGATCAAAGCAATGGCATTTCACGTGTAGCCTATAATGTATGCTTAAATTGTATTAAATAAAAATGCATTTTGTATGTATTTAATTTATTTTTCGCTGTCCGGTGTTTTTCTCGAAGCGGATGACGTCATCCCCTAATGCAGTTAAAATACGATTGCCATTTTTTTCCCTTTGCGTGTCTTTTGCTATCTTCGGTCAGTTTTTACAGTATCTTTAATAAATGAGAAAGAAGATGATATTCTGGCTTTATAGTGCATTTGCAGATCATTTCTGGTCACTTTCAGATTATTATATTTCTTATCTTTAATATTTTTTTAGAAGTTTAAACCTGCATCTAAAAATTGTTAGACATTGCTAAAAAAGTATTAGATTGCAGCGCGAAATCCTCGCATGCATCCACTGGTCGTATAGTTATCATTTTATTTTCCGATAAATGAATTATATTTTGAGTTATAAGCAATTGTTGTCTCATTTTGGCAACTTTTTTTTTAACTTTTCTGTGCTAGCTGTCACGTACAGAAATGCGCTTTTTAAACGCTAACTTTGACAGTATTTTCTGAAAAACTAGTCTTTGATGGCCTCCGTAATACTTACCCCTCATGGATATGCATAATATAAAATGTATAAAATAAAACATGTGTAAACTATTTATAAAATGCATTGCAATTCGAATAAAATCGTGGCTTGCGATGACGCCCTAAACTTTAAAGGCTCTATTACTGAATTGCGTAAAAGAAACATCCTCATAATTCCAAATTTAATAATCCTATTAACTAACGGTTTACTGCGTCGGATTAAGCGTCCCATTTCCAATTAAAATATATCTTTGAATTGCAATTTGAATAAAATACAGGGTCATGAAAAATTGAAGAGTGTGGAAATTGGATTACAAATATCTCGGTAACTCATTATCCGATCGACTTCCTTTTTTATGTTTTTTTATTGTCTTTTATATTCACTCCTTAAAATAAACAATTTCGAAAAATTTTATATATCTTTTATATCAAAACGAATATTTCGAGAGTCCGAAGAAAATAGTTCCGGATAATCGAGGTTACTAAAATTCAATAGGCTTCTTCTGATTATTACATACTAAAGTACATACCAAATTTTAAGTCTCTATCTCATTTTTTTCGGGAGATAGAGCGTTTACAGACACACAGACAGAAGAATGGTATTTTTTTTTCTAAAAATATGTTTTTCGGAATTTCCAGTGTCTGAAACGTGTAAGCCCGTCAATTTTTTTTTTTTCAATTTCTAAAACGATCACAAGATTTACTATATAGTACGTATGATGGGTAAGTTAAAATGCATACTTCATTTGTTGCTATTGTTATCTAGTTATTAAGAAAAAAATTAGTAAGCGAAACATAATTATGATAAACAGGTAAGCTCGGTTATGGTAACAGCAACATATTACACGCATTATGCATGCACAATACAATGCGAATGAATGTGTTTACATGCAATTCGTTGTTTCACTGTCATCTACAGTGACAAGAGTTACTTGAAAACTGACGGATTAATTGACACTGATCGTATTCCGATTCAGATGCCTATCCGAGTTATAACATCAGGAAACGAACGAAAGTAATGACCTGAAAGGTTTACAGTGCAGAGGTTGGCTGACAACTGCTTCATATTCTTCGATGGAAAAAAAAAGAAAAAGAAAAATCAGATGGAAGTAAAGCTGACAGCATAGTAAATAATATAGTTTCTGCTTCATATAGCAGATGCTAAGAAAATTTTCATTACATTCATTTTGCTATTTGTATATTATTTATTAATATGCCTAAATGGTGCAATCATTTTTTTACACTTTCCAACATGGTTGAAAAGTGTTTATGAATTCAGTTTGTCTGTGTACCGCGCATACGCGGCAGCGTATTACTGCTTATTTTACTATTTGTTACTGTTAATTTTACGGTTAATACTGGCAGCTGGGATGCCAGTATTACACCGTAAAATCGACATTTTTTTTTTTTTTGCAGTGTACTTTATATTCCATAATTATAAACTTTTGTATGTATTAAAATCACCAAAGAGATGTAATGCCGCAATTTATTTATTTATTTATTTATTTTATTTTATTTTTTTTTTTTTTGTATAACCCTCAAATTTGTATGATATTATATTTTTAAACGAAGATCTATCCAAACAAATCTACAGTTGGGGGCCTTACTGACCTCGGCAGTGTGCACACGGGCATCCCACGGACGCTCCGATCTGCTTTTTCTAACCACTCTCAAATTTGCATAATTTTGTATTTTTAAAGGATTGTTGATTTTAAAGATTGTTGATTTTACGGTATAATACTGACAGCTGGGATGCTAGTATTACGCCGTATAAAATCAACATTTTTTTTTGCAGCGTACTTTATATTTCATAATTATAAACTTTTGTATGTATTAAAATCACCAAAGAGATGTAATGCCGCAGATTTTTTTTCCTTCTGTGTGATTTATCTAAAGCAGTGTATAACCCTCAAATTTGTATGATATATTTTTAAACAAAGATCTATCCTAACAAATCTACAGTTGGGGAGGGGGGGGGGGAAGGTGCTTACTGCCCTCGGCAGTGTGCACACGGGCATCCTACGCACGTTCCGATCTGCTTTTGCAAACGACTCACGAATTCGTATAATTTTGTATTTTTAAACGAAAATATTTCCAAGTGAATGTAATGCAGGGCTGCCAACTACTACGCTTATTTCGAGTCAAATAATTCTTTCAGAATCGGAAATTTTAGTTTACAAACGCAGTAAAGTATAAAGCATTGCATATCATTAATTAAATTCAGTATGCAATTTATTAATATTTTTCTGGTTCTAAACATGAATATTTGATTTAAAAAGGCGTAGTAGTTGGCAGCCCTGCTAATGTTAGGGTGCCACTACCTTCGGAAGCATACACCTTCGAATTTATGTGATTTTATATTTATTTAAGGAAAATCTTTGTAAACGTAAACCTTCTCACCTCCGCGACCTGATATATCCGTTCACTATGCTGTAGGTTTCACAGCAATACAAGGTTTGTTTAAATTAATATAATTCTACCAATATAATGCATTTTAAAAATATCGAGTAATGATTGATACTCTCAAGGATTATACTTATATACGTAATTAAGTTTTTTATCTCAAGTTTGAAAATTCAGAGTTTTTAAGCATTAAAAAAAATTACAGAGAAAACAACATTACAAATTTGCCCTTTTGCTCGGCGGTCAGGGGGCTAAGTGGCTTCAGTTATATTAAATGCTGATTTAAATTCTTGAATTTAGATACATTAAATTTTTTTAATTTGACCAAAAGTTCCCGAGAAAACTTAAATAATATAAAACGCACGCCTGGACCCCCCCCCCCCCCCCCCATTATTCTTTTAAAACGGGAAATGATATCTGCCAGTATTGACAGCCTGTCTTCAAAGCATAATTCTCTCAAAACGCGAAATGATTTCTCGAAAGGAACATAGAAAAAAAAATCTTTAGCGAATTCGTGAAACGACTTCCAGAAAATAATGCTTTTGAAATAGTAAATATTAATATTTTTTAAACCTAAAGATACCGTTAGAACTGGAAAGTATCATGCATTAGGTAACAGGTCTTTTTCTTCTTTTTTTTTTGTATTTTTGTATTGTAAAACGGGATGGCATTTTATAACTGGAGAAAAAACGGAAAAGATAAAAACGAACACGAAACCAACCTCCAAAAAAGAAAAAAGAAAAGAAAAGAAAAACATATATATATATATATACATATTTTTTTTGTACATAGTAAAGAGTAATATTTTTAAAAGCCTAAAATACCGTTAAAACCGAAAGGGTACTCTGGATAAGTGGGTATTTTTTGTTTTCTTGTATTTTTATCCGAGAAAACAGAATGACAATTTCAAAAATCAGGAAACACGGAAAACACGAAAATGAAAGAGAAAACATGAAAACCAACATAAAAAAATATATTTTTTAAAATAGTAAATATTAAAAGAAAACATCATTAAAAACGGAAAGATATCTTAAATAGGTGGGGTTTCTTTTCGCGCAGTAGTTTCAAACTGTAGAAAGAACGGAAAAAGTAAAAACTAATGCGTAATCGAGCTTCAGAAAAAAAATGTTTTTGGAAATGGTAAATATTAATATTTTTTATACGATACTGTTAGAACCGAAAAAGTATAGAGAAAATTTTTGTGTTTTTCTTTCTTTCTTCTTCTTCTTCTTCTTCTTCTTCTTTTTTTTGTAATTTTACGGGGGACACAGCGATTTCAAAATGCAGAAAAACGGTAATTTTTTTCTTCGTCTGCTTGAAGAACCTTGGAAAGCCCGGAATGGAGCTGATGCATTTGGCAGCACGATACAAGCTTGCATTTTGCGATATTCATTAGGGTTGTTAATTAATCGCTCGGCTAATTATAAAAAAAAAATACAAAAATTGACTTCAAGGTGCAAAATTTCAGACTTACAGTTACATTCCTGCCAAATCTTGTAGCTCCGCGCGCAGTTGTCTCTTCAGAAAACACTGCACAGACATACAGATACACACACAAACATCTCTCTTTATTAGTATAGATTTTATTTTTCAATATTATTTCTAAAAAGTATATTATTTTTTACGAGCATATACATATTAATAGTTATAATATTTGCAAAAAGTTTTATTATTTATTTATTTATTTATTTATTTATTTATTTATGAAATGTATGTATTTAAGAATTTTACGTATATATACAGGGTTATTCTAAATGATGGACCCATTTTCAAAAAAATGTATTTATTAAAGTACAAATCCAAAATGAACAATATTTATACCAATGAAAAGAGGAAGTTTCAAACTTTTTTTTTAAGACATTATGAAGTCCAATGTGCCCACCGTTTGCTCACTTCTTGCGAACTCAAGAACGCAGAAAACCTTGTGCTCCACAGTAGCCATCTCACTCACAACTGACAGTGAAACGAAATTACGGCCTATTGCCGCGCGACCTCTACCGGCCACCACTGGAACCATCACCGCTTTGAAAGCCGTGCACTCAGTAACAGCAGATACGCTTTCTCGTGCGTGGGACGAGTTTGGCTATCGCTTAGATGTTTGCCGTGCAGCAAACGGTGGACACATTGAACATTTATAATGTCTTAAGAAAAACTTTGAAACTTCATCTTTTCATTGGTATAAAGGTTGTTCATTTTGGATTGGTACTTTAATAAATACGATTTTTTGAAAATGGGTCCATCGTTTAGAATAACTCTGTATATATATATATATATATATATATATATATATATATATATATATATATATATATATATATATATATATATACACCAGTATATTCTTATAGAAAAGTTCATGTTGAACAGTCCGGAACAGTTGATGCCGGTTCAGGGGCTTCCTAGTTGCAGCAACTTTACGCCCAGTCGATTGTGAGTTGATTGTCTTTAAATAGTGAGCAGTTGGGAAACGATGAGATTGCTTTAAATAGCAATTAGAAGGAAAAGAAGAGAAATTTAAGGAATGGAAGAATAAATTTGGAATAATAAGAAAAGCAAAAGAGATTAAGGATAGAGTCGATAATAGGAAGTAAAATGGTATAGCTGTAGTAAAATACTACTGATAAAAAGTTTATTCGATCAAGTAATGAAGATGAATTTTTCTATAAGAATATACTGGTGTTTATCACTTTTTTTTACTGTATTTTTCCCTTACCTGATATTCTGATGAAAAACTTCGAAAAACCTTTAAAATTAATTTTTTTTTTCACATGCACGTAAATGTGTTGCGTGTACATGTTTTTATGCGTATGTCTATAGATCACATTCAAAATTAAAAACAAATAAATCAGTCATCTGCTTTAATTACTCCGTAATTAAATCAAAATTTAATGGTCCAAACATGACTATTATGAGCACTTAGGTCCTATTATTCTAATATCATAATACTTCAATTCTTTTGAAACATCATGAAACTATTACAATAAGAAATTGTTTTACATTGAATAATTCATTGTTCACTATCATCTACAGTGACAAGGGTTACTTGAAATCTGACGGATTAATTGACATTGATCCGATTGACATATTCCGATTCAGACGTCTATCCGAGTTACAGCAGGAAATGGACGTAAGTAATGACCTGAAAACTTGACAATGGTGCTGTCGGCTGACAACTGTTCGGAATCCTTTAAGGAAAAAAAAAAAAACACATAGTATATATTTATCAGATGCTATCGTTACGTAACGTAGTTGACTCTCCTGAACTTAGAATAGTGAAAAATATGTGTTTTAAGTGAACAAATAATAATGAAGAATGAGGGAAATTATAGAGTAAAGTGAAAAATGCTTTTGTTTAGTGTCCTAGTTTAATGTGTGACGGGAAAAGTGTTGTATTGTTTGTTGTTTAAGAGATAAGTTAAACACCAGAAAGAGTAAACAAAAAGTTTTGGGGATAGAGAGGGTATGATACAATTATTTTTCATTCTCATTCTAAAGATTATTTTTTAGTAAATACTTGCCATAACGGGATCGAGAAGAAACAGGAGACAAGTTCCTTTTTAGACAAATTTCCGTCTTAGAAGGTATAATTGCATAGTATTATTTTTTCTGGGACCGTGATATTTTTTCGGTTAAGTCAGAATTCCGTTATATACAGGTTCCTTTTCAGCAGGTTTTATTGTATATAGCATTGAATGCTTGAAAGTACTAAGTATATAAATTAACTTTTGTGATTTCTTCACGCAAATTGAAAAGATTTACATTGAACGCATTTCATAAGAGGCTAATTAGAGTTAAAAACTGAAAAAAGAGTCTAAAGTTAGTATTTTATGTATCGACAATAACATTCGCAGACTAGTTAAACTTGTATATTGTGGCCACCAAAACACTTTCTTCTATATAAATTAAATCTATTAAGTGATTTAAATAGTACAAGAAATTATACCGATTTAACAAAAAGTTTTTTTCAAGGCACCCCTAGATGACTGCAACCAAAATTGAATGACAATCTATTCCCATATACAGAATGCTAAGCATGGATTTTCTGTGCATTTAAACAAATTATATAAACATTGCATATTTTCAACAAAGCATCGAATTTCGAAAATCTATTCCTATAACAAAGATTCTAAATTTGACGTTTCGTTGAATTCAGTGCACATAAACTGGAGATATAAGCATCACATAAATCGAAAAAAATCCTCTATTTGCGGCATCCACTCTTGGGGTATTTTGCCCAAAAACTAATCAGAACCAGTTCACAATTAGTATTGAACATCAAATGCAATTCCCTCCTATTCCACGCAGTAGTTCGTGAGTTAGAGCACCCACAAAATTTGTGTCATATACAGACAGACAGACACACAGATTCACAGATAGACATTTTCTAAAAACACTCAAATCGTATCCAAAACATTCTAAAACGTATAAGTTCATTAAAATCCGGAAGAATTTTCTGTTCGTATAGATAAAAGAAAGTAAAAAGACTTCGATTGAATGCAGTTTAAAATACGCAGACGATATACGACAGTTATATAAATCTTCGCAAGTAGCTCAGATATCGTCTGCTTAGGGGAAAATTGTAAATAAATCGGGCAATATGAATTAAAACACGTTCTTTTTCGCCTTCGGTAAAAGAATCTCTTCGTCTCGTGAGCAGTATGCCGTCTTGAAATTTTGAGTTTTATTTTCTGAAATCAGGCTGAAATCATTCGAGATATTTTGACGAAAAAAAAAAAAAATATATATATACGTATATGTATCAGATATTATCGGTACATAACACAGTTTTCTGAACTTAAAATAGTGAAAAATGTTGCGTGTTCGTATGTGTTTAAAAGACAAACAAGAATGGAGAATGAGGGAAATTATATAATAAAATGAAAAGTGCTTTTGTTTAGTGTCTTAGCTTAAATGCATGAAGGCGTAAGTGTTCTGTTGTTTGTTGTTTAAGAGATAAGTTAAATTCCAGAAAGAGCAAACAGAAAGTTTTGAGGATAGAGAGGGTATGATATAATTATTTTTCATTCTCATTCTCAAGATTATTTTTTAGTAAATACAGTAAAACTTGCTGTAACGGGATCGCAAGGAACATGAGACAAATTTCGTTTTAGAAAAGTTTCCGTCATAGTGTAATTGCATGGTATTCTTTTTTCAGCGACCATGATTTTTTTTTTAAATTAAGCCAGAATTCCGTTTTAGACATGTTCCCTTTCCGCAGGTTTAATTGTATATAACATTCAATGCTTGAAAGTACTATATAAATCAATTTTTGTGATTTCTTCACGCAAATTGAAAAGATTTACATTGAACGCATTTCATAAGAGGTTGATTAGGGTTAAAAACTGAAAAAGGAGCGTGGGAATTTAGAATTTTATGTATCTACAATAACATACGCAGATTAGTTAAACTTGTAATGTTGTATCCACCAAATAACTTTCCTTTATATAAATCAAATCTATTAAATGATTTAAATAGTACAAAAAATTATATCGATATAGCAAATGGGTTATTTTATTGGGCAACCCCTTTTAGATGTCCAAATTGAATGACAATGCTTTCCCATATTCAGGATGATAAGGGTGAAGTTTCGTTGAATTCTGCGCATTTAAACTGGTGATATAAGCATCGCTTATTTCGAGCAAATCAACGAATTTCGACACCCTTTCTTAGATGACCGCCACCAAAATTGAATGACAATCCAAATCTCTCATGAGGATTCTAAATTTGATGTTTCGTTGAATTATGCGCACACAAACTGGAGATATAAGCATCACATAAATCGAACAAATCATCGATTCGCGGCACTCCTTCTTGGGGGATTTTGCCCATAAACTAATTAGCACCAGTTCACATAAGGATAGAACTTCATATGAAATTTCATCCCACGCATTTACGCAGTATTTTGTGAGTTTGAGCGCCCAAAAAATTTGTGTCAGATACACAGACTTACGGACGGACATTTTCTAAAAACGGTTAAACAGGACTTATAAATCTATCGAAAACCGGAAACACGAAATATTTCAAGAACCAATACTTTATTCTTGTATAGATGGAAGAAAATAAAAGACAGCGATAGAATTTAGTTTAAAATACCCAGACGATATACGACAACTATATAAATCTTCACAAGAAACTCAAGTATCGTCTGCTTAGTGAAAAATTTTAAAATAAAGCTGGAAATGTATTTAGCTGAATTAAAACACGTTCCTTTTCGCCTACGAAAAATCAAGTCTCTCCGTGATCAGCATCTGCCTTGAAATTTTGAGTTTTGTGGCGTTTTCAGAAATCCTGCAGACTGCTAGGTTCGAAATTCTTTGACGAAAAAAAAAATATCTATGAGATATTATCGGTACGTAACACAGTTTACTGCTCCACTGAACTTAGAATAGTAAAGAATATGCGTTTCAGTGAACAAATGATAATGGACAAGAAGAAAAAATTATATAATAAAATGAAAAGTGCTTTGTTTAGTGTCTTACAGTAAGTTGTTATACCTACCTGTAAACTTTCAAAAAATGCTTTTTTATTGCTTTTTCTTAAAGACAATTAGAATAATTGTAGGTAATTACTTATTACGTAAAGAATATCCAGTTACATTTTCTAGTCGATCTGACGAAAATTTAGAAAGTTATGCCACTTTAATGTACTTTGTTCCATCATAGATAAATCGTAACATCCGTTATATCTACCTGCAAACTTTCAAAAATTTTATTTTTTTATTGTTTTTTTCTGAAAGTACAATTAGAATAATTGTACGTAATTACTTATCACGTAAAGAATATTCAGTTACATTTTCTAGTCAATCTGAGAAAAATTAAGAAAGTTATGCCACTTTAATGTACTTTGTTCCATCATAGATAAATCGTAACTTGAATCTTTAAATGTGATTGTTTCAAAACTGTGTCTTTGAAATCAGTGATCACGATAACTCAAACAAATCTTCTTCAAATTTCAACCAATTTTTAAATACAATATTATCTAGAGAGTAATCGTTCCTTTTGGCAATCCGATGATTTGTTTCTATTTTTTATATACAATCAAAGTTCTTTTTTTTTTCTTTTTTTTTTTTTGAGTGAAATTCGGTACCTGAACACTGAACGGCCGCCATTTTGTTCAAAATAAATTTTTCCAAAAACAGAACGATTACTTTCTCGTTTTAAGTGTTCGGAATAACGACATTATGCTTTTTATAATTTCAGATACCATATGGCAGAGTTACGGCGACCAGCGTGGACGCCTACCAGAGCGACATCATTTCCCGGGATCGGATCTGCTGGGAAATTTACTTACCCAAGGAGCTGCACATATATAACGATATCAATATTTTAGTAATTTTAAACTCCCCCCCCCCCTTAAAATATCATACGTAATCATTCATCGAACCCCCCCCCCCTCCCCAATAATATAACTATCAATGTCTAAAACCTCATTTTATTAACCGACTCAAAAAAGGAGGAGGTTATCAATTCGACGTGTATCTTTTTTTTTTTTTTTAATGTATGTGCACCGATTACTCCGAAACTATGCGTCCATATTTATGTGATTTTTTCTTTTATTCGAAAGAGAATACTCTCGAATTGGTCCCATTTAAATTTTATGAAAATTGGTTCAGTACTTTTTCAGAAATTCAACAAAAACGAAAAAAAAATGAGCATTTTAAAAATAGTTAATTTGTTGGGCAGACGACTTTCATTTAATATCCTAAAATATTCTATTACGTGAATTTGAAAATAAAAAGACTAACATCATATTTAAATCAGCTTTAACTTATCGGATTATAATTCTGCATAAATAAAATAAAGGGGAGATTAGCCACTGCCCTCCCCTCTTTATACTTAACCAATGAGCGCCTTATCACAATGAACGTATATACAAAATTTTAAGCAAATCGGATATCTTTTAAATCAGATCTTTTAATCGGATATCTTTTAAAAGTTCCATTGTTGCAGTTTCACAGCGGTTTGGCATATTTTGACGAGCGTTTATTGGCGCATAATTAAATACATTGTTGTTTCAATTCCCATACAAATGTACGAGTTACAGAAAATATTTAGCGATTTACCACCTGTGGCACACAAATTGGAAACTGCCCTTAAAATACCCAATTATCTATATTACATTATACAATACAGTTGTATATAAATGCTTCTGCAATTGTCTTTTAATATTTCTACTACAAATTATTAACTATAGAGTGACAATATAGAAAGAAAGAAAGAAAGGGTTACTCCGAATAGTATTATAGGCGACACTGTTAGCGCAGTGTATTTACCTTGTACGGATCGTAAAAATCAATACACATTAAGCATAAACACCGAAATCAGTGAGTTACGCAGTTATCAAAACTGTAGTATACAGCCCGATTATGACACATTATCCAAGACGATTAGGTGAGAATATAATGATATTTTTTCTAATCTTCCGTAATCGAGTCTACTGCCAAGGTTAGCGTGAAATAAAAAATTTATTAGCAACAATATTGTTTTATGTAAATATAGATATCATTAAAGGCTTTAAAGACGTTAGATGAGAATAATGATAAATTTTCTAATCTTTGGTAATCGAGTCTACTGCCAAGGTTAGCGTGAAATAAAAAATATATTAGCAACAGTATATTACTTTTAAATGCTAAAGGTGTAAAATTAACAACTATAATATAAATTAAAATAACTTTTATTAGTTGTTTTACATGTTTCGACTCTTCTGAGTCATTTTCAAAAACAAAATGAGAATATTCTAAAGCTGCACGGGGTTTGAAGTTATTATTTACATGTACTTTTTAAAAAAATTACGCACGTTATCTATTACTTTTTACTTGGTTGTTTATTTTCATATCTTTGAGCATGGAGTAATTCTAGCCACAGTTTCGGTAAATTAAAAGATGCCGCATCGTTACATATTGTATTTTTGCGCGTGAGTATCTCTATGGTTTCTCTTATTATGGATGGATAGTATAGACTGGAGGGAAATATTAATTTACTTTCATTGAAATTTATTTGGATGGTTTCTTCTTGATATAATCTTGCTAGGGCTGTAGTTTTTCTATTGTATTTAATATCAGCTATATGCTCTTTTTTTCTGGAATTAAATTTCCTGCTGGTCATGCCTATGTAGTAATTCTTGGATCCGTCTTCTTTAATAAAAGGTATTTCATATACTCCTGAATAATTCTCAAAATTAATTGGGTCAATTTTACTGCAAATGATATTCTTTAATTTCTTAGGTGGTTTGGCTATTAAGCAGATATTGAAACGTTTAAGGCTGTGTTTTAATTTTTCGAAAAAGCTTGGATAATATTGCAGAGTATAAAGTTTGTATTTTTGTGAATCAAATTTCTTTTCTGAATACTTATTATTGGTGATATCTATGATTAATTTATTAATATGGTGTACTGTAAAACCATTATTATAGGCAATTTTAATAATGGTTTTACAGTACACCATATTAATAAATTTATTACACTCCGGGAGTGCCGACAGAAGTGAAAACTTGAACAATTACGTGTGTATTTTTTGAATCGTCAGGAAATGTTTTATTGTGCAGGAAATATACTTTTAAATGAAGTGTTTTTTTATTCATTATTATAAACTACTACTACAAAAATTATATTACAATTTTCATTTAATGCGCTATTGTACATGAAAAATAATGCATATTATTTTACATACAAAAATTGCAATCTATTGGTTAAAACGTAAATTTACAAATACATGAATTATGAAATTTAATTAATTGGTATTCTTTGAAATGAATACCAATGAAAGTTATGAATTTTCATCCACAATTTCAACAACTCTTCCATCATCATCATTATCATCATCATTATTATCAACATCATTATTATCATCATCATTATTATCATTATATTCCAGAACTGATACTATAGGTTTATGGTAACTAAAATAGGAAACAAACAATTGTGATTCGAATCTACTTAAATATCTTATAAAGACTGCATCAATTTTAGTTTTATATCTCGTTGTGCTAAGATTTCGATCATTGGTCATCGTTAAATGAAATTCTCTATGTAAAAATTCAATTAATGGTAAATTTTTATCAACCGCAAAGTTGATGTTGAAATCCCCATTCAAAATCATTGGCAATCAATTATAATATCTATGTTGAATTAACAGAAACGTGCGTTGAATTGTGTAGCAGCACTACTAAAAGCATTCCCTTTTTCTAACTCTCGTACGTGTATTTCAGGAACCAATAGCGCACAGGCAAGCATGCGGCGCGCGACGCGCCCGCCCCGCCCTACCTCATACCGAACTATACACAATACATGTACATACTTATATACAGAGGTGTCGATTACAGTAAGAGTGTCGCGAGTTCAATGGTTTTTTCCTATCTCAAAAAATGCCCAACGCGCCTGAAGAAGTTTTCACTTCAAATATACAGAGGTGTCGGTTACATAACAGTGTCGCGAGTTCAATGTTTTATTCCCATCTCAAAAAATGCCCAACGCGCCTAAAGAAGTTTTCACTTCAATAACTTTTAATTACGAATATTTAAAGTTATTCATTCAAACATTCCTTTAAGTCAAACATTCCTGTGATACTTTAATCTAACACTTTATCAGTACTTCCTTCTTCTCCCTTGATCGCATATGCATCTCCGTATATGTAGGCTGTTGGCTATGAAATCCTAAAATTCTGCATCATAAGCGTCATTTACATAAAAAACCAATCATCGTTGGGAATAATAGCATAATCCTCTTCACACATTTAATTACATAGAAAGATACAAAGTAACTCCAACTAAAGTTCTTAAAATCTGTCTGCAAATGCAGTTTTTAAGTACAATAGTTCTTAGCACTTTAAGTTCTTAGCACCAGTGGACGACTGGTTTCAGAGGATTCCATACTCAGAAGCAGGGTGTAGAAATTCCTTGATTATAAATTCTAGAATTACATAATTCTTTAATTACGTAGGAAAAGGTAACTGAATCTGAAGTTCTTAAAATCTGTTTACAAATGCAGTTTTTATGTTCAATAGATTTGGACTTTGCGCCAGTAGACGACTGGTTTCAGAGAATTCTATACTCAGAGAGGGAAGTGTAGTAATAGTACAATAGTAACTCAATCTGACGTTCTTAAAATCTGTCTACAAATGCAGTTTTTTAATAGAATAACACCAGTTCAGGCACCAGTGGACTGACTGGTTTCAGAGAATACTATACTCAGAAGGGAAGTGTAGAAATTCCTTGATTATAAATTCTAGAATTATACAATTCTTTAATTACATAGTACAATAGTAACGCAATCTGAAGTTCTTAAAATCTGTCTACAAATGCAGTTTTTAGTAGAATATATTTGTTCAAGCACCAGTGGACGACTGGTTTCAGATGATACTGTACTCAGAGAGAAAATGTAAATAATCCTTAATTATAAATTTTAGAATCACAAAATTCTTCAATTAGATACTAAAAAAAGTAACTCAATCTGAAATTCTTAAAATCTGTCTAAAAATGTAGTTTTTAAGTACAATAGATTCGTTCAAGCACCAGTGGACGAAAGGTTTCAGAGGATACTATACTCAGAGAGAAAGTGTAAAAATTCCTTATTTATAAATTTTAGAACCACACAATTTTTTAATTAGATACAAAAAAATTAACTCAACCTAAAATTCTTAAAATTTGTCTTCAAATGCAGTTTTAAGTACAATAGATTTATTTTTAGCACCAGTAGACGACTGGATTGAGAGGATTCTGTACTCAGAGGGGAAGTATAGAAGTTCCTTGATTATAAATTATAGAATTATAATATTGTTTAATTAGATCCTAAAAAGGTAACTCAATCTAAAGTTTTTACAAATTGTCTACAAACGCAGTTTTAAGTACAATAGAATTGTTAGGTGACTCGTTTCAGAGGATTCATACTCAGAGAAGGGAATGTAAGAAGTAACTTTATTATAAATTATAGAATTGCATAATTCTTTAATTACATAGTAAAAAGCTAAAAAGTAATTTTCTTAAAATCTGTCTACAAATGCTTTTTTTAAGTGTAAAAGATTTGTTCTTAGTACCATTGGATGGCTGGTTTCAGAGGATTCTATACTCAGAAGGTAAGTGTAGAAATTCTTTGATTATAAAAACTAGAATTGCACAATTCTTTAATTACATAGTAAAAACATAACTCAATCTAAAATTCTTAAAATCTACCTATAAATGCAGTTTTTAAGTACAATATATTTGTTCTTAGCACCAGTAGACGACTGATTTCAGAGGATTCCATACTTAGCGGAGAAGTGTAGAAATTCCTTGATTATAAATTCTACAATTATATATTTTTATATTACATGGTTAAAAGGTAACTCAATCTAAAATTCTTAAAACTTGTCTAAAAATGCAGTTTTTAAGTACAATAGATTTGTTCTTTGAACCAGTGGGCGTATGGTTTCAGAGTATTCCATACTCAGGTGTGTATGTGGGGGCTGTCTTTGATTATAAATTTTAGAATTCCCGGGAAGAATTTTAATGTCTACAGGGGAAAGTCGGGTAGCCGCGGACGGCGGGTATCCGCGGACATTTCAATTTCTAAGAAATTCAAAGTGTTGCATAAATAAAGAGTTATTGTAAATGAACGCCCTCTACAGTCGAAACAAATACAGTTTAATTGCGACATGAGCGCCGGGTAAGTTAGTCGTGAGTGAGTGTTTTGTTTTCGTCAATAAATTTTCGTTGCTCCTTTCAAATTTTACTGCAGGTTATTAAGAAAGATTAATTAGATTAATTATATCTTATTTTAGATGATCTTTATTAGACATTAAGATTGTGTTTATATAGGTGCATCGGATTTTTATTATAATTGTGATGTTTGTAAGGCCAAAAAACGGTTGGGACACCATTGATTAATATGCCGTTTCTTGTGACGCCAAAAAAATAAGGCCAAACTATTTTCAGTATATTTCGTTAAATAATTCGATATTATTAGCAAAATTTAATTAAAATCATTAAAGACGTTTGTAATTTTATTTTAAGTATAAAATAAAGTCAGAAATTTCATTCATTTGTTTCTTATTTGCAATTTATCCAAGTGACCGGGGCTACCCGATCTTCCCCTATTAAGACGGCTTCAGGGCTTGCTTTAAAAAATATATAATTCCATCTTTAAGAAAAAAAAAATATACGTATTTTACTGTTTGAAATAAAAACCTTTCAGAAAATCAGAATACCGTGTATTGTATTTCCGTTTTACCGACCAGAACTTCCCCGCGTGTTACTTAACGTGACGTCTGCTGATGCACGACAGATCGAATTTGTGGGTTCACACACCATGACTAAAAACTCAAACCTTGAAAAGAAACCACTTTGACGTTTGAAACTTTTAAGGACTCATCCTTAGACTCATAAAGCCAATTATATTAGTTGTCGAGCCGCATCACATAAAATTTATATTCGATAAAGCACATTTGTTTTACATAAATGATAATAAAACTTGCAGTAAATAAAAGATGCTTTACGTGTAATAGTCAAAAACGTACGGAAGTGAAGATATATCTAAAAATATCGTGCTATGAAATAAAATAAATATATATATAATTTATTAAATAATCTAGATGTCGTAATACTTACTTCGTAGTCAAAAATATGAAATAATGATGCATTTGAAAGCAAATTAAAATGAAATTAAAATACGATGCTGTAATTATTTGAATGCTTAAAGACATATAATTTAGGTTTTGTATTTTTTGTAATACTGTAAGGTTTATATCTTTGAAAATTGCTTTTATTCATTTACTATTTGATCTTCGTTCGCTTCGTTGGTCGGTTTTCCAAACGAACCTGGGTTTGGGGGAGTTTCACTGCTTTCGGCAGCATAACTTATGCAGGCTACGCCCGCTACTGTTTCAGATCAAGTGAACCTTAAATTATTGTGTTTTTCTATTTCGTCTGAGATTAAAAGGAAAATTTACAGCATCGTCGTTCACATTAAGCCGATTTGATATCCTTCGAACTTGAGTTTAATCATTGCAGTAACAAAATTTAACCGCAGAGTTCTCTCAAGAGTTCTTTGTTATATCGCGTAATGGAATATATCACTCTTTTAAGTGTTTCCCAAGTAAATTGCTCTTAAAAAAATTAAATTACATCGATTTGGAAGTTACAAAAAATATAAGGACTAGATTGCCTACCTACAGTTCGCGCTTTCAAGAAAAAACAACAGCAGAAAAAAACGTGGTTACTGAAAAAAAGTGTAAAAAAAGTTAGAAGTAATACTCCTAAAAGTCATCTACTTATATAAAATCCAAGTGTTGGAAAGTGTAGGTAGCCATTCCTGTGAGATCACATCCAAACAACATATTACTTCCATTGTTACAGAGAAAAGAGAAATAATGAAAAATATTCTGACACGGGGCTTTTTGGACGTATATTTTTTAATATGTGGGTTAAATGTCGGTAAAAATATTTCTGCACGTGCACTTTGTTTTCATAAAGGAATAAAAATTCATATTTACTGTGGCATCACGAGAACAGCGGCTATTGAATTTATTTAATCTTTATACATTATAACTTCATTGATGACATTTTTTTTTCATTACAATTAAATAGAAAATATATTTTTATTTGAATTCATGGCGGTTAAGCATAGAAGTACGTAACGTGGGAAAAGTTTGCGCCGGTGAAAATGACATTATGCTTAGCTTGAAATAAGAAAATCGCCGCCGTCTTCAGAAATAAACGAGCTCAGATCAGAGCCAATCAACAAATTAAAATTAGCAAAATTTTAATGTTTTGTGCAATCGTTAAATCATTTCAGAATTTGCGTTTAATTTTGCTTATGTAACCAAACGATGAGCTATGTGGCGAGTCAAGCTTTTTAGAAACTCATTGACAACAGCTTTTTACAAAAACTTTCGCACATGTATTATTTTTTTAATATTTAATTTGATTTTTTTTGTCCAATCGTTGAACTATTTCAGAAATTGAATATTGAGTAAAAAAAATATCTTCATCAGTTGTATTTGTAGAAATCATTTGTCATTTTTAAAATGTACTTTTCTGCAATACAAACGTTTCAATAATAAAATTTCCATGCTGTTTGTTTGTATGAAATCTTGTGAAAATGAAACGCAGATCAACATCCCGTCCTTTTTGACGGGGGTTGTATACTAGTCTATACGATAAAACACAAATGTGCGCGTAAGTAACGTTGACGTTATAACGATGCGGGCAACAATGCTGTTAAAATGTATGACAGTATGTATGTATTAAAATGTATGTATGTTAGAACAATAGAACTGCTTCTTCAATTTTAAAAGCGAACAATCGCAATGTAATCTCTATGGGAATAACTAAAAATCGCATAAAAACAAATCCAATAACAAAAATCCAAAAAAGTGGCTTCCAGATGCATAACTTTGAACACAGAGGTGCCTTTCTGCCAAATCTTATAGATCTAACGAGCAGCAGTCTCTTTAGAACATAGCACACAAACAAGCTTCTCTTTTTATTATTATAGATTTTTTAAATGTAAATAACTTCTATTTTTTAATGATGGCTTGAAAAAAAAATGCTATGACTAGTTTTTAATAGCCATACATATTACGTCTGAACCAAAATTTCAAAATTATTAAGATATTTAAAATCAAACATTTAATGAAACTAAAACACAACACATTATAATTTCACTTAATAAAACAAAAAATATAGTTATAATCCAAACGAGTCAATCATTCAATAGATACGATCACACTCCAGAATTCAAAATATTAAAATGCTTTAATCCAACTGCCATAATTTTAAAAGTAAATATTTTTTTTAAAAAGAAGGTTGGTTTACAAGATTATAGAAATCTTTCCTAAATGAAGCATGTACAATTCCACCAGAATCTGTGATCCTACTGTGATGTATACCGGGTGAACCAAATGTTCGTTAAAATTTTAAAAAATCATAAAAAAGGAAGAAATTATGATAAAGAAGTGCGGTTTACAAGAAAGGGCTCAGAAGGTAGTCGGACATTTTTTTAGCAGCAAAAAACTTTTTACTTAAAAAAATCACTTGTAGATGGCGCTAACATGCGAGAGATTCAGCAGAATTATGCAAATTAATCCTGCAATAAAAGACCGGGATACACGAGGATTTCTCATTCGCTTTCAGAATGTTGTCATTACCCGATCGAGCGTTGTTGGTGAAGTTGTTCTATTTGAACGGAGAGTTTCTGCAATTCATTCCGACATGTTGCATTCAGCTGTGATGGGCATTGTGAGTCGCCTTAGTTGTGTCGTACAATGTTCTGGAGGTCATGTTGAACAACTGCTACTGCAGGAATAAATGGATGGAGCGTACACTGTTGTCCTGTTCATTGTATTTTGGGTCATCAGCGCCCTCTACTAGTGACATTTTTAACTGATTTTTTTTTTTTTTTTTTTTTTTTTTTTTGCTGCTAAAACAAATCCAACTACCTTGTGAGCCCTTTTTTACAAACTGCACTTCTTTATCATAATTTCTTCCTTTTTTATGAAATTTTAAAGTTTTAACGAACTTTTGGTTCACCCGGTACTCTCTATGGTGATTTCAGGGATGTTTTACCTTTTAAGGATTGAAAAAATCATTTTTAAAATTTTCATTTATTATTATAAAATAATTCATTAGAAATATTTTAAAACAAACCGATGGAAAAATTTTCCATTAGAACTGAAGTTATCGAAAAAAGAAAAAAAATGCATTTTTTGTATCGGCTCTGCATTAGTGAGATTTCAAATTCCCCTCCCTAATGTTGACCTTTGGACATGTGGTGCATTTGTATTTTAAAAATATTTACTTAGGAAATTAATATTTTTAATTTTTTGTTTTCTGTGTACTCTTTTTAGAGGATGTCTCTTTCTTTCTTAGTTGTCAAAATATTTCTAAAATACATACTAAATTTATAATTTTATGTTTAAAGTCTTTGCGAAACTGAGTAAAATTTTAACACTTTACATAAAATTAAGTATATCGCGGCGAAATTATTTAATCTGGCGTTTATTTTTGTTTGTTTATTTGAGAATAACTATTCTTTTTGTACAAAAAATAAATTAAGATATGAGCACAAACGGCATTCTTTCTCTTCCACCACTACTAGTGCGCGGCAAGCAGTGATATTCCTTTTCTCTCGTTCGTTTAATGGAAGAACCAAGTTAAAAAAAAGCCTTTTCCATCTCATGTACAGTAAATGCATTCTTTTCCGCTCTAGCCAACATCTCATTAGAATGTGCGGGGAGGGAGGTGGCAGGTTTCAATAAAGCAGTAACGAATAGTGTTAATCCAGCTTTTGTGGCACCGAAAATTGGATACAATGCGAAAAAATGCGCAACATCAGATATAGATTTTTTTGTAGCACTCAACTGGCCGAAATTTTGAAGCATTCAGCAATAACTATTTCCGAATATGCCGGTTAATTCAGCCTTTATAGCATTTATTTCTTTTTCTAGAGATATGTAATTTTGATAATTTTGAATACGAAACTTGTTTATAATTATCGTATATATTACTTCTCCTGTCAACATCCCTTTTTCTAAGAAAATACGAAACGCAGAACGACAAATGAGATACCATATGAAAGGATTTTGGAACAGGCTTCTGACATAGTACACTTACATTTCGTTAAAACTTTTTTTTTTGCTTAAAAATTGCAGTTCGTTAAAAATTAAATCAACTTTCTTTTCATAAATAAAATCAAAGGTTTTTTTTTCAAATCAGTGTTGCCACTAAAATAAAATACCTCATTATATCGTGCTCAACAAATGATTATATAAAAGAAAATAATTTGTACAATAAAGATAAACTGGGATATTGTTGCTGCACAGGTTTATTTTATATTTATGATTATAAAGCAAAATTGAAACTCAAATGCTAAATTTATTTTTCTTTATCCAATGTTTTTTTTTTTTTCCAAAACAGATGATGTAATCGTCTATTGCAGTTAAAATACGATTGATAATATTTTTTTGCTTCTATCATTTTTTACTGTAACTTTCTTGGAATAAATTAGATTATATTATGGCTTCATTAATGTTGTTTGCCGCTATTTTATTTAAGTTCAAACCTGCGTCTAAAAAATATTAGATATTGCTAAAAAGAATATTAGACTGCAGTGCGAAATCTTCGCACGGGTCCACTGGTCTTTCTAAATTGTGTTACTCTACTAAACTATGTTACTGATAATTCGAAACTATGCTTGTTATTATTTTTTAATTCTCAATTAATTCATTTTTTTTGTACTTTTTGAAAATCAATGACGGTAGGGGGGGATGGGGTAAATATTTTTATTGGCGACTAGAATTTTTTCCTGTCTACCAGATTTTATCAAATTTGTAAAGCCCTGCTTATGACTAATATCACTTTTGTTAATGCGATTAAAATGCATTTCTTCCAAAAAATAATAACAAGATTTTTTTCTAGCAGTTATTTAAGTCATTTTTACAGCTATTTTCCGATCCGATTATCAATTTCCGATCACATACTAGTATAAAGGAAAACATTGTAATAATGATTTGTCAATGGGGTCAACCAGGATTAAATCAATGTACTATCTTGACACATTTTTTTTTTTTTTTTAACTCTTACAATGTAACTTTTTTTATTTCTCTATCTAAGCAACGAATTACTGATTATGATCTTTTCCATTGAAATTATATTTTTAAAAAAAAAGTACAAATAATTCTTCCTTTCACAGTCAATTTTATGCTGTAAAAAAAAGGACAGATCTTTCTTAATATATGAAAACATTAAATAACTACGAACGGAAGCTAGTCGTTGTGAGCAACCGTAATACTTACCCATCATGGATATGCATAATATAAAATGTGAAAATAAAACATGTGTAAACTATTTATAAAATGCATTGCAATTCGAATAAAATCGTGGCTTGATGACGTCATAATCTTTAAATTGCTCTATTACTGAATTGCGTAAAAGAAACATCCTTATAACTCCAAAAATGTTAATTATATTAACTAACAGTTTACTGCGTCGGATGAAGCGTCTCATTTCCAATTAAAATATATATTTGAATTCAAATTTGAATGAAATACAGTGCCATGAAAAATCGAAGAGTGTAGGAAATAGGATTACAAATATCTCGGCAACTCATTATCCGATCGACTTCATTCTTTATGCAAAATTTATGTTTTTTTTTATTGTATTTTATATTTAGTCCTTAAAATAAACAATTTCGAAAAATTTTACATACCTTTTATCAGAACGAATGTTTGAGAGTCCGAAAAAAATAGTTCCGGATCATCGAGGTTACTGAAATTCAATAGGATTCTTCTCATTATTACATACTAAGTATATACCAAATTTCAAGTCTCTATCTCAATTTGTTCGGGAGATAGAGTATTCACAGACACATACACAGACAGACGGATGGCAATTAAATATATATATATATATATATATATATATATATATATATGTTTTTCGGAATCTACAGTGTCTGAAACGTGTAAATCCTTGAATTTTTTTTAAATTTTTAAAATGATTTCAAAATTTACCCCACTGCAAATAGAGGCGTCTTAAATTCAGACACTTATGTGTCTGAAAATGTAATTCAGACACTTATGTGTCTGAAAAGGTAATTCATCTGTATTTGCAGACATTATAGATGTCTTAATTTAAGACACATAAGTGTCTTACTATGATCATGGTATAAATGAACTGAGAAAAATGTCTGAACACTGGTGATACGTCTGAAAATAAGACATTTAGAAATTCAGACACTTAAGTGTCTAAATTCGATACAATTGCATACTTTGTGTAGTGACTGTGATACAATTGTGTCACTAGCGAGCACAATCAGAAAATGTTTTGTAATAGATGACTGTTTAAAATACTTTTCCATCCACTAAATAGCATTACTTTATAGAATAAGTAATTCGATTAAACCATAAGATGTGTGTCAAAATTGTACATGTCTGCTTACCAAGTCTTGAAAAAAAAAATTATTAACATAATTTAAGAATTGATTTTCACATTATATAAAGTTCTCCAAAAATTACTTACACTCGTTGGCGTACTCACGGGAATGCAGGAATGCTCTCCCCACAAATAAGTATTTATAAATACTAAGATACATGAGTGCCGGTAAAAAGAAATATATGAAGGGGACATGGCAGAGTCCCCCATTTCCATACAGGTGTGCCTGTGGTCCACAGCCTAAACCGCTTTTTTAAAATTCAGATTATGAACATGAAAAACAGCTAACTGAGAGTTTTTTCTCAGAACGCATCGTGCTAGACAACATTTAAAAACATATCAACCTGAAAAGCAGTACAAGAATTTATTTATTATGTATTCAAAAATAGGTGTCTAACAGCAATTTCAAAAATAAAGAACTGAAACTATTTTTTAATTGACAGGGGAATCTGCCCTCTTGAACCTCCCTCGTTTAAGATAAATTTGAAACACATGAACGTTGAATAGAAAACACAAATGAAAATGTCCTTTACAAGGGATTCAGGAGCGCTCCCCTGATGAAATAATCTTAGATCATTTTTCTGTTTTCGTCTAAGTATTCTATAATCAATTTATTTATTTATTTTTTTTTAATATAAAGACATAAAGGAAATGCAGTTAGTTAAAATTCAAAATCTAGGATGCCCCGATCCCTGCCGGTGATTATGTTAAAAGAAGGCAGACAGGGACGTACAGTGTATTTCGTGCGCTCGGGGTAATTCAGTATATTGCACCTCTTTCTTAGTAATAATTGTATGCTATAATTTTTTAAGCAAGGATTCTCTGGAGCCCCTAAAAAATTTTCGCCCCGGAGAATAATTTTTAATATTGAGAATAAAGAGTATGAAAAAAAAAAGCATGTAATATGTGTAACTATTTTTTATTTCTAAAAATCTTCTATCTTTTAGAAAATTTTAAATATTTATTTTTAGCGTTTAAGGTTACTTTTAGGAATTTTATATCTAGTATACATCCTCCAACAATTTTATCAACTTTGGCAGTAAGAAATAAAATGAATTTTCACTTTTTTCGCGAAAGAACATTTAAATACAAATTGATATTATTTTACACTGTGTAACATTATTTCGAATTGTATAAAGAAGCTCTGGACCCTCTAACAAGAAGGCTCAACTGGCACGAGGTCCTGGATAGTCCCGTTTGACCGATGGTAGCGCCGGCCCTGATCAAATACAAGACCTGATCATTTCTATTTGGGGATCGGAGCACACAGGCCCTGTCCCCCCCCCCCTCCCCCCACATTCCGCAGGAAAATCCATGCATTGCATTATAAACATGACATACAACTTTACATGCACTTTAAAATTTAAATTACAGCTTTTCAAAAAGAATATATTGCAGAAACATATAAAAATGGATTAAAAATTGTAAGAGTGAATAAATCTGTATTTCTAAATAAATCTTTAAACATGTTTGATGTAATACAAATTCTTCTCCGAATTTCTAAGTTTATATTACAAATCATTCTATGAATTATAAATGGAATTTTGTTATTAAGTTTGTATTTTCAAATAATATAGGGCGCCACTTCACTTGGAAGACTTAGAGAGTTAAAAAAAATAACTCCTATCGGAGGATTAAATTATATATTTTTTTCACATTTTAAATTCACATCTAAATCGCATTTAAATTTCAAAACCCGCTTGGGAAGGAGATTTGGTGATTTCTTAACTGTACTTTTAATGTTCAATTTATTCGAAGTTGTCAAGTTATTCGAAAAGAATAATTTAACTGTATTTAACTTATTAATGCCTTTGGTCTAGCGTTGCATTAATGCAACACTGTAGCTAAATTTAGTAATACCTGTTGCCACATTAAGATTCCAGATTAATATTTTGTTGTTTGCACACCAGCATTTCTGAAAATAAAATTTCGCTTTCTTTGATGAGAAAAAACTTCTCAATAAAATAAGACAAAAGTTTCTATTCTAAAGAAAGCGGTATGAAATGCAATATTTCCATTTTTCACGAGAAAAATAATTGTGGCGTTAATAGGTTAAAGTCGGTCAAAAAGAAAATTTAGTCAGTTAAATTTCAATATCCAGGGAGCTCTTTTTCATTTAAAAAATATACTGATAACAATCGAATTGAAATTTTGTATAATTCATATATCCTTCCCCACATAAATAATAAAGTTGTACAATTTTAAGCACCATGTCAAATTGACCAAATCTACCCAAAATTTCCAATTTTCTTAGCAACTAATTAATGAATCCTATAAAAATATCAACACGCGTCCGAAATATTCATCACTTGCATTTAAAATATCCTACTCGTGTGATCCAGATGGCGCAGTGGATAAGACAATAGACTTGTAACCAGTAGGACCCGGGTTCGATGCTGGCTCTGGGTAAAAACGTAAGTTTAGATTACCTTCCTATAATCGTAAATAGAACCCGAGATGGCAGCACTAGCGCTTTTTTTTTAGCTGTTTTACCAGGGTAAAAAAATGGCGATTTTTCAGTCACTTCAAATGTCTGAAATTCAGACACGTAAGTGTCTAAATCAAGCGAACTGAATCAAGCTACTGAAATATTAAGACACTTCAAAGTATCTGTTTTTTGAACCATTCATTTCAGACACTTATATGTCTGAATTTCAGACATTTCAGTTTACAATGCATATACTGCGTATGATGGGTAAGTAATATACAATAACCTCTTCCGAATTATCTATGATAGTAGTAGGAAAAAGCCGGTTTTGCCCCATGAGGCGGTGCTGCGGTGCTAAATGAGGCGGTGCTGCGGTCCGGCGGCGGTGCTAAATTGTTGTAAAAGACTACGATGATAAAATTCAAACTTAAAATCGAGGGTGGGGCGAAAGGGTGTGCTATAGGAGAGGGGGTTTTAGGAGGGGGCAGCATGTTATAGTAGGGGGGTATTTTTTTTAAGGGGGGGCTTAATTTTAAAAAATTTAAAATTGTCTTATATTACGAGGTATCGGCTATGGTAGAGTACGACCACTACCCCATGCCCCCCCTTCCCCCCCCCAATATTTTTTTTTTTTTTTTTAAATTTAGGAGATAGAAAGTTTAAAGTGGTGTCGCCCTCTATCGGTAAGTATGAAAATTATGGAATTTAAAATGACTGCTTCTGAATTTTAAGTTATAGCATAGTATAAAATAAAATATTCTAAAGTATCTCATCATACTGCTTATAATGGAAATTTAAGTTATAGCATGGTGTAAAATAAAGTAACTTACCACTGCTTACAATGGAAATATATAGTTATAGAATAGCACTTAATAAATAATTTTAAAATGTGTTACCATAGTGCTCGCAAAGGAATATGAAATAGAAATTTAAGTTCTAACATAACGCTAAATAAATAATTTTAAAGTTTCTTAGCAAACTGCTTACAATGAAAATATTTAGTTGAAGCATAGCACTTAATAAAATATTCTAAAGTATCTCATCATACTGCTCACAATGGAAATTTAAGTTATAGCATGGTGTAAAATAAAGTAACTTACCACTGCTTACAATGGAAATATATAGTTATAGAATAGCACTTAATAAATAATTTTAAAATGTGTTACCATAGTGCTCGCAAAGGAATATGAAATAGAAATTTAAGTTCTAACATAACGCTAAATAAATAATTTTAAAGTTTCTTAGCAAACTGCTTACAATGAAAATATTTAGTTAAAGCATAGCACTTAATAAAATATTTTAAAGTTTCTTACCAAACTGCTTACAATGGAAATATTTAGTTATAGCGTAGCACTTAACAAAAATTTTAAAGTGACACATGTAAATAATTATAGTTATAAACCGACATATAGGCAGATAGGCAGGCACACAGACAAGCAGGCAGGCAGGTAGGCAGACAGGCACACAGTGAACTATTTGTTACGTACACAAGCATGCATATACGAAGTGAACTAATTGTAATAAAATACAAGACGTGCATACGTTTTAAAACATTTTTTTTTCTTCACAGAAATTAAGAAAATATTAAATTTCGACTACAACTTTCACTTTGAAATAGCGTACTCCCTTGTTAAAAATTATTAGCTTTTAACAAACATGTAAATGAAGCGGGGTTCGAACCTCGAACTTGACAAAAGGATCTCATGATGTGTTGATTTGCAGTAGGTTTAAACGAACACACCATGAGACCATGTTTATTAGACGCGATTTAAGATATATAAGAAAAGGTGTCACGTGACTGAACATATTGGATTATTACTATACAGTACTAATGATATTATAAATTTTGTAAAATAATTTAAGCTTTACGATAAACTTTAATGTTTAAACTTACAAACACATTGGAATGTATTTATAACATATAAAATAACCTTATAAAAGGTTGGTTGGTTTGTTGGTTTTATAAACTTGCAAAGCAAAGCGTATCTTACCAATTTGCATACAAGAGATTTTGTAACATAAATTATATAATACAGCAAATTTTAACTTACCAAGTGAGGTTTAAGGATACTGTAATAGAATTTTTAATTGTATACTTTAAAAAAGAAAGTTTAACTTACCATTATGTTTATGCTCGGATTCGAACTGTCAACCTTTTGGCTAGCTTTCCAATGCGCTCCCAATTACGCTACGATGGCTCCGTACAATTAATATAAATAATGAAACCTAACACAATGTTACTTTTTTTCCTAAGATTTTCAAGTTAATAAAACAGGATATGACGACATTTATAGAATAACATCCTGTTTTACAACGATAAGAATAGCAATATAAGAAGCTTGTACACCATAATGAATTTACTGTTTAAAGTTTTGACTTAAACGATTATTCTTCTAATTACTTAAAACCTTGCTGTATATTTGCTTGATCACCTATCTGTTTACCCTGCTTTTTGGATACTTCTAAACCTGAAAATGACTACTTCGCTTAACACATCTTACTATGAAATTTCAGAAATCAGCGAATTTAGTAGAATATTTCAGTATTTTGACGTTTTTACCCCATACCATTGGGACTTAGGGGAGGATACGATTGTCGAAGTGCAAATGAATAAGGACTGTGAGTTAAACGTTCACATTCAAAAATATAAAGAATTTGAGAATAGTGGTAAAATGTACCCTACAAATGAAGGAATTACAATATCGTGCGCAACCTTTGATAAATTTGAAACGAGAATGACAAAATTTAATTTTGACTCTGCAGAAAAAGAAACATTCGTATCTAACAACGATTTACTAACGATTTATGTGGATAAGGAATCATGCATACTGCAAAAACTATTGAAACCTGATTGTTTACTACTTACAAAAGAACAATTTCTCAAACTAGAGAAAAACTGTATTGAAATTAGCGAATGTCTTATTCAAACTTTTTTAACAAAACTTTTACCTGTTTATGTTTTAAAAAACGTAAAAATATGTAAATGTTCTCACTTTACAGAGGAAGAGGCGATGGACTATTTTTTAGAATGCTTCGATCATGAATTAGAGAGATCAGTATATCGCACGTTTGACTGTTATTTATGTTCAATTGGCCAACCAGTAGAAATGGATCATGAATGTATGAGATATAATTTAAGAAAACAGTTTAACTGATGCGCAGAGAGTGCTTTGTTAAATTTCAACATTAAGGAATTTGTGAAAAACCTGCTAGAGAAATGTACATGTAATTATACTTATTTATTTTTTGAATCTATGAATGTAGACTTTTATAATAAGCATTTGAGCAATGTATTTATAAATTAACGTAGAAATGTTTTATATTTAATAAATATTTGTTTAGTTTTTCATCATGTGTTTGTTTTTTATTTATGTATAAGGAATAAATAAGTTTAGTTTTCGGAAAGTTTTACAATTTTTATTCAGAAAATGTAGAAACTTGTTTTATTTTTCTACAAAAATTAAGGATTTTATACTATTTCATTAAACATGTGTACTATTATTATAATATAACTTACATATTGTATACAAAATACTACCCTTTACTTGATAAATTATTTAAGATTTTAAACCAAAACTGAGCGAATATTATAAAGATTATCGAGTTTGAAAATAGATCTGTTGTCTACCAGAGCAAAAACAGGAAACTACTTATTTGCGGATAACATCCCTGTTTTCTTACTGATAACGATACTTCTTGTATAGTTTAAGGTATAAAAATTATTTCATTTACTTAATTACCATATAATGAACGAGTATATTCACACATATAAATTTGCATTTTAAGCCACGATGAATACATAATAAAACATTACTTGTATACTTTTACATAAAAATTGAAAATACATTTATACTTAACGAAATCACCCACTGTATAATAAAAGATACTTTGCTAAATTACTTATGTTTAACATACAGACTAATTTCTGTATACGATATATATCACGTGACGCTATTTTTAATTATTTTAAGCATGCGCGCCCTCTACAATTAAATAAATATTCATGAAAAGTTTATTTGAAATAATATTCATACTGTTTCTGTGCCGTTAAGACGTTCTAATTTTTTCTCCGTTTAAGTGATCTGCGATTTTAATTGATTTAAATTAAATAACTACAATGCAAGACATGGTGTTAGACGAACCAACCAAGATAAGAAAAGCCTTGACATTGGAGTTTAAGGAGCAAATAGATAGTACTATTTTAATGAAACCTGTTTTGAATAAGGAACCGATGGCCCCTTCATCAGATCAAGTCGATCAAAAGTTACCTTTTACATGTGATACATGTAAAAAAGTATTTACTAAAAAATATATGTTATTAAGACATATGAACTTACATTTAGAAAAAAAACCCTCTAAGTGTGATAATCTGTTTACTACAAAGAGCGCTTTACAGGGTGATATGCTAATTAATCCCAAGACATCTGCCACGTATAAATGTGAGAAATGCAGTAAGACTTTCTCACGAAAAAATGTGTTAGTTAGACACATGAAATTTCACTTAGAAAAGAAACCTTTTAATTGTAAAATGTGTTCGAAATCATTTGTGCAGAAAAGCGACTTACAAAAGCATAACTTAGTACATTCTAAACAAGGCGTTATGCATAAATGTAATGATTGTGATAAAAAGTTTTTACGGGAAAAAAATTTAATAAATCATACTATGATTCATAACACCCCTCAGCAAAAGCAAAGGAATATTGAACCGTTTACCAGACACTATAAATGTGTCGATTGTTCTGAAATATTTAATCACAGATTTGACTTAGTGAAGCATAGAAAAATTCATCTCTCGCCCAAAGAACATATATCTGAACAGCGTACTGAACTTTTAAACCATTTACAGAATTTATTACTACGTATAGACACTTTACAAAATGCTATAAAAAATGAAACTATTCCTTTTTGAAATATTGACTTTACCAATTTATTTGAACTATACAACTTCTTGTATATACTAATGTATGTGTTTAAATAATTAAATAAATAATAGATAAGTGAAAAAGCTTTTGTGTTTTATTTTTCAATATGATTATATTATATCACTATTATGTGAATGAATGGACTTGTAAATTTAAAACTTATGTATAAAAATAAATTTCTTGCACTTTTACAAGAAGTAAAAATTTAATACAAGTTACTTAAATTATATATTTAATAAATTTTTTAAATATATTATTGATTCACATATGATAGTTAAATTAATATGCTATTAAACATATAATTTTGTATAATCTATATTATTAATTTTCTTTAACACATATTACTTTTTTACAATAAATCGATTTAACTAATTATACATTTGTGTAATTAAACAAACTTATTTTACTAAATATACGAATCGATAATTAATTTTTATTATTTACATACACATGATTATACTTTTTATCGTATGCGATTAACTATTTATACATTTAATAAGCGTTGCCATACCCGCTTTTATAAATAATTAGATATTATAAAGCATACGGATTTCACACAAACAAGCAATATACATTTTCGTTAAATGAACAACTTGAATCTTTAAGCTATAACGTCATATTTACTTTTAAACTTGCTTTTAACTGTAACCATCACTCTTTTTTTAACCTATGTTAGTAACTGTTTAGATATAATATAATCAGTTTACTGTTGACTTTTGTCGTGACTGAACCTTTTACTGTTTGGTATTTAAAAAATGGCTTGTGAATTAGATGGGATTAAACGGTCGTGTGAAGAAATGGCTTCTTCAACAAAGTTTCAACGTTTAGATAAACCTATGGAAAATTCTGATTTTTATAATAATGAATTTTTACCCAAATCTAATATACAGGAGAACTATTAAACACTATCACCTACCATGGACTTGTATGCAGCAGAGCCTAAGATTACCAAGGATTCTACAACACCAATATTTACTAACTGTGATAATGACGAAACGTCTTTCTCCGGCACCTGTTGTGAGTCTACCTCTGCTAAAAGCTTTTTGGATACAATGTTTAAGGATCTAGATTTTAAAAATTTGGAAACATATCTTACCTCACAGCCTACAAGTGGTTTAATTTCTTCAAATGAACCATCAACTAGCATTACACATAGTATTGAACAATTATATAACATATCCCCTCCCATCGCATGTGTGAATAACATTTCCAAAACCAAACATGGTAAATCTCGCATTTTTGTCATGTTTCGGATTAAACTTGCTGATTTTATATTTTTAACTTTAAAACGACATTATAAACAGTTTTATGTACATATTGAAGAGATCAAACACAATGTATTTACAAATGAAGAAATTTCATCAACAAATAGAATTTTTATGGATATTTCAACATGGTATGAATTCCAATATAAAATTTTTGGATTTAATTTAAAATATAAAAGTTCATCGTTTATTGCTAACAATACAGTATTAGTGTTAAATTATAATAATTCTATTATGCAAATAAAAAATTTAAAGAATTATACACATTGTGTTTTAAACGATTTTCAGTTAGAAAATTTAAAAGAAAAAGCTATTGATTTTAATAGCAATCTTATTAAACACTTGTATACAGTTCATCTACCGCAGTTAATTAAGCAAAAATGCACACTCGTTAATTTACCTTCTGAAATCGAGCGTGTTTTACTAACGAAACTTATCTCTTCTATTGAGGATAATGTACTGACAATATTAAACCAAATTTATGAATGTGTAGGATGTATATTTAGACACCAATCCCAAAGTCTACATACATGTTTCACCTTTAATAAACGTGAAAGATTTAATCACTTAGGGGATATGATTTTAATGCTTGTAAATTTTGATTATGTTATTTCAAGGTTTTAAACGGAGTTGAATGTATCAGTGAAAACTTTTTACGTAACATTAATGTGGAATTTATTCGAAATGTATTATTTAAGTCCTGAAAATAAAATATTTTGCTTTAAATCTGTGTGTTTATTTAAACAAAATGTGTGTGTGTTTATTAATATTGTTTAACTTGCAATTTAAGATTAATGATTTCTCTTATATGTTTATAACAGAAACATAATAACATAGTATGTATACTAAATGTTAGTAACATACTACACATGTTAGTAAATGTATTTTTGAACTATTATAAAAGTTTTTAAAATTTTACAAGATAACAAAATTATCTTTCAGTTAAAAAAGTTTTATAAATTTACAATTTTAAATTTAAAACTTAATAAAAGTATTTCATACTTTATCAATGTTGATTCGTCTTGTATGTTAATATTATATAATGGTAACATACTATATAGTTGTTATGTTACTACATATACTTATAAAAATAATTTAAACATGTTATATTATTGTAAAAGTTTTTTAAAAAAAATTACAAACTAACTTAATTAAATTAAAAAATTATAAGTAAACAAAATAATTATTTTTTTAATTAAAATAAATTAACAAAAATGAAAAGTTATCAAAATTATTTTATAAATGTTTTTAAATACTTAATTTTAATAAATTGTGTATATGTATACATATATATGTATATACCTATATACATGTGGAACTTTAGTTAAGTAATAGAAATTCTCAAACTTTGTCATTAGAAACCCTATATTCTGATAATTAATAACAATTAGCTTTAAATTAAAGAAATAGATTAATTTATACTTACAAATATAACCCACTTATAATAGCACGTCCATCTTACATAGTTACTTCAGACATTATGCTTGTTTCTATCCTAGCAACAGGATGTTTTTGTCGTACCACGTGATTTCCTTTAAAGTCACGTGATCATGAAGATAAGAATTAAACACAACGTGTTTGACATTTTCACTTCTGCTATAGAAGAGGCTTGTTTGGTAAGTTATAATGTCCTGTATTCTTTATTTTACACTTTATTTTACAATTTATTAAGAAGATCTAATTTAAATAACGTTTATATTGCAAACGTAAGGTAAAAGCACTAAATTATTGTTTTAAAAGCCTTTTATTTTGTAATTCTGTCGACAATAAGATGATGTAATACATTTAAAATCTTACTATTGGGTTTTATTTTAGCATAAACATTATTTATTCAACTGGCTATTGCTTTTAGAAGTAACTTAATTTTCTTACACAAGCGGAAAATAATATTTCTTCATTAATATATCATGTTTACAAAATTTTTAAGTTATATATAATATAACTTGTAAATACATAGTATATTTTTATACTATAAGTATCTATAAGTATATGTATACTTACATGTTATTTAAGTATATATGTATACTTATGGATTTGGTATATAAATATACTATGTATTTACAAGTTATATTATATATAACTTAAAAATTTTGTAAACATGATATATTAATGAAGAAATATTATTTTCCGCTTGTGTAAGAAAATTAAGTTACTTCTAAAAGCAATAGCCAGTTGAATAAATAATGTTTATGCTAAAATAAAACCCAATAGTAAGATTTTAAATGTATTACATCATCTTATTGTCGACAGAATTACAAAATAAAAGGCTTTTAAAACAATAATTTAGTGCTTTTACCTTACGTTTGCAATATAAACGTTATTTAAATTAGATCTTCTTAATAAATTGTAAAATAAAGTGTAAAATAAAGAATACAGGACATTATAACTTACCAAACAAGCCTCTTCTATAGCAGAAGTGAAAATGTCAAACACGTTGTGTTTAATTCTTATCTTCATGATCACGTGACTTTAAAGGAAATCACGTGGTACGACAAAAACATCCTGTTGCTAGGATAGAAACAAGCATAATGTCTGAAGTAACTATGTAAGATGGACGTGCTATTATAAGTGGGTTATATTTGTAAGTGTAAATTAATCTATTTCTTTAATTTAAAGCTAATTGTTATTAATTATCAGAATATAGAGTTTCTAATGACAAAGTTTGAGAATTTCTATTACTTAACTAAAGTTCCACATGTATATAGGTACATACATATATATGTATACATAGACACAATTTATTAAAATTAAGTATTTTAAAACATTTATAAAATAATTTTGATAACTTTTCATTTTTGTTAATTTATTTTAATTAAAAAAAATAATTATTTTGTTTACTTATAATTTAATTAAGTTACTTTGTAAATTTTTTAAAAACTTTTACAATAATATAACATGTTTAAATTATTTTTATAAGTATATGTAGTAACATAACAACTATATAGTATGTTACCATTATATAATATAAACATACAAGACGAATCAACATTGATAAAGTATGAAATACTTTTATTAAGTTTTAAATTTAAAATTGTAAATTTATAAAACTTTTTTTTAACTGAAAAATAATTTTGTTATCTTGTAAAATTTTAAAAACTTTTATAATAGTTCAAAAATACAATTACTAACATGTGTAGTATGTTACTAACATTTAGTATACATACTATGTTATCATGTTTCTGTTATAAACATATAAGAGAAATCATTAATCTTAAATTGCAAGTTAAACAATATTAATAAACACACACACATTTTGTTTAAATAAACACACAGATTTAAAGCAAAATATTTTATTTTCAGGACTTAAATAATACATTTCGAATAAATTCCACATTAATGTTACGTAAAAAGTTTTCACTGATACATTCAACTCCGTTTAAAAACCTTGAAATAACATAATCAAAATTTACAAGCATTAAAATCATATCCCCTAAGTGATTAAATCTTTCACGTTTATTAAAGGTGAAACATGTATGTAGACTTTGGGATTGGTGTCTAAATATACATCCTACACATTCATAAATTTGGTTTAATATTGTCAGTACATTATCCTCAATAGAAAAGATAAGTTTCGTTAGTAAAACACGCTCGATTTCAGAAGGTAAATTAACGAGTGTGCATTTTTGCTTAATTAACTGCGGTAGATGAACTGTATACAAGTGTTTAATAAGATTGCTATTAAAATCAATAGCTTTTTCTTTTAAATTTTCTAACTGAAAATCGTTTAAAACACAATGTGTATAATTCTTTAAATTTTTTATTTGCATAATTGAATTATTATAATTTAACACTAATACTGTATTGTTAGCAATAAACGATGAACTTTTATATTTTAAATTAAATCCAAAAATTTTATATTGGAATTCATACCATGTTGAAATATCCATAAAAATTCTATTTGTTGATGAAATTTCTTCATTTGTAAATACATTGTGTTTGAGCTCTTCAATATGTACATAAAACTGTTTATAATGTCGTTTTAAAGTTAAAAATATAAAATCAGCAAGTTTAATCCGAAACATGACAAAAATGCGAGATTTACCATGTTTGGTTTTGGAAATGTTATTCACACATGCGATGGGAGGGGATATGTTATATAATTGTTCAATACTATGTGTAATGCTAGTTGATGGTTCATTTGAAGAAATTAAACCACTTGTAGGCTGTGAGGTGTTTCCAAATTTTTAAAATCTAGATCCTTAAACATTGTATCCAAAAAGCTTTTAGCAGAGGTAGACTCACAACAGGTGTCGGAGAAAGACGTTTCGTCATTATCACAGTTAGTAAATATTGGTGTTGTAGAATCCTTGGTAATCTTAGGCTCTGCTGCATACAAGTCCATGGTAGGTGATAGTGTTTCATAGTTCTCCTGTATATTAGATTTGGGTAAAAATTCATTATTATAAAAATCAGAATTTTCCATAGGTTTATCTAAACGTTGAAACTTTGTTGAAGAAGCCATTTCTTCACACGACCGTTTAATCCCATCTAATTCACAAGCCATTTTTTAAATACCAAACAGTAAAAGGTTCAGTCACGACAAAAGTCAACAGTAAACTGATTATATTATATCTAAACAGTTACTAACATAGGTTAAAAAAGAGTGATGGTTACAGTTAAAAGCAAGTTTAAAAGTAAATATGACGTTATAGCTTAAAGATTCAAATTGTTCATTTAATGAATATTACTTGTTTATGTGAAATCCGTATGCTTTATACTATCTAATTATTTATAAAAGCGGGTATGGCAACGCTTATTAAATGTATAAATAGTTAATCGCGTACGATAAAAAGTATAATCATGTGTATGTAAATAATAAAAATTAATTATCGATACGTATATTTAGTAAAATAAGTTTGTTTAATTACACAAATGTATAATTAGTTAAATCGATTTATTGTAAAAAAGTAATATGTGTTAAAGAAAATTAATAATATAGATTATACAAAATTATATGTTTAATAGCATATTAATTTAACTATCATATGTGAATCAATAATATATTTAAAAAAATCTGAAATATATTTGTATTAAATTTTTACTTCTTGTAAAAGTGCAAGAAATTTATTTTTATACATAGGGTTTAAATTTACAAGTCCATTCATTCACATAATAGTGATATAATATAATCATATTGAAAAATAAAACACAAAAGCTTTTTCACTTATCTATTATTTATTTAATTATTTAAACACATACATTAGTATATACAAGAAGTTGTATAGTTCAAATAAATTGGTAAAGTCAATATTTCAAAAAGGAATAGTTTCATTTTTTATAGCATTTTGTAAAGTGTCTATACGTAGTAATAAATTCTGTAAATGGTTTAAAAGTTCAGTACGCTGTTCAGATATATGTTCTTTGGGCGAGAGATGAATTTTTCTATGCTTCACTAAGTCAAATCTGTGATTAAATATTTCAGAACAATCGACACATTTATAGTGTCTGGTAAACGGTTCAATATTCCTTTGCTTTTGCTGAGGGGTGTTATGAATCATAGTATGATTTATTAAATTTTTTTCCCGTAAAAACTTTTTATCACAATCATTACATTTATGCATAACGCCTTGTTTAGAATGTACTAAGTTATGCTTTTGTAAGTCGCTTTTCTGCACAAATGATTTCGAACACATTTTACAATTAAAAGGTTTCTTTTCTAAGTGAAATTTCATGTGTCTAACTAACACATTTTTTCGTGAGAAAGTCTTACTGCATTTCTCACATTTATATGTGTCAGATGTCTTGGGATTAATTAGCATATCACCCTGTAAAGCGCTCTTTGTAGTAAACAGATTATCACACTTAGAGGGTTTTTTTTCTAAATGTAAGTTCATATGTCTTAATAACATATATTTTTTAGTAAATACTTTTTTACATGTATCACATGTAAAAGGTAACTTTTGATCGACTTGATCTGATGAAGGGGCCATCGGTTCCTTATTCAAAACAGGTTTCATTAAAATAGTACTATCTATTTGCTCCTTAAACTCCGATGTCAAGGCTTTTCTTATCTTGGTTGGTTCGTCTAACACCATGTCTTGCATTGTACTTATTTAATTTAAATCAATTAAAATCGCAGATCACTTAAACGGAGAAAAAATTAGAACGTCTTAACGGCACAGAAACAGTATGAATATTATTTCAAATAAAACTTTTCATGAATATTTATTTAATTGGAGAGGGCGCGCATGCTTAAAATAATTAAAAATAGCGTCACGTGATATATATCGTATACAGAAATTAGTCTGTATGTTAAACATAAGTAATTTAGCAAAGTATCTTTTATTATACAGTGGGTGATTTCGTTAAGTATAAATGTATTTTCAATTTTTATGTAAAAGTATACAAGTAATGTTTTATTATGTATTCATCGTGGCTTAAAATGCAAATTTAAATGTGTGAATATACTCGTTCATTATATGGTAATTAAGTAAATGAAATAATTTTTATACCTTAAACTATACAAGAAGTATCGTTATCAGTAAGAAAACAGGGATGTTATCCGCAAATAAGTAGTTTCCTGTTTTTGCTCTGGTAGACAACAGATCTATTTTCAAACTCGATAATCTTTATAATATTCGCTCAGTTTTGGTTTAAAATCTTAAATAATTTATCAAGTAAAGGGTAGTATTTTGTATACAATATGTAAGTTATATTATAATAATGGTACACATGTTTAATGAAATAGTATAAAATCCTTAATTTTTGTAGAAAAATAAAACAAGTTTCTACATTTTCTGAATAAAAATTGTAAAACTTTCCGAAAACTAAACTTATTTATTCCTTATACATAAATAAAAAACAAACACATGATGAAAAACTAAACAAATATTTATTAAATATAAAACATTTCTACGTTAATTTATAAATACATTGCTCAAATGCTTATTATAAAAGTCTACATTCATAGATTCAAAAAATAAATAAGTATAATTACATGTACATTTCTCTAGCAGGTTTTTCACAAATTCCTTAATGTTGAAATTTAACAAAGCACTCTCTGCGCATCAGTTAAACTGTTTTCTTAAATTATATCTCATACATTCATGATCCATTTCTACTGGTTGGCCGATTGAACATAAATAACAGTCAAACGTGCGATATACTGATCTCTCTAATTCATGATCGAAGCATTCCAAAAATTGTCCATCGCCTCTTCCTCTGTAAAGTGAGAACATTTACATATTTTTACGTTTTTTAAAACATAAACAGGTAAAAGTTTTGTTAAAAAAGTTTGAATAAGACATTCGCTAATTTCAATACAGTTTTTCTCTAGTTTGAGAAATTCTTCTTTTGTAAGTAGTAAACAATCAGGTTTCAATAGTTTTTGCAGTATGCATGATTCCTTATCCACATAAATCGTTAGTAAATCGTTGTTAGATACGAATGTTTCTTTTTCTGCAGAGTCAAAATTAAATTTTGTCATTCTCGTTTCAAATTTATCAAAGGTTGCGCACGATATTGTAATTCCTTCATTTGTAGGGTACATTTTACCACTATTCTCAAATTCTTTATATTTTTGAATGTGAACGTTTAACTCACAGTCCTTATTCATTTGCACTTCGACAATCGTATCCTCCCCTAAGTCCCAATGGTATGGGGTAAAAACGTCAAAATACTGAAATATTCTACTAAATTCGCTGATTTCTGAAATTTCATAGTAAGATGTGTTAAGCGAAGTAGTCATTTTCAGGTTTAGAAGTATCCAAAAAGCAGGGTAAACAGATAGGTGATCAAGCAAATATACAGCAAGGTTTTAAGTAATTAGAAGAATAATCGTTTAAGTCAAAACTTTAAACAGTAAATTCATTATGGTGTACAAGCTTCTTATATTGCTATTCTTATCGTTGTAAAACAGGATGTTATTCTATAAATGTCGTCATATCCTGTTTTATTAACTTGAAAATCTTAGGAAAAAAAGTAACATTGTGTTAGGTTTCATTATTTATATTAATTGTACGGAGCCATCGTAGCGTAATTGGGAGCGCATTGGAAAGCTAGCCAAAAGGTTGACAGTTCGAATCCGAGCATAAACATAATGGTAAGTTAAACTTTTTTTTTTAAAGTATACAATTAAAAATTCTATTACAGTATCCTTAAACCTCACTTGGTAAGTTAAAATTTGCTGTATTATATAATTTATGTTACAAAATCTCTTGTATGCAAATTGGTAAGATACGCTTTGCTTTGCAAGTTTATAAAACCAACAAACCAACCAACCTTTTATAAGGTTATTTTATATGTTATAAATACATTCCAATGTGTTTGTAAGTTTAAACATTAAAGTTTATCGTAAAGCTTAAATTATTTTACAAAATTTATAATATCATTAGTACTGTATAGTAATAATCCAATATGTTCAGTCACGTGACACCTTTTCTTATATATCTTAAATCGCGTCTAATAAACATGGTCTCATGGTGTGTTCGTTTAAACCTACTGCAAATCAACACATCATGAGATCCTTTTGTCAAGTTCGAGGTTCGAACCCCGCTTCATTTACATGTTTGTTAAAAGCTAATAATTTTTAACAAGGGAGTACGCTATTTCAAAGTGAAAGTTGTAGTCGAAATTTAATATTTTCTTAATTTCTGTGAAGAAAAAAAAAATGTTTTAAAACGTATGCACGTCTTGTATTTTATTACAATTAGTTCACTTCGTATATGCATGCTTGTGTACGTAACAAATAGTTCACTGTGTGTCTGTCTGCCTACCTGCCTGCCTGCTTGTCTGTGTGCCTGCCTATCTGCCTATATGTCGGTTTATAACTATAATTATTTACATGTGTCACTTTAAAATTTTTGTTAAATGCTACGCTATAACTAAATATTTCCATTGTAAGCAGTTTGGTAAGAAACTTTAAAATATTTTATTAAGTGCTATGCTTTAACTAAATATTTTCATTGTAAGCAGTTTGCTAAGAAACTTTAAAATTATTTATTTAGCGTTATGTTAGAACTTAAATTTCTATTTCATATTCCTTTGCGAGCACTATGGTAACACATTTTAAAATTATTTATTAAGTGCTATTCTATAACTATATATTTCCATTGTAAGCAGTGGTAAGTTACTTTATTTTACACCATGCTATAACTTAAATTTCCATTGTAAGCAGTATGATGAGATACTTTAGAATATTTTATTAAGTGCTATGCTTCAACTAAATATTTTCATTGTAAGCAGTTTGCTAAGAAACTTTAAAATTATTTATTTAGCGTTATGTTAGAACTTAAATTTCTATTTCATATTCCTTTGCGAGCACTATGGTAACACATTTTAAAATTATTTATTAAGTGCTATTCTATAACTATATATTTCCATTGTAAGCAGTGGTAAGTTACTTTATTTTACACCATGCTATAACTTAAATTTCCATTATAAGCAGTATGATGAGATACTTTAGAATATTTTATTTTATACTATGCTATAACTTAAAATTCAGAAGCAGTCATTTTAAATTCCGTAATTTTCATACTTACCGATAGAGGGCGACACCACTTTAAACTTTCTATCTCCTAAATTTAAAAAAAAAAAAATATTGGGGGGGGGGAAGGGGGGGGGCATGGGGTAGTGTTCGTACTCTACCATAGCCGATACCTCGTAATATAAGACAATTTTAAATTTTTTAAAATTAAGCCCCCCCTTAAAAAAAATACCCCCCCTACTATAACATGCTGCCCCCTCCTAAAACCCCCTCTCCTATAGCACACCCTTTCGCCACACCCTCGATTTTAAGTTTGAATTTTATCATCGTAGTCTTTTACAACAATTTAGCACCGCCGCCGGACCGCAGCACCGCCTCATTTAGCACCGCAGCACCGCCTCATGGGGCAAAACCGGCTTTTTCCTACTACTTATGATTCTGAAAAGCGTTTATCTTTAGAAACCTCACAAACCCATATTTTTTCGAGATATAAAGAAGCATTTATAAAAACAAAATTTCTGTCGCTGCACGAATTTTCGGAAACTTTTCCGAGTTTTATGTAGTGCATTAATCAGTTTTCTAAATCTTGAATATAGGTTTTTCGGATGAAATCAATTCTCAAATACACATTTTCACATATTCAACAAATATGTTTAATAGATAAACACGATAAAATAACAGCATTTACATTAACTTTAAAATTAATACTATTCTGTTACCTCTTGAATGTATAACTTCCATTACGCAGCTGAAAATGTTTAATTGAGAATTGGTAGTATCCTAAAAACTGATGTTCATGTTTTGAGAAAACTGATTAATTTAGTATAAAAATTACACGGAAACGTTTCTGAAAATCAGTGGTAGCAAAAGAAATCTTGGTTTCTGATGTTTCTAAAGATAAAGAACGCTTTTCGAAATCATAAGTAGCTTGGAAGAGATTATTGTATATTTTCGTTCGTGGTTATATTATATTTACGTACACATATTTACGTATATTCCGTTCGTACGTATATTTACGTATATAACACTTGTCTTTTTTTACAGTGTAGGGGCGGTTTGATATTATTCAACAGATAAGACTTTATGGTGATTGCAGTGTATTGTCGTAATCAATACAACCATATTAACAAGTTGAAGTTGTACGTTAAATGTGACAAATGAGGTGCGTTCGTGCTATAACTAATTTTACAATGTAAAAAACTCATCGCTATTATTTCAGTGAAATAAATTATATCGTCTGCTATGAGCATACCCTTTCTCTTATTACGTATGCCACGTTTACATGCGAATTTTTTATCGACACCAGTCAGCGCTGCAAAATTCACCATGGAGATCTTGCGTTGCGAATGATTACCTCCATGGTTTAACATTTTTATGACTCATGATGAACGAATCTCTTGTGTTTATTTACTTTAATGGATTGAGACACTGGTCTGTCAACCTAATTTCAACTGAAGTTATCTCAGGATCTATACATATTTGAATGTAACACATCTCTCAAACAAACAATTTTATTGAATGATCTTTTAAAAAAGTAACTTTTATGTCAATTTTATTCGGAAAAATCATTTTGAATAAAAATAGCCGTCTGGCATATGAAAAAAAAATGGTCAGCCCATATTTGTTTTCTTCAATTACATCACTTGCGTTTTTGTATGAAATAACAGATGATTTATTGAACGAATATGTTAACACTAGAACTACCAAGTCGGGTCATTTATGACCCAAGACGTGATTTTTCGCTCGCATCACTGTTGTTTTTTAGATTAAAAATTTGAAATTACTCGACCTTTCCTAAATAATAAAATGCCTAAACACGAATTTAGTTGAAATCCAACCAATACTTCTTTATCTATAGGACTGTACACCTAGAATTACCGTGCATAAAATGTAAGTAAAAAATCATGGAGATATATATATATATATATATATATATATGTATATATATAATTTTTATTCAGTTTTAATATCTTATAAACCTGTAGGAACATTACTGCGAAATTCAAATTGATAATTAAATGTATGTTATTTCAAAGATTTTCTCATTTTAAATTTCATACGAGCTGTCAAAATCTCTAAATATCTATTCTGAAATGAGAAAAAAAAAATTCTTTGATGGTATCTGATCATTATATTTCATATTATGTAATATTCTGCAAGATAAATTTTATTACTCATTAATTAAAAATCATTGTATTAAACGTCAAACCTTATTGTGTGTCTATATATATTATATACAAAACAAGAACAACATTACTAAAGTCCATCCGTCTTTTATGACCTATGACCCATCTTGGTCGTTCTAGGTATACAAGAAACCAGTAGTTCTAGTGTTAAACATTAATCGGTCAAGTGCGAGTTTTACTCTCGTACAAAGAGTCCCGTATAATAAATTTATTAATTAAAAACTACTATATTACTAAAAATCGTTGCTAAAACAATAATAAGAATTTGTAAAAAACAATGAATTGTTCTATGAACTCTTTCTCAATAATTGAAGTCAATAATTGAATTCAATTGGAATGGAAAACATTGACTATTTAACATTATGATTCGCCTTAACTAAAACAAAGTCTTTGTACAGAATTTAAAATTGGCATTGTGCCAACCGCGCTTCGAAAGGAGGTCGCCTTGGGCGCTTTGGCCGTGCTGCGTTTTTTTTTTCTAGGTAGATTTTAAATTACTATCTAGGCTAATCACCGACAATTTTTTCAGAATCATTATCAACAATTGTTGGATGATTCTGTGTTGATAAGTGCCTCGAGCACCCCTCAACTCTCCCCGCTGAGCGCCCGCAAAGTTTATGTGTAACAGACAATGCGATTTTCTTAAAAAGTATGTGATCTAGAATAATCACTATAGGTTTTCTGCAAGGTTTAAATAAACTCTTACGACCCCTAATTTTTTCATAATTTTAGTTTCAGTAGATTCGGGAATAGGAGGGGGGGGGGGGGCATATTTTTGCAGTACATTTTCGGCGATATCTCTGATAATATAATACTTAAAATTAAAACAAACATCTTTTGAGTTTGGTGTTACAATATCTTTTGAAAGGTACCTCACGCGATATATATAAAGTCTTTTTTCAATTAGCTTAATTAGTACCCCTAAATCTTTCCTAAAAATATTTGTGAATGGCTAATAATCTATAAATAAGCGTGAGTCAATAGCCTTTATAACTCTGCCAATTTTGACCTTTTCATGATCCCTAGTTTTCAAGAAAAACGGCTGTGACAGATGGATACACAGGCAGACACACGAGTGATCTTATAATGGTTCTGTTTTTACTTTTTAACCCATTCGGTACCATGAGTACATATATGCACCCTCAAAAAGAGCATACAGAATTTGTTTTAGGCACCAGTAAAAAATAAAAGTAATATTTGCTTTCTCTAATTAGAGCATTTTTGTGATAGTTTAAGTAAAGGTAGCTTTTTTTAAAAAAGTGGTGCCAACCGAATAAAATTTGTGCAAAAGCCGCCGGTCCCGAAGGGGTTAAGTACGGAGTCTTAAGGAAACAGTGGACATTAAAATCGAAATCCCTCAATTTTCAGTGGATTCATTTGAAGGACTCCCAAATAGTTCGCCAACTGAATACCAATATTTCTCAACAGAAAATTTCATAGTAGGTTTCTACAACATTTCTGCAAAAATTCACCTCCAAAGATAGTTTCTGCAAAATTTGCAAGAAAAATCTAAGAATAAAATTTTTCTAAGAAAATACCGGCATTCAAAAAGCGGACCATTTGGGAGCCCTGATTTGAAAAGTGACAGTCTTATTAATGGAAAGCTTAAATAGTTATATCAAAATTTAGTGTTAAAATAATAAAAAGTTTTTAAATTTCTGTTTTTAAATTTTTAAAATAACGATTAATTGTCATATTTTAAAATGTCCCAGGCGCATATCTTTTACATAAAATATGACAATATTTATTTATAACATATTATTTATATATTATAATGGAAGTTGGCACGAATTGTAAAAGTTCGCTAAATATAGAAGAAACAAATGTATATATATATATAAATATATATAACTATCCTTTGTTTTTTTTTTAAAAAAGTAGCTATATATTTCCATATGCACGCCAACTCACTAAAAAACCCCTGAAATGCAAATTTGTATGCTAATATTTATTTATTATGGTATAGCCTATATACAGTATAAATTTCAAACGAATCTGATGATTAGGAATGCGCATAGAACGCTTCAAAATTCAGAAATGTGCGAGAATTTTATTTTTGGGAAAACAGCATTTTAAGTAATAAAAACTATTTCTAGAGCTTTTCAAACATAAAAGCTTATTTCTCTGAGAAAAAGCGTAATAATTGAAAAATTCTTTTTGCATCAGATAAATTTTAGCATCTAGGTTCATAATTCTGCAAATAATAATAATAATAAGAAGAAAAACGATTTTTAGTCGAATTTCGTGATTTTGGAAGTCCCCTGTCCCCTTAAAAATTGTAAATACTGAAATCAAACACGAACAATTGTAACTAGATATAATTGAAACGCAGTGAGTCGAAGGCATATTGTTTCAACATGTAAACAGTTAATGTATGTGTTTGAAAACTATACATTGTTACTTTCAAGAAATGTTTGAATATTATCATTGCGTTTTAATGACGTGTTTTTGAAAAGCATTCATTAAATCGAATAATAACAATTATTGCCAAGCAATTGTCTACATATTTCGTTAATCTGAATATTTTTCGTGTATAGCCATTTCAAAACAGGCAATGTAAAGTAGATTCAAGGATTATTATTAATACTTACGTTTAATTAGATAATAAATCAAATCTAAAATCAAATACTAGAACAGAAAAGAACAATAATGTGTCGTGTATTGTTTTGAAATTATTCTCCTGCGAGTTATTGCATAAATTAAACATTATTGAAAAGGAACCAGATACAATGTAACATTTATTTAAATATCAAAACATTGTTTTAGCTTCTCCCACAATCGTGTAATGTTTTAAAATTTTTAATAATGAATACAGAAAGTACTATATGTTTCGTGCTGCATATTATTATTTTTAAAAGGAATTTGAATTCGATATATGAAAAACATTTTTTAAAAGGTGTTAATAATTAATACCATGTAAAACGCTATATATACAAATCAATATGCTACTTAGCAGGGGTAGATGCATTTTTTTTTGTTTTTGTTTTTCTTTTTTTTTGGAGGGGGGGAGGGGTTGTGAGAAGTAAAAGTTATTTTTGTAAAATTTATTATTTTTTTGTGAAAAACAACGTGTAAAATGAAAAATGAAACCCAGTTACTCAAATTTGAACTAAACATTTATTAATAGTAACATAACTTCCTTCTGTTAAACTTTTGTTTTCTGTTGAACTTCTGTTGTTTGCAAATTATACATTTTAAAACCTAACAAAATAAAAAATTATTAATGACGAGTATGCTTTTATGGAATGGAATTTTGTGAAGGGGTCAATTTTATAAAGTATAGGTGCAGATTCAAGGTCGCCAGTCGCCACGTTGGGACTAAATTTTTTGCTTTGGCCACTAACTTTCGATGTCTATGTCGCCAGGTGTTTTACAGGGATGCCCCATTTCTGTCTAGCGGCATATTTCTGTTTTGTTTTGTTTTTAATCAAATCCGCGGATAGTCCTTCATAGTTCCACAATATTTAACGCATTTTTTCTTTTTTGTATTATCTATAATTAACGAATATGATTGGACACGTATGTCACAGCTCCACTGATTTCCCAAATTCCCCGTTTTCTTCTTAAAAAAAAAAAAAAAAAAAAAAAAAAAAAAATCTGCGATGTCCGTGGAATTATAAGAAAAAAATATGTTGATATGCCCCGCGAATGATCTTTGTGGCGATGGCATACCGCAATTAGGCTGCGACGCAGAAAAATTCGTTCCGAAAAGAGAATAACTTTTGGTCTTCTTATTAAATCTGTTTCTCTGGGATTTTTAGTTCTATGAATTTCGCCAATCTGTCGTGGAAAAAAATTACGAGTTTCGTCAAACGATCACGAAATAAAACAGCGAAATTGGTCAATTGCTCGTGGATTAAAACCGCGAATCTTATCAAACTGTGGCGAAAATATATCGCAAATTTCGTTAATCAGCCACGGTAAAAATACTGAATTTCGTCAATTAGTCGTATAAAAAAATCGCGAATTTCGTCAATTAGTCGCGAAAAAAAATAGGGATTTTCGTCGAACAATCGTAAACTTCGTCAAGGAGTCGCGATAATAAAGCTTAAAATTCGGCGATCAGTCACAAAAATCGTAATTTATTGTCTCTGTATGGATTTAAAAAAATCTTTAGTAAATCCTTAAAAAAATCCTCTTGTCCACAAAAGCTGCAATGAGGCTTGTAGAGTTCGATCTTTCTCTATCATCCTAGAAAATGTCAGAAATTGCTAAGTTTATTTTATTAAAATCTAAAACCTAAAAGAAAATAAATCTTTTCCATATTTTTTTCATATATATTTTTAATTTTGATTTTTATAGATATATTATTTTATGTAAATTCCTATGTTGAGCGTTTATTTTCAGCTATGTAAAATACTTAGTGGAAGGGAGGAGAGTTTATCTACAGAACAAAAAAACTTTAGAGAATCATTTACTCATAAAATATTCAAGCCTTACATTACAAACATTTATTCCCACAAACTGTATACAATTACGGTGGGAAGATTCTGTAAAATCCCGTCGTCCAATTTTAATGGAGAAAAAAATATTGTTTCACAATGTGGCCACTGGATTTTTTGGGTTTAGGAGCCACTGGTTTCTTTCAGATTTTGAAAATCTGCACCTATAATAAAGAGGAATTTTGTGAAGGAACCTGTTTTATTAAAAGGAATTTCGTGAAGTGGCCTGTTTTATTCAAAGGGTTTTTTTTTTTAATTGGGAAGACTTTTGTGGGTGCCCTAAATAGGCTCCGACTTTTGTCTGGATTGATCCCTGCTTCGACAAACACAAGAGTCTTTTGAAAAACACCAGGTGCAACACTGGAGGCTGTGATGTTAGCGGCTAAATTCGCGCAGTGAACGGAGTGCACAGAAACGCGTTTGCGTGTGTATATTACATTATTGAAATATTGTTACACTATTAAAGTTGATTTTTCCGAAAGAACTCTCTAGCCTTACCTAGTAGTCGTCAGCTGCCACTCTCAATGCACAACTCCTATTCAGTCCCTGCTAACTGTTGCGAAAAGGGTCCTTCCCTAGCAGGGCCGGCTTATATATGATCTGGTCGTTGACCATAGTTTGTATTTGTATTTGTCTTAAACATTCAATCCCGCTCCTTGTCGCGTTTAACGGCGGGTCCAGCTTCGGCTGTAGATTGTAATTTTTTTTTTTTTTTTTTTTTTTTTTTTTAAGACTTTAATAAAGGGGACCGGGAGGGACACTATACAGACTTCTACTAGTCTAAAAAGTCCCTCTTAGGCTATCAAATCAAATCAAATCAAATCAAATCAAATCAAATCAAACACGAAATTGTTCAAAGAAATGAGAAGATTGATTCATGAGATGTCCGCTAACAATGAACACACCCCATATTCCACGAATTTGAATATTTTTATGAATTTTAATTTTAAAACAGTCACGGAACAATAGATTTCAAGATTACGATAAAATTCCGTTTACAATCAGTTTAACGTAAAATATGGATGTGAATGGATTAGAATAAGAAAGAGGAAGCCATCTCGAATTCTTTCAAATTCATTCTTCTGTGACAGAAGTGTTGAAGGAGGGATAGGGATAGATGCAATATAACACAAAACAGTTTCTTTATTGGTTTGTTTAACAAGCAAATGAATAAACAAATTAAAATATTTTGAATGCTGCATATTATTAGTTTTAATTGTGATTAGAGTTTAACATTTCGCAATCGTTGCACGTTTCAACAGAAGATAATGGTGGTAATAATTAAACGGGTGAGTAGGAAAAGGATAACATTCCAGCGGATGTAAATGTTGAGGAAACACAAAAAAATATTTATGCAAAAAAGGTAACGATTTTAGGGAAATGTTTACTATTATTCGACTGTAGTCCTAAATTTCAAAGAAAAATACTCAGTAATTTATTAGTTATTATTAATTAAAAATGTTTTAATATAATTCTTTTTTCACTCAAATGCATGAGAACAAGTAAAATAGCAAATTAAATATCTTTATGGGACTACAGCTTTTTTTTTTAAAAAAATTACTGATAATATTTACAATAAGTGTAGAAAATAACAACTAGGTAATAATAATAATTATTATTATTACTGTTTTCAAACATTAAAAGTGTATATATTTACACTTATATACTTGTCACTATTTCCAGTGTTGGTCGTGGGTATTCGATAGTAAAATGGTCTTTCTTCTTCAGGTATATAGTGCATAATTTCGGAGATGTTGGGCAATTTTTTTTTTTTTTTACTTCCATTGGAACTTTTCCATTATTCCGCTGATTAATTTCCCACCAATATTATTTCCCAAATCCGCTGAAGCTGTAGGAAATTTCAAACGATCTTGTTTCTTCAATGGTTCAGACCATAGACCTTGCCCTGAAGTTAAGACCATCAATAAATTCCATACACTTGACGCAACCTTTCATCTCATACTCATAGGTGTAGATGACTTGATATGTGATGATGACTGAATGTCATGTTTTTCTTTGTTATGTATTCACAACTTTTGTTGAAATACCGTGACCACCATTTGCTGAAAATGAGTATCTGGTTGTTTTGAAGCCTCTTTACTTGATAAGGGGGATTGCGCTTCCCAGCAGTTCGAATGACTTTGCAAAGCAGCACTGCCTTGAGTGGGAGAAGGGTAACAATCCGGGAATGTTATCCTTCTTCCACTCATCGAAATCTTTGAGTCCAAATAAACTTATTATAAGAAGCAGGAATGTAACCATTTTTTAGCTCACAGGCTATCAAAGCCTGAGAGCTAATGTGCCCGCTGGTTCTGTGTGTATCTATGTACGTAACGTGATAAATCTGGATAGAAATATCCGATTTGCTTCAAATTTTGTATATAGGTTCATTCTGATAAGGCGCTTACCTGATTAGTTTTGGGGGTTCATTCTTTAAGTATAAATGGGGTGGGAACGGGGACTAATCCTCCACTTTATTTAGGTAAATGGGTTTTTCATGCAGAATTATCCGATTTGCTTCACATTTGGTATTCAGGTTCATTGTGATAAGGCGCTTCCCTGTTTATTTTTGGCGGTTCATTGGTTAAGTATAAAGTGGGGGAACGAGGGAGGGCTAATCCCCCGCCCCTTAATTTAGCTGAATGAGTATTTCATGCAGAATTATATAGTTGTGTGAGTATAATATACAATTAGTGTGACAGTATAATATACAAACTGTGAGCTCAATGCCATCATTTTAACTGGGCACTTTTCTTTTTTATTGACTCACTATAGATAGCTTACAGTAAAACCTTCAAAATGGCTATTTCAGTTCATTTTCCATATTTTTGGACTGTTATCCTTTTTCCACTCACCCGTTCTATTAATGCCAAGTAACTCTCGGTAAAGTTTGTGAATTTGAATATTTTTCCTATAGATAATAATTTAAAAATAAGGAATTTACATTAAATAACGAGATTAGGATTTAACTTTTGAATAATTAGTTAAAGAAGTGACAAATCTGAATATGAATATTAGAACTGAAGAACAAGATTATTTTAAATTAAAAATCATCTTGTGTTATTTTAGATTCATTCTTCTATTAGATGTATGCATTTAAAAAATTTGAAAGAAAGACCGTCACTATGTAACACTTTTTGGAATAACTTCAATATTTGGTGCTTAAAAAACATTTTTTTTGAAGTTTCTGTCAGAGCGTTCTTAATGTTCATTTATCTTTAGAAATTTCTGAGATGTAAAGTAGCATTTTTTTTTTTAAAGGGTTATTTTTTTCCTTTCTGTCAATAAAAAAAAAAAAAAAAAAGGAAATATCGAAACGGTTCCGAGTAGTTTTTACAGTGCATTAAGCTGTTTTCTCAACACGAAATATTGGTTTTCCAATTGTTATCAAGTAAGTATTTTCATGTTTAACAATCCTTGACAACATTATCATTAATATTAAAATTAACATTATTTTTGGTACTCTTGCATGTTTAAATTCTGTTACAAATTCTGTCGAGAATTGGTAGCATCTTAAGAACAGATATTTCGTGTTGCGAAAATTGATTTACACTATAAAAAATTCTCGGAAATGTTTCAATTTTAACCTTTTTCTTTTTTAACATGCAGCAAAAGGAACTTTTGTTTCGGAAACGTTTCAATTTTACCCTTTTTATTTTTTAACAGGCAGCAAAAGGAACTTTTGTTTCGGAAATGTTTCAGTTTTACCCTTTTTCTTTTTTTAACGGGCAGCAAAAGGAACTTTTGTTTCGGAAACGTTTCAATTTTACCCTTTTTCTTTTTTAACAGGCAGCAAAAGGAACTTTTGTTTCGGAAATGTTTCAGTTTTACCCTTTTTCTTTTTTAACGGGCAGCAAAAGGAACTTTTGTTTCGGAAACGTTTCAATTTTACCCTTTTTCTTTTTTAACATGCAGCAAAAGGAAGTTTTGTTTCGGAAATGTTTCAGTTTTACCCTTTTTCTTTTTTAACATGCAGCAAAAGGAACTTTTGTTTCGCAAATGTTTCAGTTTTACTCCTTTTTTTTTTAACGGGCAGCAAAATGAACTTTTGTTTCGGAAACGTTTCAATTTTACCCTTTTTCTTTTTTAACAGGCAGCAAAAATGACTTTTGTTTCGGAAATGCTTCGTTAAATTTCAGAAATATGTTGGTTTCTGAAGAAAAAGGAAAGCTTTTCGAAATCGTGGATAACTCGGAAGAAGTTATGTTATATTTTTGGAAAATTTTGTTAGCTCCAGAATTTAAATATTTTTTACTCTTATTAATTTAAAAATAGGTATAATCAAACGGAATACGAGCTTATGATTAAATTATGTGGGTATTAGTTTAAAATACAAATCTAGATGTGGATACAGGCATCGTAAAAAAACACAAATGTGTCATAATCTAGGAAAATATTATATAACCACATAAGAAAATATGCAGTAACCTCTATACGAGTTACCAACGATTCAGAAAAGCTTTCTTTATCTTTCGAAACCCCAGAAACCAATATAATTTGGAGATTTAAAGAAGCATTCATAAAAGCAAAATTTCTTTTGCGGCCACCAGTATGCGGAAACGTTTCCGAGTAATTTTTATAGTGTATTAATCAGTTTTCTGTTTTTCAGATGCTATCCATTCTCAAATAAACATTTCCAAGATCAAAAACGTATTTTACAAACAAACATGATAAACTAACAGCATTAGCATTAACTTAAAAATTAATATTATTTTGGTACTCTTTGCATGTATAAATTCAGTTACGCAGCTGAAAATGTTTAATTGAGAATGGATAGCATGCGAAAAAAACCGATAATCTGGTTTGAAAAAAAAAAAAAACTGATTAATACACCTTAAAAACTACTCGGAAACGTTTCCGGAAATGAGTGGCAGCAAAATAATCTTTGTTTTTATAAATGCTTCTTTAAATCTCGAAAATAATATTGGTTTCTGAAGTTTTTAAAGAGAAAGAACGCTTTTCGGAATCGTGGGTAACTCCGAATAGGTAATTGTATATTTTCGTGTATAATTGTATACTATTTTTCTTGGATTAATAAACAACTGTCTTTTGTTACAATGTAAGATATAAAACTCTTTTACGTGTCTTATTTACATGCCAGAGTGGTTCAGATTAATAAATATTTTCTATTTTTAAAGGTTTTTTTCATGCTAGCTGAATACACTCACGCAAAAAACTAATCACCAAACTTTCATGCTTATTGTTTCACAGACAAAAAAATAAAAAGCAATTTCAATGAAAATTATGTCTCCTTTTAATTTTATGTAAAAAAAAAAAAAAATAATAATAATGAAAAAAGCCGAAAATTTCCTTTTTTTGCCTCTTATTACATTACTGAGAGTGAAATTTCGCTTTTCATTATATATTTGTTGTAACTTTGTCAGGTTCTAGTGTCTGTTGGCGATTTTGTTAAAATGATTCAGTGTACGGCTACTTTCTAAAGTAAATTTCCTCTAAAATTGTGTTTAATGGGTTAAAAAAACAGTTTTTTTTTTTTTTTTTTTTTAACAATAAGTACAATAGAAACATATACAAGTGCTCAAATAGATGTAAACCACTCTTACATAAAAATAATCTGGTCGAAAAATATAATCTCGCATTACTTCTTTTTACAATAATATATTTCACAATAAATTGTTTAGTAAGTATATGTATATACAATACGGAAATGCTTTGTGCGATTAGTTGGTGAAAAAGTTACGCACCTGAAATTTAAAGAACTATATCTTTTGGCGGATGTATCGAATTCGTGTGTATATTCTTGTGTTCAATATATATGTTTCTAATTTTTTTGTGAAGGACGCTTTCATAAAAAACAAAGGTGTACAAAAGCAAAGAATATCATAAAAACTGTGTAAGTCTATGTTTTAAAATTGAAAATTATGTTCGCGGAGTAGAGTTCTGCATCGGGTCGAGTAACCTGATTTTACCGGACCCCGACCTGACCTGCAGCTCGGTTTGACGGTCGGATCTATATCTTTTCGTTGCGGTTCGAATTCGGGTCGGTTTGACGCTGTTTCGGGTTCGGGTAGGTTTCAGGTTGAGTTCCGATTTTTGTAGGTCGGGCTCAGATTTCCCCGATTTTTCAAAACAAAGTCCAAAATATTGTTTCAAATCAAAAACTTTATATTTGAATATAAATGAAGCAATTTATATCAATTTTTCTACATAAAAGATAAAACTTTTATTAGAAATATGATTGTAGAATATTTTTTTTAAAATTGCATTAAATTATGGATCAGTTTTCTTTGATTTTGTGTTTCGGATCGGGTTCGGATTGAATTATTTCGGGTTGATGAATTTTTTTTGTCTGGTTTCAGGTCAGCAAACATTGCTTTGTCTGGTCCGAGTCGGGTTTCAGGTTGACCTTAAATAGCATTTTATGGGACATCCCGACCCGTGCAGTACTATAACTCAGAGCTATTATAGGTTGTGAAAATGCTCATAAATGAGTACATTTTACTTATTTTATAGTTACCTACCCACCTATTAACCATGCGAGAGCCTCAGAGACAGGCCTCTTCACACCACTGATTTTACGTGCAGATACTTGACAACTACACAGGGTCGTAACTAGCTGGGGACAGGGTGGTTGGAACTTTGGATTTCATAAATTTTAGATATCAATCGCATCTATCGTAGGTTGGAATTTCTAAAACTTTGTAATGAAAAGTTTTATGACAAGGGCACTTGACTTCTATTTCTGTCTATTTTATTTATCACTAAAGGCGAGGAAAACGAATCATATGTGAGTTAACGCCGCGAAAGAATTTCAAAGCCCCTATTGACTTTGCCGTCTGGTTATGAGTGTGCATTCCAACAGTAGCACAGTGTTTCCAGGCGGTCTCTCGACCGAGCTACTGCCCACGCTCCATACTTCTTCACTTCTCTTCCTCCCGGAATTGCCAACATAGGGTTACATGCAAACGTAACATTTGCAATTGCAAAGCTTTTTGTAATCCAAAATTATATGTAAACATTACTTTTGAATGTAATTTTCAGTGCAAATTAACATTTATTAGGGTTCAAATTAAAATTAATTTGGATGCAAATTACATGTAATTTTGGGTTGCAAAAAGTTTTGCAATTGAAGTGTTACGTTTATATGTAATCCATAATGTTATTACTGATTCTGAAAAAAATCTCAGGGGATCGATTAGGAAGAAAGAATAATGATAATCGATACATCCATCTAAAATTTAGACTTGAACATCTGTAAAACATACATATTAACGATTTGAATAACCTCCTTTTTCAGAAATCGATTAAAAAATGGGTTCAGCTGCGTATTGTTTTGAAGTCATTGTCATATGAAATATTGCGTAGTTTTAAAAATGTTGAAATGCAGGCAGCTACAATGTAACTATTTTTTGAATGACCTCAGTGTTTGACAGCTTCAAAACAATTTTTTATATTCTTCAACAACCGTGAAGGTGTTCTTTCATAATATTCATGTCTCTCACAATATCTTTATTGGATAATAACTGGCGGGGAACAATATATTCTTCTAATTAAACCACTTAAATAAATAACAGCCATAATTATACATTGACACGGTCTAGAGAATCTTAATTTTTCCGAAAAATTATTCACTTTTTACCACTTTAAAAAAAAAAAACATTATTCGAAGAATGAAGCAAACTGATGAGGAAAATGGCGCGTGCGCAGCGGTGCAAAAAATATTCGAACTTGATCGATACCGCTAACAGCAGGAAGTGGGAATCTTCCTGATTGGTCATATGGCTTTTCGAGCGGAGCCAATTCTATTTCATTCAAATGCTTTATTGGCTGATAAAATAATCGTCTGCTCTCTCTTGAAAAAAGACTAAATGAAAATCTAAAAATCCCGTTGCCACATAGAAAAAAGGAAAAGTGATTTGTTTTGTTTCGCTAACCTCTAAGGTCGAACGTGTGCAGCGCCACCGCAACACGTGAGAAGGTTTTGGAGAACTGGTTTTTTGGGAAGTCCTAGGTGACGTTCGTCAAAAAGAATAACAAATTAGAAACTGAAAACAATATCATCCGGATGCTGTAATAGAGCAAGGTGATCACAAACGTTCTCTTCCTGAGGATCGCCGGTAGTGCAGTTTTGGATTTTAAAGTTAGTGGACAAGTGTGGGAGCTGTCTTACTGAGATAACAGCGGGAGATACCTTTTGAAAACAAAGTCAGTGTCTATTGAGTTTTCTTATTACTAATTTATTATATATATGTATTTATATATATAATTAAAAAATATATATAATCTTTAAATTTTAATTAAAAATTCCCAATTCAATTTTAAAATTATGACATTGTTTATCATAAAAGATTTTATTAAAATCGTTTATCATTTGTCTTAGTTAAAAATTTTGAGCCATTTTTTATTAGTTAAATTCTTTTTTAATGAAATTTTAAAAGTTTTATATTATACAATTGCACATTATAACAGTAAAAAAAAAAAGAAAAGAAAAATCAAATTTTTACTTATAAACATCACAAACAATTCACACATGTACGCATTATCAGTTAAATATAAATTCTAAATTAATTTTTAAATATTTTCTCCTACATTATTTTAATTTTAAAGATTATTTATCTTCAGCATTTTTCAATTAAAAATGATTATTTTGCACGCTGACTTATAATTTAATTTTTTTTTTAATTTTCACTTTAAAATTTTATTGAAATTGAAAATTTTGAGTTTTGATATTATGCAGTAACAAAAAAACGAAACAAAATGTTTTAAGAATAAATTTATTATTTAAACTTTTTCATCGGTATAAGTTGCGAAACGAATTTTTCATATTATAACTTATTTTAACAGTAGTAAATTAAGTTTCTTTTAACATAATGACAGTTTTATATTATATATTAATCTGTTTAAAAACTTTCAAAATTTAATAAATAAATTTCATAAAATAAAAAATCTATATTTAACTAATTGTTGGTTGAAAAAACAAACTGAAGCGTGCATAGCATGCCCGGTGTACGCTGCCGAAGGATGTGGGGTCTTTAACTCTACGTTCGTTTGGACAAATTTTCATTTGAAAATATAAAATCACAGAAGTTTGATGGTGTACCTTGCCAAAGGCAGTGGGGCTCCTAATTTTAGGTTCATTTGGAACGATTTTCGTTTAAAAATATAAAATCATTCAACGCTGATGTTAGGTATATTTAAGGTTATTATCACGGGTCCGTGAAACGCCGCACAGTGGGGCGTTTTGATGATCTAGGTGGACAAAATTCATTTTTCCGATTATCTCGGAATTTAACAAGACCGCGTATACTGGTAGCTGAATGTCTCTTTTGTCGAGATCCGTACGAGTTTTGTCGAAAAAACCCGATGTGTCGATTAACTACGACCGTAAAGAAGGCAGTTGATTTGAGAGACTTTCAACAGTTGCATTATTTTTCTGTAAGTTCGAAAGCAAGTCGTGACTTTTCTGTTTTATTTGAAAGCAGGAGTTTACTGGACATATGTCACATGTTTGTCACACGATTTAACCTATTGTTGTTTGAAAATAAGCGCCATCTTGTTTTCAAACTTCATCTTGACTTTTAATGCAGTATTAAGCATTATTAAGCAATAAGCATTTTTTAAAATCAAAGTGCCATTCTTTTAAAGTATTGAAAGCTTAAGACAGCTCCTGCGAAAGTTTGCGAATCATTGTTATATTAACTTGAAGTGCGCGTCTGAGTGTTTAATTCAAATCTTGCAAGTCAATTTTCACCACTTTTAATTATCCGATTGCGCTGAAACTTTGAATACATGTGTAGTTTCAATGACAATACAATATTATAATTTAAAAAAATAATAATAATATAAGTAATAATATAGTAATAATAATAATAATAGTAATAATAATAATAATAGTAATAATAATAATAATAATTAAATAAGTCAAATATTTATCACTGTTTGGTTATTTTATTACTGATACATTCGAAATCCCAGCAAAACCTAATTAAACTTCAACGCAATAATTTTGTCCACCTAGATCCTCAAAACACCCCACTGTGCGCCGGCGGATCAACTAGTATATATATATATATATATTAGGAAATAACGGTATACTAAAAGATATTATCCCGATTAAAAAAAATGAAAAATCTCTAATTATCTTTAGTAATATATTTCATGAATATATTTTTTTAAACAGTTTGAAAGCGAAATGCATGAGTTTTGTGCAATTACTCAGATTAATCACGAGATTTTATTTACGAATTTTGAAAATCCGTAAATAAATCCCTTGAAATAGAAGATTATAGAAAACTAACAGACTACGCCCGCTGCGCTTGATCGGTTTCTCCAAAAGAACCTTGAATCAAACGAAATATATCGGTGAATTTAACCTTTTATTTTAAAGTAAAACCTTTACCTGGATATCCTAAAATAACATAAAAACGGTTACTTATTTCACTAAGTTATGTTTTTTTTTAATACGCTTTACTATTACGTTTACCATTTATTGCTTACCGTTTTCCATTTATTTGCATGTTTTATAACTACATTTGTTAGAAACGCGAATTAACCTATATTATTCACAAATAAAAAGAAATGGCGCATCTAGTGTTTGTCGAGAATTAAATAAAAACCATGCACTCGTGACATCATAATTCACTTTTATATTTTAACAAAATAATAAGGCCACTATAATTTGTGACTCGTGCTGACACATTGCTGTTATTATTGTTTTACGCAAGAATTTTTCGCTGTGGTACTCCATTGTGAAATTTGGTAATTTTTGAAATTCAATATTTGAAAAGGGGCATAATCATTAGATTTGAAATTTATATCGAGAAAAATACAATTTTTTACCTTTCTAACGCAGTTTGCCAAACAATTTTCTGACAAATGCTTTTCGAGCAATTAATTTTTTTAGTAACTTCAAATGTTTCATTTTCTGAGATTAATCTGTGGCAACGATCCCAGTCGCCAGCAACACATACCTTTTTATTAAAGAGGATTTACTTCTAATAGTAAAATATATATCACATTTATTAAAAATATATATATATAACTATTTTTTAGCTAAAACCCTTTGTAAATGATGAAACTAATATTTTAATTTAAAAAATTAAAAATGGGAATAAAGAATAAGAAGAATAAAAAAGAAAATTTTAAATAATAGAAATAATAAATTAAGAATTTTGTAATTGTAGTTCGTAAAACATTTTTTCTTTCCTTTCCCCATACAAAAATTTCAATCTGCAAGAATATTTCGAAAACAGAAAAAATGCTATTTATTGATGATCAGATAATTCCTAGTAGCTATTAGAGTAAATATGTTTTATTAATCAAAACTTTTATTTTTTGTTAAGGGGTTCGGTACCCATTAAATTGTCGATTTTTTTTAATTAAAAAATATTAACATTTATAAAATATTTATTAACATAAAAAAATACTTTAGACGAGAAGTTATGTTTAAAACATTTTGAGCACTTTTTATATGATCAATGGGTATTCTGACCTTTATACACTGTAAAAAATAACCAATGTTTCTTATGTTATGAAAATATACTATAACCACGGACGAAAATATAATATAATCTTCCGAGTTATATGAAATTCCGAAAAGCGTCTTCCATTGTGTTTTGAATACCCAGAAACCAATACATTTCCAAAATTTAAAGAATTGTTTATAAAAGCAAAGTATTTTTTGCTGCCCGTATTTTTCAGAAACGTTTCCGAATAGTTTTTATAGTGTATTGATCAGTTACCTCAGCCTGGAAAGCTGTTTTACTAATGTCATAAATTCTCAAGTAAACATTTTCAGCTGCATAAGTTAATTTATACATGAAAGAATAAAGAAATAATCTTAATTTTAATGTTAATGTTAACGCTGCTAACTTTGCATGTTTGTCTGTTAAACATATTTTTTGAACATGAAAATGTTTACTTGAGAATGGATAGCATCGGAAGAAACTATATTCCGGGCTTAGAAAACTGATTAATGCACTTTAAAAGCTACTCGTAAACGTTTCGAAAATGACGGGCAGCTAGAGCACTTTTGTTTTTATATATGATTCTTTAAATCTCAAAATGCCATTGATGTCTGAGATTTCTAAAGATAAAGAAACACTTTTCAGATTCATGGTTAACAAGGATGAGTTTACATTATAAATTTATTCGTGATTATATTATATTTTCACAGATTAAGAAACATTTGTCATCTTTTACAGTGTAGCAAATTTTCTCAAAACGACGGTTTTGGTCATTGCGCGCACGATTTATTAAAAATGATTGGCTAGAATTTCATGAAATTTTGAATGAATGTATTAACCATATAGATGCATAAAATGACCTATTATTATGTTTCTCAAGTAAGAAGTTTAGAATTCAGGCATACTTTTGTATGTAAAAAAACTCAATATTTCAAATTTCTTATAAAAAAAAATTCCTCAGGATTTGCATTTTTTTTTTAATTGTAGTTTTTGAGAACATTGTATCTGTACTCATAAAAAAGAAAATTGGCTGGTTTTAGCAATTAAAATGTGAAAAAGTGTATTATAATAAGCTTGTCTTAAAATAAATTAAAAAACTTTATGTGTGTGTATACTTTTTTTTGAGAATTTTAATTGATAAAATAAACTTTCTTGTAATAATGTTTTTTAAATGTTATAATTAAAATTCTATTAGTTATGGAGCAACTGCAATTTTAGAGATCTGTTTTTCATGTATTTTGTGAGTTCAAAGTGTACCCTAACCCCTTAGAGAAAAAAAAAATTATCAAATATTTTAAAACAGTTGTTTAAAACATATTTTATGAAACTGTTAATTTTTAATTCATCATTTCGTTTAATAATAATTATTATTATTTCAATTTCTAATAAACATATATTTGAAAAATATTTTTAGAGGGGGGGGGGGGGGAAAGGAAGGCTAAAAACTTCTGTATTTTAATTTTAACCTGTCCCCACCAGAAATGCGCCATTAAAACTAATCGTTTATGTATATTATAAAGCAAAAACATGTCTATGAGTAACTCTGACGTCATATCGACGGCGTAAGCAATATGTTCCCCTTCTTTTCGCAAATTTAATTACTTCTACAATTACATAATTTTAATTTTTACACCGCCGAATAGGGAAAAATGTGCTCTCAAATGTAATTTGATTGAAAACTGTAGCTCAATTTACTGATTTTTTAATGGTTTTCAAAAATAATTTGCATATTTTATCTCAATCACGTACAACTGGATTACGGAAGAAGAACCCCTTATTTTGCACTTAAAACAATATAAGTAAGTTTAGCGTTTGTTTCCAACTAATATTCTATTACGAAATTAACTCTTCACCAACAAATAAATAAATAAACAAATAAATCAAATAAAACACAAATTTAACAGATATGTGATCGAAGTACGTGCTTAAAAACTGATATAATCGAAATAAAATTATAGAAACTGCTGTAATTAACGAAATCTTTTGCAAAATCTTCCTTTCTGGCATGCAGCTAATACAATAGTATCGCTTTTAAACTATTTATAATATTTTATTTCAATGCATAATTGACATTTTTCATGCCTTCTGATGTTGTTAGTGGGCTATCTAAAAAACCATATTAAACGTAAAATATCTATTACTTAAAAAAAAAAAAAAAAAAAAAAAAAAAAAAAAAAAAAAAAAAAAAATGAATGGTTTTTACCCATGTTTTTTTTTTTTTTTTTTTTTTTTTTTTTTTTGCAGTAAATTCTGATGTAACCCTGGATACCTTGGTTAGATCCCTTGGTAATCATAATATATGTACCTTAAAAGTTGAAAAAATCGCCCAAAGTTATCATTAAAATAATAATAATAATAATAATAATAATAATAATAATAATAATCCCCTTTTCCGAAAATAAATAATTAAATTAAAACAGACAACATTAATATTTCTTCGAACTAAAATCTGTGATAGATATATTGAATTCATCTCATAAAATAAATCTTATGATCAAACACTTAAAAAGAAAAAAAAATGAACAAACAAAATGTTTTGAATGATTCGTATTATAGTTTTAAAAATATTTTAAAAAAAATCATACTCTGAAACTTTTATAAAATAAAATATTTTATTAGAAAATTTCATTAAATAAAGCTAATATTTATAAATGAAACTTACTATTACGGACAGTTTTTATAGTATTTTATTTATATTAATAAATTTTGGATAATAAATTCTATCAAATTTCTTAACTGTTCGTATATTGATATTATGTATATTTATATAATACATTTTTTTACTCTTTCTTATTTTAAATTCTTAAGTAGGATTCTTAACATTAAGAAGTATGTTATGAATATACATAATTAAAACAAAAAAATCTATATCTAAGTTGCTATATCTAAGTTGCACATTAATTATCCTATTTCTGTATATCAATAAATTGATTTATGATTTTTGTTTTTTTCATTAAATAAATAAATAAATAAATATACTTCACTAATTTATTTTATTTATTTATTTATTTATTTGATATTTCAAAAGACAAATAACTTGTTTTCAATAAAATAATCAAAGATTTACAAATAACAGAAAACGTAATAATAATATATTTCATTAAAATTAGACATTTATAACTATGAAATTATTTGGCTGAATTCATTAATTAATTAAATATTATGCCAAATACGAAGTTATTATGTCAGTACAGAGAGTTATAATTTTCCGTATGAAATGAAACTTTTCTTTGTTATGAAAATTAAAATTTTTACTTTTTATTAAGAAAGCATGTTTGAAAATTATATTAATAAATTTCAATAATAAATAAATTAAATAATAAAGTTAAACAAGGGTTTCTGCAGCCTATTCCTTAAGATATTTTAGAAAACTTACGTTATGATTTAAATTGTATTCAGGCCCCGATTAACCTCTGATATTATGGGAGGCATAGTACTATTTCGAGACCCCATTTTATTCTGTAAAAATACTCTAAATTCTATGCACACAAAAACTCACCAGTGGAACAAATATTATTATCTGGAATGGCTTACTGGAATTCAGATTTAATTAAGGTATATATTTTTTGTTGTTACCGATATAAAAATGTTATAGAGTATATACAATTATTATATATTAATACTAGGGGGTTCCGCCCCCTGCTCGCTGCGCTCTCCAACACCCCGCGTAATCACTTCGCGATTCCGTTCGGTATCGCGCAGCAATCCCTATTTTCTAGAAGAAAAGAAAAGAAAAGAAAAAAAAAACGGGAAGATCTACGCAGATTTTCATTGGTCCATTTCCAAATCATTTGGTACATTTCCAATCACCATGTATACAAATAAAAATATATTTTGTATTTAATTGTAATGAAAAAATGGCATCAACAAATGCATAATCATAAAATAAACCCAATAGACAATATTCCCGTGACGTCACAATAAACATGAATTTTTATTCGCTTATAAAAATGAAGTGCACGCGGATAAATATTTTTACCGAAATTTATCTTGCAAATAGAAAAATTCGGCCTAAAAGCCACGTGTCTTTAATATTTAATATTTATCTTTTATCCTTGCAAGAGCAGAAAAAAAAAAAGAAGCCGGGAAGATCTACGCAGATTTTCATTGCTCCATTTCAAAATCGTTTGGCATATTTCTAAATCTTTACTTTTTTTTTAATATAGAGAGATTACAATTTGCATTATTAATGCAGATAGCATAAACAAGCAAATCAACCAATGACATTGAAAAAAAGTACACTTAATAACTACTTTTCTGGCTTGATTTTACTAATTCAACTATTTACGACATTATCACGGAATATTGATATTATACGATCATTTTTTTCTTTTATTTATTGATTATTATTATAATTTGGTTTTGGGTTCGAATAAAAAATTTATGCCTGCTATTTTATGGAAAGAGACTCTCGTTTTTCTATTAAATAAATAAATAAATAAATCTACGAATTTATTATTTTATTTCCAAAAGCAAATTATGATTAATTATCTGATAAAATAGGTTGTAAATGAAACAATGATTTTTTAAATAAATAAAATAAGTATTAAGCGCGTAAATTAAACGCGTAATTCATATAAAGAGATGTGTGCATTACTAATTTTACAACGTTTAAATAATGCTTCGTTGCATTACATATCTGAAATACATTTATCATCCCTAATTTTAATGATTCATCTATATATTTATTTTTAGTAACTACCATTGAATAGAATAATAATTTTCAATATATTATTATTATTATTATTATTATTATTATTATTATTACTACTACTACAACTATTATTATTATTATTATTATTATTATTATTATTTGAATATAAAAAATGATCGAATGAAAAATAAAATAACGCTCTGCTCAAATTAAAATGTAACGTACATAAAGAAATTCATTCAAAAGAAATTTTTGAGCTCTTAAAAGATAAACTAAAGTTTATTATTATTATTATTATTATTATTATTTAAGTATAAGAAATACACGAAAAAAAAAATGCTCAAATTAAATCTTAATTAAGATGTAATGTACACAAAGAAATTCATTTAATAATTTTATTTTAACTCTTAAAATATAAATTAAAGTTTATTTTTGTAGTAGTAGTATTATTTGAGTATCATAAATTCACGAAGGAAAAACAAAATAATACTCAATTTAAATCTTAATTAATGATGTAACGTACATAAAGGAATTGATACATTACAAATTTTTCGAACTCTTAAAATATAATCTAAAGTTTATTATTATTATTATTATTATTATTATTATTATTATTATTATTATTATTATTATAGTATCAAAAATACACGACCGAAAACTTAAAAGAAGAGTCTGCTCAAATTAAATCTTATTAAAATGTAACGTACATAACGAAATTAGTTCAATAAAAAATTTTGAGCTCTTAAAATATAAAGTCTATTATTATTATTATTATTATTATTATTATTATTATTATTATTATTATTTAAGTATCAGATATACACGAAAAAAATAATGCTCAAATTAAATCTTAATTAAGATGTAAGGTACACAAAGAAATTCATTCATTATATATATATTTTTTAAGCTCTTAAAATATAAACTAAAGTTTATTATTATCAGTAGTATTATTATTTGAATATCAGAAATTCACGAATGAAAAACAAAATAATGCTTAATTTAAATCGATGTAATGTACATAAAGAAATTCATTCATTAGAAATTTTTGAGCTCTTAAAATATAAACTAAAGTTTATTATTATTATTATTATTATTATTATTATTATTATTATTATTTAAGTATCAGTAATACACGAAAAAAATAATACTCAAATTAAATCTTAATTAAGATATAATGTACACAAAAAAATTCATTCAATAATATTTTTTTTGGAGCTTTTAAAATATAAACTAAAGTTTATTATAGTATTTGAGTATCAGAAATTCACGAATAAAAACAAAATAATGCTCAATTTAAATCTTAATTAATCATGTAACGGACATAAAGAAATTCAGTCATTACAAATTTTTCGAGCTCTTAAAATATAATCTGAAGTTCATTATTAATATTCCTTGTGTAATTAAGAAAACGAACCAACCCAACGATATTGAAACTAAGCTGAGCTTTAATGCATGTTTTCCTGCAACAGAACGATTACAATAAGGAAAGTGGATTGACATGCTCACAAGCGGTGATCGGGATTTCATTGAGTTAACGCATGTTGTAGTATTCCACCGGAAATAATGGCGTTTACACGTGTTGCGTTTTGTCTTTTCACATCTGAAACATTGTCATTAATTATTTTTCGAAAAGAAATTAAAGATATTTATTTTTATGTATTACAGTTATTTATTAAACGGATTATGTAAATGTATTTAGTTCGCGATATAACAAGAATAGACTTGCAACTGTAAATTTTTAAAATTGGGCAAATTATGCGTCTACAGATTTTTTTTTTAAATTAAGAAAGCGGATTGATAGGTTCACCTGGGATCAATGAAATTTCATGAAATTGCATGTTGAGTTTTCCCGCAGAAATTTAATTGTGCTTACAGGTGTTGTATTTCGTTTTTTAACAGTTGAAAGATTGTAAATAATCCTGTTCTGAAGTGAAACTGATTTATATATATATATATATATATATACTAGGGGGCTCAGCCCCCTATTCGCTAACGCTCGTGTCAACTCCCCGTGAATTGCAAAGCAATTCACATTCAGACCGCTGCGCGATCCCAGCTGATTTATATATATATATATATATATATATATATATATATATATATATATATATATATATATATATATATATATATATATATATACTAGGGGGCTCAGCCCCCTATTCGCTAACGCTCGTGTCAACTCCCCTTGAATTGCAAAGCAATTCACATTCAGACCGCTGCGCGATCCCAGCTCACTTCGTTTCATCGCCCCTTTTTATTTTTCTAGTAATTCTAGCCGGAATAAGTACTACAATAAATCATTTGAACATATGAAATTGACAATTTTTTAATGTAAAAAAGTAATTGAAAACTCCATTTAAAACACAACTAAAAATGCATTTAGTTGATGCTACTGACGGGCATATAAATCATTTAAATACTACTATGAAAAAAGGATCTTGGACACATAATTAGTTTAAAACTTATTGCACCTATAATATTGTACAGTACAGCTTAAATTCATTAAAAAAAAAAACACTACGTGGTAGGAAGATAGTTTATCATCAATGATTGTTTAAATTTGGTTCGACATTTTATTATTCTAATTGATTATAGATTTCGGAAAAAGAAATTATTTTTACTTCAATAAAACAGCAGCAGGTGGCAGCAGGGGCATTCTAGAAAGTTTATATTTTATTATCTCCGATTTTTTGTGCGAGTGAAATTCGTAAATAAATTCTAAATAAGAGTTGAGAATTAATTTAAAATTAACAATATTACTCATAATTAAAAAGAGGACGCTCTCAGACGCTTTGGATTACGTTCATATTATTTTATTTTTAATAATTGCTAGCTTGAGTTTCACTGCTGTGACACTGACCGCCATATTGGAGGAGGAAACACAATCTTGTCTGTTCATTGGTCTGAGCTCTGGAAATTACGGTTGTTGCCAACGATAAGGTAGAAATTCAGCCCTATTTCCGCACCACGTAAGACAAATATATATATATATATATTGTAGTATTTTATCAAACAAAATTTATGAAAGTTTTTAGACTAAAATACATAAATATAGAATTACAGTTGTCAATTTTTAAAATTGGATAAATTATTTAGTTACCGATTTTTTTTTTTCTTTTTCTTTTTCTTTCTTTTTTTTTTCGATAAAGAAAGTCGATCGACACGTTTATCAGAGATCAACGAGATTTCGTTGAATGTTGTAGATTCCACCGAACATTAATTGTGCTTATAGAAATATTTCATCTTTTAACATTCAAAATCTTCTAAATAATTATCTTCTGAAGTGTAGTTATTTTATTTTATTTTATTTAATTTTTTATACACTGTATTTTATCAAACAGATTTTATGAAAGTTTTTAGACTACAATATACAAAAATATACTTGCAACTGTCAATTTTTAAAATTGGACAAATTTTACAGTTACAGATTTTTTTTTTCGATAAAGAAAGTGCATTGAAGCGTTCATCGGATATCAACGAAATTTTGCTGAATTCATGCATGTTCTAGTTTTCCACCGAAAATTTAATAGTGTTCACAGATGTTGTATTTCGTCTTTTAACTTTAGGAACATCTATCTATATATATATTTGTCTTACGTGGCGCGGAAATAGAGCTGAATTTCTACCTTATCGTTGGCAACAACCGTAGTTTTCGGAGCTCAGACCAATGAACAGACAAGATTGTGTTAGCTCCACCTCCAATGTGGCGGTCAGTGTCAGAGCAGTGAAATTGAAGCTAGCAATTATTAAAAATAAAATAATATGAACGTAATCCAAAGCGTCTGAGATGATTCCTCATTTTAATTATGAGTAATATTGTTAATTTCAAATGAATTCTCAACTCTTATTTAGAATTTATTTTCGAATTTCACTCGCACAAAAAATCGGACATAATAAAATATAAACTTTCTGGAAGGCCCCTGTTGCCATCTGTTGCTGTTTTATTGAAGTAAAAATAATTTCTTTTTCAGAAATCTATAATCAATTAGAATAGTAGAATGTCGAACGAAATTTAAACAATCATTGATGATAAACTATATTTCTACCACGTAGTGTTTTTTTTAAATGAATTTAAGCCGTGCTGTACAATATTATAGGTGCAATAAGTTTTAAACTAATTATGTTTCCAAGATCCTTTTTTCATAGTATTTAAATGATTTATATGCCCATTAGTAGCATCAACTAAATGCATTTTTAGTTGTGTTTTCCATTATTTTTTTACATTAAAAAAATTGTCAATTTCATATGTTCAAATGATTTATTGTAGTACTTATTCCGACTAGAATTACTAGAAAAATAAAAAGGGGCAAGCGAGCGGAGCCAGCTGGGACCCCGTAGCTGTCTCAATGTGAAATGCTTTGCAATTCACGGGAGGTTGGCGAGCGTTAGTGAGTAGGGGGCTGAGCCCCCTAGTTCTATATAATTTTCTTCTGAAGTGTAATTATTTTTCTTTAATTATTCATCGTAGTATTTTATCAAAGAGATTTTATGAAAGCTTTTACAGTACAATATACAAAAAGGACTTGCAGCTGTCAATTTTTTTAAATTGGACAAATTATGCAGTTACAGATTTATTTTCAATTAAACAAAAGATTGACACGTTAAAAAAAAAAGAGAGATTTTATTGAATAAATTCATGTTGTAGTTTTTCACCGAAAATTAACTGTGCTTAGTGACGTTGTATTTCGTCTTTTAATATTTGAAATATTGTAACAATTCTATTTTGAGGATATTTGAAATTTTTTATTTTTATACACTGTAGTATTTTATCAAGCAGATTTTATTAAACTTTTTAGATTACAATGTACAAGAATAGACCTGTAGATGTCAATTTTTAAAATTGAACAAATTTTGTGGTTACAGATTTCTTTCGATAAATAAAGTGCATTGAAGCATTCATCGGAGATCAACGAGATATCGTTGAATTCATGCATATTCCAGTTTTCCACAGAAAATTAATTGTACTTACAGATGTTGTATTTCGTCCTTTAATGCCCGAATCATTATAGGTAATTGCAGCTGTCAATTTTTTAAATTGGACAAATTATGCAGTTACAGATTTATTTTCAATTAAACAAAAGATTGACACGTTCAAAAAAAAAAAGAGATTTTATTGAATAAATTCATGTTGTAGTTTTTCACCGAAAATTAATTGTGCTTAGTGATGTTGTATTTCGTCTTTTAATATTTGAAATATTGCAACAATTCTATTTTGAGGATATTTGAATTTTTTTATTTTTATACACTGTAGTATTTTATCAAGCAGATTTTATTAAACTTTTTAGATTACAATGTACAAGAATAGACCTGTAGATGTCAATTTTTAAAATTGAACAAATTTTGTGGTTACAGATTTCTTTCGATAAATAAAGTGCATTGAAGCATTCATCGGAGATCAACGAGATATCGCTGAATTCATGCATATTCCAGTTTTCCACAGAAAATTAATTGTACTTACAGATGTTGTATTTCGTCCTTTAATGCCCGAATCATTATAGGTAATTGCAGCTGTCAATTTTTTAAATTGGACAAATTATGCAGTTACAGATTTATTTTCAATTAAACAAAAGATTGACACGTTCAAAAAAAAAAAAAAAGAGATTTTATTGAATAAATTCATGTTGTAGTTTTTCACCGAAAATTAATTGTGCTTAGTGATGTTGTATTTCGTCTTTTAATATTTGAAATATTGCAACAATTCTATTTTGAGGATATTTGAAATTTTTTATTTGTATACACTGTAGTATTTTATCAAGCAGATTTTATTAAACTTTTTGGATTACAATGTACAAGAATAGACCTGTAGATGTCAATTTTTAAAATTGAACAAATTTTGTGGTTACAGATTTCTTTCGATAAATAAAGTGCATTGAAGCATTCATCGGAGATCAACGAGATATCGCTGAATTCATGCATATTCCAGTTTTCCACAGAAAATTAATTGTACTTACAGATGTTGTATTTCGTCCTTTAATGCCCGAATCATTATAGGTAATTTTCCTCCCAAATGAAATTGAAGATATATATATTTTTTTTTTATATTTTGTAGTATTTTATGAAACAAATTATATAAAATATTTTAAACAAGCAAAAACATCTCAGTGAACTAGTTTCTGAGTTATGCTTTAAAAACTACTCGCATTGCAACCTGTTTTGCAACGATTAAAAAGAAATTTAACATTAGGAGTTTCAAACTTTGACCTTTCAGAATTCCTAAATTATTTGACAGAATGACTTAACGTTCGGTTATTCGAAGTTAAAATATACCGAAAACTAGTCGGATGTGTCAATCCATAAACTTTCTTCTATCTGACACAGGTTTCGCATACACTAAAAAGGATCAGCACCCATTTATATCATTGTCTAACTGAAACTCAAGTTTTATTAAATTCCGTGCATTAGTTCTTGCTATATGACTATCGCTAAAATCATGTAAATCCTGCAAAAGGCTGCATAGCAGCGCCACCTGCTGGGCGATTTTTACTAAAAACTAATCAACACCAATTTATATCAGATACTAACTGAATATAAAATTTTATTAAATTCCGAGCATTAGTTCTTGAGATAGAGCAATGCGGAAATCGCGAAAAATGCTGCATAGCAGAGCCACCTGCTGGGCGATTTGCACCAAAAAACTAATCAGCACCCATTTATATCAGGGACTAACTGAATATAAAGTTTTATTAAATTCTGAGCATTAGTTCTTGAGATAGAGCGCCCACAAAATGTTTGTCACATACAGACAGACAGACAGACAGAGTCACAGACAGACATTTTCTAAAAATAGTGAAATCGTGTTCAGGACCTTCTAAAACGTATAAATCCGTCGAAAACTGGAAGTCGAAAATTTTCATGAATCCAATACTTTCTTCTGGTAAAGATAGAAGAAAGTAACAATCCAATAATAATGCCAAAATTAGGTGTACGTATTAAAAATTACAGAGTTTGGTGCGATTTCAGGATGAAGACGATCCCCTAAGCTTATTTTTTTACATAACCTGGAACAAAACACAATTTCTAGTCAATTGGCTATTTCTGTTTTTCTTTTTTTCTGTGACAATTTAGTAATTAAAATGTTATCTTCTTTAAGGGGGTAGGATACCTTTGAACACGTCAAAAAAGCAAAAAAAAAAAAAAAAAAAAAAAAAAAAAAAATATATATATATATATATATATATCACTATGTTCTAAGCTTCAAAACTTGTGCAATAAGTCAAAAATAAAAATCAAACTTCATTTAAATATAAAGCTCGTATTTATATTTATATTTAAAAATATATATGTACTTGTAAATTCATAAATAAATATTGAAATGATAAGTTAAAAAATACATATGATAATAAGAGAAAAAAACATAACACGTCTTGCGCGCATGATAAAATCTGAAAATATGTATATAAAGAGGAAGTTTTGGTGAAAATAAATACATAATAGTGTTACCTTTATACTAAAACCAGAATATTTATAAAAAATATTGACTAAATTAAAATATTTACTTATAAATTAAAAAAAAATTTTTTTTTCAATTTTTAAAAAATATTTTCAAAGTACAAAAAAAAAAAAAAAAAAATAAATCTTACTTTTTTTCTGGTTTTAAGTTGTAGATAATACAGAAATGAATATGTGATGAAAATTTCTTTTAATTGCCATGCATAGTTTTTTAGTAACACTGCGCGCAAAACGTGTTATGTTTTTTTTTCTCTTATTATCATATATATTTTTAAACTTATCATTTCAATATTTATTTATGCATTTAAAAGTATATATATATTTTTTAAATATAAATTTAAATACGAACTTTATATTTAAATGAAGTTTGATTTTTATTTTTGAATTATTACACAAGTTTTGAAGCTTGGAACATAGTGATATATTTTTTTTATGATTCTTTTTTTTTTTGGCTGACTGAACGTGGATCTTATATTCTTTATTACTCCATTGATTTTAATTAAAATTCACTTTCTCTGTAATTCATTTTCTTAGCTCCGTAACTTTTCTACCACCTGTTGAATAATGCTCCAGTGACGTTTTATCGATTTTTCGAAAAGGTATTCTTGGAGATTATCGATCTTCGAAATAGACCCTTAAAATCTATTTCCTCAAAAGCGACTTTCCCTTTTTTATGAGCTGAAATAACGAAATAATTTTGTATCGTAAAAACTTGAAATTTTCAGGCAGAAACACCAGTTTGCCACAGTCTTGGCGTTAATTGCGACCTTCGATTTTAAACTTTTTTTATTCTTAAGAGCAAAAATTTGGTGAAAAATAACAGGTTAAAAGAAAGGGAAGAATAGTGAGAATTTTAATATAAGGGGCTGTACCTATATAACGTTATCAACTTTTTTGTAAATTTGAACCCCTCCCTCCCTTACGATATAATACGTTATCATCTCTTGCCCCCCCCCCCCTCTCTCCTTCCCTAATGGTATCGTTATCAGTGTCTAATTTTTTTTCGATTATTTTCTTTCGTATTATTTTCTTTATACAGATATGGATTTTTTTTTTTTTGGATTTTTTATTGATTCAAATACAGACAAGATGTCAATAAAATATCCAGGGATTCCAAATTTTCCGCCAACTGAATACCAATAATTTTTAAAAGAAAATTTCATGGTTGGTTTCTACAACATCTCCGCAAAAATTTACCCGAGAAGGTGGTTTCTTCAAAATTTGCAAGACAAATCTAAAAATGAAATTTTTATAAGTAAATACCGGTATTCAAAAAGTGGACCATTTGGGAGCCCTGAATATAAGTTTTATATATGAAATAACTTTATATCAAATAACACTTAAAATAAATAAATAGTTACTATTTAAAAGTATGTATTTTAAAGTCTATAATAGTTACTATGTAAAAGTAGTAAAATGTCTTTTGCACTTGCACTCTCATCAACAAAACAGGTGGACAACATTATTTCGATTAAAAAATAAATGAACAACGTAAAATAGCACAAATAAAAATATGTAAAATGGCATATCTGCCATTTTATATATTTTTAAAATCTACCATTTTATATATTTTTATTTGTGCTATTTTACGTTAAATCCACCTATTTTAAACATTATTTCTCTTTTCTTTACTAGTAAACACAACAGGTATCATTTCAAACATACTTTCCACCTGCTTTCTCCAACAATGGATTATGTACGCATACACATATGGAAGAAGAATAGGGATGCCAAACACTGGGTTATTCCATATTTTGGAATGAAAAATGTTAAAATCATTTAATGAATTTAATAATAACTTTGTATTTTCATAAAAATAGTTAACAGGCAACAAAAAAGATAGCAAAGTATTTTGATGTAAAGAAAAAAATTATAAAAAAAAAGGCAATTTTGGTTGGGTAAAAAATGATACACAGAAAAAAATAAAACCCAATTTGGGTTGAAAGATTCTTAGGTATGTGCCCAAATTGGGTCATGCCTGTTTTGGTTACCACTGTGTATCCATTTTGGACACTGTTAAGTACCCATTAAAAAAAAAAAAAAAAAAAAATGAAAATGGATATTTAACAGTGCCCAAAATGGATATACAGTGGTAACCAAAACAGGCATGACTCAATTTGGGCACATACCTAAGAATCTTTCGACCCACATTTTTTTTTTTTTTTTTTTTTTTTTTTTGTGTGTGTGTGTGTGTGTGTAACGATAATCAAAGACAAACACTTCCTCTCCCTACAATCTTACGATATCATGTACCACACCCTCCCTTTCTCCTGAAGTGATAACGTACAGCCCCTAACCAACCTGCTACACATATGTGTGAATGTATGTTTTTGTACGTACCAATCTACAATTTGGTACTTTTCCGTTATACGGACACCATGCCAAAATGTATGCTAATGCATAATGTATGTAAATGTATGTATGTATGTAAATGTATGTATTAAATGTATGCTTGGCAACAATGGTGTCCGTATAACGGAAAAGTACCTACAATTTTAAACCGATTTCCACGAAATTTCATATACATACGTTTTAGAATCCGAGTAAAATTGTCTACTTTAAAAATTTCCCAGACCACTCTTTAGCCCTTTTTTTTTCAAGCACATGCCACAGTTTATCTTTTTACTAATCTATTCTTTTTAATTTTCTAATGCAATTTTTCCTTTTCCGTTCCCACATCTTAAAAAACGGCGCAAGAATAATAATAATAAAAAAATGATAACACGCGTGCATGAATTTTTATAAGCTAATAAAAATTCAGATCCACTCGCTATATTTTCGCATCCGACATTGATGTCATTCTGAGCCATAATGCGCACTTATCGTATATAAAATTTTAGTTTCGCTATAAGTGCACTAAAATGACGCAGTACCTTCAAATAAATGTTTGGGATTAAAAACATCTATTATAATTATTGTATAAAAATATTGTGTATAGTAAACTACACGATTTTACTGAATGGTGTATGGAAAATTTTATGTAAAATAATACTTAATACAAACATTTGAATTTCAAGAAAAATATTCAGGGAAACACAAAATAAATTCTCTTAAATATGACGCCACTTTCTATGAGACGTCAAACTGACTCTAAACAAACGGTTGCTGTGTTTTATTTCCTATTTCGTTTGTATACTACAGTATTTTCTATTAGATAGTAAATAAAACATAGCAACCGTTTCTTTCTTTCTTTCTTTTTCTTTTTAGTTCTTTCTTTTTTCCAAAAAAAAAAAAAAAAAAAAAAAAAAAAATAGTGTCTGACAAATGACGTCATTTTCATGTAAACATTGTAGATTTAGTTTTTATGAATGAAAATGTAAATTTCTATTTAAAAGGTTGTGGGATTGTACTATGATTCGGTTAAAATAACGCCAATTTTTCCCGATTGTATTTTTAACGATTTAGGGGCGTGAATACGCAAAGCTCCATTGTTGTGATTGCCGTATTATTTCATTTTTATTAATTTAATTCGTAAGGACCTAACGGTTAATACGGGACTAATAAATAAATAAATTTAAAAAAAGGAGCAAAAAACAGAAATGCGAAAACAGGGAGTAATTTCCAAGTATTTAACATAAAGGTGAACATCCAGAAATCATTAGGAAGTTTTTTTGGAATTTACCACAAGGAAATTAACGGTTAGATAGATATTAGTCGATTAGAAAAGAGTGTTAAAAAATATATATTTTATCGCATTGTAAGAAATGTAAGAAAAATAAGTTTTAAGTTATTTTTTCAGAAAAATAGTGATAAGAAAATATTTTATAAAAATTTTATAATACTATTTTCATGTTATTTATTTATTTATTTATATTTTTTTCCCCCAAAACGTTTAAGAATCGGAATTTTCTTCAATGCCATGAATTTCTGAGAAAAACAATTTATATTAAAACTATATGCACATGCACAAGTATAGAAAAAAAAGAACAATCATGCATTTCATTTTTTACGGAATTAATCATATACTGTAAATTCGACACTGATATTTCTGGTGTGAAGTCTTATGTTTAATTAGAAAGAATTTTAAAGAATTTCATACACATTTGAATAAGTCTGAGCCCTTCAAACTTAACTAGAACAAGATGTATAAACTCCTTGGAATTTTCAATGAGTTTGTTTCTTATTAGAAAATTTCTATTAAATATATAAATAACAGAAATTGCAATCGCCAAGTTTAATGGCAGGATTCGTCAAATTTTTCTGCAGCTAAATAAGACGAACAGATTTATTTAAAAATTGTGGTAAACAGAACGCAGCACATGCTAGAATTAAAATTTTAAGTTACAATGAATAATTAAAAAAACAGATGTTTAATTACTTTGTAGACATTTAAATACTTTAAAAATTGTAATTTACTAAGGCGAACAATTGAGGAATGTCTTCTAAAACAAAAGCAACTGGCATTCTGATATGAGTATGAGTCAGAATTTTTACTGTAATGTGGTGTTGAGTATTTTAACTATTAAAAGACCCAAAACAACTAAAACATTTGCATCAAATTTTCAAATTGCATCAAATCGTATGATTTATTTTTATTTTAACCTTTTATTTGTAGATTTCATTAACTTTTGTTTTTATTTTTAACTTTTTAACCTTTTTATTATTTCGGGTCATGGGTCTAAATAGAACTGTAATAAATTGTGAATAGAAATGAATTAACTCCTTAAGGACGAGTTCGCGGTTACATTCCACATTAGGGTACGTATGGTTTTTATTTTAAACTTGTATTTTAAACTTTCGTTTTAAACTTTTGTTTTTATTTTAAATTTTTTAAACTTTATATTATTTCGGCTCATGGGTCTAAATACAACTGTAATAAATTGTGAATAGAAATGAATTAACTCCTTAAGGACGATCTCCCGTTTACATACCACATTAGGGTCGTATGGTTTTTATTTTAAACTTTTATTTTAAACTTTTATTTTAAACTTTCGTTTTAAACTTTTGTTTTTATTTTTAACTTTTGAACGTTCTAATGATTTTGGATCATGGGTTGAAATACACCTGTATTAAACTGTGAATGGCAATCCATAAACTCCTTACGGACGGGTGTCATGTATACGCACGGTGGCCAGGAAAATTCTAAAATTTCATTTTAAATATAACTACTTTCGTAGAGCAATAGTCGCCTAATTTAATCACAGAAATTTTGAAATGAAATCACAAGAATAATACTATATGAAAATAGAGGTATTGAAAATAAAAGTTTAGTATTTTCCTGTCAACTCTGTGTATACGTTCCATATAGGGTACGTACGTATGGTTTTTATTTATTAACTTTCATTTTTAACTTTTTAATGATTGTGACTCATGGATCGAAATACATTTGTATTAAATTGTAAATGGAAATAAATTAACTACGTAAGGATGGATGTCACGTACAAGTTTCATTTAGGATGAATATGGTTTTTATTTTTTAATACCAGAATATTTTAGTCGCAAACTTTGCCTTGTTTTATCATAAAATTCTTGAATTAAATACGGCAAAATATTCTATACAGAATTACCGGTACTAAAAATTAAAATGTCGTTAAATGATGCCCATCCTGAAGGCGTTAAATGACACAGTAACGGTTCCTTAGTGTTTGTTCATCGTGTTTCAATAACTGGGATATGCATGACAAGATCATATAATTTTCCACCGTTTTGTCTAACACTTAATCATCGGGTCACGGAATATATCTGACTTTTTTCTACCTAAATTCCCTTCTATGGGTTACGACGTTTATGTAATATATGTTAGATTATTTTTTAAATATGTGCAATATTTAAATTTATGCATCAAACGCACTATGCATACGAATTAATCCACACGGACAATCTCTATTTGGTATGTATTTTCAAAATATGTGTCTTTGCACGTGTAGCTGTTGCAATATGCCAAGTGGTTTTGGTGTGTCTTTTTACATTTGGTGAAATTATACTGCTGTGGATAGTTTAAATGTTACTAATTAAGTCACATTTCGAGGAAACGCCATTCTTGTACCGCATTAGGTGAACACGAGACTTTGAAATTAATGGGAAAATCTTTATTCCAACCCATTTGCAGCTACATCTTCTAAAAGAAAATACAATGCAGTCTACTCAGGAACACTATCATCTATCAAGTTTAGGTTCAGGTTCAGCTGAGCGGAGTGGCCTACCGATTGGCTAAAACTCTACAAGCCCCGCTCAGCGGGAATATTCACACATTAAAATTTATTCTCTCTAGTATTTTGATAAAAAGATGTTGAAAAAAAAAAAACACATTCTAAAATACAAGAATATTTTTGCTGCTGAAATACTTCTATGATCACAAATTTGTACATATTATTTTTATTGTTGTTGTTGTTGTTTTTACTATTATTATTATTATTATTAACTTGTTTCGAAATCTAGTGATAGTAAAATATTTATTACTTTATCGGAAAGTAATATTTTTTACCACAATGTAAAATATATTTAAAAATTCTAATGCGGTTGTACTATGTTTTACAACTGAAATTTAAATAGAAGTTTATTGACAAATTTCAACTTTTAGTGAGTATAAAACTCTTATAATTGCGTATATTCACATATACAAACCTCTAAAGGCAACTCTTAATACAATTATTGATTACGTTATGAATTTGCGTTATCCCAACCCCGTAAATGCAGATCGTACACGTGGGGTTCGATGGTTTCGGTGCAGCTGATGATTTCCTCCCATCGGCGAGTGCAGTTGATGTAAACTCCACTAACCAAGGACCCTAACCAAGAGGCAGGGTCCGGCCAAACCCCCAAAGAAAACCGGCCTAACTTTAAAGTGTTTCTGCTGCTGCATTTTGAAACAATAGCTGGTTATTTTCTACCAGTTTAACGCAGTCTATTATATACTATATGGCCAATGATGACCGGTCACTTGCGATTTTAGACGTTTTGTTAAATATCTGGAAAGATACATGAGGAATTATCTTGAAACTTCAGGAGTGTAAGCAACATGATAGACGTCATATATTTCCGTGAATATTTTTTCCCGAAACCGCATAAGGGGCCGTCAACAAATTGAATAAAAATGAATATCTTTTGGATAATCCTGTAAAAACTAATATCGCAAAAGCATTGAAACGGTAGCACATGCTTAGGAGGCTTCTTTTAATAAATTATGTTCATTTTTATGAGGATAGCACGTATACTTGTGGAGAAATTAAGGTTTTTATAAAAACAATCCCAAATTCCACCAAGTGTTTTGCTTATAATTTTCAGAGTTCTTAATATAAAATAATGTTCTTTTCAGGAACGATGACACACAACATTATATACAATATCCTGCAATCAGAATTAAAAAAGAATAAATATTGGATGAAAAATGAGCAGGTTTTCTAAATATTGTTTCACTGCGCATGCGCGAATTCAATCAAAATATACTGTACATAATATATTAGCTAACTGTATAGACCAACTTTTGTGAAAGTCTCAAAAACATAGCTTGAAAATTCTGATAGTAATCGTCGATAGAATAAGCTCGAAATTCGCTGTTCCTAAAAGGAAGCAAAAAGATAAGGGGTTGTATCCAAACATACTAGCTTATGAAAGTTGACTTAATAAGAATGAAGTTTCTTCCAATATTTATTATTTTTTAATTCTGATTGCGGGGTATTGTATATAATGTTGTTTGTCATCGTTCCTGAAAAGAACATCCTTTTATATTAAGAGCTCTGAAAATTATAAGCAAAACACTTGGTGAAATTTGGGATTGTTTTTATAAAAACCTTAATTTCTCCACCAGTATAAGTGCTATCCTCATAAAAATGAACATAGTTTATTAAAAGAAGCCCCCTAAGCATGTGCTACCGTTTCAACGCTTTTGCGATAGTAGTTTTTACAGGATTATCCAAAAGATATTCGTTTTTCTTCAATTTATTGACGGCCCCCTATGCGGTTTCGGGAAAAAATCTTCGCCGAAATATATGACGTCAACTATGCTGTTTACACGCCTGAAGTTTCAGGATAATTCCTTATGTATTTTTCTAGATATTTAACAAAACGTCTAAAATCGCAAGTGACCGGTCATCATTGGCCATATAGTGTATTATGAGGGAGATTAGTTCGCGTTATAGCGTATCGGAACCAATTGGACAAGAGAATTATAGTAGGCTTTCTAATATGATATTTTGGCGTTAGAGTACATCTCAGCAAATAATGTAATGATGTTCCATGATTCCCACATACGCATAATGGAGCAAGAGATTTGTCAAAAAGACGTTGGTATGAAGGAAAGGGGCCATGATTTATAGCGAAGATTTAATGTTTCTGTGATGTAGTAATAAATTCTCAGAGACGATGATAATAGTTGGTATATGTACCGTCCAGTTTCACTATTGTCCCATTCCTCCTGCCATTTTTGTTGATATTGCATCTGTAGACATCTTTTAAGATGAGAGTATGGATTTGGGAAGAGCCTTTCCCAAGGATTTTAAAAATCTGTTCGTATTTTTTTTTTAAATTAAATAATTTTTTTCGCGTGCCAGAAAAATTGTTGTGAGTGCCACCTTGGGCACGCGTGCCATAGGTCCGCTGACCCTGCTCTATAGTAAGTATTTCCGTTCTTGAGAAAATATTTTATCTTGAGAAACAGTGATGATGCAATGAAAGTAACAGGATAATGTCACGACTACTTTCTCCTTTCTGCAACAATTACGTGACTTATTACACGTTCATGAGGAAGAAAAAAAATATTAGTAGATTTAGACATCTTTGTAAAAGTAAAAACAAAAATATAAGAACAAATGTGATAGTGACAGCGCATTAAAAGTTTTGAGATATAAGTAACTTTTTTTTTTCTCAAACAGCGTAACGTCGTGTTTTGAACACAATGTTTTACAAAATTACCCACGTTTATTAACGGTGCCATGGTGTAAACATTCGAGGTTACAATACCAACATGTTTTAACAACCAGGAAAAAAAAAAGATAAGGAGAATTTCGCACTTAGGTAACGAAAATAAAACAAGAATGAGAAAAATAAAAAAAGCTTTATTAACGACAGATTTAGTTTATGTGCCAGGGTGGTTAAGTATATGAATCACAGGGCAATTTTTTTCTTTTTCTTTACTTTTCTTTCTTTCTTTTCTTTTCCTTTTTTTTAATGGAAACTAAAAACTTTCAACTGAATAACTTTACTTTCAACAGAATAACAAAATGTTTGAATGAGCTTGCCATTATAATTTTCTACAGATCATAAAATTACATACTCTGCTTCATTCAATTTATGAAAATCTCATACTATTGTGCAGTCAGTATAAAAAAAATTATGCACCCATATTTAATCGACAAATTGGCACAGAGAAATACGAAAATAGCCATTCTTATCAGGAATTCTGTGTTCTTTCAGTTTACATTTTTTTTAAAAAAATGTTTAAAGGATTGTTTTCATACTGAAATTGTACCAAACTCCAAAATTTTCGAAACGGATTCCTAATTTTGACAGCAAAAATACTTGCACTGTTAGTCGGCTGTTGTGAAGTAGATTTTAGCATGTTAAACCTATTTATATAGTATATTTAGTTGTAAGTGTATAACATGGATATAACTATGTAACTATGTAAGATAGACGTACAGTTATCAATAATAATAATAATAATAATAATAATAATAAAAACACATCATACATTTTAATCACCAAGTTGTTCCAGGAGGAAAAAAAACTGAAAGAGCCATTCGAGTGTAAATTATGCCTTGTTTTAATTTATATATATAAAAAAAGCTTAAAGTGCTGTCTTCAAAACTGAAATTGTTCCAAACTCTCAAATTTTCTAAACGAGTCTACAATTTCGACAGCACATTTGGCTTTATTGGGTGGGAGACCGGCTAACTGCACTCAAGCTAATCCCTCTTTTGTTAAGAAACGTATGAACTGCACTCAACATTCACAGATATCACTATAAATTCGATTTCTTTACATAGGGACGTAAAGTGACAGTTTCTTTTGTTAAAAAGAAGATAATTTCTATTCTCTCCGAAATAGGACTTGAATACACTTAGCGTTCGTTAATTTGTTTGCTAAATTGGGCGCTTGATAACTTGCGCTTTAGAAAATGTTTTTTCTTGAATCTGGAATACCTGTTTAATTTTAAGACTTTAGTATTTTCTATATTTTAATTTTGCCAAGAATAAAGACAAATAAAAAATGATGATCATCTATTACATTGCCTAAAGGAAACCCTTAAGACAATGATAGATTGCTTTATGAATTTGCTTATCCCACTTGAGAGCAGTTCGTACAGGTAGGCTTCGAAGCTTTGAGTGCAGTTGATGACTCCCACCCATCGCACAGTGTGGTATTTTGCTGAAAAACCTGGCCAAAATTATTTCAAAACTTTTATGCATTCTACTGTAGATAAAATGTTTTAAGAAAACGTAAATTTTTTTATTACGTTGAAAACAAACCACTTTTTGTAGAATTTACACAAATATGTGTAACAAAGTAATGTCCTACAGACCAGCATTATTTTGATCATAGTCTTCCACATCATCCTCTCCAGAATGACTTGAAACAGTAGATTCTGGAAATTAATGCTTCTGCAGAAAACGTTTTACTTTTTGTGGAGTTTTTTCGCTTACTACAACTTCAATAAGGATCGGAACTCAAAAGTAGGCGATTGAGAAAGCACATCTTAGTTGCATTCAATGCGTAGGACTTTTGTTGAAATATTTTGTCTATATGAACGGAAATGTTTGTTGCGAGCTTCAGCGGCTATCTCTTATAACTGCCCGATTGGAAGCAATACATGACCTGTAATGGTAGCTCCATTACTCAAAATTTTGTATAATGTGTGAGACATTGGGGGCCAACCGTAATGATTTACATAATGGTTAGAAGTATGATTCGCAAATTCTTAAATTTTTTTTTTGTATATATTTTATAATTACTAGATAACAATTCTAGAATAGGTTTTAAGATTCGGAGTATTTTTATGTCAGTTCCTGTAATTTTAGCTGATGTTTCTGTATCTGAGAAAAACCTTCTTGAGGTGTTTCTGTCATAGGTGTTTACGAAATCGGCTTTCTCAATGCCTAGAAGTAATTCCATCTCCATTTTAAACTTCTCGTATATTGATTTTTTTCTTTGACTGTTAATCTATTTCTCCTTATCACTTCTTACTTGCTATTTCTTTTATTGGAAGCATATAAGCAAGATGTAGAATTGACTCGAAAAATTTTATCCTACCATGGAGTATTGAGAGACTGAATTTCAAAGAATCAGGGTCAATATTTTAAACTATTTTTAACTTAATAAAATCTTTGGATGATTGTTTACAAATATAGTATCGCATCGTGGAATTGGCGCTGGTAATAGCATTGCAAAGTTTAGCATCGATCATAGTCAGCATTAATCTGTACTGAACTTGTAGTATGCCATAAGCTGTGAGTATCCCTGTGTTTATTAAATTTTGTGCCTGCTCTTCAATGTATTTTACTTCCTCTTGGAGTATGTCTTTATCTTTATAAATGTATCTTATTCGTATAGGACGACAAAAACGTGGAGATGAAGGTACAATACCAACTTTTTGAAATTTATTTATGTTACTTATTAATCTTAAAGGAAATCTTTGGAAAATGTTTGAGTCACTGTCAAACTTTTGTTTGAACACATGTTGTTGGGAGCAGTCATAACCCCAATTGTAGAAGAGTTCTGAATTTTTCAATTCTGCTTCACTCGCAGATGTGAAAACATGTTCTATGTACTATTTACACAGTCTTTGTGTAATGTGAAGTTTTACATCCGCCATGTTTTCAGTACTTGCAATATCTCATGGGTAACATTGTTCTTTATCTCTCTGAAGAAGGAATAGCAACGGTATGTATTTTATTAGGAGTTCAGATGATATTATATTGATTGTATGTGAGATCAGCTGCAACAAACATGGTCAAAGCCTCAGTCGGTGATAATTTCAATGTACTTAGGTTTGTTGTCGCAGCCAAGGGTTAAAATTTTTCGATATTTTGTTGCCCTAGTTAGGATGGCTGTAAAGTCTTTAATAATGTTTGCGACATCAACATGCCCAGCAGCTCTTTGGCTCATTTGAGCTGCATATGTCAGTTGTTCGTGGCTTATTTCAGATCTTAATTGTTCGATTTTATGTCTCTTACTTCTGCCACTACAATATTTAAATTATTTTGCTGGACGACCGGGTTTCTATATTGTCCAGATAGGTAAATAAAGCGTTTCTTTCAGCCATTCCTCATTTTTTTCTCGAAAACGTTGTTCAGTGAATCGCGAAGATTTCTGTTTATAATGATGTTTGAAAGATTTTAATTTTTAACGAGGCAAGTGTATTTCATTTTCTGGACATTTCGTAATTTGGACAAGTTTCTTTTCTAGAAACTCAAATTTCTTGTTTAATTTTCTGTTGTCACACTGTTTTGTTACATCACGCATATATTTTCTTGATACTTTTTATTATTGTTTCCATATTGAATAAAAAAATAATATATCTATATCTAGTACGTTTCTTCTTAATAATATAAAACTCTCTTACCTCGTTAGTGAGTAAAAAACACCATTCCTTATGTTTGATTTAAAATATATTTTTCAAAATGACAACGCCATTTTAGACAAAACACAACAAAATTTACTTAATACGAACACTTGGTACAAAACTAAAATGTAACATTATTTACAGAGAATCATTCAGTGAACGTTAACATTATACGATCAAAAAACTTCGTACTTAAAAAGAACACATCGAACAACTTAAACAATAAACAAAATTTTTTTCACTTCAATTTGCAGATTTGAGGTCTGCGCACTAAAGAGTCTTCAGTAGGGAATAAGAAACTACTGCATATATTAAATGTAAACAGTTTAATAAATTAAAAAGTTTAATAAACTAAAAACATTTGTTTTTAATTTTTTTTTACATTTTCTTTTAGTTATAAAATAAAAGGGGGGGAGGGCAAAACGGGGTAAATTTTATTGCATATATTTTAATTAGTATATACACAATGTATTGGTATATACATTATGAAAACACAAGAGTTCTTATTGAACTCAGTTTAACTCCCTATTAGAATTACCTTTTTATCTAAAATATTTAACCTAAAAAAACTATCGTTTCAAATGTGAATATATCATAATGAAAATGCATTATATTTTCAAAACTATTTATGTAAAAGGAAATATACACCTTCGTCTTTAAAAACCGTAAAATGTTTCTGAAATTTGACTAAGAATAGTATTTAAAATTTCGATAAAAAGATACATGGACCAAAAGCATAAAAAGAGACTTGCACAAGACATGAATTCCAAGTGGACTACCAGACGATTGGAGAGGCTATAGAACGAAATGAACTCGTTATCATATGCACAGGATAGTACACTTATACCAACCAGAAAATGAACAACTAAATATGAGATTTGAAATTTTGACTTTTGGCCAGCTTTTTCAGTAAAATAACACACTGTGCATCGGTGAGTGCAGTTGATCTATACCTACTGGGTGGAGGTAAAGGGCTTTTTTGGGTTTTCTCTGTGACAATTTTGCAATTAAGTTTTATGGGGTGTATCTGTTTTGTTTAATATGCTGACTGTATACTACACAATTTAAGAAGTAATATCGATATCTTAAACAAAAATAGCTCTAATGATAAACTCCTTAGAAATTATCCAGTTTGTTTGACTTCTTTTATCATATAAAATCACTGATCTTTTTTTTCAAAGAAACTTAAAGCCTAATAATATTCTCGATTGAATAATCATGGGATGAACAAAAGATTTAAAACTTCAGTTTGGCAATACAAATTTTCTAGACTCTAAAATTATGTAATCAGATATCAAATAAATTCGTGAGAAACTATAAATACTATTATGCTACGCAGTTTACGGGGTAATATGGGCACAAAAAAATATTCCGAATTGTAATTCCTTCAACGACTTTATACTTGTTCGACACCTTAAACTTAGTTAAAATTATACATAAGTTTCTTCAATCAAAACCTAACAACTAATCATTATTTTCTATTGGATAACCCAACGCAGAACAAAAGATTTGAAATTTCAGCTTGGGATAATAAATTTTCTTGTTTCTAAAATTGCGTAATCAGTTTTAAAATATATTTGTGAGAAACTCAATATACTATATGATGCGCAGTTTACGAGGTAATATGGACATTAAAAAATATATTACAAATTTTAAATTTCTCAACAGCTTCATACATGTTCATCAGTTTAAAGTTAGTTAAAATCATTTAGAATTTTCTTTAATGTAAACCTAAATCCTAATCATTATTCTCAAATGAATTACCAAAGAGAAGAACAAAATATTTGAAATTTCAGCTTGGCATTATAAATTTTCTAGATTAAAAAACTACATAATCAGCTTCAAAATAAATTTGAGGGAAACTAAATACTATACACTACTCAGTTTACAAAGTGTATCGGCATAAAACAATAATATAAATTTTAATTTAAGCTTAAAATTAGTTAAAATCACTTAGAAGTTTCTTTAATGAAAACCTAAATCCTAATCGTTATTCTCAAATGAATAACCAAAAATAAGAACGAAACATTTGAAATTTCAACTTTGCATAATAAATTTTCTATAATCAGCTTTAAAATAAATTTGGGAGAATCTCTAAATACTATACGCTACGCAGTTTACGAGGTAATATGGTCACGAAAAATAAATTACAATTTATAAATTCCGTAAAATGTTCAGAAAAATGGATTAAATTTCAAATATCTCAATGTTTACTCACGTGTTAGAATCCTTCTTATCAGATAAAATCATTACGTATTCATAAAAAGAAAAAATATACAATTTCCAACTTAAAAACAAAATGAAGTATAAAAGATTTGAAATTTTAACTCTCCACATAATTTTTACAGCCCAAAAATACGCAGCCTGCTTTAAAATAACGCTAAATTCTCGTAAAAAACTCATGAAGTAATACTCTACACAGTTTACCAGGTAATATGGATATATAAAAAAATATGGTTCAAATTTTAAAATTTTCAACAATTATCCACGTGGTTAAGTAATATAAAGTAAAATCATTCGGCATTTTCATTAATAAAATGAAAATCATCACTTTCAACAGCAAAAGATTTTGAATTTAAACTCGCCATTATAAGTTTTCTGCATACTCTGCTTTAAAATAAATTTATAATAAAAAATCATTATAGACTATGTACTTTAAGAAATGCATCGAAAAAAATGGACTGAATTTCGAACTTCTCATTAATCATCGACATGATCCACCGCTTACTTTCTAATAAAATTACTAAATATTTTCGTCAAAAACAACAAGTTGGAAATTGTATGTTAAACGTGATAAATGAGGTGCGTTCGTACGATAACTATATTACAATGTAAAAAAAAAATCATCGTTATTATTTCAGTGAAATAAATTATATTATCTCTTATGAGAGAAATGAGCATGACTTTTCTCTCATTTTATTACGTATGCGACGTTTACAGATGCGAATTTTATTTTTAACACTAGACAACGCTGCAAAATTCACCATGGAGAGATCTTGCTTTGCGAATGATTACCTCCATGGTTTAATATTTTTATGACTCACGATGAACGAATCTCTTGTGTTTATTTACTTTAATGTATTGAGATTGGGGAGTCAACCAAATTTCAACTGAAGTTATCTCAGAATCTATTCATTCTTTAATGTAACTCATCGCTCAAACAAACAAATTTTTTGAACGCTCTTTGTAAAAATGTAACTGTATGTAATTTTATTCGAAAAAATAATTTTGAATAAAAATAGGCGCTTGGCATATGAAAAAAAAAAGTGGTTAGCCCGTATTTGTTTTCCTCAGTTACATGTCTTGCGCTTTTACTATATATATTACGTATGTTAAGATTTAATACAATGAAGAAAACTTTTATTAATACCTTTTTAAGTTTTGATTCGATTTTCATAAAATTTGAAATGACTCGACAAAATTCTGCAACGATAATATATATTAAATTTCAAACCATTCGGTTAGGTAGTTTTTGCGCTGTTATATGCGGACAGACGGACGGACCAGACCACGACTATAGGTGCTAAGTATTTATATAATTACGAACGCACCTGAAAAGAACAACAGCAACAACAAAATATTATTTTTAAATGAATAACAAAATGAAGAAGAAGATATTTGAAATCTCAACTGGCTTTAAGAAAATTCCTAAAATATTCGAACTTTCTTTTAAAATAAATGCGTAATAATATTATACGATACATAGTTTAATTGCTAACATGGACTTCGAAGAAAATGGACGAATCTTAAAACTGTCCATCAGTTATCCGCGTTTTCGACTCATGGATAACTGTTGTTGAACCACGTGTTCGACCCCTTAATATCAGATAAAATCATTCATCAATGAAAACCAAAAACTTCACCATTATTACTTTCAACTGAATAACAAAACGGAGAACAAAAGGTTAGGAAACGCGCATATTTTGGTTGTGTATGTCCATTCAAAGGTGGCAAAAGACAATCTCTTCGGACAGCACGCTCTATCAGATTAAGGAAGGTTTGAAGGATTATCTACTTGTAATTTATTAATGCTGGTCGGAAGTATTATCGTCAATGAAGGAAGCAGAATTTCAATGATGACATTGTTAAAAGACAACGGAGAGATAATCGGAATAAACACGTGGTGAACTTTAAACCGAAATCCTTCACACAGGGTCTTAATCAATATTTAGGTCGTTTCTAGAACCTACCCTACCCGCGTTTCTTTTTGGGTCGGGTTGACGCTATTTTTTTTATTTGTGGGTCGAGATCGGGTCGGGTTGACGCTATTTTTTTGTTGATGGTCGAGATCGGGTCGGGTTAACGCTAATGTTATAGATTCGGGTAAATTTAATGTTGGAGTTTGACTTTTGCGGGTCGGGTTCGGGTTGACCCGATTTTTGGAAAAGTGTCGGGAATATTTTTTCAGATGAAAATAAACTATATATTTGAACATTAATGAGTATATATATGTTCATTTTCGAAAATAAAGTTAAAACTGATATTAGAGTTATAATTGACTATCTTTATAGTTATCTTTATAAGCTATCTTTATAATTATATAGACCATCTTTCCTTAATTATATTGAAATAGGAATTTATATTCTTTCATTTCGGGTTCAGGTTTAAATAGGTTGGGTTTAGAGTTGATAATAAATAGAATTTTCGGGTTCGGGTCGGGTGTGATTCGACCTGCGCATATCTGTAGTGTTTTCAAAGATTTCAAATTGATTCATAGTAAAGTTTAACAGTATCAAAATGTTCACAAATTTCTGATGTCTAGGAAAGGTAAAGCTTAAAAATTTAGAAATATGTCAGTTTTTTAAATTTTGAAGATCCAATTTTTTTCAAAAAAATGTTTTCACTCTATGAAGCAATATAAATTGAATGTAAATTTGTTTCTATGTGATCATGTATGAAATACATTAAAACCCTCTGACCACCGAGCAAAAGGGCAAATTTGTAATGTTGTTTTCTCTTTACAATGTTAAAAAAAGATGAATTTTCAAACTTGATAGAAAAAAAAACTTATTTATGTATATGAGTATAATCCTTGAGAAATCATTACTCGATGTTTTCAAACTGCAGTACATTTGTAGAGTTATATTAATTTAAACAATACTTCTATAGCAGTGAAACCTTCAGCATACTGAACATATATATCAGTTCACGGCTGTGATTCGAAAATTTTTTGACCAGGTTTCCAGAACCATTTCCTGTATGTAAAAAAATAAAATAAAGCGCGTGTTCACTAGAGATCTTCTCTAGTGTTAAACTTCTTGTGACGCCCTTTATATAATAGAACTAACACTAAAATAATACGAAAAAAAAAAATGCCGCTTTTATTAGTGAAATCTTCGCTGAGAAAAATGACTCTTTCAAATCTGAGTAAATCGATATTTTCATTTTGTTATGAAACTTTTTGTTTCAAACAGGACGAGCCAATGCTTTCAATTCTGAAATAACAGAAATACTCAGAATATTGAAACATAGGCAGACTCAAAACTGAGCCCATAGAGGTCAGTTCATACTTATTTTTGAAACATGGACACACTCAAAAATGACTAGAACCTGTTCAAACTCATTTTTGAAATATGGACATACTCAAAAATTAGTACAAAGAAGTCAGTTCATACTCATTTTTGAAACATGGACATGCTCAAATATGAGAACATGATGTTCTATTCATGGGTGTATGAATATTTTCAGAAATGAGTCATTTCGATTCGGAGCCATTTTGACTGTGCGACATACTCATATTTGAGTGTTTTTTGCTCATTTTTGAAAATGTCGTTTTAGAGTGTTTGGCTAGCTGGTATTGTATATATTTGAACAAGAAAAAAAAAATTCTAAAATTTAGAATATTTCCTTAACTTTAAGAAAAACCATGCATCAAGCACTTTCCAACACTTCCAGAATACTGTAACAAAGCTTCACAGCTTAATAAGGCGAAAGAATTTGGAAAACGCATATCACATTTGAAAACTTAATTTTAGCAATTAACCTCTATAGTTGGAAAACTATCCGAATTCTTTTGTGCATCCCTGCATATGATCTATAGTATGTATACTATTACATGTAAGACAAAAATTAGCTCCGTTGAAAAACACATAACACAGCTTGTTCAAATAACACACTCATGTTCAGCAATTTCCATCAATTTGTGGAATTGCACTCGAATTCTGTTATGACGCCCTGTATAGAATCTATATAATTTATACACACCAAGTAATATGCAAAAAATTAGTTACATTCAAAAACGCACCCCACAATTGAAAACTCACTTCCATCAATTATATATTATAGACAATACGGTTGCCGAATTATTTTGTGTGTCTCTGTTAATGAACGATATATGCTAAGCACCCCATATTCTAAAGTAATCATCGTTGTGTACCTCAGTGATATATATTAATTCCAATACACTTCAAACAGTGTAACAGCAATAAAATACACTGCAAACGGTTTTTTTTTCTCGTAGACCAAAATGTAAAGGAATTCTTTTGAGTGCCCCTGTAAACGAACTGTAAATGCTAGATTCTTTATTTTCAATACCGAACATTCCACGGCAAATCTCAGTAACATATATTAATTACACGGCAATCCGAGTATATTTACGTGAGTTTGTGGCAGTACAGGCAATCGTACAGGCAATCGTACAGAGAGGCGGACAGACAGACAGCCAGGAAAACCGAATTCAGCAGGGGTGACTGTGTTCCGGTATTTTGTACACCACTAAATTTTTCTTCTTTAATCGATAAATTCTGCGATGACATACTAAGAATATTGCTATATAAATTTAGTGGTGTACAAAATACCGGAACACAATCACCCCTGCCGAATTCATAAACACTTTCTAACTATGTTGGAAAAACGAAATGAATACAAAAATCCGCTTCAAAAGTCTGAAATTTTATTTTCAGATTAAACAGTAGGTAAAAAGTTAAAATGCCAGTGTATTTGCTTCACCGATCTAAAAAAAAAAAACACTACAGAAATTCCCACGGTTACGATTACTCAAAATAGAGCTGTTACAAAAGCGTGATTGATTGTTTCTAAAAGTTACATAATTTTTATCGTCGACAGGTATCACATATCGATAACAATAGTTTTCCAGACCGAAATGTCATGCACCACTGAACTCAGCTTGTAAAAATGACCTTCCTATTTATAAATTGTCAGAAGTGCCTCAGGTGTTTTACAAGTTCTTTGTAGATCCTTGAAAAAAAAAAGTTGTTAACTACTTCTTGCAGCTTTCTCTTTTCTTTAAATTGATTTTAAATTATTCGCTCTATGCTTTTTTTATTTACATAAAAAATTGTTTACATTTATTGTTCGTTTTTGAATAAAAGAAAGAATTTTATAAGATGAAGGTCTTACTAATAGATTTCGTTGAATATTTGTGTTCCATTTTGCGTATTTTTATAATATTGTAAAATATTAGTTGATGTGTTTTGAACCAATTTTCAGAACGCGACAGTCGGGGAAAAGTTTCTTATAACTCGAGATGTAACACATTTACAAAATATTTAAAACTCTATTTGATTCCAAATTACTTCAATAGTCAGTCCTGCAAATTTCATGACCTTCATATATATAAATTGTCAGAAGTGCCGCAGGCGTTTTACATGTTCTTTGCAGATCCTTGAAAAAAAAGTTGTTAATTACTTCTTGCAGCTTTCTCTTTTCTTTAAATTGATTTTAAATTATTCAATCTATGCTGTTTTTATTTACATAAACTTATTTTTTACAATTATTGTTCGTTTTTGAATAATAGAAATAATTTTATAAGATGAAGGTTTTATGAATTGATTTCGTTCAATATTTGTGTTTCACTGTGCGTATTATTATAATATTGTATCACATCACCTTAAACTCAATGTTTAAAACTTTAACTTTCATTGTTAATTTTAGGACTACCAAGTGGCAACAGCCTTAAGTTGTCTAATTTTTTATGTTGATATGTAACGATGTTCTATTATTAAATGTTTTACTTTTCTTTAAAAGTCGAAGTAATTCTTGTTTCGTTTAGAATGTGCTTAACCTCGCTATTTTGATGAAGATCGTGTAACTTTGTATATAGTAGCCAGGAGCCAGGTCTTAACTGTTTGAAGAGTTTGTTTAAATAATAGATCATCCGAATCTTACCTTTAAGTTTCTTCGTCATGGCAACAGTGAATTATAATTTCTACTTAACTGCTGTGACAAAAATTGTCACATAACTCTGAGACTGCTTGATCGAGAGATAAATAAAAGACTCGATTAACTCGTAGGAGACTGATTCTATTCTAAACTTTATGTGCAGGAGTATTATACGAGGGTAGTTTGATAAGTTCTCGGCCTGAAACAGAGATGGAACAAGCATGATCAAATGACAATGATGTTTGTAATGTATGATCCTTTAGATCAGCGATACTCATCCTTTTTTCCGCGCGGGCCGCAAACATAAGTTTGCTTCGTTAGGCGGGCCGTAGCACGCTATACTTATATAATAGTGTAAAAAAAATGTAGTTAAAATAGAAACATAACAAAGCAGTGTAATAAAATATAATTAGCTTACTATACTATATGCTTATTATACACCTTCAGCTATATAATAAGCATAAAACAGATAATAAAATACTGCAAAATTTCTAAATTCTTAAGATTACCAGAAAAAAAATCAGATTTTCTTTAATAAATCCGAATTTGCTCAATACAAAAGCTTCATGTCTTTTTAAAATGTGAAAATATATAGTCGAAATTTAATGAATTTGAAATAATCTTTGATTAGTGTTGAAGATTAAAAAATATATACAACTCTGTCATGCAAATAGGACTATGTAAAGATGGCTTTTACTAAGCAAATGACGTACTTTTAAATTATAAATGACTGGGAAGATTTCGTCTTCCCATTAAAATATATAAAACAAAGATGAAGATCTTAAATACCTTTCTTCTCTTTTATAATTATGGATTGACTGCGTGTCTTGTGCAACAAATAAAAGGTTGCCGGGCCGCAGGTTGAGTATGAATGCTTTAGATGACATGCTGTGGAGTTTCAGACGCGTGAGTTTATTGGTTATTGCTGGGAGATAAAGTAAAATAGACAAGTTTTGACATTTTATAAGAATGGAAATAACTGAAGCTCGAGCTGTCATAAAATACTTTGTTAAAAAATATTTAACCCCCACGGACATACAAAAAGAGTTATATTCCACCTTAAAGGATTCTTGTCCTTCATATTCGACGATAAAATAGCGGACTGATCAATTTAAACATGGTAGGAAATCAATTATCGATGATGAACCCCCAGGACCCCCCAAAACTACTACGACCAAACAAATCGTCTCAAAAATTCACAATGCCTTATTGAATGATCGCCGATTGAAGATACGCGAACTTGCTGACATTGCAAACATCTCGACAGACCTTGTCCACCACATTTTACACGCTGTTTTGGGTACAAAAAAGCTTTCCGCTCGATGCGTGCCTTGTTTGTTGAACGTCAATAAAAAACGTCAAAAAATGAACTTTTCTCAAGAGTCTTCTGAAATGTATTGCGTTGCAAGTTGAAAAATAAAATGAAATAGTGTCAAAAATCTTGTATTTTGTTTGTCAGGCCGAGAACATTCCGAACCACCCTCGTACAGGGCTACACTAAAGAATTCGCACACAAGAGTGTGTCTTAAATGTATTAAATAGTAAAGGGAAAAAAATATGAAATTATGTAAAAAATCTTGCAGGCCGAGAACTTATCAAACCACCCTTGTAATTAAAATTCATCTATTTAGAAATCTCTTGCGATAGTACCGTGGCACCAAACGAAACATATTTCACTAGTATCTATTGTCAAATTGGAAATTATAACTTAAACTGTGAAAATTAAAAACTAGTCGTTGGGGGCCACCGTAATACTTACCCATCATGGATATGCATAACGTAAAATATTAAAATAAAAATGTGTAAACTACTTATAAAATGCATTGCAATTCAAATAAAATCGTGGCATAAACTTTAAAGGCTCTATTACTGAATTGCTTGAAAGAAATCTCCTTATAACTCCAAAAACAATAATCCTATTAACTACCGGTTTATTGCATCTGATTAAGCATCAAATTTTCAATTGAAATATATCTTTGAAGTGAAATTTGTATGAAATCCAGGGTCATGAAAAATCGAAGAGTGTGGGAAATAGGATTCCAAATATCTCGGCAACTAATGATCCGATCGACTTCATGCTTTATGCAAAATTTATGTTTTCTTATTGTCTTTTATATTCATTTCTTAAAATAAACAATTTCGAAAATTTTTATATACCTTTTATCAGAATGAATATTTCGAGAGTCCGAAAAAAATAGTTCCGGTTAATTGAGGTTATTGAAATGAAACATGCTTCTTCCCATTATTACATACTAAGTACATACCAAATTGCAAGTCTCTATCTCAATTTTTTCGGGAGATAGAGCGTTTACAGACACACTATACACAGACGGACGGCAAATTTTTTTTTCTAAAAATATGTTTTTTGGAATCTCTAGTGTTTGAAACGTGTAAATCCGTCAAATTCTTTTTTTCGATTTTCAAAAGGATTACAAGACTTACCCTATACTACGTATGATGGGTAAGTAAAAGCAATTGTCTGTGAGACCGCTAATATTTTTTTTTTCATAAGCAACCAACTGACCATATGTCAAATATGTTTAGAATTATTGCGTTCTAATTCAGTCGTCAGGGTAATGGGAGTTTTTCGTCTTCAGAAAATGCACTTTCCGTTTTTCTACACTTTGTAAATGTCTGATAGTTCATAAGTGTTCATAAATGCCATTAAAAAAAATAAACGCATATGGAAGATGCAGTTATTCTTGTCGCACAGTACGCAAACGAGTGGTACTTGTTGCAAAATTAAAAATTTTCTTGTACCCAAAATATCTTGACAACGGATGAATTGATTTCCTTGCTTTTACTTTTAAATGAAAGCTTACATATTTCCCTTCTTGATCGATGTTTTTTATTTTTTAAATTGTTTAATTCTTTGTTTTGTATAAATAAAACGAAATCAGCTTTTTTTATTTTGGTCGAAAACATATATACATAAGTTTGATAGCTCACCATTTTGTTAAGCATACAAAATTTCAAAAACCCTTTATTCAATGGCTACACAATTATATATTTCACGAAACCTATAACACTTAATTATATTGTCACGATTTGTAGAATTGATACTCTAGCATCTTTTTTTTTTAGTTATTTAGCATCTTCCACATTTACTACAATGATGGATTAAGCACAGACATGAGTTATGTGGAATAAGATGTTAAAAACTGCATATGCATGATGAGAAATCAGCAGGCAAAAATTTCTACCCACACGACCAGAGTGATAATTTCATGGCGTAACATCTCAAGAGATCTGAGCAAGGTATGTCATTGTGACAGACAGCTTGTTTGAGAACCCGATGGTGTTTCCCATAAAAATAAATCAGCCGTAAAAATTTCAATTAGGTAGTTTTATTTACCAATTGTTTCAATCATGGTCGGAGAACTCGCTACATGCAGCACAGTGTTAAATGAGGCTTTCATAAAAGCTCAAAAAATTACACAAAATTTCCGTAGAAAATATCTGTGCGAAGCTTCATAAAACTATTAGACATTCCATTAAATTCCATGAGAAAATTCCTTAAATTTTCGGGAAAACCAGCGTGTTAAATACTTCGTTGATGTTACATAAGTTATTTGGACAGTTAACAATGCAGAAAAAAGCTGCGTCTGAGCTGTTTTTATATTTATCGCGTACATATACAAAAGCCGCATTGCGACGAAGGTTCTAATCTCATGAAACACCGTGATTGAAACTCATTTGGTGGGGGCATCAAACTTGAGTAAAAGAGTCCTCAAAAGCGCGCGAAATACATTTAAAGCGTCCCTCGAAGAAAAAGAAAATAGGCTAACGATCAAATAGAATATTTTTGAAATTGAATGAAATGAAATGGGAAAGCAAAGAAGAAGCCGTCAAGGCCATTGGAATTTGGAAAGGAAAAAAAGTTTTTTAAGGCGAAAAATAACAAATTAAATGGAGAAAAATATAGAAATATTAAAGATATGTTATACATATATACCATTGGACTGGTGTAAGATTTCTGCACTGCAATCTTTCCCATTATTTGCTGATACATTTTTCCATTAATTAATTACAAATCACTTCAATAGTCATTCTTGCATATTTCATGCTTTTGCATATAAAAATGAACCATATAAAACTGTAAACCGTATAAAAATGTTTCCGTGATTGTGACAGAAAGTTTCGCGTTGTTGACCGAGAAATTTTTTTTGACAAGAGCCTTAGGTAGAACAATTCTTTGATTAAAACCCTATTCAAAAACTTTCCTCGTTCTTTGGGATTTTTTTTTTTTTTAAATTCGATAGAATAAGCAGCTCTAGAGTATCATTTTAGGCATAACTATAAGGTAAATTAGGTGAAGATGCCGTAGTTTTTGATTTAACCTTTACACGGGGGCTCGGGCAGCATCTGTCCAAGTTTGTATGTATTCTCGGACAGATGCTGTCCGAGCCCCCGTGTAAAGGTTAATTTTTTTATGAAATCGCCTATTCTTTTTATTTGTTATTCATTATTTTCTTGTTAAACTTGATACAATTATATATGATTTAAAAATGTATTTCATTTTACAAATGTCATAGAAAGCGTTAAAAATCTTGCTTTTGTAAATGACATTTCGACATCCCCAATCTTGGGGTAAGATGGCCAACTATACAGGAACTACATAAAGGAAGATCGTAAAATAGTTTGGACACTTATCAAAGGTGTTACACGAAATAGCAATAAAAAAGCACTATTAAAACTTAAATAAAACAACGCAAACTGGAGTTAATGTATCAGTAGGGAAGCCTCTTCCACACGACTGAGTGGCGTTTTCCTACAGAGCCTGCGCATAGAGAAAACACGTGTCACGGCATCTCACCCCAAGTTACCCTATTTAATCAAATAGCATCATAAATATAGTTAATCAGACAACGTGTTTTAACGAAATGTGAGTGTATTATGTATCTTTGTGCAGTTTTAAAAACGTACATTTTAGATTTGTTAATAAGCGGATTTTAAATGAAGTAAAAAAATCACTCGTAATAATGAATGTAAATTTATGAAAAGACTGATATTTGTAACATGCACTCATTGAAGAGTAAATACGTAGTAAAAAAATATGTTAAAGAAAACTATTATAGACTAAAGAAGCTCAAAGCTTTTTTAGTACATAATTACAGCTGAATCCCGCTGTCCTACATCAAATAAAGACTTCTAGTAACTTGAGACCTAAAAAAAAAAGGTAGAAAAGATAATTAGAGGATCTTTGTTATGTTTCGTACCTTATTATCTTCATTTAACTTCCTGGGCTTTTTTGGATCAAAATAGAGGAAACGTTTTCTCCTTACCTTTTTCATCTCCTACGCTCACCCACGTCACCATATTGTTTTTATATTTTTATTGTGGATGAATCAAGCTTGTTTATTCTTCACGCGTTTTAAGAAAAACAGCTTCAATAGCACGTGAGATATAGCAGTTATGTTTTAATGACAATGTATTGAATTGAAAATGTTTGTTTTAAATGTATCCTTTTGTATGGTTGCTGGCAACTTTCGCTTCAATTTTGGAGAAACAGATATGTGTCCTAGAATATATTTATGCTTTATGAAATATATATATATATATATATAATAAATTTAATATAATATAATAAATATTTATTATAATATAATAAATTTAAAGATATATTGAACAACTCACCAAGTAAAAAAAAAGTCAAAGATGCAACCGCAATTAGATGGACTCTATGTACCATAGACAAGCAAATTACCATATGCCAGGCTCGAGAAACAGTATATATATATATATATATATATATATATATATGCTAAAAGATAGAATTTTTGGAAACAAGAAATTAACTTCTTGTGTTATTCATAGATTTTGAATCGTTTTCCAACGTTAAGGATGATACATTAAAATACACTTCGATTTTCATGTTTTGAACTAATTGTTAACAACTAATTAACTGTCTCAGTAGAACTAACTAAACTTTATAAAAATTTAACAAATATTTAAGAAAAATATATTTTTTCTTTTTAATTTGTGATGAAATAATTATTTTATACTTCTTTTAAAAAAGAAATTTTGATGGCGAATATCTTACAGAGAAATCATTTAGTGGAAATGGAATATGATAATTTAATTAATAATAAATAAATAATAATTAAAAATACCGAAATAATTACTGTTAAAAATACACATTATCATATTCATTAACTCTTTCAGGGCAAAGTACTTCTGTTACTAAAATATTGAAATGATTGAATGACACCACGATTTACGAAATTTATTTTAAAATAAGTAAAAGCTTTTTTTGAAGTGCAGTTTAGAAGCAAATTGTTTTTGCCAAAATTCTGATGCTGTTGAGGCATTTGAGAATTAAAATTAAGTGGGATATATAGTATCTTACCGCCCTTTAAGGGGTTAACATACATCTAAGTACATGGACAAAAAAAAATATGGAAAAAAATGTTTCCATTTTTAATAAACTCCCACTGTTTTTTTTTAATAGTTTTTTTTTTTTAAGAAAATGAAATACATTTAATTTTTCTAGTATTACATTCAACAGAAATGTCTTTTAGGTAAATTAAAGGATATTATAATTACATCAATTACCGTTAAATAATAATTCAATATCATTAATTGATATTTAACAAAAATAAGCCAATCCATGCGTATGCACATATTTGTACAGTTAAGAATATATAAGCACGAATGTTCGAAGTAAATTAAATGTTATTATAATTACATCAATTACTGTAAAATAATAATTCAATATCAGTAAATGATATTTAGCAAAAATATACCTATCCATGCGTAATCACATATTTGTACAGTTAGGTATATACAATGTGCCCGCTAAAGTCCGTTGTCACCCCAATAATTTCTGAAAGGCAAGAGCTATATAGTCATAAAAGTGGGGTCTAGGTATAGTACAGTTGCCATGCGCTACGCAAGGAAACCACTTACAGCGCCACCTGGTGGCCAAATTTGGAGTTAGCGTTCTTATTTAAAAAATCGGTACGAGATACACGAAAAAAGTCAATTAAAAAGTTGTTCAGCGTCATCGATTTATTACATGAAAACATCTTGCGCACAAAAATGATGCAAATAAAAAGCACAAAGTGCTCATGTGTTTGATCACGTTGTACAAAACTGCACTTATCGGAAATGAGGCTCATCTATCTGTGATACTCAAAATGGTGTCCTTCAGCAACAATACACATCTGGACACGGGATTGCACTTCCCGCTGCACATTGTACAACATGGCACGTGACACGCTGGCACAAGCATCCGTATAATATGGTTTCGAAGTTCCTGCAGTGTTGGTGGAGGGTTTGCATACTCTCGCTGTTTCACGTATCCCCACCATTTATACAAAATGGAAAAAAAAAAAAAAAAAAACTTTTTCATGGTATGTGATATTAAGATTTATTTATGTAAAGATGAAAATTGTATATCTACTGACAATTGAAACTCTGGAATGTAACCTTTTCTCTTTTCTTCCGTATTATGTCGCGTTACCATTTTTGGAGTTTCGAACCAAATAAATATGCATATTACGCCTTCTACTTTTAACATTACTTTACGGAAGGTGTTTTCTCTTACTAAATCGATGATGCTGAACAACTTTGTAATTGACCTCTTTCCCGTATCTCTTACCGTTTTTAGGTAGCTTTCAATACTAAAAAGTATAAAGCTACCTATTGCAGCCGTTCGGAGGAAAGCAGTTCCGGAAGATTTCGATATATTTTCACCGATCATGACCCCCAGACCCCAAAACCACCCTCCGTCCAAATGTTGATTTATATATATAGATATATCCATATATATATATATATATATATATATATATATATATATATATATATATATATATATATATATATATATATATATATATATATATATATATATATATCTGACCTATGTCATACGATAACGCCCGTATTTATGAATCTATTTTGATGAAACTAATTGTGTGTATTAAGGTCACTAATGTCTCGACCGAGTTCGTTGGCCAGCTTGGTCCGCCATCTTGTTTCAAGATGGCGGCCACTTAAAGATTTAAATTAACTTAAAATCTAAAATAACTATGCAAAAAAGTTAAAAATTCAAATTTATTTTTTAAGTACGTGTTAGGCCTTGATACAAGGATTCCAGAGCTTTTTTTGGTTTACCTATATCTTAAAAAATGGCTGAGATAGAGCAGTTTGAAATTCTAGGGTGGCTGACATTTTGAAACAAAACAGCACATTAACGCGATTACTCGCAAATTATTTTCTTTCATTGTTGTAATAATTTTCCCAATCATACTCATAAAACTATATATTCATATCCGTTAGCGCCAAAATTGGCGACATTGGCGACAAAATTGGCAAAATTGGCGACATTTGGCGAAATATCGCGAAATTTGGCGATCAAAATAAGTCTTCATAAATGAAGCCAATTTGGCTATTGCTCAATAATTTGACGAATTTCTTATTCAAATTCAGTATTAACGAATCTTTTGTAAACGTTTCTTTGCATTTTAGCTTGCTGTTTTCGTGTAACATTAGCTAAAATTTTAAAACGTAGATATAGGAAAGCTACCTTTTCCTCCCGGTACAGGCCGGAAGGACTTTTTTAAATAAGAACGCTAATTCCAAATTTAACCGCCAGGTGGCACTGTAAGCGGTTTTCTTGCGTAGCGCATGGCAACTTTACTATCCCTAGACCCCACTTTTATGACTATAGCTCTTGCCATTCAGAAATTATTTGGGTGACAACGGACTTTAACGGGCAGACTGTATATGCATGGATGTTTGAAGTAAATTAAATGATATTATAATTACATCAATTACTGTAAAATAATAATTCAATATCATTAAGTGATATTTAGCAAAAATATACCTATCCATGTGTATGAACACATTTGTAAAGTTAGATATACATATACATGGATATTCGAAGTAAATTAAATGATATTATAATTGCATCAATTACCGTAAAAGAATAATTTAATTATCATTAAATGTATAATTTTGATTTTTTTTTTTTGTTTACAAAACTTAGTTTATACAATTTTTCTAAATTATGGACTGTTTTACACTATGTAAACTACTAATTCAAAAGTATGCTTGTTATTATTTTTTCTCAAATAATTCATAAATAACTTTTGTGCTTTTGAAAATCAATGCACTGGAGGAGGGGGAGGGGGTAAATATTTTTTACTGGCGACTAGAATTTCTCAAATTTGTAAAGCCTTGATTGTGGACATAAATATATTTAATCAAATCGCTTCATAAGTATATTTAATCAAACAACGTGTATTAACGAAATGTGAGTGTATTATGCACCTTTGTACAGTTTTGAAAACGTACATTTTAGATTTGTTAATAGGCGGATTTTAATTGAACTCAAAAAAAATCACTCGTAATAATGAAAGTAAATTAAGATAAAACAGACAGTTGTAACTTGCACTCCTCTAACATTAAATACTAGAGAGAAAAATAAAGAAAACTATTAAAGAATAAATCTTTTTCAGTATATAATTACAACTCAATACTGCTGTCCTCCATCAAATAAAAACGTTCTGATCGTCACTGATTTTACTTAAGGCTCTTGGTCAGTGAGATCTCAGATTCCTACCGCTAATGTTAAACTTATGAACGTGAAATTAACTTTTATTTTTTAAATATCACTTCAGGAAATTAATATTTTTAAATTTTTTATCTGTGTTCTCTTTCTAAAAAGAATGTTGAATGCAAATTGTTCTTAATTTATTAGAAGATTTTTAGCAATTTTCGGACACACAACACTCACACATATATACAAGTAAATTTGAGTTTTGATTCTTGTTTTTAACCCTTTTCGACCTAGTTAAAAAGTGTTTATGACTTCGGTTTTTCTGCCGTCTGTACGTCCGTCCGTGCTGTAACTCTCGTAAATATATTCTGATTTCCTTGAAAATTTTCTATGTTATTGACGTTTATTATAGCACGATCCCTACTGAAAAGGAAGTGTGTGGCACTTATAGTTTATTTACGTTATTGACGTTTATTATAGCACGATCCCTACTGAAAATGAAGTGTGTGGCATTTATAGTTTATTTACAGTGTCAGTCAAAATTATTCCGTTACATTTCAGTCAATGGGAAAAAATCGTTTCAAGTGCATTTTGATGATGTTACAACATTTAAAACATGATGAAATTTATATAGAATTATGAAGCGTACTAAAAGATGCCTTTTTTTTGTAAAATATGGGGTGCAAAGCCTTTATTATTCATTTACAGGGTCATACAAAAGAATTCTGTTACACAATGTTCTATGGGGAAAAGTTGTTTGCAGCGTAATTTACTGATATTTCATTATTCCAAACATAATTAAATTTATCTGCATTACTGAGGTGCACTAAATTGCTCACTGCAAAGTATGGTGTGCATTACGTATGTCGTTCTTTTACAGAGACACGCAAAAGAATTCGATTGCAGTCTTAATACGATAATTGCAGTCTAAGTGTGATAAGTTCATTTTAAACTCTGGTTTGCGTTTTTAAGCTTAACTAAATATTTGCATAGTACATGGTGTGTATAAATTTTGTTGATCATATACAGGGCTATACACAAAGGAATTCATAAATATTACAGACTTTGGCAGTGAATTACTTAAGGATATTTTTAATTGTGTTATGCATTTTCCTCCGGAACTATATTTAGTAGAGTAATAGAAGTTTGTGGAATATGAATAAATTCATATACAGAGATACGCAAAGAACAAGATACATTGTCGTTTATGGTTGGTAATTTCTGGAAGTAACTTTTAAGTTGTCTTATGCGCTTTTTATCTGAATTATATTTTAGCTTAATATGTGGTGTGTACAAAAGTCTTTAGTTAATACACTGAAGTGCCAAAAGTCATGGGATACCTCCTAATATCGTGTGGGACCTCATTTTGTCCGGCATAGTGCAGCAACTTGACATGCTATTGACTCAACATGTCGTCCGAAGTTCCCGAAAGAAATATTTAGCCATGCAGCCTGCACAGCCGTCCATAATTCCGAAAGTGTTGCCAGTGGAGGATTTTGTGCACGAACTGACCTATCGATCATGTTTCATACATGTTCGATGGGATTCATGTCTGGCGATCTAGGTGGCCAAACCATTCGCTGGAACTGTCCAGAATGTTCCTCAAAACAATCACGAACAATTTTGACCCGGTGACATGGAGCTTTGTTATCCTGTAAAATTCCATTGTTGTTTGGGTACATGAAGTCCATGAATGGCTGCAAATGGTCTTCAAGTAGCTGAACATAGCCATTTCCAACCAATGATTGGTTGAATATGACCAGAGGACACAGTCCGTTTCATGTAAAACCAGGCCACACAAATTATGGAGCCACCATCAGCTTACACAGTGCCTTGTTGACAACTTGGGTCCATGGTTTCTTGGGGTTTGCGCCATTCTCGAACCCTACCATCAGCTCTTACCAATTGGAATCGTGACTCATTTGACCAAGTAACTATTTAACAGCCATCTAGGCTCCAACCGATATGTTCACGAACTCAGCAAATGCGCTGAAGCCGATGGCATGTTGTCAGTAAAGGCACTCGAGTCGGTCTTCTGCTGCCATATACCAACAACGTGAAATTTCCCTGCACGGTCCTCACGGACATATCTGTTGTACGCCCTACATTGATTGTTGCTGTTATTTGACGAAGTGTTACTTGTTTGTTAACACTGACTTTTCTACGCACATGTCGCTGGTCTCGGTCCTAAAGTAGCCGCGGTCGACAATACGTTGTCCATGGTGGGAGGTAATGCTTAAAATTAGATATTCTCGACACACTCTTGACACTGTGGATCAAGAATTCTTGAATTTCCTAAGAATTTCCGAAATGGAATACCCCGTGCACCAATTAGCATTCCGCGTTCAAAGTCTGTTAATTCCCGTCGTGCGGCCATAATCACGTCACAAACCTTTTCATATAAATTACTTGAGTACAAATGAAAGCCCTGACAGTGTACTGACCATTTATACATTTCTTACGCAATGCTACTGCCATCTGGATATTTTCATATTGCTATCCCATGACTTTTGGCATTTCAGTGTATATAGGTTGTACAAAAGATTTAGAATGCAGTTCCATTGATTGGTGAAAATTGCTAGATGTGAATTTTCTAACTGAACTAAATTTTATAATGTTGTGCAGTATATATTCAAATCTATAAATCATATACAGGGCTGCACAAAATGACTCGCCTACTTTTTTGACTATGGAAGGAAATTGCTAAAACTGGATTTTTCACTGTGCTACATGTTTCCTAAACTATTTACTACATATCTTCTTTCACCTTATTTAACGGCGAAATTTCGTTTCAGTTTTCTGGTTGTTATGGAAAGTGCTTCATAATCTATGCTTGAAGCACGATTTTTCGTTCTTGTTTTTAATTATTTATTTCGCTGATATAACAATGTGTTCGTTTTCTTTCTAATAAATAATTTTTATAACTAAACACCTACAAAGAACACTTTTTACCGGAAAAAAAAGAAAATTATCCAGAGCTGCTGGAATATTTCGGTCAACTTTGAGCACGTTTTATTCCACCTACTTTTTCGTCCCGTTTTATGCTGTTTTATGTTTTATTTTAAAGAACATAGTAACATATATTTGATGTGAAGCAGGTTTATTGTTTTCTTAAGAATATTTTGCAGTGTTTTTTCTTAAACTCATCAAATGTTAATTTTTGTACGAGCTTTTACATTTAATTGAATTAGGGGATTAAAACGGAGTAACAGAATATTAGCGAAAATTATTTTTTAATTCAAAGCTCTAACACATTTTTAGATTTAACATAATTTTTTTATGACTCGCCAACAACACTAATAAACATTTTTATGTAAATAAATCGGTCTAATACGAGTATAACTCGCGCTCAAAGTGTTCCGTACATTACGTTTACTAATTACTGTTTATTAATGAACAAACTCCTACTACCTTTAATTTTTTCATAATTTTAGTTTCATTAGATTCGGAAATAGGTGGGGGGGGGGGATAACTTTTGCAGTATACTTTCAACGATATCTCTGAAAATGTAATACCTAAAATTAAAACAAATATAGTTTTGAGTTCAATGGGACGATATCTTTCTAACGATACCCTACACGATATATAAAAGGAATATTTTTTTCAAGTAACTTAGTTAATATCTCGGCTAATTACCGAAATTTTTCTTTCGAAAATCATCGAATATCCTTGGATGATTCTGCGTCAATTGATACCTCGAGCTCCCGTCAACTCCTCCGCTGACCGCCCGAAAAGTAAAGTTTGAGTGTAACAGAAAATGCGTTTTTCTCAAAAACTATGTTACCTAGGAAAATAGCTGTAGTTTTCCTGCAAGTCTTAAATAAGCTCCTACTACCCCTAATTTTTTCATAATTTTAGTTTCAGTAGATTCGGAAATAGAGGGATGAGGGAGGACATATTTTCGCAGTGCATTTTCGACGATATCTCTGAAAATATATAATACTTAAAATTAAAATAAATATATTTTTGAGTTAGGTATTACGAGATCTTTCACACGATATCCCGCACGATATACATTTTTTTTTCAAGTGACTTAATTAGCCCTCCTAATTTTTTCCTAAACATATTTGTGCATGGCTAATAATCTTAAAATAGGTGGATAAAAAGTCTTTAAAACTCTCCCAAGTTTGAACTATCAACGTCCCATAGTTTACGAGAAAAGGGGCTCTGACAGACGGATAAGACACACAAAGAAGTGATCTTATATTGGTTCCGTTTTTAGCACTTTCCAACCTAGTTGAAAAGTGCTTATGACTTCGGTTTGTCTGGCCGTCTGCCGTCTGGCCGTCTGTCCGTCTGTCCGTGCTCTAACTCCCGTAAATATGCTCGGATTGCTCTGCAATTTTTATATGTTATTGTCGTTATCTATAGCATGTTCCCTATTTCAACGGAAGTGTGTAGCACTTATAGTTTTATTACAGGGACACTCAAAAGAATTACGTTACATTGCGGTCTATGGGGAAAAATCATTTGCGGTTTATTTAAATAATGTTTCACTATTTTAAACGCATTGAAATTTATATATATCACTAAGGTGCATTAGAAGAAGCTTAATATGGAATAGGGTGTGCATAGCACTTATAGTTACTTTACGGGGACAGTCAAAAGAATTCCGTTACATGACGTCTATGGAGAAAAATCGTCTGCGGTTTATTTAAATAATGTTTCACTATTTTAAACGCATTGAAATTTATATATATATATCTAAGGTGCATTACAAGAGGCTTACTACAGAATAGTGTGTGTATAGCAGTCATCTGGAGGCACGGCAGTGCCTCCGCCAAGTCGAGAGAAGACAGCCGTAAGCATACTTTTCTGGAAGCAACTCAGGGCACTTTTGACCCCCCCATATCTCCGCGCTGGAGTATCCCAAAAATTTTAAACTTCAATTATAGAGAGTATTTGGCCCACAGGACCAAAATTTAAAATTACAACTTTCTGTCTTTTCTAGTTCAGGCGATATATGAACTCAAACATTCGATTTTTTGTCACTTCTTACTCACTCGTTCACGCGTCATCAAAAAGATTGGGTAGATCCCGTAGCCCCAGAAACTTGACATTTGGAAAAAAGGTAGTGTTTAGGATACAAAGAAAGGAAAAATTATAGAATCCAGAAAATTCGAAAAAAAAACATTCGAAAATTCAACAAATTCCATCAAAATTGAAAATTGAAAATAATACGATCTTGTAGTCTTGGAAACTTGAGATTTGGTGTGAAGGTAGTGTTTAACATCCAGAAAAAGAAAACATCAAAAACACCAAAAAAATCGAAAGCAAAATTGAAAAAATCGAAGAAATTGAAAAAAAACGAAAATTTGAAGACAATCCGATTTTGTTGCGCTAGAAAATTCAAATTAGGAATAAAGGTAGTATTTAGGATACAGAAAAAGGAAAATTAAAAAAATCCAGAAAATTCGAAAAAAAAAATAAAAAAATTCGAAAAAAATTGAAATAATGAAAATAATTTGATACGATAACGCTCGTATTTATAAATTAATTTGGATGAAACTAATTGTGTGTATTAAGCTCACCAATGCCTCGACCGAGTTCGTTGGCCAGCTTGGTCCGCCATCTTGTTTCAAGATGGCGGCCACGGAAAATTTTATAACTAAAATAAATATACAAAAAAGTTAAAAAATCAAGTTTATTTTTTAATTAGGTGTTAGGACTTGATACAAGGATTCCAGAGCATTTTTTGTTTTACCTCTATCTTAAAAATTGGCTGAGATAGAGCAGTTTGAAATTCTAGGGTGGCTGACATTTTGAAACAAAACAGCACATTACAAAAAACCAACGATAAATTTATGGTCAATAATGGTCAAGCAGGTGCAATCCCGAATGAATACTAAGTGTTATTATAACTGTAACTTTGACTTCGAAATTTTGATACGTTGCATTTTCTATTTGTTGATATTTTTGAACTATGATTTACGCTAAGTGAAATGTTGTTGTTGAAGAGGGATTTTCCAAGTAAATCCGAAACGTCCAATTTTAATATGTTTTTAATGTTTTATGAAAGTGTATTGTAATGTCTGTAATTTTAATGATTTTAATATAAATTTATAAGTTTTAGTGAACGCGATTTCTCGCAAATTATTTTCTTTCATTGTTGTAATCATTTTCCCAATCATATGCATAAAACTATATATTCATATCCATTAGCACAAAATTCTCGCCAAACTTGGCGACAATTGGCGAAATCTCGCCAAATTTGGCGACAAAAATAAGTCTTCATAAATGAAGCCAACTTGGCTATAGCTCAATAATTTGGCGAATTTCTTATTCAAATTCAGTGTAAACGAATCTTTTGTAAACGGTTTCTTTGCATTTTAACTTGCTGTTTTCGAGTAACATTAGCTAAAATTTTAAAACGAAGATATAGGAAAGCTACCTTTTCCTGCCGGTACTGGCCGGAGGACTTTTTTATGAGTTGTCGGATGCAATCTATGTTTTGCATTAAATAAAGTAAAACATTGAAAAACAAATCCCACAGGATGGGGATAGTTTGTTTTAGATCTGGAGGCACGGCAGTGCCTCCGTCAAGTCCAGAGAGGACAGCCGTAAGCATACTTTTCTGGAAGCAACACAGGGCACTTTTGACCCCCTTTATACCTCCGCGCTGGAGTATCCCAAAAATTTGAAACTTCGTTTTTTAGAGTATTTGGCACACAGGACCAAAATTTAAAATTAAAACTCTCTATCTTTTCTAGTTCAGACGATATATGAACTCAAACATTCGATTTTTTGTCACTCACTCACTCACTCGTTCACGCGCCATCAAAAAGATTAGGTAGATCCCGTAGCCCTAGAAACTTGACATTTGGAAAAAAGGTAGTGTCTAGGATACAAAGAAAGGAAAAATTATAAAATCCGGAAAATTCGAAAATAAAAACATTCGAAAATTCAACAAATTCCATCAAAATTGAAAATTGAAAATAATACGATCTTGTAGTCTTAGGAACTTAAGATTCGGTGTGAAGGTAGTGTTTATCATCCAGAAAAAGAAAACATCAAAAACACCAAAAAAATCGAAAGCAAAATTGAAAAAAATCGAAAATCGAAAAAAATCGAAAAATTTCAAATAATCCGATTTTGTTGCGCTAGAAACTTGGAATTCGGAATAAAGGTAGTATTTAGGATGCAAAATAAGGAAAAATTAAAAATTCCGGAAAATTCGAAAAAAAAAATTCGAAAAATTCGAAAAAAATTGAAAAAATTAAAATAATTTGATCTTGCCTTAGAAACTTAAAATTCGCAGTAAAGATAGTGTTTAGGATTCAGAATAAGTTAAAATAAAAAAACCAAATAAAATTCGAAAATAAAACAAAAAAATCGAAAAAATCGGAAAAATCGAAAAATAAGGAAAATTTGAAAATAATTCGATTTCATAGCGCTAGAAACTTGAAATTTGGAATAAAGGTAATATTTAAGATACTAAATAAGGAAACATTAAAAAATATGGATAATTAAAAAATACCCATAAATTAGTGCAGACGATATATGAACTCAAAGTTTCGATTTTTTGTCACTCACACACTCACTCACTCTCGCGTCATCAAAAAGATTGGGTATATCCCACAGCCACAGAAACTGAAAATTTGGAATAAAGCTAGCATTTCGGATACAAAGAAAGGAAAAAATATAAAATCCGGAAAATTCAAAAAAAAAAAAAAAAAAAAAAAAAAAAAACATTCGAAAATTCAAAAAAATCGAACAAAATTGAAATTTGAAAATAACACGATCTTGTAGTCTTAAAAACTTAAAATTTGGTGTGAAGGTGGTGTTTAGAAATCAGAAAAAGAAAACATGAAAAACACAAAAAAAAAATTGAAAATAAAATCGAAAAATCGAAAAAAATCGAAAAATTTCAAATAATGCAATTTTGTTGCGCTAGAAACTTGGAATTCGGAATAAAGGTAGTATTTAGGATGCAAAATAAGGAAAAATTAAAAAATCCAGAAAACTCGAAAAAAAATCAAAAATTCGAAAAATTCGAAAAAATTTGAAAAAAATTTAAATTATTTGATCTTTTGGCCTTAGAAACTTAAAATTCGCGGTAAAGATAGTGTTTAGGATTCAGAATAAGTTAAAATAAAAACGCAATAAAATTCGAAAATAAAATAAAAAAATCGAAAGAAATCGAAAAATAAGGAAATTTTGAAAATAATTTGATTTCATAGCGCTAGAAACTTGAAATTTGGAATAAAGGTAATATTTAAGATACTAAATAAGGAAACATTAAAAAATATGGATAATTAAAAAAATCGAAAATTAAAAAAAACAAAATAGAAAGAAAGAAAGAAAAAGAGAGAAATTGAAAATAATACGATCTCGTAGTCTTAGAAACTGAATATTTGGTGTAAAGGTAGTGTTTAGGATTCAGAAAAAGAAAAATTAAAAACACAACAAAAATTGAAAATAAAATCAAAAAATCGAAAAAAACGAAAATTTGAAAATAATTCGATTTTGTAAAGCTAGAAACTTAAAATTTGGAATAAAGTTAGTATTTAGGATACAAAAAAAGAAATAAATAAAAAATCTGTAAAATTCGAAAAAAAATTCGAAAATTCGAAAATTGAAAAAAATTCGATTTTGTAGCTTTAGAACTTAAAATTCGGCGTAAACTTATTGTTTAAGATACAGAAAAAGGAAAAATTAAAACACAATAAATTCGAAAATAGAATAAAAAACTCGAAAAAGATCGGAAATTTTAAAATAATTCGATTTTGTAGCTCTAGAAACTTAAAATTTGTAATAAAGGATACAAAATAAGAAAAAATTATAAAATCCAGAAAATTATTAAAAAAAATGCGAAAAAATCAAAAATTGAAAATATTTTTATCTTGTTGTCTTAGAAACTTAAAACTTGGTGTAAAGGTAGTATTTACTATTCAATAAAAGGAACAATTAAAAAATTCGAAAATAAAATCGAAAAATCGAAATATGTTTAAGAAATCGAAAATTCGAAAACAATTTGATTTTGTACTGCTAGAAACATGAGTTATAAGATAATTGTCCTATTAGCTAGTACAACGCCCCTAATTGTTTTATGTTATTTCTCCCGGATTATGGTTTTCTTTTCTTTCGTTTACGAATTTCGTTATAGAAAAGTTCCGCTATAGACTGGCTACGATATTGGCGATTTCTTTATAGACAGGTTTGTTTTCTTTCACATGTTGTACTCTATTTACTTCACATATGAAATATGGATTGTTAAATGATGTTAGCCCCACAAGAATTTTCACAGCTCCCCCTACCCTCCCGACATTACTGGCTGGTTATGGCTTGATAGTCCTTTCTAAATAAAATCATGGTGACTCTAAGATTCACTTGATTTATCTCTAAATTGAACCTAAATGATCCTAAGAAGTCGGATCAAATAATTACTATATTGGCATGACAATCAGGTAACTTAGAATTAAAATCGAAAAATCAATAAATTCATAAAAAGTCGAAAATTTGAAAATAATTCGATTTTGTAGTCCTAGAAGATTGACATTTGGCAGAAAGGCAGGGTTTTGTACACAAAGTAAGGAAAAATTAAAAAATCCGTAAATAATAAAAAAAAGTCTAAAAAAAAAAAAAACGAAAAAAAACCATCGAAAAAAGGAATATAGTTTGATTTATTGGAAATTTCAGGAAATTTTAATTTTGGCTTTCTTTTTATACTAAAAAGTCCTTTTATGTTAAATATCAAGTATCTAGGGCTGCGAGTTATATCTCAGATGCATAGCGCCTATCCTGGAAGCAATTGAGAGTACTTTTGACACTCCCCCTCCCATAATTTAGTGCTTGCCTAGGAACCTGAAATCTATTTTTATCTACAGTACTTGCAAACGAAACTAAATCTTCAATTTTTTGATACCTGTAAATAATAGGGACAGAGTGTGGGCTTAGCGAAAATCAGTGGATGATCTCCAAAAAGAACCCAAAATCAAGAAAAGGAGGGTTACTTACAAAAAGAAGTGAAATCTCATCAAAAAGTCACCTGTAAAAAATGCAGCCAAGTCTCGTAACTCATTTACCGTAAAAAGTACTGAGATCGTATAAAGCCAAGTTTAACTATCTTATTAACTCTGAAATTTTCATTCACAAAATCACTCCTAGTCTCTACATCTTTAGTTAATTATTATTTTGTGACTTGGCAATTACGCAGCACAGGGAAGTTATTACACCTTGCTATGTTATGGGATGGGATGGGATAATTTAACTAAAGCAAATTATATACGCACAGGGAAGTTATTACACCTTAATATGTTATAGTATTATTTGATTAAGACTAACTATATACATCACATTCTCGTGCTAAGTAATTGCCAAGTCACAAAATAATAATTAACTAAAGATGTAGAGACTAGGAGTGATTTTGTGAATGAAAATTTCAGAGTTAATAAGATAGTTAAACTTGGCTTTATACGATCTCAGTACTTTTTACGGTAAATGAGTTACGAGACTTGGCTGCATTTTTTACAGGTGACTTTTTGATGAGATCATTCATTTACAGGGACACACAAAAGAATTCTCTACTGTCTATTAACACTAATTCCTGGAAGTGCGTTTTAAGTTACTAAACGCGATTTTAATTTTAACTCGCTTTTTGTCTATTACGTGGTGTGTATAAATTCTGTAGATCCTATACAGGGCAGCACAAAAGTTCGCGAACACATTTCCGTTTATTGACAGAAACTCCAGAAAGATAATTTTAAACTGTGCTACGCGTTTCCTAACTAAACTAAAATTTAGCATCCTAGCATATACAAATCTATAGATCATATACAGGGCTGAATAAAAGTATTCGGATATTTTTCCGAATATTGTATCTGTTGGAAATTCCTGAAATTATGTTTTTAAATATGTTATGTGTTTTCCAAATTGTTTACTTAGATGTTATCTTTTAGCTTATTAAACGGTATATTTTGTAAAATTATTTTGGAAGCGTTGGAAAGTGCTACATAATCTATGCTTGACGCATGATTTTTCGTTCTTGTTTACTTTTTAAGTACGGAACCATAAAAATATGAATGTATTCAAATACAGTTCTGAAATTTATTAAGATCGATGTTTTCATATCATCTGCATGCCAGGTGTTTAATAACTGAAGAAACGTCAATTATTTGGCTACTTACAGCAGCCTTTTTTGATTCTGATAATTTCAGTGATTTAAGCGCGAAGTTCGATTACACGTCTGTTAGATTTGTGTTTTATTTATATTATTTTATTTATTCATTGATGACGTTTTAATTTTGTTATGGAATATTAGCCGTACACAAATATTTATATTTTTTTAAAGTGCAAGCTTGTTAGCTTTTGCAATGTTTTGTAATCGGGCTCATGCAATGGAGATAGTTAAAAAAATTCATGCTTGAAAATTCTTTCCAAAACTAAAAAACTCAGTGAACTGAGATACAGTTTTGCATTTTCAAAGAAAATTTATTTTATCATATCCGACGACGACGGTGAAAAAATTGAAATAATGCGATGTTTAAAAGTTAATTAAACAAAAAAATGCAGTAAAAGCGAAATTTATTGGTCAGGTATTCCCACCGTCAATATAACGTCAGCGTTATTCATGGACAGGTTTTTAATTTATAATGTACAGTCCTTGGAAAAAAGTAATCACCACCATCACCCCCCTTTTTAGGTGCATTTGTAATTATATAAATACGTAGCACCTATAGTCGTGGTCTGGTCCGTCCGTCTGTCCGTCTGTCCGCATATAACAGCGCACAAACTACCCAACCGAATGTTTTGAAATTTAATAGATATAATCGCTTCAGAATTTTGTCGAGTCATTTCATATTTTATGAAAATCAAATCAAAACTTTAAAAGATATTAATAAAAGTTTTCTTCATTCTATTAAATCCTATCGTACGTAATCTATATAATAAAAGCGCAAGTCATGTGACAGACGAAAACAAATATGGGCAAACCACTTCTTTTTTCATATGCCAGGCGGCCATTTTTATTCAAAGTTATTTTTTCGAATAAAATGGCATAAAAGTTACATTTTTAGAAAGATCATTCTGAGATTCTGAGATAAATTCAGCTGATATTAGGTTTAAAGCTGAATAACTCAATCCATTAAAGAAAATAAACACAGGAGATTCGTTCATTATGAATCATAAAAATATTAAACCATGGAGGTAATCATTCGCAAAGCAAGATCTCCATAATGAATTTTGGAGCAAGCATGCTCATTTCGCTTGTAGCAGACGATATAATTCACTTCACTGAAATAATAACGATGATTTTTTTTACATTGTGAAACTATAGTTATAAAACGAACGCACCTCCTATGTCACGTTTAACGAACAATTTCCAATTTGTTTAACTCTGCCAACAAATAACAGACAACTCATATTTATAGGCAGCAAACGATTAGTCATAATATCTATTTTTAATTAATATTTAAAAATTGATTATTCACTTATTAAAGGAACAAAAATTTAAAATTTTTCAATTGTAACCTTTCCATTGAACGCAATAATAATAATAATAATAATAATAATAATAATAATAATAATAATAATGAAATAATTATCCTAAATACAAATTTTCCCGACATTCCCACAGTAAATTTAGAGTTATTAACTATTTTAGAAAGAGCCGATTCGAAGGGTTGTTTTCCAAATTAAAATACAGTATTCGTAATACTAATCTCTTCAATAGAACAATAAATTGCTTTTATGGCAAATGTAGCAGAATTTTTGTGCAAAACTTGTTTCTGTGCACGAGACTCAAGAAAATTGTTTGTTATATTTAAAATTGTAATAAATTATAATAAAATCTGTTATTATTATTATTATTGTTATTAATCTATAACTGAAAAACTACTTGAGGGAAAAATGCGTTTAGGTTGTATACGTATAGGTTGTATTTTCAGGTATTTGAACTGATTGTCAGAACTGTAAGTGATGACAATACATTTCAAGGCAAATAGTTTTTGTATAAAAACTAGGGTGAAATGGAATAAAATAAAATAATAATTATTACTATTATGTTTGAATATACTTATTTTAATTTCTAAAAGGCTTAAAATAAAAACTTTATAAACAGTAAAATAAATTGTTTTAGACTGTTGACATGTTTCGGCTCCATCAGAGCCATTATCAAAACAAATAAGAATATTCTACAATCGCACGCGGTCTATGAAGTTATTATTTGAAACGTCATCATTTAATTTTTCACTTACTTTTTCAAATTACGCACGTTACTATTTCTATTTTCACTTGGATGTTTATTTCCATATGTGTAACCATGGAGTCACTCGAGCTACAATTTTGGTAAGTTAAATGATGCTGCATCGTTACATATTGCATTTTCACGTTTTACAATCTCTATGGTTTCTCTTATAATGGATGGATAGTATAGATTAGAGGGGGAAATTATTTTGATTTCATTGGAATTTATTTGGATGGTTTCTTCTTGATATAATCTTGTCAGATCCAATCTCTATTTTTTTATGTTTGAATTTTTAAAAATTTTGAATTTAATTATCTCGAAATACTGTTTTTCAACAGATTCCTGAAACCCACATATTCATTCAAAAATCCAGGTTGTCTAACACTAAACAGAACCCGGTTTTTTGTTCATAACTGTAATAATAATGAAGATACTTTAGTGAAATCCTCAAAAGAATAACTTTGCTTTGTGTGAAATGTCATGATATCATGGAAGTTTTTTTTAATTCCTTGATCCATTCCGTATGCACTGTCAGTTACCATCTTTGAGTCGTCAAATCTTTTTTATACTGCATATTATGTTGTCTCTCGATTATAACGAAAAACAAAATGCACAAAAAAACTGAAATATTATAAATTTAAAATCCGTAAACGTTGATCGTATTTTTTTGCTATAACTTGATTTTTTTCAGGTGTAATTTGTAGATAATTTATTTTATTTTATTTTAAAAAAAAAGAAACATGTAAATCCGTTAACTTGTTCAAAAGTTATTGTGGCAAAAACGGTATTTCGAGATAATTGCATTTAAAATTCTTAAAGATTCAAACATAATAATAACAACAATAATAATAATAATAATAATAATGTTATTTTTTGCCATTTCAAATCTTCTTGGTTGTTTTAACATCTATCTTAAACGGGTATTTTTCAATCCTTTTCAATTTTGTTTTATTACTATACTAGCAAGCAACGCCCGCTACGCTGGTCAATTTCTTATAACGAACTTTTAATGGAACAAAATATTGACATTTCATAATTCACTTTTATATTTTAACAGAATAATAAGGCTACTATAATTTGTGACTCGTGCTATAGCCAATATACACGCCAGGACACGTCGCCCTTATCATTTTCTTTTTACGTATGAAGGTTTTGCTACGGTACTCCATTGTGAAATTTAGTCATTTTTCAAATTCAATATTTGAAAAATGGCATAATCATTAGATTTGAAATTTATATCAAGAAAAATACAATTTTTTACCTTTCAAACGCAGTTTGCTTAACAATTTTCTGACAAATATTTTCGAGCTACTATTTTTTTTCAATAACTTCAAATGTTTCATTTTCCGAGATTAATCTGTGGCAACAATTAGCGAAAAACCCAGTCGTCAGAAACGCATAGTTTTTTTTTATTAAAGAGGCGGTTGGAGCAGGGATTGTCACCATCACTTTTGAAATCGGTTTGGTAGTTCTAGAGATTCCATAGAAATTGTAATTTAGAATGTTTTTAGAACGCTTTTCGCTCATTTCACCCTTTTAAATTTCGAATTTTTTTTATTTTGTTTTTAGAGAGCATTTACATCTTATAAGTAACTACAGTGCCAAATTTCATATTTCTTAGCTCCTGCAGTACAAAAAAAATCGCAATTTTAGAACGTTTTTCGCTCCTGCACCTCCCCTGGGGTTAGTGACACCGACATAAAATATAGCCTGTGTTGAAGCAGGGGTTGTCACCATCAATTTGCCACCATCACTTTTGAAATCGGTTCGGTAGTTCTAGAGAGTCCATAGAAATTGTAATTTAGAACGCTTTTCGCTCATTTCACCCTTTTAAATTTCGAATTTTCTTTTTTTTTTTTGTTCTTAGAGAGCATTTACATCTTATAAGTAACTACAAAGCCAAATTTCAAATCGGTTTGGTAGTTCTATAGATTCCATAGAAATTGTAATTTAGAATGTTTTTAGAACGCTTTTCGCTCATTTCACCCTTTTAAATTTCGAATTTTTTTTTATTTTGTTGTTAGAGATCATTTTCATCTCATAAGTAACTACAACGCCAAATTTCAAATCGGTTCGGTAGTTCTAGAGATTCCATAGAAATTGTAATTTAGAATGTTTTTAGAAGCTTTTCGCTCATTTCACCCTTTTAAATTTCGATTTTTTTTTTTTTTTGTTCTTAGAGAGCATTTACATCTTATAAGTAACTACAACGCCAAATTTCAAATCGGTTCGGTAGTTCTAGAGATTCCATAGAAATTGTAATTTAGAATGTTTTTAGAAGCTTTTCGCTCATTTCACCCTTTTAAATTTCGATTTTTTTTTATTTTGTTCTTAGAGAGCATTTACATCTTATAAGTAACTACAACGCCAAATTTCAAATCGGTTCGGTAGTTCTAGAGATTCCATAGAAATTGTAATTTAGAATGTTTTTAGAACACTTTTCGCTCATTTCACCCTTTTAAATTTCGATTTTTTTAAAATTTTGTTCTTAGAGAGCATTTACATCTTATAAGTAACTACAACGCCAAATTTCAAATCGGTTCGGTAGTTCTAGAGATTCCATAGAAATTGTAATTTAGAATGTTTTTAGAACGCTTTTCGCTCATTTCACCCTTTTAAATTTCGAATTTTTTTTATTTTGTTCTCAGAGAGCATTTACATCTTACAATTAACTACAACGCCAAATTTCATATTTCTAGCTGCTTCAGTATAGAAAAGATCTCAATTTTAGAACGTTTTTCGCTCCTGCACCCCCTGGGGTTAGTGGCACCGACATAAAATATAGCCTATGTTGGAGCAGGGGTTGTCACCATCAATCTGCCACCATCACTTTTGAAATCTGTTCGGTAGTTTCAGAGATTACTCCCTACAAACAAACAAACAAACAAACAATCTTTACTCCTTTATAATATTAGTATAGATTATAATGTTTCTGCTGATACTTCAATTTCAAGCAATTGTAAATTTAATTTTTTTTTAAATTTAAATTTAAATTGTAAAATGATTAAAAAATTCTTTTTTTTTGTTGAAAAAATGCCAAGTTAAAAAATATTATAGAAAGTCGATAGAGTTTCTCGCCAAGCATAAGAAACAGCAATGCATTGAACCGTAAATGAAAGGAATTTCCGCCAATGGATGCCAAACGATTTTACAATTATTTTTTTTTAACTCTGTCTAGTTTATTAAATTTTTAATTGCTTGAAATTGAAGTATAAGTTCAAGATACATCAATTTTACACCATTTTCAGTTTTGTTTGTTATTTTTGAAGCAATGTTTTTTCTACAACCTTGCGCGCAGTGGATACCAGGCGAAAAAGTTTCTTTACTTTTTTTTAAATTTAAACTTTTTAAAAATAATTAAATATGAATTGTACAACATTGAAATAATTATGTTAAATCAAGCAGATATTGACGTATTAGTGGTAAAAATTGCATTTCATTGTGTGTTATATGAAATCAGAAATAAAATAAAATGTGACATGATGCAAACTTGCATATTCGGAGAAAAATTAAGACTCCTGAGACCCCTTAAAGATTCAAACATAATAATAAAAATAACAATAATAATAATAATAATAATGTTATTTTTTGCCGTTTCAAATCTTCTTGGTTGTTTTGAAATCTATCTTAAACGGGTATTTTTCAATCCTTTTCAATTTTGTTTTATTACTATATTATAATGTTTCTGCTATGTTAGATATTACATTGCATCATCTAAGTATTTTCTGTCAAGTTTAGTTATTGAAAAACTGCACAGGAAATATTTACACACGCATCAATTAGTAACTTCTAAATTCAAATTCTAACAATCCATACTCTATCTTATTTTTCAATCCCTTCCAATTTTGTTTGATTAGATTTTATTATATTACAATGTTTTTGCTATGGTAGGTATTACATAGCATGGTCTAAGTATTTTCTGTCAATTTTAATTATTGAAATAACTGCATAGGAAATATTTAGACACGCATCAATTAGTAACTTCTAATTCAGATTCTAACAATGTATCTTAAGAGTGTATTTTTCAATACCTTTCAATTTTGTTTTATTAGTGTCTATTATATTACAATGTTTTTGCTATGTTAGGTATTACATAGCATGGTCTAAGTATTTTATGTCAATTTTAATTATTGAAATAACTGCATAGGAAATATTTAGACACGCATCTATTAGTAACTTCTAATTCAGATTCTAACAATGTATCTTAAGAGGACATTTTTCAATACCTTTCTATTTTGTTTTATTAGGTTCTATTATATTACAATGTTTTTGCTATGTTAGGTATTACATAGCATGGTCTAAGTATTTTCTGTCAATTTTAATTATTGAAATAACTGCATAGGAAATATTTAGACACGCATCAATTAGTAACTTCTAATTCAGATTCTATCAATGTATCATAAGAGGGTATTTTTCAATACCTTTCAATTTTGTTTTATTAGGTTCTATTATATTACAATGTTTTTGCTATGTTAGGTATTACATAGCATGGTCTAAGTATTTTCTGTCAATTTTCATTATTGAAATAACTGCATAGGAAATATTTAGACACGCATCTATTAGTAACTTCTAATTCAGATCCTAACAATGTATCTTAAGAGGGTATTTTTCAATACCTTTCTATTTTGTTTTATTAGGTTCTATTATATTACAATGTTTTTGCTATGTTAGGTATTACATAGCATGGTCTAAGTATTTTCTGTCAATTTTAATTATTGAAATAACTGCATAGGAAATATTTAGACACGCATCTATTAGTAACTTCTAATTCAGATTCTAACAATGTATCTTAAGAGGATATTTTTCAATACCTTTCTATTTTGTTTTATTAGTGTCTATTATATTACAATGTTTTTGCTATGTTAGGTATTACATAGCATGGTCTAAGTATTTTCTGTCAATTTTAATTATTGAAATAACTGCATAGGAAATATTTAGACACGCATCTATTAGTAACTTCTAATTCAGATTCTAACAATGTATCTTAAGAGGATATTTTTCAATACCTTTCTATTTTGTTTTATTAGTGTCTATTATATTACAATGTTTTTGCTATGTTAGGTATTACATAGCATGGTCTAAGTATTTTCTGTCAATTTTAATTATTGAAATAACTGCATGGGAAATATTTAGACACGCATCTATTAGTAACTTCTAATTCAGATTCTAACAATGTATCTTAAGAGGACATTTTTCAATACCTTTCTATTTTGTTTTATTAGGTTCTATTATATTACAAAGTTTTTGCTATGTTAGGTATTACATAGCATGGTCTAAGTATTTTCTGTCAATTTTAATTATTGAAATAACTGCATAGGAAATATTTAGACACGCATCTATTAGTAACTTCTAATTCAGATTCTAACAATGTATCATAAGAGGGTATTTTTCAATACCTTTCAATTTTGTTTTATTAGGTTCTATTATATTACAATGTTTTTGCTATGTTAGGTATTACATAGCATGGTCTAAGTATTTTCTGTCAATTTTCATTATTGAAATAACTGCATAGGAAATATTTAGACACGCATCTATTAGTAACTTCTAATTCAGATCCTAACAATGTATCTTAAGAGGGTATTTTTCAATACCTTTCTATTTTGTTTTATTAGGTTCTATTATATTACAATGTTTTTGCTATGTTAGGTATTACATAGCATGGTCTAAGTATTTTCTGTCAATTTTAATTATTGAAATAACTGCATAGGAAATATTTAGACACGCATCAATTAGTAACTTCTAATTCAGATTCTAACAATGTATCTTAAGAGGGTATTTTTCAATACCTTTCTATTTTGTTTTATTAGGTTCTATTATATTACAATGTTTTTGCTATGTTAGGTATTACATAGCATGGTCTAAGTATTTTCTGTCAATTTTAATTATTGAAATAACTGCATAGGAAATATTTAGACACGCATCTATTAGTAACTTCTAATTCAGATTCTAACAATGTATCTTAAGAGGACATTTTTCAATACCTTTCTATTTTGTTTTATTAGGTTCTATTATATTACAATGTTTTTGCTATGTTAGGTATTACATAGCATGGTCTAAGTATTTTCTGTCAATTTTAATTATTGAAATAGCTGCATAGGAAATATTTAGACACGCATCTATTAGTAACTTCTAATTCAGATTCTAACAATGTATCTTAAGAGGATATTTTTCAATACCTTTCTATTTTGTTTTATTAGTGTCTATTATATAACAATGTTTTTGCTATGTTAGGTATTACATAGCATGGTCTAAGTATTTTCTGTCAATTTTAATTATTGAAATAACTGCATAGGAAATATTTAGACACGCATCTATTAGTAACTTCTAATTCAGATTCGAACATTGTATCTTAAGAGGGTATTTTTCAACACCTTTCAATTTTGTTTTATTAGGTTCTATTATATTACAATGTTTTTGCTATGTTAGGTATTACATAGCATGGTCTAAGAATTTTCTGTCAATTTTAATTATTGAAATAACTGCATAGGAAATATTTAGACACGCATCTATTAGTAACTTCTAATTCAGATTCTAACAATGTATCTTAAGAGATTATTTTTCAATACATTTCAATTTTGTTTTATTAGGTTCTATTATATTACAATGTTTTTGCTATGTTAGGTATTACATAGCATGGTCTAAGTATTTTCTGTCAATTTTCATTATTGAAATAACTGCATAGGAAATATTTAGACACGCATCTATTAGTAACTTCTAATTCAGATTCTAACAATGTATCTTAAGAGGACATTTTTCAATACCTTTCAATTTTGTTTTATTAGGTTCTATTATATTACAATGTTTTTGCTATGGTAGGTATTACATAGCATGGTCTAAGTATTTTCTGTCAATTTTAATTATTGAAATAACTGCATAGGAAATATTTAGACACGCATCAATTAGTAACTTCTAATTCAGATTCTAACAATGTATCTTAAGAGGGTATTTTTCAATACCTTTCAATTTTGTTTTATTAGGTTCTATTATATTACACTGTTTTTGCTATGTTAGGTATTACATAGCATGGTCTAAGTATTTTCTGTCAATTTTAATTATTGAAATAGCTGCATAGGAAATATTTAGACACGCATCTATTAGTAACTTCTAATTCAGATTCTAACAATGTATCTTAAGAGGATATTTTTCAATACCTTTCTATTTTGTTTTATTAGTGTCTATTATATTACAATGTTTTTGCTATGTTAGGTATTACATAGCATGGTCTAAGTATTTTCTGTCAATTTTAATTATTGAAATAACTGCATAGGAAATATTTAGACACGCATCTATTAGTAACTTCTAATTCAGATTCGAACATTGTATCTTAAGAGGGTATTTTTCAACACCTTTCAATTTTGTTTTATTAGGTTCTATTATATTACAATGTTTTTGCTATGTTAGGTATTACATAGCATGGTCTAAGAATTTTCTGTCAATTTTAATTATTGAAATAACTGCATAGGAAATATTTAGACACGCATCTATTAGTAACTTCTAATTCAGATTCTAACAATGTATCTTAAGAGATTATTTTTCAATACATTTCAATTTTGTTTTATTAGGTTCTATTATATTACAATGTTTTTGCTATGTTAGGTATTACATAGCATGGTCTAAGTATTTTCTGTCAATTTTAATTATTGAAATAACTGCATAGGAAATATTTAGACACGCATCTATTAGTAACTTCTAATTCAGATTCTAACAATGTATCTTAAGAGGGTATTTTTCAATACCTTTCAATTTTGTTTTATTAGGTTCTATTATATTACAATGTTTTTGCTATGTTAGGTATTACATAGCATGGTCTAAGTATTTTCTGTCAATTTTAATTATTGAAATAACTGCATAGGAAATATTTAGACACGCATCTATTAGTAACTTTTAATTCAGATTCTAACAATGTATCTTAAGAGGATATTTTTCAATACCTTTCTATTTTGTTTTATTAGGTTCTATTATATTACAATGTTTTTGCTATGTTAGGTATTACATAGCATGGTCTAAGTATTTTCTGTCAATTTTAATTATTGAAATAACTGCATAGGAAATATTTAGACACGCAGCAATTAGTAACTTCTAATTCAGATTCTAACAATGTATCTTAAGAGGGTATTTTTCAATACCTTTCAATTTTGCTTTTAGGAGGTTCTATTATATTACAATGTTTTTGCTATGTTAGGTATTACATAGCATGGTCTAAGTATTTTCTGTCAATTTTAATAATTGAAATAACTGCATAGGAAATATTTAGACACGCATCTATTAGTAACTTCTAATTCAGATTCTAACAATGTATCTTAAGAGGGTATTTTTCAATACCTTTCTATTTTGTTTTATTAGGTTCTATTATATTACAATGTTTTTGCTATGTTAGGTATTACATAGCATGGTCTAAGTATTTTCTGTCAATTTTAATTATTGAAATAACTGCATAGGAAATATTTAGACACGCATCAATTAGTAACTTCTAATTCAGATTCTAACAATGTATTTTAAGAGGGTATTTTTCAATACCTTTCAATTTTGTTTTATTAGGTTCTATTATATTACAATGTTTTTGCTATGTTAGATATTACATAGCATGGTCTAAGTATTTTCTGTCAATTTTAATTATTGAAATAACTGCATAGGAAATATTTAGACACGCATCTATTAGTAACTTCTAATTCAGATTCTAACAATGTATCTTAAGAGGATATTTTTCAATACCTTTCTATTTTGTTTTATTAGGTTCTATTATATTACAATGTTTTTGCTATGTTAGGTATTACATAGCATGGTCTAAGTATTTTCTGTCAATTTTAATTATTGAAATAACTGCATAGGAAATATTTAGACACGCATCAATTAGTAACTTCTAATTCAGATTCTAACAATGTATCTTAAGAGGGTATTTTTCAATACCTTTCAATTTTGTTTTATTAGGTTCTATTATATTACAAAGTTTTTGCTATGTTGGGTATTACATAGCATGGTCTAAGTATTTTCTGTCAATTTTAATTATTGAAATAACTGCATAGGAAATATTTAGACACGCATCAATTAGTAACTTCTAATTCAGATTAAAACAATGTATCTTAAGAGGGTATTTTTCGATACCTTTCTATTTTGTTTTATTAGGTTCTATTATATTACAATGTTTTTGCTATGTTAGGTATTACATAGCATGGTCTAAGTATTTTCTGTCAATTTTAATTATTGAAATAACTGCATAGGAAATATTTAGACACGCATCAATTAGTAACTTCTAATTCAGATTCTAACAATGTATCTTAAGAGGGTATTTTTCAATACCTTTCAATTTTGTTTTATTAGGTTCTATTATATTACAATGTTTTTGCTATGTTAGGTATTACATAGCATGGTCTAAGTATTTTCTGTCAATTTTAATTATTGAAATAACTGCATAGGAAATATTTAGACACGCATCTATTAGTAACTTCTAATTCAGATTCTAACAATGTATCTTAAGAGGGTATTTTTCAATACCTTTCAATTTTGTTTTATTAAGTTCTATTATATTACAATGTTTTTGCTATGTTAGGTATTACATAGCATGGTATAAGTATTTTCTGACAATTTTAATTATTGAAATAACTGCATAGGAAATATTTAGACACGCATCTATTAGTAACTTAATACAGAAATTCTAAATTTAAATGAGACAAAGATTACTATTACGAAAATGGTAGTGAAAAATTTCGAAGGTTGGTATGAATCTCACCAGTGTTTTTCAACCATTTTTGATTACCCACATAATTTAAAGTAAATTAAACTAGCTAATGTAACAATCCGGTATGTTGAATTTAAATTGTACGAGACATTTCGATTATTGAGAGGGGAGGGTATAAAATCACATTTTATTCTACATTGAGAATCAACTACAATATTCATGTTATTAAATACGGACTTTCAAGTAATAAATCATATTTTTAATGTAGGTAAAAATTTTAATTAATAAAATGCACATATTCAATGCTTCATTTGTAAAAAACATTACTTGAAAAAAAAAAAAGTGACATGACTTCTAATTTTGAAGCTAGTAAAATGAACATTTTTTACAAATTTATTCACAAGTATTTCAGATTTATGATTTTAAATAAATGCTTAAAAATGTATCAATTTACTTGCTCAATCATTTCGCTTAATGGCCTTGTCAAAAATTTTAACCGTCATCTTTAAGAAAAAATTAGTTGAAAAGCAGTTTCTTTTCTTTGAAATTATTTGTTCTAAATATAGGGCAGTAATTCTCTAATCAAATACAAAGAGCTTTTTTTTTTTTTTTTTTTTTTTTTTTTTTTAAATACATTTTTACGTTTTTGGTTAAAAATTCTAGATGACAATTTCTATTTTAGAATAAACTGACATATGAAGATTGAAAATGTGAAGCTATGTTTTTATTTCTTGAATTATCTTGAAAATATAATTTAATCAAGGTGTTTTTTCCCCCTCTATTTAAATTGTAAAAAAAAAAAAAAATCATTTTAATGAAAAAATGACGCTAATAAAATTTTTAAAATCCCTATTATTTCCCATTTTCTCGCTTTTATTCACAAAAATGGAATAATTTTCTTTCCAACAATACAAAAATGTCATTAAAAATTACAAATATTGACCTCGGATTTTATTCCTTAAATATTGATCATAGATATGTATTATCAATTACAAAGTTACCTAATAAAAAAGTACAGAATTTTATGAAATCGATTAAAATTTACAGGGGATTAAATTTGAAGAAATGCAAATTTTTATACGGCCCCCGTACAAAAACATTCCCTAATGAGTGCCCCATGCTCTAATAAGGTCATGTACAAAACTTCAGCATTTTATCATAAAAAGCCATTTCCATTCATTTCAGGTTTCGGGTCGGGACATTTGATTCCAAATGGAATTTTCGGGTTCGAGTCAGGTATAATCCAACTCACTCAGGACTCCGCTTTCGACATCGTTATAGACCGAAATATCATGTTATCTAATTAAATAGTCGAAATCTAGAAGATCATTTGGTCAGATTCACTGGGGCAAGCACTTATAATGAGCCTAATACATATTTTACGCAATAATTTAATTCTTTATTATTTTCGTTTCAAAAAATTTGTGGTTTACATCCTTCTATATATATAAAGTAATGGTTTGGAAATGGACCAATGAAAATCTGCGTAGATACCGCGAAACGTATCTGATTGGTCAGAGCTTTCTGACTTTTCTTAGGGGAAATTAACATGAAAGCAGAGAATTTAGATAGGATGGGCGCTATTAGAGGGGTTACCAAGGGGAAGGGACCCGGGTCTGTCACCAAGTTTGGCGCCAACTTGGCGATATATCGCCAAATTTGGTGGCCAAAATTAGCTGCCAAAAGTGGCGCCAACTTGGCGCTATTTCCAGTATTTCGCCAAATTTCCATAGACTCCCATTGAAATCCAATAGCGTTTACTCGCTTGCAAAAAATCAACAAATTGAGATATTGCAATGCATCAAAAATTAATATTAGCTTATGAATAGAGTTAAATTGAACTACTTACATTATTTTTAAGCACAAACACTGACTATTTACAATATTCGTAACACTATATGTACAATTGTTACTTGTTAGTTTTCCTATCGGCCAAATTACTGTCGCCAAATTCATATATATTAAACGAGCAAGGGATTTTCCAGATTATTCATATATATTAAACGAGCAAAGGATTTTCCCGATTATGAATGATATCGTAAACGACTGGGAAAATTTTCACGAGACTTGCCCCTATACTAAATCGAGCACGAGAAAAAGATCTAGCTAAGTTCCGAATACAAGAAAATTCGTTTTTACAGGGTAAAACAAACTCAGAGCAAAAATGTTTTTTGTTATAAATGGAAAAATACTCAAACGATTTACACGAAACGTGTTGCCTATACTAATTCGAAAACGAGAAATCCATCTAGCTAGGTTTCGAATTCGGGAAAGGTCATTTTGATCTATTAAAACAAACTCAGCACTAAGAATGCTGCTATATATCGAAAACGGCTCTAACGATTTTCACAAAAATTGATGACTATACTAATTCGAGCACAAGAAATCGATCTAGTTAGGTTACTAAATCAAGAAAACTTGTTTTCTGTGTTTAAAACTCGACGTGGTCATTACTCGAAAAGATGGTATCAATCGAAAAAAAATCCGACTATTTTTATGAAATATGATTTATTTGATTATGAGAAAATATCTAATCAAGTCTTGATATCAGGAAAAATTACTTTTCCTCGGTTTAATTTTTTTTTCTATCTTTTGTAATCGAAATTCTTGCCTAAATGGTCTAATGCCAGCTAACGGTCATTTATCATAAACACAAAAAAAAACTCTCTAGAATACGGCACTTACGGCTTATCTTCTATACTAAATCGAGCACTAAATAACGGCCTATATGTAAGTAAAAAATATGGTAAAATTTCTTTTAACTGGCTAGAAAAAATAAAATTAATTGATTTTAACAATTGTTAATTTCGTGTACTTGAGTATTTTCAGAAACATTGGTACTTTTCGATTAGCCGGGCGCCAGTGTAACATATACACACATATACTATTACGTCTGGGGTTGGCTAGGGCGCGATTACGCGGGGGGTTGGTGAGCGTAGCGAGCAGGGGGGCCAAGCCCCCCTGGTTGATTTAAAAGAATACGAAGGTTGGCGGCTATGCTTTTGCGCATGTCCAAATAATTCATTCGAATTTCAAAATCATTCATTTATGCTCATCACCAGCACCGACAACAACATGACAACCAGAAGGGGGAAAATAAAGGGTGTTTGCATTTTTCTCCGGTTATTTTCGAAGCATTAATTAGAGCATTGAAGAATCGCGTTTATAGATCTTGTAAAAATGAAATTGTCGGTATATACGTAGAAGAAGACAGGTCAAGCATGAGTTGTCAGTCATAATGGTTATTTTGCATTAAGCTTTCTCTCAACATTTCCTGTTTGTTTTCGCTGGACTTGTGTCTGTGAAACGTGATAGGCATAATTATGATTACACTTGTCGGTAATTGATGCAACTAAACTGCTTTCCAGGGTTTCATGATATTTTCCAAAATATTAAAATATGTATCCGATATCTTTATCTATATCTGATATTTTATATATGTAAATATCCGATATCTTATATATCTGATATTTTATATATGTAAATATCCGATATCTTATATATCTGATATTATAAAAATAGACTATTTATGGCTGATTATAAAAGTTCTCAGACTTAATATAAATTAGAAACTAAAATATGTTGCAGTTAGCATGAAAACTTAATGAAATAATAATCTAAATGTCCTTTTATTCCTTTTTATTTTTTTACGTAAGGGGACTGGGACGTTAAATAATTTTAAAAAAATCAATTTTTCAAATTGTTGCTTAAAAAATAGAACAGATTCTGCAGATTACAAATATGCAGATTACATGGTCTCTGCCCGGAGAACGGCTAACTGCACTCAAGCTAATACCTCTTTTGTTAAGAAATGTACGACCTGCACTTACAAGGGGACCGCCAAATATGATTTGCACAGATTTTGATGATTTTAAAGTATGTTGTGGGGGTCATACCCCTAACTATTCAGGTCAAAGATTTCCTTTAAATGGGCCTTAGTTTTTGAGAAATTTCGGGCCAAAGTTCAGCATGCATTTCAAATACCCATTAGTTTGACACGCTGAACAAGGTCTCCGTGGCGCTTTAAAAGAATAGCCTGAATTTCCAACTTCTTAGTTGTCGCAGACGTCCAAGTCCTCTTAACAAATTTGAATTTATCACAACACAATCAATAGTTTGAAATCGAAATTTTACGAAGCACCACTTAACGAAACTAAAACTAAACTTACACTTAAGTTTGTCTTAATTTATTATATCCATAGGTCATTCTACGACTCGACGGACCACAAATCATTGTTTGTCAAAAACTAAGCGCACATTAATTCAATTTTTATGTGGACTAAAAATAACTTTATTTAAATTCACAAACGAAGAGCAAACGCTCAGGTTGCCTTCTTTCAAAAACAATTATTTTTCACTATTTTCAGTTCAGTTCATTTTCAATCGAGGGGAATTCGCGACCCCCTCTTACGGGATTTATAAATTTTAAATTTTCAACAATAAACACTTCCTATCTTTTCTACCTCTTGATTCTTAATAATTTTACTCTTTTATGTACGTTTTTACAGCTGCATGCAGATCTAACAAGGAAAGTCTCCTTAAAGCGCATACTCAGACTATTTAAAAAAAAAAAGAGCTAATGAAACTATTTATGTATGTTATAAAAGATCAATCAAATTTAGCTGTGGAATTTCAGTAGAAAATCTGTAAAAAAATAAATTACTTTCGAGTATTTGGCGCAGAAAGACGCGATTTTGGCTAGCAACACTTTTCCTCCGCCAAATGCAAGCGATCTTATAATGCATTTTGTTAAATGAGTTTTTAAATGCGCAGTACTTAATAAATTTAAATGATGAAAAGTGTTTCCTTAAAGAGTATTTATCATAAAAGCGTACTTAAAAAATTCATTGTGTCGCTAATCAACAATAAAAAAAAAAAAAAAAAAAAAAGTAATTATTCTTTTTTTTACGGACGCTATACCGAGGTACTGCAGAAATTTTTTATAATCATTTTATGTATTAAAGTATTTTTTATATATCGTCACGACAAGAATATTTTATAATTTTTTCAAATTTTTCTGAGTATGCGCTTATAGAGCACCTTCCTTGTAAGTGTATAATAATTGTAAGAGTATAATTGTAAGTGTATTCCTTGTAAGTGTATATAAGACCTTCCTTGTAAGTGTTATAGTTTTATGTTATAGTAAACAAAAAATCCTGACTGCTGGGCCTACAGGCACAGGTAGATTTCGAAAACGCAGACCGTGGGGCGCCTGTTTGTTGGGAATTGCGGAAGAAATGACCTTTTTGCCATGATGCCGCAGTTGGGTTCCATGAGGGACCGCCCACTTCGAAATATAACTTGTTCGCAGGCGGAGCCGGCAGGGATTTTTTTGTTTTTAATTTTTTTTTTTTTTGCTATAAGGGTTGGTCCTATAAAACACTTGTCAGTATAAAAGTTTTAGATAATAGTAAGAGGATTTATAATAAATTTAAACGGATTTGATATATTGTAAATTGACGAAGTTATGAATTTTTTTCTTCTAAAACACCCCTCCCCCCCCTTGGGGCCATTTTTAATGATATCAAAAATCTGTTATACATAACTTTTCGGCCCTTTTCCTAGAAGTAATAATAACTTTAAACGGATTCGATACGTATCATAATTAAGACGTTATGTGGTTTTTTTCTGTTTTCACGAACCCTCCCCCCCATTTCCCTCCCCCTCTTGGTTCGATTTTGCCCATTAACGAACTTGACCGAGATTTTATGCCCCTTGATTTTATGTATCAGTTTGGAAGAGATTTGTGAAGTTTTCGAGTTATCGTGTCCTTAAAAAAGTGACATAGATAGATAGATAGATAGATAGATAGATAAAGTTTTGAACTGGGGGTGGTTTTGGGTTCTGGGAGTCATAATCGGCGTAGATCTGCAAATTTTTTTCAAAAATTCCAACTTAGGGAAGAATGTAATAGGTAGTATTTCTTACGAAATCTACCTAAAAAAAAAGTCTTCTTTTGCCTCTCTTGTGAATTGTAATATTTTTGAGTTGCGTGTCACTTTTCTTGTGGGTGAACGATATGTGTTATTATCTGTTTGAAATAATAATAATTTATGCACTTAATAAGTTTTTTTCTCTGTTTCAGGTTGTTGGTGGTGCCTATAGACTCCCTCTGTTTACCGTAAGTCTCTCTTTAGTGAATGACCCCTGACTAATAATATCACTTTACAATATTGATATTGATTGATATATGAAGAGTTTTTGATTTTCTCTCTAATTTCATGCCTAGAATTTTTAAAACAGATAAATTTTAACTTTTTTTTTTTTTTTTTTTTTTTTGTAAAGATAAGCAAAATAAATATATCATACTTCCATTTATCATCTTAAAAATTATAATTATTGACCAAAGACATGGATCTTTAAAATCTCCACTTTTTACTTTTCACATAGTGTAAGGAAAATATTGTAATTATGGTAAATGTCGACTATGAAATTTTGATATAATGACATGGGTTCGAATAACTTTAATCTGTATGAAATGTTGATGTAATGACACGGGTTCGAATAACTTTGATTTGTATGAAATTTTGATGTAATGACACGGGTTCGAATAACTTTGATTTGTATGAAATGTAATGATATCACGTCATCACGAGAAACAGTAAAAGTTCACCATTATTCGGTCAGCAACACCGAACGTATTGTGAGCGTCTTTCTGAATTATGGAGTGTTGTTTAGACGCCTAAATCAAGATTATGTGTGATTCTATATGAGTCATTATTACTTTCATTTATTAAAAAAATATATATTGTTATTTACTGGAATTTATTGTGCTTAAGTATGTACACTGTATATATAAAAAAAAAATCCGTGAAAAAAGGGAAAATGTACTGACAGCAAAGTTGTCGTCTATTCCCAGTTTTTTTCACAAGACATCCGTTTTGGCATTTCCCCGCTTTCAAGATGGAAACTTTCCGCTATTTAAGACGAGAATTTTCTGTTTTTAGAAATAAATCTGAGCAATAGTGCAATATTAAAAAAAAAAATAGTAATTATTTGTACTGATGCACATTTACACGGAACAGATATTTGTACTGTATACTATCGCCTTACCTTCCTCCGTATTCAAACCTCGGTACTCGGCATTAGAGGAAAATGCTCTGTCCTCTACAGCAATTGGCTACACCCAACGACTTGGTTTATAGACTAAAATAGCAATTACAAATTTTGGATTGTCAATGCCGCGTATGCGCGGTAGCGTATTATTGCTTATTTTACTGTTTATTACTGTTAATTTTACGGTATAATACTGGCAGCTGGGATGCCATTATTATACTGTAAAATCACCAAATTCTTTTTGCAGTGTATGTAGTATGCTAATCTTAACACTATTCTTACGTGTAAATAAAACTGCCAAGTAAGCATTCTTTATTTTTCCTTCCTGTGATTTTTAATTTTAATTTTGTAATAAATCATTCATTTTGTGAAAATAAACGATAAAATCATCCAATGTCTTTCCTTATTCACTTTAAAAATTATAATCAGTGGCAAAAGTCATTAACTTTCTAAAATCTTTTTTTTTTCTTAATATTGATGTTTTGAAACCTGAATGAATTTGTCATGAAGCGTGATGAAGAACCAAAAGCGCATCTCATCCTTGATATAAATCACGCCTTTTTTTAATCTGAAGAGTCAAAAAATCAGAATGCTAAATCTTCTTCCTCTACAGCTTTTATATTTTTCTTTCCCTGAATTCGCTGTTATTTCATATCATAACGGTTGGAAAACAAAATGTTTGGTATATAATTATATACTTGAGATTTTATTTTTATACTGAACCAAAAAAAAATTGTTTATTTATGTAATTTTTATATTTTAAAAACAAAGTGTATATTGCTTATATAAAAATTTCAAAAGTTTAGCAATGCAATACAAAGAAAAATAGGTTTTCAACAAAAGAAAGATGAAATTTTAAATTCACTTTGTAGAGTTTAGCATACGCTACATATCCTGAAAATTTCATGAAAAAACATCGAAAATTTTTTTAACTACCTTGCACGAAATGACACAAAGTCACATTTTGAGAAAAATGACTTTAGAGTCCCCACTTTGAAAATATTTGCCAGGACTCCCAATGGTCCGCTTTTTGAATACCGGTATTTTCTTAGAAAAACTTTATTTTTAGATTTTTCTTGCAAATTTTGCAGAAACCACCTTTGGAGGTAAATTTTTGCGGAAATGTTGTAAAAACCTACCATGAAATTTTCTGTTAAAAACTATTGGTATTTAGTTGGCGGATCATTTGGGAACCCTGTTTCCATATTTACCAACTATTAAGATATTCATTCAATTTTTCATTCATTTTGTTTCAAAGTGCTCAGAAATGATTACTCTTTAATATATATATTTTTTTCAAAGATTGAATGATTTGAAGGCTTAAAAAATCCTATGACCCCTGCAGAAATTCTTTTGTAATCATGCGCAAACTCTGATTCCAATTTTTTGCTCGACAAGTTACAAAAAACCTTACAACAACCAATTTTCCCCATTATGATCTGAAAATAAAAGTGAAAAGAAAGAAGAAAGATGTATCTATTAACAATTTTTTCTACCGCAAATCATATCTGTTCAGCATATTTTAATATAAAACACGTATATCAACATTTCTGCAAAAAAAAAATTCTGTAAACACTTTTTTCTGAAATAGTGCAAACAAACGGAAAGCGGTTTGGTGAGCCATTCATTTTTTAGATTCATTCATTTTCATAATAGTAATATATTAAAAAAAATAATAATAATAACGCAATGAATATTTAATATTGATGTTTTGTGAAATCTTCAGAAATTGTGTTTCACTTCGCTAATTATTATTATAATTGCAATAAATACTGCTGTGCATTCAGTTTTGAGATTCATTCATCAAAATCATTTGTACTGATTGGCAACGGGTGTTTAAACATCTTTGTTGATCTAAACATTGTTTTGAGAGTTTATCGTTCTCAATCTTTACAGCATCCTTTTATAGTGGAATCTTTAGTTCTTGAAAGATATTGTGAGCAACCCAAAATCACCGGACTACAGAAATGTTCAGGAAAATACACGCTCCGCTCTTACGATAGCGTCATTTCTTTGGCTGTTCGGTACTGCCATCTATAAACACAGTGGAGAAACAAAGATAGGGATTCTTTGGATATATTGCAAATACTTATAATAAATTGTAAATATAATTTGTCAAAATTATCAATTAAATAGATATCTTTTTATAGCTTTTAATTAGAAATACTGATTTTTATTAGCAATTAATATTTATAATAATTTAAAAAACACAACTAGCAATATAAAAATTAAAATGTAAATAAACAAAGCAATGGTTTTGTAATAACTGATTTAATGCAGCAATGATTTAAAACTCTTTTATACTATTAACTTAAATAATTTAAAACCAACAAAATTGTAATGTTTTTCCGTCCTTTTTGGCAGGGGCTATATACTAGTATATGATAAAAGCTTACGCAAAGAAACCATTGTTATACCACTGTCGTATTTTGGTTGGGATTCTACTTAATGGTATTGCATATAATGCTAGTATTGTAAACTGTTGTGTGTAAGTATGGATGGATGGGTGTGAAATTGATGTAAATATTAAGACAGCTGCCGAGACATCTGAATTTTGACAACCACTATTTCTGAGTAGTTACAATTTTCGGTTTTTCAATCGTAAGTTTCTATCATTAAAGAGAATATTTCTATTCGCAAATAGTGATTCTAAAAAATCAAAAGGTTTTGCAGCTATGTATCGAATATTCAACATGAAAGTCACTTTAAAATTAAAACAATATTATTTTTTAACTTAACCACTCTGGCGTGTAAATAAAACTGTCAATTAAACAGTTTTTTTTTTTTTTTTTTTTTTTTGTTACAAGGTCATGCACTCATTGAAATTTTCAAAGTGTGTGACACCACTATTTTTGATTAGAAAATTTATATTTAATATTTCAATAGCACAATTCGCAATCATCTCGTTTAATCGTAGAATTTGCAACATTTTTTTGTGATTAAATAAAGCGATAATTTCTTTAAAATTTTTTTCATTCTGTAGACGCCCTGCTTTTAATTATAATTAATTAATTAATTAATTAGTTTTAAAAACATAACTAAGAAAAATAGTCCAGATTTTTCTATTTTCCCTTTAATATTTATTATCAACCAGTGAACTCGTGCGAAAATTTGCACTGCAGCCAAATATTTTTTAGTAATATCTAATATTTTTTAGATGCAGGATTAAATTTCTAAAGAAAAAATAAGATTAAAAATATCTGCAAACAACATTAGTCAAGAAACAATATCATCTCATTTATTTCATCAAAGTTACAGTAAAAAGTGATCGAAGATAGCAAAAGGCACGCACGAGGAAAAACTTAACAATTGTAATTTAAATGCATTAGAGGATGACGTCATCCGCTTTGGGAAAAACACGGGAAAAAGAAAATGAATACATATAAAATAAAATGTAATCTAATATAACAAGGCATACCTTTTAGGCTGCATGTGAAATACTGCTTCGATTTATCGATGATATCTCTTTATTCTAAACATTTCAAACATTTATTCTAAACATTTCAATTTCAGTTTTGCTTTTTAATCATAAATATAAAATAAATCTGCGCGGAGACATCACATTTCATCTTTTATTATTATTATTATTATTATTATTATTATCGTTACTGATCGTTATATAATGCGGTATTTTATTTTCCTGACAACATTGATTTGAAAAAAAATCTTTCATCTCATTTATGAAAACAATGCCGATTGATTTTTTAATTAACTGCAATTTTTAATCGAAAAACCCATTTTAACGAAATGTGGGTGCTTTATGTCAGAAGCCGGTTCAAAAACCTTTCGAATGACACGTCATTCACGGTTGTGCGTTTTGAAAATCTATAGAAAAAGGGATGTTAACAAAAATAATATATATGGTGGTAAAAGGCATTGACCTTAAAAATGTCTGTCTTCTTATTTTCCCCCTCAATATTGATGTTTCGAAATCTGATTGAATATGCCATGAAACGTGATGAAGAAGCATAAGTACATCTTACTTTTTTTTATATAAGCCACGCCCTCTTTTAATCTGAATAGTTCAAAAACCAGAATGTTAGCCTTCTTGCTCAACAGCTTTTCCCTCTCCCTTTCTTTGAATTAGCTATTATTTTATGTCATAACAAGTTGTAAAATAACTGTTATTAAGGAACGAAATGAATATATATTTTTATTTGCGTTAATCGCAACAAGAGGTTTTGACATTTATCAACTCCTTTTTTGTTAAAAGCCTACACTAGTCACTAGAAAAAATGCTCAAACTAACGTAAAGTCTATGAGAAAGTTATTTTAAAAATTTTCACTCGCATTTTAATATTTTTAACTGATTTTTATTTATTTATTTATTTATTTATTTATTTTTTTGCTTAGGATAGTTGAGGTTGATCTCTAACGTCGTTAGTTTGTACTTTTTTTTTAAATTTTGTTGCATTTTTTTGGTGCATTCGTAATTATATGTCTGGTCTGTCCGTCTGTCCGCATGTAACAGCGCAAAAACTACCCAATCGAATGGTTTGGAATTTAATATATAGAATTTGTCGCGTCATTTCAAATTTTATGAAAATCGAATCAAAACTTACAAAGATATTAATAAAAGTTTTCTTTATTCTACTAAATCCTATAATACGTAATCTATATAATAAAAGCGCAAGTCATGTGACTGAGGAAAACAAATACGGGCTAACCACATCTTTTTCCAGATGCCAAGCGGCCATTATTATTTTTTTTTTTTTTTCAAATACAATTGCATAAAAGTTACACTTTTAGAAAGATCGTTCAAAAAAATTGTTTGCTTCAGAGATGAGTTACATTAAAAAATGTATAGATTCTGAGATAACTCCAGAGAAAATTAAGTTAACAGCCGAATACCTCAATCCATTAAAGTAAATAAACAAAAGATTCATTCATCGTGAGTCATAGAAATATTAACCATGGAGGTAATCATTCGCAAAGCAAGATCTCCATGCTAAATTGACAGCGCTGTCTGGTGTCGAAAAGAAAATTCGAATCTGTAAACATGGTATACGTAATAATAATAATAAAAAAGGTATCCTCATTTCGTTCATAGCAGACGATGTAATTTATTTCACTGAAATAATAACGATGATTTTTTTTACATAGTAAAACTAGTTATAGCATGAAACGAACGCACCTCATTGTCACGTTTAACGTACAATTTCCAACTTGTTTTATAAGCGGACATTTTCAATTTTGGGACCAGTTGGAACCGGTTCTGAGAGTGAAAGTACCTTTATATAATAATAATAATAATAATAATAATAATAATAATAATAAAAAGGAACCAAAATCGAAAAAGTAAGAACTAATAACGTTAGAAATCGATCTGTACTATCCTAAGCCAAAAAAAAAAAAAAAAAAAAAAAAAAAAAAAAAAAATCCTTAAAAAATTTAAAAATATTAAAATGCGAGCGAGAAATTTGGAAATAACTTTTTTATAGACTTAGCATTAGCTTGAGCGTTTCTTCGCAGGACTAGTGTAGGTTCTTAAATTAACTCTCATTCTTCTATTATGACAACTTCATTCAAAAGTGATAATATATATAGCTGCCAACTTTTATTCTTTTTTTCCAAACTACTATTTTTGAACAGAAAAATTAGCCTTTTTTTATCCTAAATTTTCGGCGATTAAATAAGATAATGTTGCTGTGTTCATAAATTGCTCTAGGAAAAAAGCGTACGTTTACAGGGAAACTCCAAAATTATGCCATTACATTATGGTCTATTTAGAAAAAATCGTTTGCGATGTATTTTAATGATGATACACCATTTCAAACCTAATGAAATTTATATGCAATACTGAGGTACATTATAAGTTGCTTTCTAAAAGTATGGTATGCACTATAATGTATACCATACGGAAAACGATACATGTAATTACATTTATCGTTTATTTACACGTTTATTTATCGTTTTGCAGCATGTAAAAGAATTCCGTTAAAATACTGCGTAAAGGCGATAATTGCTGGAAGTGCGTTTCATAGTACGTGGAGTGTATAACTTCTGTTGATCCCTATACAGGGTTACACAAAGGAATTCGGAAGTATTACTGACTATGAGAGTGAATTGCCTATGAGTAGTTTTTAATTGTGTTATGTATTTTCCTTCTGAACTGTATTTAGTATACTAACAGAAGTTTGTGGAATATAAATAAATTCATATACAGGGCAACATAAAGAACGAGATACATTGTTGTTTATGGTTGGTAATTACAGGAAGTAAGCTTTAAGTTGCGTTATGCGTTTTTTACCTGAAGTAAATTTTAGCTTAATCTGTGGTGTGTACAAAAGTTAGATAACATTCAAGGCTGTAAAAAGAATTCGAGTGCATTTCTGTCAATTGGTGAAAACTGTTAAAATTTATCGGCAATATCATGCTCTTTCTAACTGAACTAAATATTAGTATGCTATGTAGTACAAGTAATACTCGTATATATGCTAATATATAGATCATATACAGAGTTGCATAAAATAATTCGAATACATTTTGGACTATGGAAGATAATTGCTAAAACTGGATTTTTAAATGTGTTATATGTCTTCTAAACTGTTTACTTACATATCTTATTTCCTTTCACCTTATTTAACGGAGAAGTTCGTTACAGATTTCTGTGTGTATTGGAAAATGTTTCATAGTCTATGCTTTACGCATGATTTTACGTTCTTGTTAAGATATAAAATGACAAAAATGTTAATTTTTTCTCCTTTTCAACCATTTTAAGACTCCTAAGTCCCCTTAAATTCTTAAATTACTGTAGTAGTTTTTAGAGCGGGGTAATTTTATCAGCAAAATATGACTTACAATTAACAACATTTAAAAAGTATATATATATATATATATAGCAAGGAAAAAATTCAGCAAATAAAAAAAAAAAAAGAAAGAAAGAAAGAAAAATTGAATGAGTTTGAGTCGTTAATTTTGACTGAAACTCACGGATTTTTTAATCAAACACAACTCAGCTCGATTTTCAAAAAGTGAATCATACGCAACTCAAAATTCACTGAAAATGAGTCAAACACGCGAGATTCGACTCAATGAGTTGTGCTCCTGCACAACGTTGGTTGTAATGCATTGATTTGTTCGCAAAAAATAAATAAATAAATAAATAAGAAATAAATAAATAAGAAATAAATAAATAATAAATAAATAATAAATTCTTCTTCGCTTAACAACGAGAAACTTTCTGAAACATTTCCTAGCTTATCTTTAAACATAACAGCATAATGCTTGCAGACATGATTATTAAAGTACTTTGTAATGGAACAACTTTTTCTTTTTTCGATAAATGAATTACATAGTGGGCGCTTATTGTATCAGGATGGCAGATTTTTTTCTTTCCTGGGCTGTAGCTTCTGGAAATTCGGTTAAAAACGCCAAGTTTGACAGCATTTTCTGATAAAGCTTTTGTTTTTACCAAAAAACGGAATAAAACAGTTCGATTACAGCTTCTTAATAAGAGAACCTGCCAAGTTGATATGTTTGCAAACAAATATGAATTAGAACATGTGTCAGAAAGTAGCCATTTTGGATTTGAGAACAGCCTTAAAGGATTCAAAAACTGTCTTCCTTCTACACGAGATAAACGAATAAATATAAAAAAACTGTTCTGGTATCCCGAATTAATGAAATTTCTTCCATACCCTTTCTGCGTGTAAATGGTTTCATTTCCCATTCAATTATTTAAGGTTAAGTAAATATGCTATTGACGTATATTAAATTGTAAAGCAAATTGTTATTAAAGGCAGTTATTAAGCTGTTATGTTGATATGATCTGCTTTTCTACGTTTGAAAGATATAATCATATTTAAAAGGCGGGCGGAGAATCATTATACACGACTAGTGTTTTATTCGTACCATTTCCTGAAGATTTAGCAAGAGTAAATAATTAGAAGACGTTAATAATACTACCTTTTATCCCCTGATCATGATACTTATCGGAAAATGAGAACATATACTTATTAATTTAATTAATTGCAAAACTAATTTTTTGAGTTGCTATGAAAAAAGGAAATATTTCTACATACAGTGATTGCAGTTGAAATTTCCAATTCAAAAGAAAAGTATTAAAAAGTTTAATGAAAGAAATAGTTGAAATGTCCATTATTGACAAATAAATTTTAATTAAAAAAAATGGAGACTAGTAGTTATTCAGTGAATCAAATAACTAAGGATAAAAATGAACTTTGGAATGGATAAACCGGATGATTTTAATTATTGTTATTTCTTTTTAAATTTAAATTGATTCTGGATTATTTTATAAGCAAACATTTTACAGATTCATTCGGTGAAAAAAAAAAAAAAAAAAAACATTTTTCTATGATTAATTTCATTATGAAAAATCATTCACAGAAGTTAAAAAAAACTTCTTTATCTGAATTTAATATTACTGTAGATTATATCAAACTTTTCATATTTCAATAAAATAATTTTAATTGGAATTTTAAAAGAAAATTTTGCTAAGAAGGTAATACTAAATTAACAAACCAGTGGAAACCAGTGGAATAATATAACGTATTTATTCGAGGGATTGAATAACTAACCACAAAATTCAATTTTGAAATGGATAAACTGGATGATATATCATTACAATTGTTAAAATTGTAATGATATATATTTCTTTTCAAATCAAAATTGATTCCGGATTCTTTTATAAGCAAACATTTTATAGATTCATTCTGTGGAAAGAAAGCTTTTTTTCTATGATTAATTTCATTATGAAAAATAATTCACAGAAGTTTTAAAAAACTTCATAATCTTAATTTAAAATTACTGTAGATTTTATCAAACTTTTCATATCTAATTAAAATAATTATAAAAGAACATTTTGCCATACAGGTAGGTACTAAATTAACAAAACAGTGGAAACCAGTAGAATAGTTCAACGTATTTATTCTATGAATCGAATAACTAAGCATAAAATTCAATTTTACAATGGATAAACCCGGAGATTTTAACAATTGTAATGATATATATTTATTTTTAAATCAAAATTGATTCTAGATTCCTTAATAAGAAAACATTTTATAGATTCATTCGGTGAAAATAGCTTTTTCAAAATGTTTAATTTCATCAAGAATAATCAGTCACAGAAGTTTTAAGAAACTTTATGATTTGAATTTAATATAACTGTAGATCTTATCAAACATTTTATATGTAATTAAAAGATTTTTGAATGAAATTTTAAAAGAAACTTTTGCCATACAGATAGATACTAAATTAACAAATCAGTGGAAACCACACTCTAAAAACGCCATTTTCAAAACTGAGCAAAAAATACTCAAATCTGAGTATGTCGTATGGCTCCAAATCAAAATTTCTCCAGTTTGAAACATGTATACACTCATTTCTGAAAACATGCACACACTCAAGAATAAAACATCATGTGCTCCTATTTGAGTATGTCCATGTTTCAAAAATGAGTATGAACTGATTTCTATGTGCTTATATTTGAGTATACCCATGTTTCAAAAATGAGTATGAACTGACTTCTATGTCCTCATTTTCGAGTATTTCCATGTTTCAAAAATGAGTTTGAACTGATACTAATCATTTTGAGTATGTCCATGTTTCAAAAATGAGTATGAACTGACCTCTATGTGCTCAGGTTTGAGTATGTTTATGTTTCAATGTTCTGGGTATTTCTGGTATTTCAGAATTGAAAGTAGGTCGTCATGTTTGAAACAAAAAGTTTCATAACAAAATGAAAACATTGATTTACTCAGATTTGAAACTTTTCACTCTTCTCAGTGCAGTAGAATAATGCAACGTAGTTATTCTGTTAATCGAATAACTAAGAATAAAAGTCAACTTTGGAATGTATAAACCAGAAGATTTTAATAATTGTTATGAAATATATTTCCATTTAAATTAAAAATGAATCTGGATTATTTTAAAAGCTTACATTTTATAGATTCATTCGGTGGAAAGAAAGCTTTTTTTCTATGATTAATTTCATTATGAAAAATAATTCACAGAAGTTTTAAAAAACTTCATAATCTTAATTTAAAATTACTGTAGATCTTATCAAACTTTTCATATCTAATTAAAGTAATTTTAAACGGAATTTTAAACGAAATGAGTAAGATACAGTTAGATACTAAATTAGCAAATAGAAAAAAGTCTTTTGAGAATGATTTTTTCTTTTTCCTTTCCTTTTCTTAAGCATCAATATACATGCGTCAATTGACTTCCGAACATAAATGGCTCCTGAAATACGTTGGAAAGTCGAGGTCTCCGCTATAAATATTACGCGATATTTTTGATTAGCACCACATCTAATCAAAAATAGCATTAGGCAAATGAAAATTTGATATTTTAATGTGCGTTTAACCCCTTGAAGGGCGCCGGTATATTATATATACCAGTTAATTTTAATCTCAAAATGCCACAATGATACCAGAATTTTATAATCAAATTTTGAATTTATAAGGTTCATGAAGGAAAGTGTTTACTTATTTTAAAATAAATACGTTCATAAATATTGGTGTCAACCAATCATTTCAATATTTTAGCTCCAATAGTACTTTGCCCCTGAAGGGGTTAAAAACAACAAAGATCCTCAAATTGGAGATTGAAGTCAAATTTAAGAGTAAATGCATAAAATAAATTAGCATATAAATAAATAACATTACATTGTTTTGTTACTGAACAATAAAATGTTATTTATACATTTAGTACATACTTTAGTTACATCGCAATAATTTTATAAAATTATCCATAAAAAAAACTGAATTGCATTCTTCTTTTTCTTTTCTTTGTAAAGAGTTTTATAACACATTATGTCTTATTTGATTTTTTAATATACGTTTAAGAGCAACAAAGAACATCAAATTAGGGGTTTAAGTCAAATTAAAGGGTAAATACGTAATATAAATTTTCATATAAATAAATGATATTTTATTGTTTAGAACATCGTATTATTTTTATAAAATTATCCAAGAAAAACTGAATTGCATTCTTCATTTTCTTTTCTTTGTAAAGAGTTTTATAACACACCATGTCTTGTTTGATTTTTCAATATACTTTTAAGAACAACAAGGAACCTCAAATTGGGGGTATAAGTCAAATGAAAGGGTAAATACGTAAAATACACTAGTATATTAATAAATAACACTTTATTGTTAAATACGTAGCATTATTTTTTTTAAATTATCGAAGAAAAATTGAATTGCATTCTTCTTTTCCTTTTCGTAGTAAAGAGTTATATAACACGCTGTGTCTTTTTCAATTGTCTTTCGTATACGGTTACCACTTGGATTTCATTTTTCCAAGAATATAAAAAATAAATAAATTGTCATTATGCATGAACGCTTTATTCAAATTGTTGATTGTCAAAGTCTTAACAATGAGTTCGTTACCAAATATTTCAATTTCATCCATCTTTTGTAGTTAAATCAAATCTTCATTCGACAAAGCTTTCGAACGCATGTTTTTGCGATAATTACAGGTGAAATTCAAAGTTTTAACGGACCAAAAAAGTTTAAAATGCAGAAAATTGTCGGAAGTTCGATCGTGGATTAGGAAGCCTTGAATTCATTTAGGCTAATAATTGATTTATTTATGTTTTATAGAAACAAAAAAAATATTTCTTAAGTTGTCAATGACAACAACAAAAGTTTTAATATTGCACGTCAAAATGAATCTGCCAAAACTAGTCTTGTCACAAGTATAGGTTCCATATTTTTAAGTCACCGTTTTCTATCAAGTCACCAATTTCTATCAAGGTATAACTGAATCTAAAATTTTATTAAATTCTGTGCATTACACTCAGGAAAAGGAATTGATTAAAACTACAAAACATTTTTGTTGAGTACATTTTGGTTGTTTTAGCAAAATTGGAGTAAAATTGAACCATTTTACTTCAATTAACAAAATATTTTTGCTGGCGATACAATTTTTTTTTTTTTTTTTTTTTTTTGGAATTGCAAAAAAAAAGTGGTTTTCAACAAAAAAAATTTTTTGTTGATTCAAACAAAATTTCCATTGACCTATATTTAAACAAAATTTTTGTTTAAATATGGGTCAATAAAAATTTTGTTTGATTCAACAACAAAAATTTTTTTTTTGCAATTCCAAAAAAAAAAAAAAAAAAAAAAAATTGTATCGTCAGCAGAAATGTTTTGTTAATTGAAGTAAAATGGTTCAGTTTTACTCCAATTTTGCTAAAACAACAAAATGTACTCAAGAAATATGTTTTGTAGTTTTAATCAGTTTCTTTTTCTGAGTGTAGTTCTTAAGATAGAGCGCCCACAAACCGTTTGTCACATTTAGACGCACGGAACACAGACAGACAGACATTTTCTAAAAGCAGTCCAATCGTGTTCAGGACCTTCTAAAACGTATAAATCCGTCGAAAACCGGAATTCGAATTTTTTCAGAAATCCAATGCTTTTTTTCTTGTAAAGATAGAAGAAAGTAAATATAGCTTTTAAATTTGAATATATAGTATGTTTTTTCTCCGCTTCAAGCAAATACATCTAAATTTCCTAAATCTACGTTAATAAATGCTGATAGAAATTAAAAAAGTTATCAGTGATTACAAACAAACTGAAACTGAATACACAGTGAATAAAAATATATCGTTTAATCCTTAAAACAAAATTGACTAATGTTTTTCTGCCATTTTATCAATACTAAAATTTATCTATATGCACACCCCCTTGAGTTTTAACCTTTTTTGAATGACAGTTAATTTATTTCCAGTAATAAGTGTTGCCAGTTGGGTGGGTTTTTTTTCTTTTTTCGAATTACTTGGTTTCTACTACTATGTCTTCGATAGTAATATTCACCTATCATTAAATAAGACAACTGAATAATGTTTAAATATGTAAAAAAAAAATGGTACCAATCAAGCCTTAAATTTTCTATCTTGTTTTTTGAAAAATCACATATTCAATCTTTTTAATCAATTTATTCTAAAATGGAAAAAAATCGCCTGACATCAAAATCATAGTTTTCGGTCGTAGGATTTTTTAATACAACGTTCAACAAAGGAGATTAAATAAAATCAACTTTAAGGTCTTTGCGTTTAACTAGAGAATTATTGCTCCTTATTCATATCCACATCGGGGGAAAAAAAAAGCTCTGAGTAATCCATCACTCCATGTCATTTCAACCTACATTAAGGCTTCTATTTTTTTTCTTGTCAAGTGCTGAAAGACTCTCGGTCAACTATACAAAAAAAAAAAAAAAAAAAAAGTAGGAACTCACGAGCAGTTTATTAGCAAAACATTTATCCACATACAGTAATTCTATAAAATAAAAGAAAAAGAAAAAATTCCTCCTTTGTAAAAAATTTTCCCTGAACAAAGAGAAAACAAGTGGGTAAGTGTGATCGAAGATCGCTCAAACGGTTTCGTTTAATATACCTTTCAAAAAAATTCCTCCTTTCTTTAATAAATTCAAATAAATTTCATTTAGTAACAACAACAAAAAAAAAGTAATATTTTTTATAAAGTAAAAATTTACCGGTCTATTTTCAGTTTTTTCGAATATCTAAACCAGCCCGATGGCGGGCGAAGCCCGCTATCACATTCTCTCATAATCATATCCGTCATGCGGACTAAATGCGATATTTAAAAAAATAATCTCAAAATTAAACAAATTGTACACCTTCAAAATGTTAAAATAGGCGAATATTTCCATAATAGGATTTTTATCACGATGCAATATGTTTCTCAAACTCATATATACTATTCTCTATTACTCATATCGATACCCGCTTTGTATTATTCTCAAACATCTGAAAAATTCGTTAAACTTCCAATAGGACGTCAGATTTTCTTTTTAATTCTCTTATGACGTGATAGTAATCTGCTTTGTGTACATAGACATACTCATACTCCTTGTATTATTGAGAAATCTTTAGACATTTTCCGTTTTATTACCACTATGACGTCAATCAATTTTATTTCATATTTATCTTTTTTTCAATGCGTGAAACTTTTTATTTAATTTTCATTTTTCACGTGGAAATCGTCTGATAGAAAATTAATTATTGTGGAAAGAATTTCATCGTGGATTTTTAATTTTTGGCAGCTGCTATAACGAAAAATATTTAAATTTAATAGGAAATGGCTGTTAGAATTTTGGTTTTTTATCTCTATTTACTAAAATAATACGAATTTTTCAATTTTTAATATTTTGAGCTCTTTATAGCTGATATTCAGATTTATACACAAAGTTTCAACTCTGTAAGTTTCATAGTTTTTGAGAATGGCTCTGTGACGGACAGACAACGAAGCGGGAGCTGAACGAAACCCTAAAATCTAAACTGTATCTATCTGCTATATAAAATCTGACTGCCTTTTTGTATTTTACAACTACTCTTCCTACAATATGGAACACTGCTCGATGACATTAACACTAGTTATTTACTTGGATCTCAGGATGTCATATAAACTCTCAGAACTTTAAAATTTGAATTAGTTTAGCTGCAAAACCGGGCCCTTTGGGCCAAACAAACAACAACAGCAACTTGAATTAGTTTTCGAGGTATTAAATTTTTTTTTTTGTATAATTTTTAGCGACATTTCTGTAACGGTGGAAACTAAATTACTCTATTTTTGTGAAATGAAAAGAAGGAAAAAAATGACAGGGATTATTGGATATTTATTGATATCATTTTCTCATAAAACATGAAAAGACTTTTTTTTTTCAATTTAAATAGATAGTGAAAACAAAATAACTTCATTAAATTACATTTTCCAAGAAAATTCTAAGAAAAAAAATCACATATTCAATCTTTATGAATCGATTTGTTCTAAAATAGAAAAAATCGTCTGACGTCGAAATCATAGCTATCTATCATAGCTTTTTTTGAATTTTACATTCGACCACGGAGGTTAAAAACAAAAACAAATTTAAGCTCCTTGCATCTAGAGAATCGTTGCTCCTTATTCATATCCATATGTAAAAAATAAATAAATAAATAAATAATAATAATAATAATAAGCTTTGTGTAATCTATCACTCTATGTCATTCCAACTTACATTAAGTCATCTGTCTTGTTTCTTGTCAAGTGCTGAAAGCCTCTGGGTCAACTAAGCAAAAAAGACAGCAATTCGGGAAGAATTCATCAGCAAAATTAATTATCCACGTGCAGTAATGCTATAAAGAGATGGAAAAAGAGAAAAAAATTTCTCTTGTATTTCTAAAGAAGATGGAAAACTAACTGTATCTATCTGTTATATTAAAATTTGAGTGTCTGTTTGTATTTCACAAGTATACTCTTTCTTTAATAGGGAACGCTGCGCGAGTAAATTATTAAAAGTTTATTCGCATAGGCCCAAGGATGTCATATAAACTCTCAGAATTTTAAAATTTGAATTAGTTTTCGATACATGAATTTTCTTTTAATAATTTTTAATGATATTTCTGTAATGTTGGCAACTAAATGACTCCATTTTTGTGGATAAAAGAAAGAAAAGAGGGTTATTGTTATAATGTCCTCGAATCTAAGAAATAATATATGCGTATTCCTTATTTTTTAATTTGATTTGATAGAAGAAAAACGATGTTTTTTTTTTTTTTTTTTTTTTTTTTTAAATTTTTTTTTAGCTTTTTAGGGGTTAAAAATATTTGTAATGACAGAAATTGACTGAAGTATATAATCGTGTATTACGAAGCCTGTAATTAATTTAGACTATTACTTCTTTTTAGTATTTGTTTATTTATGCTTTAATGAAATAAAAAATATATTTATTAAATTATATATATATAAAATAACAAAAGTTTTAATTTTCCTCAACTATAGCATTGTTAAGGATAGAAACTGGAAATTTGACATGTCTGTTACTTTTAAATCCTAAATGATCGCACAGAACAGTTTTAAAGAAAATTTGAAATGTAAAAGGGTGTGAAAAAAGCAAAGAGCATTCTAAAACCGTTCTAAATTACGATTTCAATGGAATTTTTAAGGATAGAAACTTGAAATTTGACATGGCTGCTATCTTTAAAACGCAAATTTACGCACAAAACAGTTTTTTAAATTTTCAAAACTTAAAAGGATGTATAGGAGAAATTTTTTTTTTCTAAACATACTATTTTTTTTACTGAAGGGACTAAGAAGCGTGAAATTTAGCATGGCAGTTACTTTTAAGGTACAAATGGTCATTAAGAATGGTTTCTAATTAAATACGAAATTTAAAAAGGAGAAATAAGCTGAAAACAGTCTAAATTACGATTTTTATGGAATTCAGATAATATTTGTTATTAAATAAATGCCACATCCATTTCAAAGGCACACAAATACTACTTCACATGTATCAACAATTACGCTTGCAAAGTCACGGGTTTTGCTAGTAAATCATAAAGCAGTATCATCAATACTGTGATACATAAGTGCTGATTCGTATATCCATGGTAGTATATTTTGTTGAATACATCAGTGAAATGGTAGACAGAGGAGAATTCAGAGTGTATAAAACATCACATATTATTAGGGTGATCAAATGAAAACGGAACAGAATCTACAGAATGAAGTGGCATTGTTTATTTCAAACGGCAATCTCCAAAGTTACAGAGGCACTTGATTCACTGTTTCACCAAATGGTGAATACCCTGATCCCAGAAGTCGTTTGGCTTGAATTGGAATCAGTTTCAAACACTAACTTCGATTTCCAAGTAAAAAAGGCAAACCATCAATTCTCTTTTCAACGGAACAAAGATGTGACGAGATGACAATGTGACTATGTAATGACGAGGTGATCTTGACCAGATACCGTGTATCATTATTCACAAATTTGCATCCCTTGCAGAAATTTTTGCGCCAGTCCTTCAAACAAATCAAATGACAGTGAATCTTCTTCGTACACTGCCTTCCTTCGCCGATGCACTTTGCAAACCCCCACTGCTTCTGCCACTAATAAACGAATAACAAACACTACGTGCTCTTTATTCTGCAGACTCTGATGAATAATAATCGACTGCCTACAGGACGATACTATTGGCCGACCCCCAGCGCATAACGCATGCCCCAGCGAAACTACTCAGTGCAAATCCATTTCCGCAGTAGGGGTTGTCTTCTTTACTTCCCGCTCTACATCTAGACATACTTGTCTCCCTACTCATACAAAATTAAACCAAATTATAACTACTGTTCCGTTTTCATTTTATCCTAATGGATATTAGCGTAAACAGTAATATCCGCTAACAAAAGTAATTACAAGTGATTTCTATATTCACGAATCGCTGAAATACATTTTCATAGAAAATGCTCATGTGTTTTTATACTTCAAATCTTAAAGGTAGTTTTTTTTCATATTTTATTGCAGAAAAACTCCGTAAAACTAAAACTGGTAGGCTGTGGCCATCACAAAACTTACTTCTATATCATTCTAATATATTAATTTAAACAGCATACTCAAGCAGCAACAAATATGAATATGAAGTATAATGCCTGTCTTTGAATTTAGCATAGAAATACAGTGATCTGTGACTGATAACAGGAAAAATCGTTGATACATTAATTGATCGTGGTCAAGATTAGGAATCTTTACCCAAGTACAGGATATAAGCGTCCTCTGTTGATTCATCAAAGTAAAAATTGGATCATCATCTATTTATGTCAAGTTCTAACAGAATATGGAGTTTGATAAAATTCCGTGGATCAGTTTTCGTGATACAGCCATCGCAGAAATCGTGAAAAATACAGCAATGCAGCGCCACCTGTTGAGTGATTTACTCCCAAACCTTAGCAGCATCTATTTATGTCAAGGTCTAAGATTTCATGAAAATTGATGAAATTGTATGCAATAGTTTTTGAGATATAGCTATTTTGTTAATAGGGGAAAATGCACCATAGTAGCGCCACCTTTTGGATAATATACAGCCACACATCATTAGCACCAATTCATGCCAAGTTCTGAAGTTTTATTAAATTCCGTGCAGTAGTTCGTGAGTTAGAATGCACACAAAATTTCTGTCACATACAGACAGGCTCACGTACAGACATTTTCTAAAAACTATCAGATCGTTTGCAGGACCTTCTAAAACGTGTAAACCCGTGGAAACCCGAAAAATTTCACGAATCCAATACTTATTTCTTGTATAGAAAAGAAAGTAAAAAGATAATATTATCTCAGTTAAAAAAAAAAAAAAAAAAAAAAAATCTACGAACTTTTGAAACAGCTATACATTTTATTTAATTTTATTTATTTATTTATTAAAATTTTATATTCATATTATGAAAGGATAAGAAAGGATAGTCCTGCAGTAGCGCAGACGATTAAGCTCGGTTCCCGTCAAGATCACCGAAAGTGAAGCAGCACCGACCATGGTCAGTGTTTGGGAGGGTGACAACCTCTCTCGACTGTGGCTGCTGTGGGACCGTGTACGTTAATGGTAGCTGGTGCACATAAAATCTATTTGCGGCTCCAATGTCCTCCAAGTTTGAAAACGATACCTCTGGGGGTGCCAATCCAGGTGCAGGTCTCTCATCTGGAATTGGTTAAAAAATTAAGAGACCAGCTGCAGAAGTTCAACCTCTCTTGAGGCTCTGGCACCCCTCCTTTCAGAGAAGTGCCATGGCATTTTCTCTGAAACAACAACAACAACATAAGGAAGGATCTTATTGAAGGATAATAAGATGCTCATCGAGAAAAAAAATACACAATAAAAATAACTTGAGGATTTTTCGCAACCCCTACTGTTAGAACCGAAAAAATGGTGGAAAAAGTACGCCAAATATGTAACTAAATACGTAACTAATAAAGATGCACATTCTTTTTCAACTCATGAAAAGTGACTTTGTCATATCCGGATGTAAGCAAAAGCTCTGAGCAATCCATCTTCCTGTGTCATTGCAACCTAGTTAAATCTTATGTCTTATTTCTTGTCAAGCGCTGAAAGCCTTTCCGTCACTTATACAGATTAGAACTTGCGAACAAATTATCAGCAAAACAAGTTATCTAAATACAGTGGCTCTATTGACAGACATAAAGAAAAATTCTGTGAGCCTTTTACCAAGGAGGAAAAAATGAACTGAGAACGATGCCTTTTGAGAATTTTTCTTGGTTACCTTTTTTACTGTTTCATGTTATTGTCTGGTGTAGCTTTTCGTAAATTGAAATCCTTTTTAAAATTGATTGCTGTTATTATTTGCATTTTGGGTTTTAAGGTTTCGTTCATCTCACGAAACCCTATTACTCCCGCTTCGTTGTCTGTTCGTCACAGAGCCGGTTCTCAGAAACTATGTAACTTACAGTCATGAAATGTTGTGTACTTATAGCTAAATACCTATTATGAAGCTCAAAATCATAACATTTGAAAAATCGTATTATTTTAATATATAGATATAAAAAACCAAAAATCTAACAGCCTTTTTCTATTAAATTTAAACATTTTTCGCTATAGCAGTTCCCAACAATTAAAAATCCACGATAAAATTCTTTCTACAATAATTAATTTTCCATTGAAAGATTTTCACGTAAAAATTGAAAATAAAATAAAAAGTTTCACCAATTGAAAAAAAAATACATTAATATGACGTCATATTGGTAATAAAAAGGAAATTTTCAAACATTTCTCAATAATACAAGGAGTATGAGTATGTGTAAATACAGAAAGCAGCTTAATATGACGTCATTAGAGAATTAAAAAGAAAATTAATCTGACGTCTAACATTTTGAAGATTAGATGAAATTGATTAGAAATTGATTTTTTTTTTTAAATATCGCATTTAGTCCACATGACAGATATTATTATAACATAGTATAATAGCGAGCTTTGCCCGCTATCGGACCAGTTCAGATTTTCGGGGGGAAAAAAAACGATAAAAATAGACCGGTAAATTTTTACTTTATAAAAAACATTTTTTATTTATTTATTTATTTTTATTTTTTTCTGGAAAATGAAATTTATTTGGATTTATTAAAGAAAGAATTTGTTAAAGGAAGAATTTATCAAAGGAAGGATTTTTTGAAAGGAATATTAAACGAAACTGTTTGTGCGATCTTCGATCACACTTACCCACTTATTTATTATTACTATTACAGGCACGAGTAGAATTTCTGTCTCCTTCAACTATACTTTTTTTTATATTTTGTTCTGTCTTTATAACAAGAAAGTATTGGATTCATGAAAAATTTCGACTTCCGGTTTTTGACGGATTTATACGTTTTAGAAGGTCTTGAACACGATTTAACTGCTTTTAGAAAATATCTGTCTGTGAGTCTGTGACTCTTTGAGTCTGTATGTGTGTCTGTCTGTCGGTGACAAAATTGTTGTGGGCAATCAAACCAAATATGCAGACAAACCTCGTTATTACGTCATTCTCGGGTCCACTTAAAAATGACTTTCTAAGAGGAGTTTATATTAAATGTAAAATGGAATTCTAAATTCTTATATACGTAATAAGTATACCTATACCTAAATTACATTATAAATTATATAAATTGGTAGAATAAGAATTCGTAAAATGGATGACAATTTAAGGAAAGCATAGTCCATAAGTACCTTACGTAGTATTTAAATGTACAATTCAATACGTATATTCATTTGTTACTGGCTAACAAAATAAAATAGCTATTTTTGTTTCATGGCAGTTTTCTGAAATATTTTTTCCCCTCTAAGTGAGGGATATAGCATATTATACTTGCCATATGTAATGCCGTTCAAAGATGAACAATATCTCCTTAGTTCATCAATGTCTGTCAAAAAAAAAAAAAAAAAAAAAAAAAATCAAGTTTTTATTATTTTATATCTTTAACCCGATATTGTATGAAATTATATTTTAAAAGGGAAAATTCGCGAACAAATATTGATATTTATCGATAAAAGAGCTGATTTTCTTGTTTCTTTACGCAGGGGTCGTTTCATAGTTTTAAAATAAAAAGTTCTTTTTGTCCAAAATCTTTGAAATATTTATTGGTGATAAATAAAACTGTTTCCCAGCCCGTGTAAAAATTTCGTGAAAAAATAGTGTTATCGAATTGTAAAAGAAATGTTTTCATCTCACTTTTATGTTTGTTTGCTTGTTTTCGCGTCGGCTCCTTTAACATAGCAATAAAAAAATAGTTCTCATCTTCCGAACTCTCTGACATTTCATTCGGTTATAAATAAAACTGCATCCAAACTCTCTTTAAAAATTTGCGAAAAAATATGCATATTTAGTAGTGAAAACATGAGTTCTTTAATAAAAAGCTTTAGCTTTCAACCTCAGAGCAAAAACATATTATAAGGTCTATGTTTTCAATGCAATGTTACGGCTTCATCTGTTTTCAATCAACCCTTTTCAATCCCTCTAGGGTCTATACTAAACAGGTGAGGGTTGGGTTATTCGATCAGGTTTCCCTTTTCTGAGGGTTGAAGCTTTCAAAAAAAACGTTGAAGCATGCGCAAAGGGACAATTTTCATGTGGAGTTGACAGAATGCGCTTTCCGTTTTAAATATATAGATTACTTTCTTCTATCTTTACAAGAAAAAATTATTGGATTCATGAAAATTTTTGACTTCCGGTTTTCGACGGATTTATACGTTTTAGTTCCTGAACACGATTTGACTGTTTTTAGAAAATGTCTGTCTGTGTGTCTGTATGTGACAAAAATTTTGATAGCGCTATCTCAAGAACTAATGCACGGAATTTAATAAAACTTTAGATTCCGTGAGAACTTGGTATAAATGAGTGCTGATTACTTTTTGGTGTAAATCGCCCAAGAGGTAGCGCTGCATTTTTCATGATTTCCGCAATAGCTATATCTTAAGAAGGTATGCACGGATTTTCATCAAACTTCAGATTCTGTTAGACGTTGACATAAGTTGTTGCTGATTAGGTTCTGGTGTAAATCGCCCGACAGGTGGCTCTGTTATGATACACTTTTCGGGATTTATACGTTTTATTGATGGTTATATCTCAAGAACTAGTGCACGGAATTTCACCAAACTCCGTATTCTGTTAGACCTTGACGCAAGTTGGTGCTGATTAGGTTTTCTTGTAAATCATATAACATGTAGCGCTGCTATGCTGCATTTCTCACGATTTTCGCTAGAGCTATATCTCAAAAACTAATGCACGGAATTTAATCAAACTTCATATTCTGTTACATTTTTATTAGGCTTGGGTGTTTACTGCCTAACAGGTGTTGCTTTTATGCTCTTAGAGTTGGGAATTTTGGTTGCGTACATCTAAGAAGGTGGGTGCCGAAATTCAACGATTCGTTAGAAAAAGGCGATGCTTATATCTCCCTTTTTACATACACAGAATTCAACGAACCTATATCTTTAGAAACCTTATGATGGGTATAGATTGTCAATAAATTTTGGCACTGTGGTTGCGCTTTTTGAAGTATTAACATGACTGAGATAGAAGAAAGTTTTGGGATTGGCACATCCGACTAGTTTATATAGATTCTCTCTTAGAAAAAGGAACAGTCGGGAAAAAAGTAATAAAAAAAGAGAACACCTCATACATTTCAATCACCGAATTGTCTCAAAGAAAGAAAAACTGAAATAGCCATTCGATTGGAAATTATGTCTTCTTTGAACTTTTGATAAAAACGTAAACTTAAGGGGCTGACTTCATATGGAAATTATAACAAACTTAAAAAATTTCGAAACGAACACGTAATCTTCACTTATAATAAAATCCGAAACAATAATGTGTTGGTAACCATTCCAGGTTCAACCACTCTGGTCTGCGAATCGACCTTAGCTAAACGCCATGTTAGGCTTAATGAAAAACCTATGCTAACATATGACAGCTAAATGATAATTTCTTCTATTTGAAATCATGTCTATTCAGCATATTTTCCTATGAAACATGTATATAATATCTGTTATAATGTTTTAAGTTCTTAATTAAAAATCCTGATTAAACATTGGATTCCCAGATATAAACAAACGAACATATTGCCATTCATAATCACAAATTAAAATGAATCACAAATGAAAGACTCTTTGAAAGCTTCACATCCGATTCTGCTCTTGAAATATTTGTAAAAAACATATTAAAGCTTTTAAATATTTTAATTTTGTTTTAAACCTTCACTGTTAAAAATTTGCAGTAAACTGTCCAGTCATTTGACCGTTTTTATAGAAAAAGGTTACATAACCGCAATTTAACTCTATTCTGACCATATTATTGCCCATATCATGGTCATAAGAGAGTTAAATTACGGTTATGTAACCGTTTTAAATAAAAACGGTCGAATGACTGGACAGTTTGCTGCAAATTTTTAACAGTGTTCAAAAACTATTTTAGCAGTCATCTATCGACAAATCCAAGTGTAGGAAAGTACATTGTAGGTAATCATTCCAGAGCGAACCGAGTCGGAGATGCGAACCCCATAGAACTAAATTGCTACTTCCATGGCGGACCCGAGCGTAGCGATACGCCATGTTAGGCTTAAGGAAAAACATGTGCTAACATATGACAATCAAACGATAATTTCTTCTGCCTCAAATCATGTCAGTTCAGCATATTTTCATATAAAACATCTATATCAACATTTCTGTAATCAATTTTTTCTGTAAACAGTTTTTTCAGAAATAGCGGTGACAGATTTCGTAGGGAGGCTTTGCGGTAATCGAATCGGTATTATATTACGCTTCTTTTTTAAATGTTTTGGCGCCATCCACCGGCAGATAATACAAACAAATTTTGAAATTTTGTTTCCATCGTAAATAAAATATTTTTTTTTCTTATGTAACATAATTAAAATATAAAGAATAAATAGTACCGAGTAATTTCCATTTAATTTTGCTTATATAATCAAAAAATGAGTTATGTGGTGAGTCAAGCTCTTTAGAAACTCATTGATAACACTTTTTTACAAAAACTTTCGCACATGGATTATTTTTTAAATATTTAATTTGAATGTTTTATCCAATCGTTGAACTATTTCAAAAATTTATTTTGAGTTAAAAAAAAATCCTCATCATTTGTATTTGTAGAAATCATTTGTCATTTTTAACATGTACTTTTTTACAATACATATCTTTCAATGATAAAATCTTCATACTGTTTGTTTGTATGAAGTCTTATGAAAATGCAGCGCAGATCAACTATCTGCCATTTTCGACGGGGGTTATGTACTAGTTTTGATATAATATTTGTTTTCTAAAGAAATTTTACCTCGGTAGGCGAAATGACAAGTCATTTAGTGAAGTAGTTCAGGAGATATGCATATATAAAGTTTAGAACTCTTAATGTTGAAACCATTTTTAATGAAAAAAAAAAAAAAAACCGTCAGTAAAAAAAAGAATGAAAAATCATGCGTCAAAGCATACATTATGTAACACTTTCCAACTCTTCCAAAATATTTTTACAAATTTTTCACGTTTAATAAGGTGAAATAAACAATTTGCGAAACGCATAACACATTTAAAAACTCAATATTAATAATTACCAGCAATTTTCGGAAAAAAATATCTGAATTATTTTGTGCACCCCTGTACATGATCCATAGATTTATGTTTATACTATATAGAATGCTAAATTTTACTATAGTTAGGAAACGCATAGTACATTTTAAAATCCCCCTTCTGGAATTTCCGCCAATAAACGGAAATGTACAACAGATCTTTTGTGCTGCATTGTACATGATCTATAGAATTTATACATACCAAGTAATACGCAACATATTACTTAAATTTAAGAACCCTTTTCTCAACTGAAAATGCACTTCTAGCAATTATTGTTAACAGACAGTACTTTAACCGAATTCTTTTGTGTATCCCTGTACATGAAAGATGAATGCTATACACACAGTATGCTGTACACAGCCTCTTGTTAGACACCTCAGTGATATATATTAATTTCAATATGTTTGAAATAGTCAAATATTATTTTAAAAACCGCAAACGATTTTTCCCATAGATCGTAATGTCACGGAATTCTTTTTACTGTCCCTGTAAAGGAACTATAAGAGCTATGCATATCATATTCAAAAATAATACTCTTGTAGTGCACCATAGGGATATATACCAATTTCAATATGTTTGAAATAGTGTAACATCATTAAAATAAAACTCAAATGATTTTTCCTCATAGACCGTAATGAACCGGAATTCTTTTGAGTATCCCTGTAAAGAAACTATAAGTGCTACACACTTCATTTTCAATACCGAACATGCCATAGTAAAGTTCAATAACATATATCAATTGAATAGCAATCTGAATATATTTACGTGAGTTAGAGCTCGGAAAGACAGACAGACAAATCCAATTCATAAACACTTTTCAACTATTTTGGAAAGAATTAAAAAGAAAAGAGCCTTTGTGTCAAACTACTTTCGCTAAAACATGCCAAGTGACATACAGTGATTAAAGAAACAATCTCTTGAAAGCAGTTTTATATTTTTTCTTAAAAATTACCTGTTATTTATTTTAATTTGCTCACACTTGAATGTGAATTCGCAGAAAAAGGTGAATGCGAGATAAATAAGAATAATTAAATAAGTAAAAAAGAACTTAATATATTTCTGTTTTAAAATGAATGCTTATGAATATATATGCCTCATTAAAAATGACTGTTACCCGTCATATTTAAGGATAAAATTTCCTTCTGGCAACGGAAACGTCGTACGTCTTCTTAAATCTTTTGTTGACTGCACATAACTCCAAATATTATTTACACATTCCACAGTGCTGAATGTAAGTTTTGATTTAAAGAGAATGGAATCTTTATTATCTTATTATTTTTTTTTTCTCTGGCGAGGTTGGTTGTGCAAAACAAAATAAGATTCTGACTGTTTTTTTTTTATTTATGTTAACCCGGAAACGTAAGATGATGTCCCATTTCCACAATAAAAGTCTTGTCAGTCAAAATTTCGGGTTCCTCAGCTATTTCAAATCTAAATTGCCGGTTGCAGATTATATGTGAAATATAAGGAATCCGCCATCTTAGAATGAGTAGGTAGTTGAAAGATTTATCTGAGATTTACATATGATATATATTCTGTTGTCAACATCTCTTTTCTGAGCAAATAAAAAACGCAGAACGATAAGTGAGATGCCATATGAAAGGATTTTGAACTTGAAAGGATTGACGACTTCTGTCATAGTATATTCACATTTTGTTAAAACATGTTTTTTAATTAAAAATTGCTGTTATTTAAAAATTAAATCGGCATTGTTTTCATAAATGAAATGAAAGGTTTTCTTGAAATTAGTGTTGCCACAAAAATAAAATACCGCATTATAGGATGCTCAACAATAATTATAAAAAATACATAGTACAAAAAAAGATAAAGTATGATTTCTCTGCACGGGTTTATTTTATATCTATGGTTAAAAACAAAATTGAAATTGAAATGTTGCGAGAAAAAACACCACCGATCGATCGAAGCAGTGTTATTTCACGTGTAGAATAAAAGGTATGTTTTGTTATATCAGATTAAATTGTATTTCCAATGCATTTAATTAATTTTTTTTGTTTCATGTTTTCCAAGAAGCGGATTATGTCATCATTTAAAGCAGTTAAATTTACGATCGTTATTTTTTTTTCGCGAACATGCGTTTTGCTACCTTCGATCATTTTTTTACTGTAACTTTGATGGAATAAATGAGATGATATTCTGGCTTTACGAATGTTATTTACAGTTTTTTTATCCTTAATTTTTCTTTAGAAGTTTAAATCTGCATCTAAAAAATATTAGATATTGCTAAAAAATATTATACTGCATTGCGAAATCCTGGCACGGGCTCTTTCATAGTTTGAGATAGGTTTTTGTTATACATAAAGGTGTTTAGCAAATAGACAGTTTCTTTGACTGCCACTGAATTTCGTAAACATTTCCACTAGTTATTGTAGCATATTAATGAGTTTTCTTAAACCAGAATATCGGTTTTTATCGTATGGCTATCCATTCTCAATTAAACATTTCCAACTGCGTAATTGAATTTATACATGCACGAGTAACAAAATAATATTAACTTTAGTGTTAATGTTAAAGCTGTGAATTTATCATGTTTGTCTGATAAACATGTTTGTTGAACATGAAAGTGTTTTCTTGAGATTGGACAACATTCTAAAATCCTACATTCTGGGTTTAGAAATTAGAAAACTGATTAATGCACTATAAAAACGGGGCAGTTTTATTTCAGAAACGTTTCCAAAAATCAGTGGCAGCAAAAGTAGCTTTGTTTTTATGAATGCTTGTTTAAATCTCGTAAATATATTGGTTTCTGAGGTTTCTAAAGATAAAGAACACTTTTCGGTATCGTGGGTAACTCTTAAGAAGTTCTTGTGTATTTTCGTTCGTGGTTACACTGCAATTGCCTAGATTATCAAACATTTGTTTTTTTGAGAGTATAAGAGAAAAAGTTATCACGAAATTCACGTGCAACAAATAGTTTTTACACTACCTTCAGCTTCGTTACAAGCGGTCTCCACTGTAATAAAGAATTTGTTATCCTAAAATGAGTATGTAGTAAGAAAGATTTAATCCTTTTATTAAGAGACAAAACACGTGATGACACGGGAAATGTTAGATGTCCCATTTCCTGTTTGTTGAGCATGAAAATGTTTACTTGAGAATGGATAGCATCCGAAAAACCTATGTTTTGAGTTGAGAAAACCGATTAATACCACTATAAAAACTACTCGGAAACGTTTCCGAAAATCAGTACCAGCAAAGGAAACTTTGTTTTTGTAAATACTTCTTTGGATTTCAAAAATATACTGCTTTATAATGTTTCTAAAGATGAAGAACTCTTTTAGGAATTGTGGGCAATTCAGAAAAGATTTTTGTATATTTTCGTCCGTGTTATATTATATTTTCCTAGAAGAAACATTTGAATGGGTGCCTAGAAGAATATCCTATGTTAGTAATTTAAAATTTCGATAATTGAGGAAAATATCACTAGTGCCATTGATCAGAAATGTCCTGAGAACCTAGTGCTTAGGTCTAATAGGCACTTTATACTTGAATAGACTAATTATGAGCTACTTAAACTATTTATGCCCTAAACAGGCTACATAGGCTATTTGTAGGCTATTTAGGGCATACAACACCACCATACCTCCTATTACACTATTTATGCCCTATTTGGGCTACATAGGCTATTCATACCCTATTTAGGCTACATGGACAACTTATACCCTATTAGATAGGGTACCGTATATACTCGTGTATAAGCCGAAGAACTTTAGACAAAATTTGGGAGCTGAAAAGGGGGGTCGACTTATACACGAGTAAGTAAAAAAAAAAAAAAAAAAAAAAAAATATAGCGGAGTGAAATACCGGAGTCCTATTTTTTTCGAAGATAATTGGTGAATGTGCAAGTGTCTTTTAATTAATCACATATGGGTCTGGGTTGGAGAGACAGATAAAAGCGGACAATGGTGATTGATAAAAAAAATCTCAACAATAATGTCTCTGTAATTGTTTTGCACTCATTTTCTCTTGGGATAGAATTCCCTTTAATACAGGGGCATCCCTTTCAACATTTTAATCCCTTTTTTAAAAAGAGTTCAACTTGAGATTGCTTCTAGATTTTTCTCTTAAAAGTCCTACAATACAAAGAAGTACTCTATTTTAGCAGTTTAAGAAGTTGTTTACCCTTGTAAATAAGGCTTGAATAGATTAAAAAAAAAGAAAAAAGTAAGTAATCATTAAATGGATGTAAATAGCTTTCAAAATAGTTTAAGCTTCTTCAGTTTTACATAATTATACAAATTTAAAATGTTGAATAAAAAAAAAGAAGTCTGATTAGAAACGTAAAAAGTTTACTAATTTAATGAAATTTTTTTTTTCATCCTCGATTACAAATCATTTTTCAACATACTACCAGAAACGTGGTTCGACTTATACACGAAAATTCAATTTTTTCCAAAATTTTGCGTAAGAATTGGGGGGGGGGGGGGGGTCGACTTATACACGAGTCGGCTTATACACGAGTATATACGGTATTTAGAATTTTATTTTTATAAATGTAATTATAAATAGAAATTTTGAGATTCTTTTTTTAATTTCTCTTTAAATTTCTCTATCTCCCGATTTTAATTACCTTCTACTTTTGTCTTCATGCTGAGCATTGACGAGTAACAACAAGTTGGAAATTGTACATTAAACGTGACATATGAGGTGCGTTCGTTTTATAACTAGTTTCACAATGTAAAAAAAAATCATCCTTATTATTTCAGTGAAATGAATTGGAGCGTCTGCTATAAGCGAAATGAACATGCCTTTTCTTTTTCTTATTACGTATGCCACGTTCACAAATGCGAATTTTGTTTTCCACACCAGACAGCGCTGAAAAATTCACCAGGGAGATTTTGCTTTTCGAATAATTATCTCCATGGTTTAATATTTCTATGACTCACGATGAATGAATCTGCTGTGTTTATTTACTCTAATGGTTTGAGATATTCGGCTGTTAACCGAATTTCCACTGAAGTTATCTCAGAATCTATACATTTTTGAATGTACCTCATCTCTCAAGCAAACAATTTTTTTGAACGGTCTTTTTAAAAATGTAATTTTTATGCGATTTTATTCGAAAAAATAATTTTGAATAAAAATGGCCGCCTGACATGTGAAAAAAAAAAAGAAGTGGTTTGCCCGTATTTGGTTTTCATCAGTCACACTTTGCGCTTTTATTATATTAATTTACGTACGATAGGATTTAATAGAATAAAGAAAACTTTTATTAATATTTTTTAAAGTTTTGATTCGATTTTTGTAAAATTTGAAATGACTCGACAAAACAATAAGTAACGATACTATATATTAAATTTCAAACCATTCGGTTGGGTAGTTTTTGAGTTGTTATATTAGGACGAACGGACAAACAGGCGGACAGACGGACGGACCAGACGACGACTATAGGTGCTACGTATTTATATAATTAAGAACGCACCTAAAAAACTAGTTAGGTGGGTAAGGAAAGTAATAATATTTTTTTTTATTTCATTGTTTTAATTTTTCATTTAAAGTAAACAAACTTATGTATTATGAAATTGTAATTTTTAACACCCATTAACCATCAATCATCATATAGACTCTTTTCCCAAAAAAAAAAAAAAAAAAAAAAAAAAAAAAAAAAAACTTTTTAAAATATGTAACATACGGCTTTTTTCCAGAAACACATTCATTAGTATTTTTTTACAGGGAAATTTACAGATCCCTTGCATCTCGAATAAACTCAGTTAAACTGTACTTTGTTTCGAGGAAATTTCAAATTCTGGGAACACGATAATCATTTGATGAATATAAATGAATATTTCAGCAAAGCAACATCCATCATTGTTCCTTGGGTAAAAAATAATTAGATGAGGTAGGATAGGGTTTTTTCGGTATTACAAGACAAGCAATTATTTAATCAATCTGTTAACTTGTGGTTTCAAAGCAATAGCATTCTGTAGTTTATTCAAAACAGGCAATTGTACCTGTCTAGTATATGTCAGTTTCAAAATTAAGTTCAATTTACACTAAGTGAATTCTGTTTTAGACAAGGCGTATCTAATACGTAGACATGATAAGGCGTGGGTAACTCGGCTGCAATGTGTGAGGCCTGTTAGACCACTTGCTGAGTTATGAAAAATAATGTTTTGAATTTATTATTTCCGCAGCAGCCCCTGTTATCAAAATTCGTATGTGATTTTCATTTGAGATCGACAAAGATCCATGATATGCAAAAGAAAAAAAATATATATAAAGAGAGGGAAGCAAGTTAACTGTCATTAGACTGTCAGTCTAACGTCTTTCGATTCAGAAGGTGTCAACATAATATGATGGGACGTATTGAACGGGTTTGAAGATAAATAGCAGGGGAAGTGAAAAGAAAAGAAAATCGAAAATAGATGAAATGTGAATATTATTTGGTTTAAAGAATGTATATTTCCATAAAAATTACAAATTTATCAAAAGATACTTTTTAAAAATCACCTTTCTACCAACTATGCATGTTTCATCAGGCGAAAATAATTCCTATCAAGACATTATCAATCTTGATGTTTTATGTAAGAATAGATTCGTTGTTTCAGGAATATTCGACAAACAACGTAAGAAGACCATTATGGAAATTAAACACGAACGAAAAATCATGCGTCAAGAATAGATTATAAAACACTTTCCAACACAGCCAGAAAACTGTAACGAAACTTCACCGTTAAATAAGGTGAAAGGAGATATGTAAGTAAACAGTTTAGAAAACATGTACCACATTGAAAAATACAGTATTCAAAATTATCTTCCAGTGTCAAAAAAGTAGTCGAATTATTTTGTGCAGTCCTGTATATGATCAATAGATGTGGATATATACCATGATAAAATTTAGTTCTATTAGAAATATTCATATTTAGCAATTTTTGCCAATCGATGGAAATGCACTCGAAATCTTTTGTACAGCACTGTATATTGTCTGAAGACTTTTGTACACACAACATATTAAGCTAAATGGGAACTTAAAACTCACTCGCAGCAATTACCAACCGTAAACGACAATTTATCTTTTTCTTTGCGTAGCCCTGTATATAAATTTATTTATATTCAACAAACTTCTATTAGTATACTAAATATAGTTCATCAGTAAAATGCGTAACACAATTAAAAACTACCCTTAAGCAATTCATTCCCATAGTCCCTCGTGTAGTCCTGTAATATGAACAACCGAGTTTATAAACAGACACGTACTATCAAAAAATTTAGTTAAATTTAAAAATGGAAACCAAAGTTGAAAACGCACTTATCACACAGACTGTAAATATCGCACATGTACTGTAACCGATATATTTTGTGTGTCCCTGTAAATAAACACAATGCCCACCACACGTTAAAGAGAGCAATTTATAGTTCACCTCAGTAATGCATATAATTTTCATTATGTTTGAAATAGTGAAATATCGCTAAATTATTACACTGCAAACATTTTTCCCCATAGAACAATGTGTAACAGAATTCTTTTGCATAACAACAGAATAAGATCACTAAATATAATTAAAATTTAGGGAAAATGCTTAAGTGATACTAAAATAAAACAACAAAAGGCTTATAAAGACCTTTTTAATGATTCAACATACGTTATAACAGGAGTACTACAGCGCTGGCACGACTACATAGAACCGAAACAATAGAAATTGATTTTAAAAATAGTAAAATAATTTACCCATCAAGAGTCTACTTCCCATCCATTATACATGAAGCAATAGAAATCTACATACGTAACGTAAACATTTGCAATGATTCCGCCTCATTTGAATTGCCTAAAATTTGGCACGAGGTCCTTTTCCGTTTCAAACAACAATAGCGAAATATAGTTTTCACGATTACAGTTGGCTACTTCAAGCACCTGCTTTTCTCAGTTTTACATATTTGGATCTCGTGATTCATGTTTTCAATGTTATTTTTCAAATTTTGCAAGAATATTTTATTTATCAATATATTTTCTTGAAAATGACGCCGCAAAGAGCGTTGAAACGTATGTTGAATCATTAAAAAGGTCTTTATAAGCCTTTTGTTGTTTTATTTTAGTATCACTTAAGCATTTTCCCTAAATTTTAATTAGAATTCTTTTGTTTGACCCTGTAAAGGAATAATTAATGCTTTGCACCCCATATTCTACAAAAAGCATGTTTTAATGCTCTTCATAATTATATATCAATTCCATCATGTTTCAAATGGCGTAACATCATCAAAATGCACTTGAAACGATTATTTCCCATTGACTGCAATGCAACGGAATACTTTTGACTGTCCTTGTAAAAAATCTATAAGTACTACACACTTCAGTTGAAATAGGGAACATGCTATGGTAAACGAAAATAACATACAAAAATTTCAGGGCGATCCGAACATATTTACGAGAGTTAGAACACGGACAGACGGTCTGACGGCAGACAAACCGTTTTCAACTAGGTTGAAAAGTGTTAAAAACGAGGTAAACTGAAAGATTAAAGTTTCGGTTTTTGCGTATTGAAAACAATTTAAAAGAATGATTTTTGTAGACTATTAGGAGAGAAAATGGTGAATGTACACAGATTAAAAGAAATAAAAGAGATTCAAATGCGGGAATAAATAAGAAATATTTAATATAATAAAGGATTTTAAGAAAATAGGTTTTTAAAGAAGAAATATTCTAATGAAATGTGATTTTTATATCTTATATGTCAGGAAATAAAAAGTGAATTTAAGTAGATTACGATAAAAAATGTTTTAAATATAGACAGTAATAGAATATTTTTAAGAAAGGGATTATTTTAATAAACTAGGGTTGTAAATGGAATATTAATAAAAAGAATTTTTTTACCCAATAAATTTAATTAGGTATGGAAATTTAAATTTTGTAATATAGATATCGTTCCAATATTAGTTTGGCTCTATATGAAGATTAAAAACTAACAATATACACTGCTCAAAACAATTAAAGGATATTTGAAGTTTTATATAAAATAAAGATATAAACGAAATTTTTTTTGCCGAAAATAGAAGAAGAGAATCACAAATGTAAATTCTTCTGGTTTTCAAACTGTGGAGTATGCAAATTTTGAGTTCGACGTCAAAAACGTCACTTCAGCGGCAGCGAATGAAATTTGACTTTCAACTGGATAAAAGAGAATGAAGACAAGGATGATCGGCATTCAGTGATTGCTTTGTTTCGATGAGTACGTTGTCTCAGCGAAGTCATTTGACAGATTCAGAAGCTTGGAGAATTGTTGGTAGGTTAGAAGGGGGCCAAACTCAAGCCGAAGTAGCGCAAGCCATTGGAGTGTCACAAAGTGTCATTTCCAGGATCTGGAACCGTTTTTTGGAGAGTGGATGTGCAGGCCGAAGACCAGGGCAAGGTCGTAGACGGGCAACAACGCCCAATGAAGATCGGTATTTAGCGTTAACAGCTCGGAGACACCGAAACATGAACGCTACTCTTCTCCAACAACACCTTCGCTCGGCTACAGGCACCACGATTTCAACTCAGACTGTCCGAAACCGGCTCCATGCTGTAGGTCTGTATGCTCGCCGACCGATGGTATGTGTTAGATTAACATCAAGGCATCGTCGCGACCGCAGGGAGTGGGCAACCGAGCATGTCAACTGGAGGAGAAATGAATGGAGCAATATTCTGTTTTCTGACGAGTCCCGTTTTTCTGCGCATCCGGATAGTAGGCGTATTTTCATCTGGAGGGACCGTGGCAGTAGGAATAATCCTGCGTTCGTGCACGAAAGTGTCAGATTTGGCGGTGGAGGAGTGTTGGTGTATGGCGGCATCTCCATTGACGGGCGCACTGACCTCTACATCATTCAAGATGGAGCTCTGACTGGTCGCCGATATAGGGATGAGATCCTCAGACCTATTGTAGTCCCTTACGCTGCAGTAATCGAGAAAGCTTCATTTTAATGGACGATAACTGCAGGCCACATCGTGCAAACCTGGTGGAGGATTTCCTTTTCGAGGAAGGAATCGTTCGAATGGAATGGCCAGCGTGTTCTCCAGACATGAATCCAATCGAGCACGTTTGGGACGCTCTAGGAAGACGAGTTTCTGGCCGCCAACAACCCCCACAAACTCTCCAAGAACTGGAAAGAGCTCTTCTGGAAGAGTGGGGCAGAATACCCCAACTCGTCATTAATAGCCTCATTGAGTCCATGCCTCAAAGGTGTTCAACGTTGCTGGCCGCCCATGGAAACCATACCCCCTACTGAAAATGATTTTCTTTGAAGAAAACACCTTTTCTTATTCTTTTTTTCTCATATGCACAAATTGTGTTTTTTTCCTTTTGTACACAAATGCGCAATAAAATGCATTTTTTTCTGCCAAACATGTGTAATTTATTCTCATATAACCTACTATGTCTGTCGACCATGTATCAATCAGCTAAAAAGTTTAACAGATACAAAATCCACCTAAAACTGCAATATCCTTTAATTGTTTTGAGCAGTGTATCTTCCGAAACAATAATTATGGTTCCAAAAATAAATCTCATGCAGATATTTCGTTGCAGGTTTTTTTTTTTCCTTTTGACCCCAATTATTGAAATGTTCGACGAAATGTCAATCAATTATGTAAAAATATCCAATTAAGCAAGTAGGCAATTGATTTCTTAAATTCGTGGTTATCAAGAAATAATAAACTGACGTAAACATCCGTAAAGTTTTGACGGATGGCTAATGATATTTTTGCGGAAGTTTTTGTATGATAAATTGGAAAGTATGTTGTAATTTTGGGGAAAAAATGCTTTTTTTACACAAAAGTAATATTTCATCTTGTTCTCGTAATTTTATGTTAATTACTGTTTATTCGATTTTGTTTTAATCATTTTCTTATTTCTATATATTTTTTATTTTTTAAACATAGAACATATATCATTTTGTATATGTTTCTGAATTTTTACGAAGCATTTCAACAAAATAAATCATAAAATACGTATTTGGTTCATAAAAAAAGAAAACAATAATAATAATAATAAATTTAAAAAAAAAAAAACTTAACTTTTGACTTAAAAATTATTGTATATGTTAGTTAATTTGCAAATATATGTAAATATTATTTTACGTACTTACATTTCTGTTTTTAACTTTCTTAATTTCTTTCTATCTTTTTTACATGTCTTTACATAAATTATTTTTCTTTAATTACTAATAATTAAAATATATATATTAATTTCTTTAGTTATTTGAATTAATATACGCATACTTTTGAAGAATCAATTGTATGTTAAGTATTTGTATATGATAGATCGGGAAATATGTTCCAATTTAGAAAAAAAAGGCTAAAAAAACTGGCAGTTCAATTTGCCACGTTAATTTAAGTAAAATATTTTCCTCTTTTAATTTTTTTTGTTTTAATTATTTATTTACTTTTACACATGTCATTTCTTTAATTTTAGAACAAATTTCGATGCACAATTTTTTGAAAATTATTTGATGTTTAAGAAATGTTTGCATATATAGAGAATCAGAAAATATGTTTTAATTGCAAAAAATGGCTTCGAAAATTTAATATTTGCTTTGTATCTGTATATAAATTATTATTTTTTCTAAAAACTTTCTGTTTTAATTATTTTTTTTCTTATTTAACCATAAGTTATTACTTTTTTTCTAACCATTCAGTTGACGCGTTTAATTTTTTCTTTTTAATACAACATAGGAGGTTGAAATATTTTTTGAGGAAAGAATTTATGTTATGATAAATGTAAGAAGTTTCATAACAGTAGGATAACGGTACCCAGTGGTGGAAGCTGTACCAGTAATGGACCATTTTAAATTTGAACTTTAAATAAAACTAGCTGACCCGCCCGGCGTTCCTTGGGCCCGTGATAATAAATAAATAAAAAATAGTTTTTATTTTATTTTATATCTTTAACCCGACTTTGTATGAAATTATATTTTAAAATGAAATATTCGCTAAAAATTATTGATGTTTAGTGATAAAAGCGCTCATTTTCTTGTTTTTTCACGCAAGATCGTTTCATAGTTTTAAAATAAAAGAGTTCTTTTTGTCCGAGCTCTTTGAAATCGTTATTGGTTATAAAAAAACTGTTTTACAGCCCGTGTAAAGATTCCGTGAAAAAATACTGTTATCGAGTTGTAAAAAAAAATGTCTTCTTCTCGCTTTTTCGTTTGTTTGTTTGTTTTCGCGTCGGCTCCTTTAACACAGCAATAAAAAAAATAGTTCTCATCTTCCGAACTCTCTGACATTTCAATCGGTTACAAATATAACTGTGTCCAAGCTCTCTTTAAAATTTTACGAAAAAATATGCATATTTAGTAGTGAAAGTTCTTTAAAAAAAAAAAAAGCTATCAACGCAATGGACATATTACGCCATCCGTTTTCAATCAACCCTTTTCAATCCTCCTAGCCTAAACAGTTGAGGGCTAAACACGTTTCCCGCTTCTGAGGAGAAAAACTTTCAAAAAAAAAAAAAAAGTTGAAGAATGCGCAATGAGACGATTTTCATGTGGAAAAAGAATTTTAATTTGACAGGATGCGCTTTTCGCTTTAAATATATAGATAGGCTTTGAAAGTTGCGCAGAAATTCACGCCCCACGTGGGATTCTTCATACAACATATACTGGTGTTAGCGCCCCTAACTACAGACAGTGGCGTAGTCAGAGAGGAGGTCCAGTCACTGAGTCCCACAATAGTACGGAGGTCTATCTTCATATTCTGATATACTATATTGAATCCAGTGGTCCGCATATGAATACAACGCCAAAGAATTTCCTAGGAAAATTTTGAGCAAAACACAGATTTCCTCCCATAGAGAAGTATGGGATATATATTTTCAAATTGGATTATCTTTTAAAATTATGAAGTTGCTACAATTTTCCTAATATATATTTTTTATTAAAAAAACTATAGATTTCAGTTAAATTCATCTCAAATATTTAATTTGATATTAGGTAAAAATGAAATTTTATGTGAGCTCAACAACGAAATATGAAAAATTCGTTAAGTACTACTCATAAAAATATGAAAAGGGTGTAGAAATACGCAAAAGTGATAAAAAGTATGCGGAGAAGTTTGAAAAAATACCAATAGTATATATATATATATATATATATATACATAAATCCCTGACGGCTCGGCTTACAGGCACAGGTAGATTTCGAAGACACAGACCGTGGGGCACCTGCTTATCGGGAATGGCAGAAGAAATGACCATTTTGCCATGATACGGCAGTTGGGACCGCCCACTTTGAAATCTACCTGGGTCTGTAGGCAGAGCCGTCAGGGTTTTTTTGTTTTTATTTATTAATTTTTGTTTTGTTTTGCTGTAAGGTTTGGTCCTATAAAAAACTTGTCAAGATAAAGGTTGTAGATAATATTAAGAGGATTTATAAAAAATTCAAGCGTATTTGATATCTTTTGAATTGACAAAGTTATGAATTTTCTTCTTCTTAAACCCCTATTCCCCTCCTCCCCTCTTGAGGCCATTTTTAATGCTATCGAAAATCTGCCATACATACATTTTCGGCCCTTTTCCTTGAAGTAATAATAACTTTAAACGGATTCGATACGTATCATAATTAAGAAGTTATGGGTTTTTTTCTGTTTTCACAAAAAGCTTCCCCATCCCCCCCCCCTAGTTCGATTTTGCCCATTAACGAACTTGGCCGATATTTTATGCCCCTTGATTTTATGTGTCAGTTTGGAAGAGATTTGTGCAGAATTATGGAAGTTATCGTGTCCATAAAAAAGTGATATAGAGAAAGTTTGGAACTGGGGTGGTTTTGGGTTCTGGGAGTCATGATCGGCGTAGATCTGCAAAATTTTTCCAGAAATTCCAACATAGGGGCGAATGTAATTAGATAGTATTCCTTACGAAATCTACCTAACATGCATGATCCATTGCTTGCGCGCATTGAAAATGCGACACGGTTGCAGTAGAAAGTGGACTGTTGAGTTAACCCCCCCCCCCCTTCTATTATGAAGCTCATTGGGTCCACAACTATTTTAAAGAAATATCCTTCCTTATATAATAGCAGATATTTTCGCGATTAAGCAAGGAGAAAATAACTTTACAAAATTAGTGTCATCTGGAACAGTAAGCCCCCCACCATGGCTACACCACTGACTACATTTAAGCCAGTCAGTTTCGGAACGAGGTGATTTCAATTCAAATAAAGAGACCGTCCCTTCACCTTATTGTGATTTCTTGTAGTTTAGACTAATATAAGCCATTTTGTTTTCATTTTTGTGCCTACGTTTAAGCGTACATATTTATTTATTTGTGACATTTTAATTTCGTTTGGCAATTTAGTTGAAGGATATTACAGGAAAACAAACATATGTTAAATTATTTACTAGGTTGTTTTAAGTGTAAACTGGTTAATAGACTGCAGTTGGATTGTATGTAAGATATAAAAATATCCACGCTTGCAAATTATTTTTAAGTCCATAAAAATTTAGTTACTATAGATACGGTTTTCAAATATTTGAAAGTAGTTTTTTTTCCCTCAATCGACTGTGTAAAACTTGAAATGGATCAAGTCAATGCTGTCAGCAATGTGACGTCAGCATTGCTCCCGGGCATCTTTTTACTTTATAATATAAATCTGAAAATGTCTTTGTTTTGAATCCATTGCCTTTTAAAGGACTCAGAATTTTTCTCAATATGTGTTTTTTCAATAAATCAATATTATCAAAATGCTAAAATTTCAACCTACTTTTCGACTAACATTTCATTTTTTTTAAGACTATATCCTAAAGGTGTATTTCATAAAATTTTGAAGGATATTTTCAGTAATAATTTTTTTCATATATTGAGAATTTTTCGTTATTTTTTCTTAAACTAATTAACTTGCTGGAAAGCTGATCCTAGCAGTTATAGAACACACTACTAAGAAAAATATATGATTTTAAATAGAAAAGTATTTGATGAAGCATATTATGCTTAGGAACTTTAAAAAAGTATATGATTAAAATAAAGTTTCAAAAAATTCAATATTGTAGAAAAAATGTGATTTAATTTTTTTTTTAATTTTTAATATTACCACAAAAAATGCAATTTTTTTCTTGCATAAATCTTTTTTCTTCCTAAAACCTTTAGAAAAAGACAAATGCTTTTTAATCTAGGAAAATTTAATGTAATCACTAGTGAAAATATACAACCCTTTCCGAGTACTCCACGATTCCGAAAAAACGTTCTTTTTCTTTCGAAACCTCAACAACCTTTTCAAGATTTAAAGAAGAATTTCTTTTTTTAGGTTTCTTCTGCTGGCCACTTATTTTCAAAACAGTTTCTGAGTTCTTTTAATTCTGTGTTAATAAGTTTTCTCAGCCTGAAATATAGGTCTTTTCGGATGCTATTCATTCTCAATTAAACATTTTCATGTTCAGCAAACATGTTTTACAGACAAACATAATAAATTAACAGCACTGACATTAACATTACTAATATTATTAATATTATTTTGTTATTAATATTAATATAATTATATTATTTTGTCACTCTTGCGTATATAAATTCAATTACGCAGCTGAAAATGTTTAATTGAGAATTGATGTCATTCTAAAACTGATGTTCCGAGTTGAAAAAAAAACTGATTAATACATTATAAAAAGTACTCAAAAACGCTTCCGAAAAACAGTGGCAGCAAAAGAAACTTTGTTTCTATAAATGATTCAATCTCAATAATATATAGGTTTCTGGGATTATAAAGAAGTCTTTTCGGAGTTGTGGGTAACTCTTCCGAGTTAAACACATATTTTTGTTCATGGTTATATTATATTTTCGTAGATTAAAAAAACATTTCTCTTTTTTTTTTACAGTGTGTCAAAAATATTTTAAAATATTGAGATACGAAAAAATAGTTCCGAGTCCTTTAAATGATTGAACCGATGCATTTCACTTAAACCCTTGAAGTGCGTAGGGGGGACATATATGTCTCACTTAATTTCAATTCCCAAATGTCACATTGTCACCAGAATTTTGGAAGAAAGTTTTGCTTTTATATCTTACGTGAAGAAAAGCTGTTACTTATTTTCAAATAACATTGTTTGTAAATCCTGATATCAAACTATAATTTTAACATTTTAGCAACTTTGTCGCTGAAAAGGTTTACAAAGTTTTCATACCCTTCTTCTATTACTTTTGATTATATTTTATTCTGTCGGTCCCATTAAATAGACGGTTTTACTGCAATTACAGCATTAAAAATTATGTGGCACACTAAACAAATTTTAACATGAGTAAATTCTAAAACTTTGTTTAAAAGAATGTATTTAATTTCACTCATTATCCAATTTATTTGGTAATTTTATCTAGCACATTATCTTAGTTGCATTTTTCAAATTCCAGTTGAATTCCAAATGTTACAAAACTTTCTCTCTGACCTCTTTATACCCTCGGTGGCCCACCTTTTGATCCGGAACAGTCTTTGGGAATTTCTTATCAAGACACCAATAAAAAAAAAATGGAAAATAAAATTATTATATAAAACTTTCTTTTACTTTAACAATTCATGTAACAATTCATGTCAAGAAAACTTATTGATTACCTTTTTCAAACTGTATTTTATATTATTATATAAGATATGTGGAACTGAAAAAAAAAATGCATAATTAATTTATTCATCAATTTATCACGTCATCAGTTTTCACCTCAACAACATCAATTTTCACATCAACAACATCAATTTTCACATATTAAAACATAATCAGTTTCCTTGATAATCTATTTACCTTTTGACATTTCGATTAAGGTATTTTACGAATGTAAAAGGTCTAAAAAAAGGGAAGACTGTATTCTTTCTTGCTATCTTTCTTTCTTTTCTTATCTTTCTTTTCTTTACCTGTTTTGCGACAATAATCAAGTTTAATTGATGCTCAGAACTTTCCTATAATAAATATATATTGAATTTTTTTAAATGCAGATTTTGATACTAAACTAATTAGTAAATGTTCATTTGTATAATAACCAGAAAACATTTAATTACTTTATTTTATGCTTTAATGTCAAGAAACAGTTATTAATTTTGCTTTGTAAAATATATTTTATGTTATATTAGAATATACATTATACATTATATGTTATTAATTATATTATGATGTTATAATATTACTACATTAGTTATTATGTTAGTATATTATTTTGTGTTATGGAATTTCTGAGCATGAGGTAAACGTGCATATTGATGCAAAGAAAGAAAAAAAAAGAAAGAATGTAAAAAAAAGAAAAAAGAATCCAGTATTTTTACATACAAAATATTGACATATGATTCTTTATTAAACATTTTACTATTTCATCAATTTTAGATATTATTAAGATCGTCATAAAAGGCAATCAGCTTTTATTAACATTTTATTTAACTTTTAACTGTTCGATTAAAGTATTTTTCCGATGTAAAAAGACAAATACTAAAATAGTTTTCTATTCTTTTCTTCCCAATCGCGCCCGTCGGCCTAATCGTTCGGAGTTTTCGTGGTTCAACAGCCCCTTTCAGCAATTTTATGGTACTTGTAGCAATGTTGGTCTATACCCAAATACTGCTCAAAGCTGGTAGAAGGGAGGCGCTGGGTTCGAATCTAATCGCGCCGTAAGCCTAATCGTTCGGAGTTTTCGTGGTTTTCTTCGAGCCGTGGATTTATCTATGCGTAAATACGGGTTAGGTTCCCTTAGAAAGACCCCCACGAAGGGCACTCCCACCGGGCCTATATCCCAAGTGTAGATAATTGGCCATCAATAATCAACCCAACCCAACTCTATTCTTTTCTTTTGTTTTAAAACAACATGACACTTTAATTCATTTTCAGAAATTGCATACGATGAAAAAATTTTGTCAATTTTTAATGAAATGAAGAGGATGACATAATCAGATAAGTCAGTCAATTATTTATACGCATGTTCAGGATTTTGTCGATTTAAAAATTTATAAAAAGGCCTAAACATATTGCAAAAAGGGCTATAAAATATTCTAAAAAATGCTTTCAAATTTGTAAATATTACCTTAAGACATTTTTCAACGTTTTAAAATGATATACAGGGTGTCCCAAAAGTCTCCGTACAACTTCAAAAATTTTATTTAAAAAAAAAAATAGGCCTACAGCAAAAATAATTACAACAGTACATAGAGTAACTTAAAAAGTTTTTTCTACTACCTTAGTATACTTCTACACGAGATCCTTTTGTTGCACCAAGTCCATCCACATGCGTTTCAGCATGCTAACATCAACAGTAGTTACAACTGTTTGGATCTTTTGTTTCAATTGCACGAGACTGTTCACTTTCGTTCGGCGTTTGAGTATCAGCTTTCGTTTCGATGAACCACGCGACGCATTGCGCTTTCTTCACGGGATCAGCCATTTTGAATGAATGACGTTTTTGAAAAGTATTTTACTTGTGCAGCGCCATCTATGAACAGAGAAAAAACTTTTTAAGTTACTCTATATGTACTGTTGTAATTATTTTTGTTGTAGGCGTATTTTTTGTTTTGTAATAAATTTTTGAAGTTGTACGGATACTTTTGGGACATCCTGTATTTCCTTTTGCTTGAATGTCTAAAATTTTAATCTAATATAATTAACATTTGCTCTACTGAATCGTTTCTAGAAGGTAACACGTATAATTCTTAACAGTACATCATTAGAAGTTTCAAAGAAATCTTTTGGTCATTTTCCTTCACTGTCATAAATTTGATTCAAGATTTCACTAAAACGTGATACCAGAATTTGTTCCAATGTTTGGAATTGCAGTCAGTAATGGCTCGTGACTGGCTTTATTTGAGGCACTAAATGTATGGCTGCTAAATTTATTCTTTTCTTACCACTATTATTAAAAAGGAATAATTTTATCTGCTGTCAGAAAGTTCTGCCATTAAACAAAGAAAAGATTTCTTGTAAAAAATAATGGTATTAAAACAATATGTGCTTCAGGTATGCATGCCTTTAAAAAAGACAGTCACGAGTCATCACTGACTGCGGTAGAATCCATTGAACTATGGATGAAGAGGAATTGACATATCCTCATAATGGTGAAGACTCAACTGTTACCGGTGCCGCAAGAGCTGATTACCGCCGGGGTAAACTTCCCCAGTAAATTTGAATAGAAAATTTCTTCTAATTTGGACGACTTATTCATGCAGAATTTCTGTGATAATTAAGGAAAAATATGTCTAGTCGTTTTTACTGGTAGAAGTTCTGATTGTGATGTGACTGCATAAATAATCCTCCTGTCGATGTTGGCAAAAGAGCTGATTACCGCCGGGGTAAACTTCGCCAGTAAATTTGAATAGAAAATTTCTTCTAATTTGGACGACTTATTCATGTAGAATTTCTGTGATAATTAAGGAAAAATATATCTAGTCGTTTTTACTGGTGGAAGTTCTGACGCCAATCAGATCCAGTGGTTCGGTCATATTGTGATGTGACTGCATAAATAATCCTCCTGTCAATGTTGGCGAAAGAGCTGATTACCGCCGGGGTAAACTTCCCCAGTAAATTTGAATAGAAAAATTCTTCTAATTTAGACGCCTTATTCATGCAGAATTTCTGTGATAATTAAGGAAAACTATATCTAGTCGTTTTTACTGGTGGAAGTTCTGACGGCAATCAGATCCAGCGGTTCGGTCATGTTATGATGTGACTGCATAAATAATCCTCCTGTCAATGTTGGCGAAAGAGCTGATTACCGCCGGGGTAAACTTCCCCAGTAAACTTGAATAGAAAAATTCTTCTAATTTAGACGCCTTATTCATGCAGAATTTCTGTGATAATTAAGGAAAACTATATCTAGTCGTTTTTACTGGTGGAAGTTCTGACGGCAATCAGGTCCAGCGGTTCCGTCATATTGTGATGTGATTGCATAAATAATCCTCCTGTCAATGTCGGCGAAAGAGATTATAATACTGCCAAGAAAAATCTTCCACTAGTTGAACCAAATAGAAATGTTTGCCCTATTTATGACAGTAATTTTGCATGAATGAAGCATTTAAATAAGGCGAAAAATTCTATTCAAATTTACCGGTGGAAGTTTGTCCCGGTCGTTTATTAAGCCCTTTTGCTCCGATGTAATCAAACAGCAGCCGCCATCTTGTGACAATATCCTCAGTTACTTCACTCACAACTGGTAGACACTACTCTATGTGTCTCCTCCTTTTTATTCATAGCTATATTGTAGAATCATAAGCTGGTAAAATGTCGAACAATAAAACGGATACAGTTATCTTTTGCAAAAGAGGGATTAATCAGGTCGGGAAGTCGTCTTAAAATAAAATCCGATAAACTACCAACACCCAATCCTGACCCGGAATTCGACACTGACATCTCTTGACATGCATCCAGTGTTTGCACTGTATACGCGCTGACACAAAAATGGAGGCTGTTGTAGACGGATTTTTTCATGGAGATAGAAATAAGAAGGAGAACAGTGAAGATAGGCTTTCAAGATCACAACATGGGCCGGGAATTAGTACCCAGTTTGTGGCGCTGGTGCTCCCAAAAACCGGTCATGTGATCTGTCAAACATGACAGATTGTCGTCTGCTCTTCCTGCATTTGGTTTCGAGCATGGTAAAGAGATAGAGGGCGCTACACTTCCTAAAGGCCCAAACGACCAGAAACGCCGCCATACTAGGTACCGCTTTTAGTTCCACAAGTAGAAACATTATCTTTGTTCTCCTTCTCTCTATCTCCCTGGATTTTTTTCAGCGTCTGTACCTAAGAGGATAGAATATGAGGAGACAGCATAAATGACGTCACTTGATACCATCCCTATCCCTACCCTGCCTCTGCCATATTTGACCGAGTATTTGATCGACGCGGCGCCCGCCGCGCCATGGTCTTTCTTTCTCGCAATGAGTAGACCTGTTGACTGGATGACAATAATTCAGTTTATCAAGCAGAACTTTTCGCAATCCATAAGGCCTTAGAATTGATATATCAGGAATCCTCAAATAACTACATGAAAATATTCAGTGATAGTCTCTCCAATCTACAAGTAATTAGTGCCATCAAATCAACAAATCCCCAAGTCCAGGAAATTAAATCGCAATTAAAACCTCTAATACATGAAACTTTGCTTGGCCACGTTTCAGCAGACAAGGGTGTCTTTGGTAATGAATCAGCGGGATCCCTTTCCAGAAACGCTACAAAATCTCTTACAGTGGTTTAATTGCTTACCGATATAGTACTCTTACGTCAAGAGCTTGCGTCGTTCTAGTTTGTTGAAGCAGTGGTAGGACCATTAGGACTATTCGGATAAGGGTAGATTTACCAATGAACTTATCCCATTGGTTTCTCTAGAACTCCCCCACCTTCCTCCTTATTTTACCGCTTTTCTCACGTGTAATGGCTTTTTTGGTGCTTATCTCTATAAAATTCACTGTTCTTATTCTTTCGACTGTGAATGTGATGATGCCCAGGCACCTGCTTTCCACTATTATTATAATTCTCCTCTCACACAGTGCTGGCATCTTCATCGGCCTCTTCTTCCCCAAGCTGGAAAATGTTTTTTCCCATCAAGCCCTACGTACCAAATTAAAATCGATCTTTAACTTTTTAATAGACCTTAATAGATCCTAGTAAAAGCGAAAGTACTATTCTGTAACTTCTTAATAGTCCATATATAGAAACAATTACAATCTACAAATTCTTATTAAAACTTATTTCATCCCCCCCCCCCTCTGAATCAATGTATTCCTATTCTTCAATACATCTGCCCATTATTGCGCTTTGGCGGATCTTACACTCATAATTGATATGCATTTGACATATTTTATCAGCTGTTCATTGTCGCGTTTTTAGCATCCTGACTATTTTATTATTCACTGTTATTTTCCTTTGTAATCATACTTCTATCTGTATGCCACCCTTTGTCTCATTATCGGCTGCTCAGGTCCACTGACTCGTATGAAGGGATAAAGGACTCGTTTGTCGGCTTCAAAACTTTCCACAGGGAAAGCATGATATGTCGGCTCCTCCTATTATATACTCATAGGTTTGTACAGTTTCCTGAATTTGAATATCAGCAATTTCTAAAAAGTATTTTTCGCTTTATTTTTATGCAAATAAATAAAGACGGATAATACTTTTAGATAATACTAGTGTCCAAATTCAAAGGACCGTGCAAATATTGAAAAAATTCAGCCTGCGATAGCTATTTTTTTTGTCAACACGTAGGTCTAGTATTCAGAGGCCTGTGACTAGTCAGGCAAGCGAATATCATCGTGCTATAGCATTTTGGCTTGTAAGTAGTGTAGATTGCGCAATACCCCCACAAACGCAACTTTAAAATAAATAACAACGACAGTTAGTTCTTAGTTAATTGTAAAATTTAAAGCAAGGAATGATTTTAATAAGATACTATACAAAAGGCGTTTCCAAATTTTGGTAGCAGGATAAAACCGGATACTAATCAGAAATTAAATTTTTACACTTACAATAACAAAAAGCTCTATTGTAATAAATTTTTAATCAAACTTTAAAACATTTATCCATTTTTTAAGGTTAGTAACTTTGTTTTTCATGTTTGGGAGCAATTTTTAATGTTGTCATGTAATGGCTTTCCCAGCTTCTACTTCTCGTATCCGCAGCACTTCTCATGTGCCCACTCTTCTTAGACTGAACATTATATTCATCCTTCACCACCTGCTCAGTGAAGAAACAATTCATTGCAGGATTCAATGCAAAACCATGGGTATCAGTTTTGCCCCAACAGACGACCAGAAATCAATATGGTCGTTCTCCTATAACTGGAAATGCATACTTCTACTTGGCATCAATATATCATGTGAAATATATAACAAATCTGTAAAACAAATATATAACGATCTGTCAATCTTAATTTATTTGAATCCGTCGAAAAAATCAAAATTTTTGGGGTGAATTTCTTTCCAATACACTCTAAAAACGACATTTTCAAAACTGAGCAAAAAATACTCAAATCTGAGTATATGTAGCATAGTCAAAATGGCTCCGAATCAAAATAACTCAAGTTTGAAACATTTATATACTCATTTCTGAAAACATGCACACACTCAAGAATAAAACATCATGTGCTCCTATTTGATGTCCATGTTTCAAAAATGACTATGGACTGACTTCTATGTGCTCATTTTTGAGTGTTTCCATGTTTCAAAAATGAGTTTGAACTGATTCTAATCATTTTTGAGTATGTCCTGTCCATGTTTCAAAAATGCGTATGAACTAACCTCTATGCGGTCCGTTTTGAGTATGTCCAAAGTTTCAATCTTCTGAGTATTTCTGATATTTCAGAATTGAAAGCATTAGGTCGTTCTATTTGAAACAAACAGTGTGCACCGTCAAATTATTCAACAATGAACTGAAACTTTTTATGGCGTACTTTGCGGATATTTTCTGAAGTGGATGTTGGATATATCTTTGAATTCTCCAGCGAAATATGCCAAGGAGGTTGAAAGAATAAAAAGAGTTCTGAAAGGGAAATATGGAATCAATTTTTATTTTGGAAATAAGACAGTCGAATATAGTTTTCCACGGCTAACTCTTTCAAGAGAAAGAAATAAAATCACAATTATTTCCGGTTCGTTATCTACTGCGTCGTACTGACGAACTACCGTTTTTCACTATTAGTTTAGTCACGAACAATCACACAATATATGCAGGACAAAGGAACAACGTATATTTTATTTCAAAGATCGTAAATAATAGTTATAATAAAACTAACATTATTCTAAAAGTTTAATTAAAATTTCATTGAAGGCATAAATTATAGCTATGTTACTTTTTTTCCTTTTTTCAGCTATTGAAGACTCAGCTGAAAAGGATTATTATTGTATTGAAGTAGGATATCGGAGTTGTTTATTCAAGTAACAAAAGATTTGCGCTATACGTTTTATAACATTTATCGAAAATTACACATTATATTGCTTAAAGCAATCTGCTTTCTGGGCGTTTATTTAAAATAATTGTTATTCGAGACATTGTCTAAAAGGGTAGACAATATTTTGATAACTTACTTCCAATTTCGTTTACGGATAAATTATAGCTTCAGTAATTTCAGATATCTTAACTTTTGGAAGAAACAACTGAATTGTAAAAGGTTTATATAGTTGTATTAACAAAAGAATTATGCAGTATATCGCTTTAAGTTAAAAAAAAAAAAAAAAAAAAAAAAAAACATACATTATTTAGCATTATTTTGAAAAATTAAAAATATTGCAGTCTGTTTCCTGTTTATTTAAATGAAATAATTACTGTTTCATAACGAGTACGGCTAAAAAGAGGACACGTTTAGTACTAACAATTTGCACGCTAAGAATTGTCCATCAGTTAAACTACATTAAAGGGGAAGTAAACTTTTAAAATCACGAAATTGACTAAAAAATCGATTTTTCTTCATTTGGAGAATTATGAAAGGAGATGCTCAAATTTATCTGATACAAACAAATTTTACTTACGTAGCATATATAGTATAGGGTAATCGTTTAAATCGTTGTAATCGTTTTGAAAATCGAAAAAAAAATTGACGGATTTACACGTTTCAGGCACTGGATATTCCGAAAATCATATTTTTAGAAAAAAAAAAAAATACCGTCCGTCCGTCTGTGTGTGTGCCTGTAAACGCTCTATCTCCCGAAAAAATTAAGTTAGAGACTTGAAATTTGGTACGTACTTAGTATGTCATAATGGGAAGAAGCTTATTGAATTTCAATAATCTCGATTATCCGGAACTATTTTTTTCGGACTCTCGAAATATTCGTTCTGATAAAAGGTATATAAAATTTTTCGAAATTGTTTATTGTAAGGAGTGAATATAAAAGACAATAAAAAAAACCCATAAATTTTGCATAAATAATGAAGTCGATCGGATAATGAGTTGCCGCGATATTTGTAATCCTATTTTCCACACTCTTCGATTTTTCATGACCCTGTATTTCATTCAAATTTCAATTCAAAGATATATTTTAATTGGAAATGAGACGCTTAATCCGACACAGTAAACCGTTAGTTAATAGTATTATCAATTTTGGGGTTATAAGGATGTTTCTCTTACGCAATGCAGTAATAGAGCCTTTAAAGTTTAGGACGTCATCAAGCGACGATTTTATTCGAATTGCAATGCATTTTATAAGTAGTTTACACATTTTTTATTTTAATATTTTACATTATGCATATCCATGATGGGTAAGTATTACGGTGGCCCCCAACGACTAGTTTTCATCTCTGACGCTTCTTCGCAAAGATATAAGATTTTATATTTGTAAAAACTTTTTTTTTTAAACTTAAAATGCTGTTTTCTCAAAAAAGAAACTATCTTACATTTCTAACTTTTCAAAGATTCCATGAGCTTTCATAATTATCAGAATCTTTTGAAATTTATACTGTATATCCTCTATACAATAATACATAAATGTTAGCATAAAAAGTTGTACCTCAGGGGTATTTTAGTGTTGAAATTGATGTGCATATGATAACATAAAGTTACTTTTTTAGAAAAAACAATGCATAATTATAAAAAAAAAATTCTGCTTATACATTCAGCGAACTTTAACAATTCATGCAAACTTTCATTTTAACATATAAAAAATATCTCATACATAAATAATGATATATTTTATGCAAAATAAATTTGCATGGGACATTTTAAAATATGGCAATTATTCATTACTTTAAAATTTTAAAAACTGAATAATTTAAAAACGTTTTATAATATTTTACCACCAAATTTTGAAATATAACTTTTTGAGCTCGCCATTTGCTAGTCCGCCAATTTTCAATTTAATTCATTAAAAATTGTAAGATTTGGTTTTTAATGTCCAGTGTTCACTTAAGATTGTAAGAGCTAGGAGTAGAATCTCGGGTAATACGGACAAAGCATTTCTTCATTTCGATGTGATTTTCGACGAAAAGTAAGGTAGAATTAGGAAAGAAATCCCTTTCTCATCGAATTCTGTTTTCTCTCAACGACAATATTCTACATTACGACTGTGTGTCAAAATGTAGTGATTTATCAATTTTTCCAGAGAGAATTTCAATCTTCAAAGAGATTCGGCACACAAGAAAATGCAAACGCATGTCCTGAGGTCTTGAAAGAATGAAAGAAAGAGGTAAGATATGGACGTTTCAAATACCGCCCTTTTGCAAGATTTACAACTGAGCCATGGAAAGAAAGGAGCATAAAAGAAAGCCATTATTTGTTTTTATCGTTAACCCTCTCCTACCAGACGGGTCCAATGGACCGACAGATATATTCACCATGACTATTCGAACCCGAATTTGTTTCTTAAAATAAGTTAAATATAAACTACAGAGAGCTAAAGTAAATAAATAAATAATTTTTATCAAGGTTGAATAAAAATTCCGGTAGTTCTAGGGTTAAATACGGACTATGGGTTATATTAACCACCCTTAAAGTGAAAAAGATCTGTGAAATCAATAGCTCAAAAATTGCTGTGACTATTGAAGTGTTAACCGAATTTATAACAGAAAAATGGAAGCGATCAGTTGCATTACTCTACTTTGTTCATGTCAATTAGAACTAATAGTTCTTTAGAAACTTGGACTTTAATATTGTGATTTTCTCCAAAGAAAATTACACTCACAAAAGAAAGACTAAATATTTCATGTTAACTTTAAGACATGGAATTAATTTTAGCATTGAAACGTTGTTGTCGTGTCAGAGTAAGTGCCATGCACTTCTCTGAAAGAAGGACTGCCAGAGCTTCAAGATAGGTTGGACTTCTAGAGCAGGTCTCCTAATTTTGAACCAATTCCAGATGAGAGACCTGCACCTGGATTGGCACCCCCATAGGTATCGTTTTCAAACTTGGAGGACATTGGCGCCACGAACAGATTTTATGTGCACCAGCTCCCAGTAACGTACACGGTCCCGCAGCAGCCGCAGTCGAGAGAGGTTGTCATCCTCCCAAACAGTGACCATGGTCGATGCTGCTTCACTTTCGATGATCTTGACGGGAACCGAGCTTAACCGTCTGTGCCACTGCAGGACATCTTTGAAGATATTTTTAGTATATTGAAGAAATATAAAAATTATGTATGCTTTAAACTAAACTCACACCAGTAAAATTTTCTGAAGACATATAACAGTAAAAAAAGTAGAAATTGCTAATCGTCTTAATCGTCTGTACCACTGCGGAACACGTAGCATTGAGATAATTAGAGCAATTAAAAGTAGTAATTAGTTTAATTATGTGAGTGTTTTAAAGATTTTTTAAATCTTTACGGGTATTATGAGGACTTTGATAAATTCTTTGCTTCCCGTATTAACCGGGTTCGATTGTACTCTGAAAATAAAAAGTATCCTCGTAATTTACTTTGAATTTTATTTCCAGCTAAATTAAAACTGAAGGGAAGAAAGATCCAGTTTTGTTTTCGCATTTAAATGATGAATACTTAATTCGACTGGAAATGAATTACTGTTTTATAGTCAAAGAATATTGAAAATAACTAAAAAAAAAATCTGGAGTGACTGTACTCGAATTTCAAAACACTGATGTACGTGTTCAGAAACCAAATAAAGACTATTATGTTGGGCCCATCACAAAAACTTTCTTCTATATAAATCAAATCGTCTGCAAAATTAAATGACAATCTATTCGTTCTTGAGATATAGCTATCGTAAAAAATACAGAATAGAAGTGACACCTGTTGTGCGATTTACACCAAAACCTAATCAGCATCTGTTTTTGTCAAGGTCTGACAGAATATGAAGTATGATGAAATTCCAGGCATTAGTTCTTCAGATATAGAAGTAGTAGGAAAATAAGCGTTCAAGCTCAGCAGGAGGTGCTGAGGTGCCGGCACCTCCTTCTCCCGCTCCTCCGCCTCCCGTGCCACCTCCGGCCGTGCCACCTCCGCATGTGCCACCGCCGCCTGCACCTCCGCCTTCCGCACCTCCTCTGAATCCGATTCCGGCGCCACCTAACGGAAAAAAGTGTAAAATATGAACTGTAAGAAGAGGTGTCAACCTAAGAACTCTAAGATGAGTTAAACGGACAAGATTATCATACTATAAGATGAATATTGATTTTATATACTAATTTTGAATGACAAACACCTTAATGAGTATCACTAATTAAGCGAAACAATGGAAAAATATCAACTTTAACGAAAAAAGCAGATTTCTTAAGAATTTTTCAACTATAAGATGACGATATCAACTTATATGAAGAAATTTAAACTTACATTTTAGTTTTTGAACAATGGACACCTTAATGAGAATAATAATTAAGCAAAATAAAATAACAATTTTAACGAAAATGCTGATTTCTTATGAATTTTTCAACTATAACATGAGAATATCAAACTATAAGATGGATTTTAAACTTATAGTTTCTGAACAATGGACACCTTAATGAGTATAATAATTAAGCAAAAGAAAATATTACTTTTAACGAAACTGCTGATTTCTTATGAATTTTTCAACTATAACATGAGAATATCAAACTATAAGATGGATTTTAAACTTATATTATAGTTTCTGAACAATGGACACCTTAACGAGAATAATAATTAAGCAAAATAAAATAACAATTTTAACGAAACTGCTGATTTCTTATGAATTTTTTCAACTATAACATGAGAATATCAAACTATAAGATGGATTTTAAACTTATATTATAGTTTCTGAACAATGGACACCTTAATGAGTATGATAATTAAGCAAAAGAAAATATTACTTTTAACGAAAATGATGATTTCCTATAAATTTTTCAACTATAAGATGTGGATATCAAATCATAAGCCGTAGAATAAACATATATAATTATTTTAAATGACGAACATTTTAATGAGTATTACTAATTAGACGAAACAATTGAAAAATATCAATTGTAAGGTATAAAGCTGATTTTTTAAGAATTTTTGAAGTATAAGATGAGAATATCAACTTATAAGAGGAAATTACACATATATTTTTTAGTTTTTCAACCGTAATACACAGAAAATATTCAAAATTTGAATGAATTTTATAACTAATCAATTGATTTTCCGCACAATAATAGGAGTTTTAACAACCATTATCTAATTTTACTGTGTATACTTGATTTAATTCTGTTTAGACGTACGTAATATAATCTTTTTATATCATTTAGACTTGAAATAAGAACCATATTTAAATAAAAACCAGTTGTTTATTTATTCTTAATACGCGAACTTTTTTTTTCTTTCCTAAAAATTAGCATTTCTGAGGAGGGATAATAATTCCATCCCACATTCTAAGGAAAAGGGGAGCATAACAATGACCGTCTAGTTCACAACTTTTACTATAATATAAATATTATTCGCTATCAATGTTTACAAAAAATCCATGTTGGGAGATAGATATGAGTTATATTTTAATAAAGTTTACCCTCCTCCATCTTCTACACGATGCTAACAATTATACAAAACAAAAGAAATACCGATTTTTAACGAAAAAGGGTGAATTTTAATGAATTTTACACAAGTTTTCGGTATTATTGTACACTAACAGGTATGATTTTATTTCTTAGGTGATTACAATACAGAGAAAAGTATTCACCTTTAGATTACTTTTCGTGAAATATTTAACAGTAATTATATAAACTCCTGTTTACATCACTAATTTACATTTGAAAATAAGGATTTATAGGATAAAATAAATAATCTTAACTTATACTTAGTAAATTTTACGCAATTCCAATGATTTTATATCGTGTTTTTCACGAGTTTTATATTAATTAGTAATTTTATATTAATTAACTTTGAATATTTTCTATGATATGGCTAATCCATTTTTATCACAGAAATACCAGTACCTAAAATTTCACTTAAACTCATATTCCAAGTATTAATATTCACTTATAACTTTACTTTTAGTTATACTTTTACTTGAAACCATGTGAACTTGTAGAACCCTGCTTACGCATATGGAGTTTAGTACATCACACTGTTATCTAAATGAATATGAATACCTTATTGTTTTAAATTTTCCAATTTTAACAGAATATGCACGAATATAAACTTTAATTTTGTCTAAACATTTTATTTCAAATAGCCTAGTTTATGAAAACGATACATATTACCAAATATTAGACAACATTTTAACATGAACTTAGATACTGATCACATACCTATTTTAGCATAATTTATTAGCATACATAGCATTTCATCCATTTCTTTCAGAAATATACATATAAAATTATGGATTTACCGAGTATATATCCAATTTTAGCTTTCACTTACCAATTTTTTACACCATTTCAATAATTTCAATGATTTCAAGCTATTTTATATCACAGAAACGAAAAAATAATTGAATACAGACGCGAGTAAGTAATATTTGTATTGTATTTTCCATTCAAAGATTTGAAACTCAAGTTAAAATTTATGTTATAAGTATTGATATCCACTTTTAGTTATACTTTTACTTGAAACCATATGAACTTGTAGAACCTTGCTTACGCATATGGAGTTTAGTACACATTGTTATCTAACTGAATATGAATACCTTATTGTTTTAAATTTTCCAATTTTAACAGAATATGCACGAATATAAACTTTAAGTTTATCTAAACATTTTATTTCAAATACCCTAGTTTATGAAAACGATACATATTACCAAATATTAGACATTTTAACATAAACTTAGATACTGATCACATACCTATTTTAGCATAACTTATTAACATGCAATAGCATTTTATCCATTCCTTTCAGAAATATACATATAAATATATGGATTTAACGAGTAAATATCCAATTTTAGCTTGTATTTAGTGATTTTTTACACCATTCCAATGATTTCAAGATATTTTATATCACAGAAACGGAAACATATTTGAACATAAACGCCTGTAAAATAATATTTGAACTGTGTTTCCTACTCAAAAATTCAAATCTCAAATTAAAATTTATGTTCTATCACTTATCAACTATTTATCCCACATAACTTTTGCCATAGAAACATCGTAGAAATTAAATATACGTTAAATGAAAATAATAAAGTATAAGTACCTAAAAATATCAAACACAAAATCTATTAATCAAAACTTAAAAAATTAAAAAAAATTAAAAGTTTTTACAAAGTTAAAAAAAAAATTACAAATGAAAAAAAAATTACAAATGAAAAAAAAAATTACAAATGAAAAAAAAAATTTACAAATATAAAAAAAAATTACAAATGAAAAAAAAAATTACAAATGAAAAAAAAAATTACAAATGAAAAAAAAATTTACAAATGAAAAAAAAAATTACAAAATTAAAAAAAAAAGTTTTTACAAAAAAAAGTTAAAAAAAAAATATTTTACAAAATAAAAAATAAAAAAAAGTTTTTTACATAAAAAAAGAAAAAAAATTTACAAAGGTTTAATATATTACAAAAAGTACCCATTTTTTACAAAATTTAAAAAAAAAATACAAAATTTTTTTAAAATTAGAAGTTTAAATGCTATTATTACCACTATCACTTCTCAGAATTTAGCAGCCTAGACGTTTGTACACTATATATTTTTAATACTATAAAGAAAATTTCAACTGCAATTGTACCAACACTATTATTAAGTTCGCATAAACCAAATTTTATACTGTATTTAGCGAATTTCCAATTAACATCTTCCGTGTAGAGTAACTTTTTCCTCTAACATTTGAAATCGTGTATATCTGCTACTTTCATATTTATAATTAATATTTCAGAATTAAGACCATACTAACCATTTTAATATAAGACCATATTTAAGCAAGATTCCATGATAAAGCTTATTATACTGATTATTTTTATTTAGTACGCATGCGCAGTTTTGTCACATGATCACTTTAACTGATGATAATATAAAATTTTGAAAAGTGATGCAGAGGTTCTCATTTCCCAAGTCAAATTCTTGCAGATGACTATTCAGATGACTGTATATGTATAGCTCCAGTAAATTTCCTGATTTTAACCCAGTTGGGGAAACAATTTCTCTGTTAACGAATAAAGTAAGTTGCACTATATCATTGTAAAACATCAATGAATGATTATTTATCTATTAAATCTTTTCTAAGTATATAATTATATTTCTTTTATTGTATAGATGTTACACCAACATGAATCAAAACAGCAGAAACTCTCTTTACCAGAAATGGATACCCCGGATGATCCATCGTCAACACATATAGAGTTAAAGAATAATATACATGTGAGTACTTATATGTGATATATTAGAATACATATATTAAACATAATTAGAGTGAATTTACAATAAAATATTGTACCAGATGTTCTATAAAATGTGATGTTTTTTCGTCTATAGTGTTAGGAGGAATTCTAAATATATGCATTTATTTCTCTTGCAGATGTGTTCCACTTGTAACAAATACTTTTCAAGTAAATGGAATTTAAAAGAACATATACAAATCCATACTAGTGAAAAACCATATACTTGTAACCATCGTCAAAAATCATCTACAAGAAAGCGTGAATTATCTTTTACTAGAAAATACAGACCATCAGTTCATATGAAAACACATCCTGTTAAAAAATTGCTTCAGTGTGAAAAGTGTGAGAAAATATTCGTTATAAACTGAATAGACATATGACTGTTATGTTGAACTTGTCGAAGACAGTATCCCAAATCATATTGAAGATGGATATTCAAAAATTAACCAGTAGTTTGAAGAATTTAACAGTCAAAGATCAGATTGGATACTTCGAAAAATTGACTGTATAGAACATAAACCAACATAACATGTACCCAAACTACTCATGCAGCATTATTGATTTGATATATGATATCCAAAAAGTGAAATTTGTAAAGAAAAATCCAAAGTGTTGTAAAGAATTTTATTGATATAATTGATAAAATGTATTGAAGAGAAATTGATATAAATGTAGACAATATTCACAATGTATTGTTTAAATACCCATAATAATAAAAAATGTATCTATACACATCTGTGTTTATTTTTATAAAACATATTTCATTGATAAAATACATTGTATGATTTTTAAAATGAAATTTCTACATGACAGTAAATAACTAATTTTGCTTTACGTAAGACTTGAGATTTATCATAACTTGTTCAACGAAACAACATTTTCCCCAATGAATATCCAGTTCACACACATACATATGAAAATCAACTTTTGATAATACTATACATCAGATTAATGAAAAATATATAAAATTTATTAAAAAAAATGTTTTTACAAATAAAAAATTAAAAAATTTTTACAAATTTAAAAAAAAAAGTTTTTTACAATTAAAAAAATGTTTTTACAAAAAAAGTTTTTACAAATTAAAAAAAAGTTTTTACATATATAAAAAAAAAGTTTTTACAAAGTTTCAGCCACTGATGGGACTCATTTTGCTGATGTTTTATCAATCTATAAATCTGGAAGTTACCGACAGTAACAGTAACCAAAGACTAACAGATAGAGATGCTTTAAGGGTGTTGACATTACAGACAGATACAAGAAACAATTTATATCAGTCTTAATCAAATAAAAAAGCTTCAAAGTTTCATTTAGATTTACCTACTGAAGTGTAGATAACTGAAAACATATCCATCGGTTCAGAAGTGACTAATATAACAGCAAAGCATACAGATAATGGGTATCGCGGACTTTTAGTTTATGTTATCACCTCAAGTGATGAATACTGCTGATTTCGGATAGATATGCGTACAAGTAAATTATATGATGAGTCGAAAATGAACCGAGAATTCATATCGGAGTATAACTTAAACATGTGTATCTGCTTATGACTTTAAAAATTCACGACATTCTACAACGACTGATTTCAAATTACACAGCCAATAAAATATTTACCTTCAAGGAAAGAAAATGAAACCCCATTCAACTGTTTCAGATATCCAAGTTGATCACGTCATCGATGTTGAACAGCAGGATCAGGCCTAAATCTAACATCCCATTTTTTCTCGATTTCGATTGTTTAAAGTGTTATTTTAAAGAGTAGTATAATGGTTGCCTAACCATTGTACATTTCTTTAAAATAAGAACTTTAAACAACCGAAATCGAGAAAAAATGGGATGTTACATTTAGGCCTGATCCTGCTGTTCAACATCGATGACGTGATCAACTTGGATATCTGAAACAGTTGAATGGGGTTTCATTTTCTTTCCTTGAAGGTAAATATTTTATTGGTTGTGTAATTTGAAATCAGTCGTTGTAGAATGTCGTGAATTTTTAAAGTCATAAGCAGATACACATGTTTAAGTTATACTCCGATATGAATTCTCGGTTCATTTTCGACTCATCATATAATTTACTTGTACGCATATCTATCCGAAATCAGCAGTATTCATCACTTGAAGTGATAACATAAACTAAAAGTCCGCGATACCCATTATCTGTATGCTTTGCTGTTATATTAGTCACTTCTGAACCGATGGATATGTTTTCAGTTATCTACACTTCAGTAGGTAAATCTAAATGAAACTTTGAAGCTTTTTTATTTGATTAAGACTGATATAAATTGTTTCTTGTATCTGTCTGTAATGTCAACACCCTTAAAGCATCTCTATCTGTTAGTCTTTGGTTACTGTTACTGTCGGTAACTTCCAGATTTATAGATTGATAAAACATCAGCAAAATGAGTCCCATCAGTGGCTGAAACTTTGTAAAAACTTTTTTTTTTATATATGTAAAAACTTTTTTTTAATTTGTAAATTTTTTTTCGTAAAAACTTTTTTTTTAATTGTAAAAAAACTTTTTTTTTTTAATTTGTAAAAAATTTTTAATTTTTTATTTGTAAAAACATTTTTTTTAATGAATTTTATATATTTTTCATTAATCTGATGTATAGTATTATCAAAAGTTGATTTTCATATGTATGTGTGTAAACTGGATATTCATTGGGGAAAATGTTGTTTCATTGAACAAGTTATGATAAATCTCAAGTCTTACGTAAAGCAAAATTAGTTATTTACTGTCATGTAGAAATTTCATTTTAAAAATCATACAATGTATTTTAACAATGAAATATGTTTTATAAAAATAAACACAGATGTGTATAGATACATTTTTTATTATTATGGGTATTTAAACAATACATTGTGAATATTGTCTACATTTATATCAATTTCTCTTCAATACATTTTATCAATTATATCAATAAAATTCTTTACAACACTTTGGATTTTTCTTTACAAATTTCACTTTTTGGATATCATATGTCAAATCAATAATGCTGCATGAGTAGTTTGGGTAAATGTTATGTTGGTTTATGTTCTATACAGTCAATTTTTCGAAGTATCCAATCTGATCTTTGACTGTTAAATTCTTCAAACTACTGGTTAATTTTTGAATATCCATCTTCAATATGATTTGGGATACTGTCTTCGACAAGTTCAACATAACAGTCATATGTCTATTCAGTTTATAACGAATATTTTCTCACACTTTTCACACTGAAGCAATTTTTTAACAGGATGTGTTTTCATATGAACTGATGGTCTGTATTTTCTAGTAAAAGATAATTCACGCTTTCTTGTAGATGATTTTTGACGATGATTACAAGTATATGGTTTTTCACTAGTATGGATTTGTATATGTTCTTTTAAATTCCATTTACTTGAAAAGTATTTGTTACAAGTGGAACACATCTGCAAGAGAAATAAATGCATATATGTAGAATTCCTTCTAACACTATAGACGAAAAAACATCACATTTTATAGAACATCTGGTACAATATTTTATTGTAAATTCACTCTAATTATGTTTAATATATGTATTCTAATATATCACATATAAGTACTCACATGTATATTATTCTTTAACTCTATATGTGTTGACGATGGATCATCCGGGGTATCCATTTCTGGTAAAGAGAGTTTCTGCTGTTTTGATTCATCTTGGTGTAACATCTATACAATAAAAGAAATATAATTATATACTTAGAAAAGATTTAATAGATAAATAATCATTTATTGATGTTTTACAATGATATAGTACAACTTACTTTATTCGTTAACAGATAAATTGTTTCCCCAACTGGGTTAAAATCAGGAAATTTACTGGAGCTATACATATACAGTCATCTGAATAGTCATCTGCAAGAATTTGACTTGGGAAATGAGAACCTCTGCATCACTTTTCAAAATTTTATATTATCATCAGTTAAAGTGATCATGTGACAAAACTGCGCATGCGTACTAAATAAAAATAATCAGTATAATAAGCTTTATCATGGAATCTTGCTTAAATATGGTCTTATATTAAAATGGTTAGTATGGTCTTAATTCTGAAATATTAATTATAAATATGAAAGTAGCAGATATACACGATTTCAAATGTTAGAGGAAAAAGTTACTCTACACGGAAGATGTTAATTGGAAATTCGCTAAATTCAGTATAAAATTTGGTTTATGCGAACTTAATAATAGTGTTGGTACAATTGCAGTTGAAATTTTCTTTATAGTATTAAAAATATATAGTGTACAAAAGTCTAGGCTGCTAAATTCTGAGAAGTGATAGTGGTAATAATAGCATTTAAACTTCTAATTTTAAAAAAATTTTGTATTTTTTTTTAAATTTTGTAAAAAATGGGTACTTTTTGAAATATATTAAACCTTTGTAATTTTTTTTTCTTTTTTATGTAAAAAACTTTTTTTTATTTTTTATTTTGTAAAATATTTTTTTTTAAACTTTTTTTTGTAAAAACTTTTTTTTTTAATTTTTTAATTTTTTTTTTTCATTTGTAATTTTTTTTTTCATTTGTAATTTTTTTTTTCATTTGTAATTTTTTTTTTCATTTGTAAATTTTTTTTTTATTTGTAAATTTTTTTTCATTTGTAATTTTTTTTTTCATTTGTAATTTTTTTTCATTTGTAATTTTTTTTTTAACTTTGTAAAAACTTTTAATTTTTTTTAATTTTTTAAGTTTTGATTAATAGATTTTGTGTTTGATATTTTTAGGTACTTATAATTTATTATTTTCATTTAACGTATATTTAATTTCTACGATGTTTCTATGGTAAAAGTTATGTAGGATAAATAGTTGATAAGTGATAGAACATAAATTTTAATTTGAGATTTGAATTTTTGAATAGGAAACACAGTTCAAATATTATTTTACAGGCGTTTATGTTCAAATATGTTTCCGTTTCTGTGATATAAAATATCTCGAAATCATTGGAATGGTGTAAAAAATCACTAAATACAAGCTAAAATTGGATATTTACTCGTTAAATCCATATATTTATATGTATATTTCTGAAAGGAATGGCTAAAATGCTATTGCATGTTAATAAATTATGCTAAAATAGGTATGTGATCAGTATCTAAGTTTATGTTAAAATGTCTAATATTTGGTAATATGTATCGTTTTCATAAACTAGGGTATTTGAAATAAAATGTTTAGATAAACTTAAAGTTTATATTCGTGCATATTCTGTTAAAATTGGAAAATTTAAAACAATAAGGTATTCATATTCAGTTAGATAACAATGTGTACTAAACTCCATATGCGTAAGCAAGGTTCTACAAGTTCATATGGTTTCAAGTAAAAGTATAACTAAAAGTGGATATCAATACTTATAACATAAATTTTAACTTGAGTTTCAAATCTTTGAATGGAAAATACAATACAAATATTACTTACTCGCGTCTGTATTCAATTATTTTTTCGTTTCTGTGATATAAAATAGCTTGAAATCATTGAAATTATTAAAATGGTGTAAAAAATTGGTAAGTGAAAGCTAAAATTGGATATATACTCGGTAAATCCATAATTTTATATGTATATTTCTGAAAGAAATGGATGAAATGCTATGTATGCTAATAAATTATGCTAAAATAGGTATGTGATCAGTATCTAAGTTCATGTTAAAATGTTGTCTAATATTTGGTAATATGTATCGTTTTCATAAACTAGGCTATTTGAAATAAAATGTTTAGACAAAATTAAAGTTTATATTCGTGCATATTCTGTTAAAATTGGAAAATTTAAAACAATAAGGTATTCATATTCATTTAGATAACAGTGTGATGTACTAAACTCCATATGCGTAAGCAGGGTTCTACAAGTTCACATGGTTTCAAGTAAAAGTATAACTAAAAGTAAAGTTATAAGTGAATATTAATACTTGGAGTATGAGTTTAAGTGAAATTTTAGGTACTGGTATTTCTGTGATAAAAATGGATTAGCCATATCATAGAAAATATTCAAAGTTAATTAATATAAAATTACTAATTAATATAAAACTCGTGAAAAACACGATATAAAATCATTGGAATTGCGTAAAATTTACTAAGTATAAGTTAAGATTATTTATTTTATCCTATAAATCCTTATTTTCAAATGTAAATTAGTGATGTAAACAGGAATTTATATAATTACTGTTAAATATTTCACGAAAAGTAATCTAAAGGTGAATACTTTTCTCTGTATTGTAATCACCTAAGAAATAAAATCATACCTGTTAGTGTACAATAATACCGAAAACTTGTGTAAAATTCATTAAAATTCACCCTTTTTCGTTAAAAATCGGTATTTCTTTTGTTTTGTATAATTGTTAGCATCGTGTAGAAGATGGAGGAGGGTAAACTTTATTAAAATATAACTCATATCTATCTCCCAATATGGATTTTTTGTAAACATTGATAGCGAATAATATTTATATTATAGTAAAAGTTGTGAACTAGACGGTCATTGTTATGCTCCTCTTTTCCTTAGAATGTGGGGTGGAATTATTATCCCTCCTCAGAAATGCTACATTTTAGGAAAGAAAAAAAAAGTTCGCGTATTAAGAATAAATAAACAACTGGTTTTTATTTAAATATGGTTCTTATTTCAAGTCTAAATGATATAAAAAGATTATATTAAGTACGTCTAAACAGAATTAAATCAAGTATACACAGTAAAATTAGATAATGGTTGTTAAAACTCCTATTATTGTGCGGAAAATCAATTGATTAGGCATAAAATTCATTCAAATTTTGAATATTTTCTGTGTATTACGGTTGAAAAACTAAAAAATATATGTGTAATTTCCTCTTATAAGTTGATATTCTCATCTTATACTTCAAAAATTCTTAAAAAATCAGCTTTATACCTTACAATTGATATTTTTCAATTGTTTCGTCTAATTAGTAATACTTATTAAAATGTTCGTCATTTAAAATAATTATATATGTTTATTCTACGGCTTATGATTTGATATCCACATCTTATAGTTGAAAAATTTATAGGAAATCATCATTTTCGTTAAAAGTAATATTTTCTTTTGCTTAATTATCATACTCATTAAGGTGTCCATTGTTCAGAAACTATAATATAAGTTTAAAATCCATCTTATAGTTTGATATTCTCATGTTATAGTTGAAAAAATTCATAAGAAATCAGCAGTTTCGTTAAAATTGTTATTTTATTTTGCTTAATTATTATGCTCGTTAAGGTGTCCATTGTTCAGAAACTATAATATAAGTTTAAAATCCATCTTATAGTTTGATATTCTCATGTTATAGTTGAAAAATTCATAAGAAATCAGCAGTTTCGTTAAAAGTAATATTTTCTTTTGCTTAATTATTATACTCATTAAGGTGTCCATTGTTCAGAAACTATAAGTTTAAAATCCATCTTATAGTTTGATATTCTCATGTTATAGTTGAAAAATTCATAAGAAATCAGCATTTTCGTTAAAATTGTTATTTTATTTTGCTTAATTATTATTCTCATTAAGGTGTCCATTGTTCAAAAACTAAAATGTAAGTTTAAATTTCTTCATATAAGTTGATATCGTCATCTTATAGTTGAAAAATTCTTAAGAAATCTGCTTTTTTCGTTAAAGTTGATATTTTTCCATTGTTTCGCTTAATTAGTGATACTCATTAAGGTGTTTGTCATTCAAAATTAGTATATAAAATCAATATTCATCATATAGTATGATAATCTTGTCCGTTTAACTCATCTTAGAGTTCTTAGGTTGACCCCTCTTCTTACAGTTCATATTTTACACTTTTTTCCGTTAGGTGGCGCCGGAATCGGATTCAGAGGAGGTGCGGAAGGCGGAGGTGCAGGCGGCGGTGGCACAGGCGGAGGTGGCACGGCCGGAGGTGGCACGGGAGGCGGATGAGCGGGAGAAGGAGGTGCCGGCACCTCAGCACCTCCTGCTGAGCTTGAACGCTTATTTTCCTACTACTTATAGCTGTCATGGAATTTTTAAAAAATGCAGCATAGCAGTGCCACCTGTTGAAATAGATTTCTATTTCTACCAATAGAAATCTGCATGCGAAGCGAGAACATATGCAATGAATCAGCCTCTTTTGAATTACCTAAAATTTGGCACGAGATGCTTTACAAATTAAAAAATTAGCAATAAGAAAATGTAAATTTTCATGTTTACAATTGACCATTTTTAAGCGCCTGCTTTTATTATACATATGATCTCGTGGTTTATGTTTATCAAGTTTATTTTTTTAAAAAAATGAGAGAACAGTTCATTTATAATTTTTTATCTTGAAAATATCGCGCTTTGTGCGTTCGAAACATGTCGATTTTTATATTAAAAACTTTTTATAAGCCTTTATGTGTTCTCTTTTATCACTTTAAGCATATAATCTTTAGTTTAATGACTTTATTCTGTTTATGCAAATTTGATGTAGGTCATAATTCATATTTTTTTTAAATATGAATTTATTAATAATTTTCATAATTAAAATAATGCGTTTGACTGAAAAAAAAAAAAAGAATACTTGAACATATTTGAGTATCAATAAAACAAAATAATGAATAAATAGGTGATTTTTTTCGGACGATATTAAATTTAAGTTTTTCGCGTGAATTTAACATTCGAGCCCTCAAATTTTAACCTCCTCTAACTCCATGAATATTTAACAAAAATACATGAATTATATACTTTTACAGGCTGATTTAACCCAAGGAACTCAAATAAAAACGACAAAAGTGGGTGTTACTGTTTGAAAAATCGGTATTTTTCCGTTATACCAACACCATTGTCGCCAAGTGTGACATTTGGCGTCAAAGCCAAATGAAATATTTGAAAACAACACTGTTGGTGTGAAAGTGATCATTTAAAAATTATAACATATGAAAATTTTAGACTTTCGCAAACTATTTTATTATACCAATACATATATACTTAAAATAATAGAGCAAATAAATATTATAAAATATAATAATATAATAAAACTGTTGAAGGGGCGAGGCCAACGAGGTAAGCGCGTAACATCAGAATATTAAATTCTTCAAATTAAAATTAACTCTGGTCTTCAACATGCAGAAAGAAAAGGAATTGCTTACCTTTTCTATGGTATATCCAATTTATGAAATATCCACTGGTTTATATATATCAACTATTTGATAACTTATAAACACTTCTTGAATAATTCTATTTTGCACCACCGCTGAAATAAGACTTGTAAAAAAATTATATTAATGCACAATCCACATTGAATAAATAGGTTCACGTTTGGATTGATTTTAAAAATTATATTTTACATTACTTAAAATTTTAAAAGGTTTACATTTAGATTAATTTTAACATCAGGAAACATTTTTTCCTGTGACTTTACAGAATGAAGGATAGTAATACACTGACTCATTTTCGCAAAGTTTGGAAAGTTACGAGTAAAGTTGCATCATTTCTTTGAAACAAATTGACGTTGAATAATTGTCCTTTTAAATGTTTTAGTTCTGTAATAAGTTTATAATGGCATAATCACAAATAACAAATTATAAACATACTTCACATTATTAGAAGAGAACGATTATAACGAGGTAATAAATATCTATTGCTTGATAAACTTGAAACTTAAGAGTCATAAATTAGGTCACTTGTTTTGAAGAGATGAGAGAAAAATTATCGTTGGGTTTCTATCTGCGTGCTTCATCATTTTCTTTCTTTATTTATTTTACTTTGAGTGGAAAATATTAAGTGATTGAAATGAATGGATTAGTTTTCTACAAAAACTCAGTTTAAACTACAGGCATGCAATTGTAAATGCCTCTTAGCATTTCAGTATAAGTATACATTTCATGTTTTGAATAAAGACGTCAGCCACATGAACTCTATGAGATAGCTTTGTAAATAACAACAAACAGCGTCTTTTATTGTACGTCATTTAGCTATGCTGCATATGTTGCTGCTCAACAGATTGGGTAGGCTATCCAGTGTTAGGGTTAACAAATTTATATTTGTAAAATGTTCGTAACACCGGTATTTTGAAAAAAAAAAACTTTATGTATAATTTTATAGCCCTGAAACAATTTTATCGCAGCTTCCCGATCATCAGATAATTGTCAAATGGTAAAATTCTTCTCCGCTTCAGTGAAAAATGTTAGCTATAATTAATTTAATAAAAAAATATTTGCAATTCGAAAAATAGCGAATTAAGATGTTTTGCATTGTTACGATTAAATAATAATAATAATAATAAAATGATTTACGTACAGTAAATAGCGCGTCAGAATGTTTGGCACGATTTAAAATAAAAATCCTTTGCACGGTCAGGTTTGCAGTAAATGGCGCATTAGATACATTTTGGCATGGTGTTCATATAGCCTAAAAGTACCGAGAAATCTCAGTTGGTTCAATTTTTAATATGTACACGAACTCCACTTCAAACAAATGCATTCATATTCTGAAAATATACATTATTCCGAGTCTAACGCCACCTTCGTGTGATTTTATCATAAACAGTCTGCGAAAAAGGCAGGTGTATTTTTTTTTCGCACCAACTGTTTAATTGTAATATAAAAGTGTGTACACCATGCTCAAATACGTTTCTTAACTTATTTTTAAAACTCTGTCACTGCCAAGCGCCCGAGAAAACTCGTTCACCTAGCTGCAATTTTCATTGTAATGCATGCACTATTTAATCTAAAACAATTTTGTTGATTTAACGCTTTTTAAAACACCGAGTAATGGTTAATACGCTCAACTTTATCCCCACACACATAATTAGATTTTTTTTATATCATATTGAAATAATAATCTTCTTCTTGTTCTTCTTTTTTCTTACAACTTTAAAAATTCACAGAGGAAATAACTTTAGAATTCTGACCTTTTGCTTAAGGCGGTTCTCAAAAAGATATTCTTCCGCGCTCAGCAACCAGATACTTTCTGACAGATTTTCTGATTAATTGTTAAACGCAAAAGCATAACACTTGCAGGTATGACTATTGATTTTTAATAGCACGGATTTTCTCTTATTTTTCGATAAATCAATCGCATCTTGAACGATATCTTATACGTGTTTATTGTCGCTTAAGACATCAGTGTTTTCCTTACTCGCGCTGTCGAGTCCGGAAATTCGGTTCAAAATACCCACTTCGACAGCATTTTCTAAAAGATTTTGTGTCTTTATCTAAAAATGGAAAAACTTTTCGCTTACATAGTTTCTAAATGCTAATTTCACGTGTTCGCGAACAAAAATTAATTTAAAAAATGTGTCATAAAATAACCAGTTTAGATTTCGGAACAGCCTTAACAGTTAGAAAGTCCATACGCAAGTTTCGAGTAATTCGAATTTCTTGCAAATTTAACATTTTATGTGGTACACTGGTAGTTTAAATTTGAAAAGGCTCCGTAGTTTTTCAAATAAGATTACAGTATTAATGGGGTTTCATAATTATTTTTAATTAATTAACTAATTTATTTATTTATTATTAATTAATTATACTAATTAATATATTTTTTATCTATTTAAAATGTCCATAACTTATATATTTTTACGTAATTTCTTTTAGATTAATAAGCTTTCTTTTTATTTCAGATTTTTGCTTGTACTAATTGACCTCTGCTGCTTTCCGATAATTACGGTGAGTCTCACTTCAATTAACCTTTAACTGCTGTGACACAAATTGCCGGATAACTATTGTGAGCTGTCTCTGAGACCGCTTGATTTATAATGATGAATAAAAGGCTCTATTAATTCATGAGATACTCTGTTTGTGCTAAAGTTTATGTACAGGACTTACTATAACTAAAATTCACCTATTTAGAAGTTTTAAGCGATATTACTAGGGCCCCACACGAAATGAAATTTTACTAGTAGCTATAGTACTAGAAATTACAACTTAAATTGTGAAAATTGAGAAAAAGCAGCGGTCTGTGAGACTTAGAACAGCAATTGTTAATCACTTTTAAATACCTGTTTCATTTTATAATATATATGTATAAAATCTATAGATCATATACAGGGCAACACAAAATAATTCGTAAACAATACTGAGTGTGAGTGAGAATTACTTTAAGGTGGTTTTTAATTGAGTTATGAATTTTCAAACTGAACTATATTTGGTATACTAAGAGACGTTTGTAGAATATAAATAAAATCATATACAGGGGTCACGCAAAGAACTGGATACAGGGCCTTCTAAGGATGATAATTTCTGGAAGTGTGATTTCAGTAGTTATAATATTGTTTTGACTGAATTAAATTTTAGCTTAGTATGTGGCGTGTATAAAAATCTGTATGCATTATACAGAGCTGGATAAGAGAATTCAAATAAGTTTCCGTCTATTGGTAGAAATTGCTGAAGAGGAGTTTTCAGCTGTGTTATACGTATATAGGGCTACACAAAAGATTTGGAGTACATTGCCGGCTATAGATGGTAAATGCAGACGGTTTTCAAATGTGTTATGCGTTTTCTAAAATGTTTACTTAGATACTTATTTACCTTATTAAACAGCGAAGTTTTGTTTAAAGTGTTCTGGAAGTGTTAGAGAGTGTTTCATATACTACGCTTGAGGCAATACTTTTATTTATTTGACTTTCGTAAAAATTCACCATTCTTCACGAATTTTGAATATCATATTGAGATGTACACGACTCCCACTCAGTGTTGGGCATGAACGCGTTCATTGAACGAAAACTCACGAACTTAGTTCACTTTCTATGAACGTGAGTTGAACTTGACTCACTTTTTGATAAACGAACGTGAGCTGAACGAAAGCTCAAAAAATCTGCGAGTTTGAACGAAATTTAAAGCTCAAACTCAATTTTTTTCATAATTTATTTAAATTTTTTCCAGCCGTTAAGAACAAATTTTTCCCATTTAAAGGCCTGAACGGACTCGGGACGGGTCGAGTCTTATCATCTGTTTTTCTGGGTCGTGCCCAGATTTTGCTTTCTTTGGAGGCTCGGGCCGTGCCAAACCGGGCTTATTTCTGGGTCTGTGCTTTATTCTTCCTAGAAGTCTGCACCGACCGAAATTTTCTGGCATGGTCACAACAACCCTCCGTATATGAAAATCATTGACCTGTCCTAGCCTGATTCGTGGAAAAATCTGTTTAAGGAACAACTTCCTTGGGTCAACAATTTTTACGAAAAATACATATATTTTTAAATTAAAATTATTCTGCAGTTAAAATTCCCTTTAAAGAATAATACATACACATTGCTAAGGGGGGGGGAGGGGGGCGATATACAGTACTGTAAAACCTGTTATAAGAATCTGTGTATGACGAAATCCTGTTTTAAATGGAAAAATTTCTTGATCGGTGCTAAATGGATATAATAATCCGTTTGAAAATAAATAATACTTTGCAAGAGACGACAGTCCCCTAGTAAACTTATATTAAGCAAAATATTACTTATTAATTGTAAAAGCGCGTTTCAACACCATAAAAAATGCAGGTACGTAAAAAATACCTAAGTTGGAGCATACTCCTATGTAAAGTACTAGGATTAATGTAAAAGAGAGAACACACTTCCTAGTAATTACGCGAAGTTTTGTATAAAACTCAATGTGTAACCAATGTTCTCTGCATACTAAAATTCGTAAAAATTTATGTATTGTATAAAATGTTTACGAATTTTGCTAACTATATTATATTTCGCATGGAAAATACTCATCGTAATCATTGTTGTTCTTTTAAAGCACAATAATTAAAAAACAGAATAATGTAGATTGAGATTTTTAAAGATAATATTTTATTAATTTAAAAAAAATTTATTAAAAAATTAGTCTACTTATTAATTGCATTACATTTTAGCATCACGTACATTTTGTTTGGTTATTTGTGACTTTAGTAAGCGATTAAAATAGTTCTTAAAAATTTCTTTTAAATATTATCTCTGATTTCTGCAAAAAATATTCATTTGGGAAAAAATAGTTCAATAAAATATAACTTTTCTTGACATTTTTAAACATAAAAAAAACATTAAATGGCGCTACTTTAATTGTATATATATATATAACTGAAATACTTTTTAGTAAGTTTTACAAAAACTCCGCATAATGTTTTATAAAATTATTAATATTTCTTTTACAATTATGAAATTATTCACTGAAATTATTTGCAAAGTGGTGTTTAAATTTGTTATTTCAAATGTGTATTTGTTTTGACTTATTTACGAAAATGGCCATCAGCTATTGTTACAGCGGTGGGTGCGTCCTTAGGAACAGAAGAATCTCCAAGTCAATGGGGAAATGCATGGCAGCCCAGTTACAGAAGGTTGCATTAGGCCATGTTATTATCATTCAATCTTCCGTGATCAGGTAATAGTTTTAAAACAAAGCAAATTAGCGTGGGTGTAGACTTTAGAGCCCTGTTGGGGGCTGGGCGTGTGTTGGCGCGCGTATCTCGTAGGGAGCAGAGCTCTTTTTAACCCTATCACTATGTCCTGGGGTCCACGCGGACCCCAAGCACTTTCAACAAGTTGTCAAAAAATCTATCACTCACTGAGTAGCTTCAGCCGGTAACATCTCATATCATAATGTTTGTAACACACGGTAAAAATTAAACTGTACAAATATAAGCGGTACTTGTTTTTTTTTTTTTTTAATTTGAAAAAAATAGATAGCATATTTGTCCTGGGCAACAACAGGGCATGTTTTGATAGGACATAGTGATAGGTTTAATAACAAATAAATCTATTCAAATAATTTTTCTAGGGATTAATTGAATCACGCTCCAAATTTTGCTTACAGATAATGTATATCTATGAAGACACAACAATATATTTTTAAAAGTAATATTGATATTTTTTCCTAGAATGTTTATATGTAAAAAATTCATGTAAATTTTCGTATGAAGATAAATTGAACAAAAATAACTTTTTTTTTTTTTTTTATGTACTATAACATTTGAGTTTTAACTCGATATCAAATTAGTTTTTCTTTTGCTCAAACGTTGAAGTCATAAAAAAAGGAAGATGCAACGGTGAAAAATAAATAAAAGTGAAAAGCTATATTTTTTATAGCGTTTTTCATTTTCCAATAAATATATTGCATCGAGATATTTTTAAATGCACCATGATGGCAAACTTTTTGTGATTCTTAAGTCTCTAAGATTGATTCAAAACGTCCATTTTGACCCCAGTTTTCTAAATATCTTTTCATTTATAGGAAAAAAAGAGATAATATTCAATTTCCTTTTATTTGAATAAGATTGGTTGTAAAATCTACCCATTTAAGAATAAAAAAATATTTCGTAAATGTGTCACAAAGTAGCAAGAATGCAAAGCAAGATAAAGACAAAAATTAAGCTACATTGAAAATACAGATTTCATTTGTAATCTGTTCATATAAGATCTTTTAACACTTTAACACTGCTTATATTTACCCAAAAATTCAATGAGAAAGTTTTACTGTTATCTGAAGAGTCCCTTTACTTTTATATTGTTAAAGAAATAGGAGAATTTGTCATTCTATCTTGTCTATGTACTAGACCGATTCTGTCCTCTTTCGCCGAACAAATTCCCCAGATACCCTGTTGTTTCCTCTGACAGCCCCTACGACCGAATGGAGATGACAGGGAAGGAAGTTAAAACGTGTTTGAAGAAACGCGAAATACTGAACTTCAAAAATGGTTACATTTCCGAACCCTTTTCAGAAAAAATATCTTCCCCTCAAAAACGATTAGGCCACTAATTACAAGATTTCGTCCAAAGATGTTCGAGGTGACTATTAATTTCAAGATGACACTTCTCTAACCATTAAGTAAGAAAAGCAATAAACTAAACCATTAAGATAAATCCTTTCTTGTTGATTATCTTTCTTGTCAGTTCAACTTGGAAAATTACATGAAATTATATTTCTTTAGCAAAGTGGTCTTTTTACGTTAAAAACACACTTATTTTATAAAAGTAGAAATTTTTTTAATTTTAATGCTTGTATTTTATATGTCTGAAAGAGAAGTCAAAAATTGGTATAGTTTTCTGACAATTAATGATGAATTTGCAACAATATTCTTTGCTAAAATAATTAAGAAATGTTTTATCTCGCATGTTTAATGCATTGATGAAAATAATAATAATAATAACTATAATAATAATAATTATACTAACAATAATTACATAGCATTATTATAGAGAAATCTCTGATAAACACGCTGAAATAGACAGCTTTTAAATCGAAGAATTATTTAAAGAGATTTTTAATATTAAAGTCGGTCAGAATCGTCCCATTAAAAAAGTTTTTTAGGAACAAAACAATGCATAAAAATATATTTTATTTTTACCTTTATTTTTTTGTAGGGATATACTTCTCAAGCTACACTGAGAAAAATGACACTTTCAAATCTGAGCAAATCGATGTTTTCATTTTGTTATGAAACTTTTTGTTTCAAATAGGACGACCCAATGATTTCAATTCTGAAATACCAGAAATACTCAGAATATTTAAACATGGACATATTCAAAACTGAAAACATAGAGGTCAGTTTATGCTCATTTTTGAAACATGGACATACTCAAAAATGATTAGAATCAGTTCAAACACATTTTTGAAACATGGAAATATTAAAAACTAAAGACATATATGTCAATTTATATTCATTTTTGAAACATGGACATACTCAAATATGAGTACATTATGTTTTATTCTTAAGTGTGTGCAAGCTTACAGAAATGAGTATATATACATGTTTCAAACTTGAGTCATTTTGATTCAAAGCTATTTTGGCTATGTAACATGCTCAGTTTTGAAAACGTCGTTTTTAGAGTGTAGCTGTGTGCAAACTGCGCTTATTTTTTTTATTTAATTCTTTAGAGCTCTTTTTTTTTTTTTTTTAATTTTTTATTCAAATTTTCATTATTTCAAGATATTTTTTTTCATATTTAGAAAAGGTCTTTTTTTTTATGTTGTTGTCAATTTGTAAAACTGTGCAAAGAATTATATTTCCTCTCAAATAAAAAATGTAGTTACACGTAATTATTAAAAAAAGAAAGGAAACTTTAAACTAATAATAAAATGATCACGTATAAAAAGCAGGAAATGTGGAAAACGTCATACAAATTGCATTTACACGTGAATATTAAAAAAAGTAAGAAAATCTCAAAATAATTAATTAAATTATTACGCGCGAATCGCATTTAATGGGGACAATTACGTCATATGTAAAGTACCGAAATATTGAATATCGTCATATGAAAAATGCCTAAAATAATTAAATTATTGCGCGCGAAAAACTTTTAATGGTGAAAATTATTTCATATTTAAAATTTTCATATACTGATATTCCCAAACATAATATATTTACACGCGAATCTTAAAAGAAAAGAAGTAAAAAAAACATTAATTAGATTTTTGCACGCGAAACGCACTTAATGGTGAAAATTACATCATATATTTAAAACGAGTTTCTTATGGACATTATTAATGTGATGTTTACATTGCAAATCACATGGTATACAAGCTCGACTCACGTAATACAAGGGGTTACTTACAATGTATGTAAAATGTATGTACAATGTATTACGTGCAATGTATGTAAAAGGTATGTACAAGGTATTACGTACAATGTACTACATAATACAATGTATTACGTAGGCTTTTTCTACAAGCAGCGCAGCTAGCAAATTTGTTTATATATTTCATCACTTGATGCAGCCTAAATAGAAATAAATGCATGCGCAAAATACTTTCGATTTATTTTATACCAATTACTATTCGATAAATACATATTAGAAAATTTGCACATACTTATTAATTTAAATAAGCAATTTACGTTTTAATAATAGCATGGAAATATTAGTGTAAGTGCGATTATAGTTATGTTATCAATGTTACAGTTGAAATATATGTTATCATATTCTGTGAAATATATTAATGTCTAAAGATCATATGCAGGACTGCACAAAACATTTCGAATGCATTACAGTCGAAAATTGTTGGAAGTCAATTTTAAATTGTGTTATGCACTTTTAATTTTATCGTTGAATTAAGTTTTAGCATACCATAACGTTCTACATAAAAACATAATGTTTGCATAAATAAATTCGAATACCGTACTGCCTATGGGTGGTAATAGTTAAAATATATTTTTCAACTGAATTAAAAATCTTCCGGGACGGGCCGCATGATTTTTCTTTGTCTTTTGGTTACAGCATCCTGCGTAGTCTGAAAAAAAAAAATAAATAAAAATAAACCGTTCAATCTGTTATTTAAATATATTTATTCATGTACTATATATTTATTATTTATAAATAAATATTTATGTAAAAATCACTTTTATTCTGTTAAGTGGTTAATTTTACTAGAAAGCAAATATAACGTAATTTCTTTCATTTGACTTGTTTCATGTATAAATGCTTTTTTCTTTTAAAAGTAATTTATATAAACGGCACGTACTGTACAATATTTTAAATACCTTAATGATTTTCGTACTCTTTACTATTTTTCCACTGTCGGAGTAGTTAGAATTTTTCTGTTAAACATCTGGTCGCTAGCTACAAACAGGTGTGACATATGGCACTTCTGAAACCATTTAGAATGTGAAGGAGGAGCTGTTTTTTTTTTTTTTTTTTTTTTTTTTTTTTTCATTAATTATACTTAATACTCACAAACTGATAAAAATCCTTGAAAATCCCCTTTTTCAGTATACCCAAAATGCTTACAGTCAGTTATTCCACTGTAATCCTCAAGTGCAGTACGCCTTTCTTATAAAAAGAATGTCAGAAATTAGTTATATGAATAGTGAGCGTGGAGGTTTACTATTAATTTATGAAAATTAATTAACAAATTATTTAAAAATAAATAAAAATTACTTAAGCATTGAAATTCAAACTGGCTTTTTTCTGACATATTCACAAAGTTATTGTTCATGCACAAAATAAGCAGTTATTCTTCTTCATGGACTGAGGAATCGGAAAGCATTTTTCATATTTTTATAAAGACAAAATACCATTCAGAATATGCCGTCCAAATTGGCGTTTTAAGCCGAGTTTCTGGATTCTACAACCCGGGAAATGTTGTTTTGAGACAGCAATTAATTAGAACTCAATATGATATACAATTATAGAAAATGTAAAATACTGTTCGATTTCAAATTACCCCAATAGTCATGCCTGAAAATTCCTTACATTTATGCATAAAATGAGTCGGTGAATATATGTTTTGAGTTACTGAGTGAGGGAAAATATTTAAAAAACCACCTTAAGTGTTATAGAAACTTTCTAATTCGCATTTCAGAGAAAGAAAAATATCAAGTGAATGAAAATTAGAATTGTCTAATAGTAAATTGGTACAGCGCACTCAGAAAATGGCACGAAACAGTTTTGTACTAATTACGTCTAAATAAAACTCAAACTGTATTTCTCATATAATGCGAGCACTTTTAATGCACACAAATTTTGATCTGAAGATATTTGTTTTAAATGGAACATTTTTATTTTAATCACACGTTTTATTTCAAGGAATCATCGTATATGATAAGATTAAAATCTTGAAATTTTATTACTTTACTAATTCGATTCATTCATACTTATAAATTATCATTAAAATAAAGAGAAATTTTCATCTTTTAATAACATATCATTGATATATCGCTGCATAAATATGGTATTACCAAAATTGTTTCACCCATACTAATAGTATTGCAAAGAGTAATTTTTCAATATAATCATAATCCAGCATAACATTTGTATTTTAATTCATATGCTGCTAATTATTATGCTCGATACAAGTATTGTGTTAAATCAACCGTGGTTTAAATCAACTGGTTCCTCCCCCCCCCTTTTTTTTTAAAAAAAAGAACAATTCTTATACAATGTTTCTCCCCTTTTTTGTAATTTAATTTTCCATTTTTAGGGTTAAAATAATCTTTTTTCTACAACCAACACTATATATAGTAAGTCTAAGGTCATGCTTGTATGTATATTAGTATGAAATTTAACATGCATTAATGAACCTATCGGGTTCCCTAAAGAGTTATCTTAAAACATTGTCAACGCGTATAAACATATGCACACTACATGATACAACTGGCAGAAAATAATATAGATAAAAAATATTCAACATTTAGCATAAAATGTTTTCTCTCTCTCTTTTTTTTCCCCCTTTTTTAATGGGATTATTTACAGCAATTAGTAACATAAGATGCTCTTAAAGTATTTGGTCATATTAAAAGAAAATTTTCTCGATTAGGAAGATTATCCTTTAACAATTCGAAAAAGAACACGCAAGATATGAAATTGAATAAAATGATATTCAAAAATTGGGTGCCAGTTACAGCATTTTAGTAACACCAGTGTATCTTTTTTGTTACTTACTGAATTTAAAGGCCAAAAATGTTGACTTACAGTTGTCTTAAAAAAAAAAAAAAAATCGCAATTTTTTTAAAATTAAGCACAGATACTGAGATTTATACAAAATAGTTAGCCAATCAGGTGATACTGTCTTGAAGAAGAATTAGTTTATAATTTTAAAGTATTGTTTAGGTCAAGAAGAAAATATTAACATGTTCAGTGAACTGATTTTCGCTTTAAAAAGTTACTGCATGGTCAATGTATCCAAAATCTATTATTGGTGGGAGTTTGTATAAATAAAATCGCAACAAGAGATTGCTTAATAAAAAAAAGTTTATATCTTTTTTTTAAATTTTAAGTAAAAATTCTGTTGAATGTAAATATTTACTTCTAAGTAAAATAATAATAAGATATATTTAAAGGCTCTTTAACACAACAAATCCCATTATCTTGAACGAAAGAGGAAAATAAGGGAAAATCAGGCTTGCTTGAGACATCAAGGTTTCCTAAAAAATAATGACTAAAAATATATAATTGTATTAATGCTTAATTTTGTCATGTAAAATAAATGTGTATTACAAGAAAGCACAACGTAGAAAGCATTAGTATGAAATAAGTTTAAATTTCAGCATATTTAGGTGCATATGACTTATTTGATAGAATATTAAAGTCATAAAAATGTAATCAGAAGATCGTGAAGATTCCTATGTTCAATAATTCGCAAAATTTGGAGGGGGGGGGGGGAGATTCGGGTCGTACTCGACCCAAACACGAAATACTTCAACCGGCAATCCGACCTGAACACGACATAAAATGACAGTAAATCATGTTTTAATGCAATGATATCTCTAATACCAATTTTATGTTTTATACAATAAAATGGACTAATCTATATTTTTAATATTCAATTATAGTAAATCCTCTGAATAGAAACTTCGGCATCGTTGAATAAAGTTCTGCATCGTGTCGGGTTATCCCTAACTTTCTTTTTCGGGTCAGGATGACTTTAATTTTCTTTCTGTGGGTAGGTTTCACCCAAGAATAATTCTTGCGTGTCATAGTAAGTTTTTTTGCAAGTTGGATTGTTGGGCTTTTCACAAAAAGTTTCAGCAGAATTATGTTTCAGATGAAAATAAATACCCATTTCAATCTGAATAAGCATATATTTAATTTACTGCATGAGAGCACTTTATAAAAAAAATGTGATCACAAATTATTCCTTCTTTAAGAACCATTTATTCTTCTCGGAATATGAAAATTATTACCAACAATTCGTCTATCAAACAAACAAAAATACATGTATCGTATTTGTGATAATTTATGCACACATACACTCGCACATGTGTGTGTAGATTAGGAAGTTCCCACTAATCAGAGATATATTTAAGCGTACGAGTATTTAGGAATTGAAAAAGTATTCGTTGAATAAAAGGTGTCCGCTTTTCGGGAGTTTCCATTATGGAGGTCTTATTGTATATAGATTTTTAACCTGAAAAAATATCGTGAAAATTACTTTGAAAAATCTCGTCAACCCGAACCCAACTCGCAAGAGTCAAAATCCGAAAAAGGCCCGAACTCGAAACAATGGAAGTCAACCCAAACCCGGACCCAACCCGCGACGAAAATATGTAGCGACAACCCGACCCGAACCGCGAGTTCGGTCAGGTGCGGGTAACCCGACGCAGTTGAGAATTCCAATCCAAACCGCTGAATTTTATTTACTGTTTCTTTTCATTTGAGGGGGGGGGGAGAAAATGTTTGAAGAAGTTTCCTTTTTTTTATCCAGTTTTACGATTCTCCAAAAATAATAAATTATTTGTAAAACACCTTAATACAATCAAAGAAGTTATATTTATTCGTAAATTTACGAAATTAGTAAAAATTCTTATTTGGATATCAAGAAATTCAGTATATATTTTTTCTGTATAAAGACAAGAAATTACCTTCGATAAAATAGTGTCAAAGTCTATTTTCAATCGATTATAACTCAATATGTAATATGTAATAAATTCATCAATAACTTAAAATCGCTGTTTGATTCCAAATCATTCGCATATAGTTATGGCTGCAATTTTAAGCATTTAATAATAAAAAAATACATAAATAAATGAATAAATAAAAGACTACGGAACGGATATATATTCACATATGTGGATACGTATATATGTGATAAATATTTATATGTATACTAGGGGACCTACCCCCTGCGAGCTACGCTCGCCAACCCCCGCTCAGACTTCGAGGCCTCTAAAAACATGACAGCGTGCTTTGTTTTAAAAATATTGGTAAATCTGTAATTGGGTTGCCATGCTTTTAACGTTTTAATGGGGCATTTTTTTATTATCATGGCCTCATACACAGCTGTTGTGACAACTGACGACTGTTTTAGGGATTGGTAAGTAAAATCAATTACACCTTGAAAACCAGCTTGTATAAAATGGTTAGGTTTAAATTGTGGCTACCTCTCGCACTTTTATAACAACGATCTGTATTCCATTCTTTCTTTGCGTTTAAGGATGAGAAAAATTCCATCTTCTTGTGAATAACATTAAGAACCACGGTATTGAAAAGTACTATGTTATAGACATTTTCAGTAACAGGTTTTAATTTTCTCTGTATTTTAGTGCACCATCATGCATATTTTCATGTTATTTTAAATATGTAAATTATTTATTTTAATTAATATGTATATACGAATTTTCTAATAATTATTTATCATACAAAATTAATTAAATATTTTGTGCATGCATGCCTGCATTTATTCGGCATCAATTGATGAGATATTTAAACAAATTCGCTATCCGCGATAATTTTACACCATGTTATGTCACTTGAATACTGTCCATAAGAAAATCGGGTACTTTTCCATTATAGGATCCTTTGCTTTTAGGTTTGTCGTAATTCGAGTTTCAAAAACGAATAGATTCGTTAATATGCATATATTTGTTGCCAAAAGTTATGAAAACAAACCCAATGAACTTTTGGTGATTTTCTATAATAGGGGTCTTGACGCTTTTTTAAAAAGCTTGGCGCAATTCGGGCATCAGAAAGTGAGATTTAGTGCCAAATTACATAAACAGCCATGGAAACAAATTCGACGATTTTTTTTTGTTTATATGCGTATTTTAATTATACGTATATTATTATTGTTTTTTCTATACAAATTACTTCTGATTATATATAAAATAGGATAAATGAGATTTTACGCTAAACAAATTCTATAAATATTGAAAAAATGCTTCTGTATACGAAATGACAAAGTAAATAGGTTGACAGAAAGTATGTTGCCAAATTTCCTTTTCCGCCAAGGCTATTTTCTCTGTTTCGTCAAGGCCCCATATACTGAAAAAGCACCGAACTTTTATGTTTCTTTATACATGTATTTATATGTATATATACAATTTATTTATAATTGTCTATCAATTTACCTCTTTTTGTACATAAAAATAGATAAATGGCTTCTTTATATTAAATACATTGTATAAACATAAATGACGTATTTACATAAATGACGTCATTTGGACGAATTTATTCAAAATATTTTCAGTTTATAAATTAAATTAAATGCTGACAGACATTTGAATCCTGACGATAGAAATATGATTTTTTTTTTCAAATTTTCGTGAAAAACATAATTTAATCACAATCTTGTCTTCATTATCGATTGAAATAAAAGATAAATTCAATTTCAATTTGAAAATGACGAATAAAAATAAATCAATAATCCCTATCGGGATCCTTTTTTATTTTTTTCCCTTTTTTGTCACAAAAAAACTGAGTAATTAGTTGCCATCATTACAGAAATGTCATTAAAATTAGAAAAAATTAATATCTCGAAAACTAATTCCAATTTCAAAATTCTATTACCAGTTTTGACATCCGCGGATTTTTATGGACAATTGGTATTAATTTCACCATCAAGCGTTTAATATTTTATTAAAAATAGCTCTGAAACATAATCAGTCGTTTAATCAGTCGTTTCATAAAATCGTTTCATAAATTCGTTTCATAAAATCGTTTCACAAATTCGTTTCATTAGGATTTTATATATATAGGGTAGATGTAATAAAAAATGTTTAAAAATCTGAATTGTATTTTATTTCAAAAACAATAAAAACGTAAAAGATGCTTCCGAAAACTTTTCAACAGGAGAAAAGGTAATGTGAGAATATAGATTGAATATATACGCGGAGAAAGATAGATTGGTACTTCGGTGATTTGAAACATTATACGTATCAAGTAAAGTTACCCCCTAATGACAATTATTCAACTAATCGATTACAGTTTTGGAGGAAGTTTGGAGCGTCCTGACGGAATCAGTTTAGAGGAGAATCAAAATGGCCAGCTTGGTTTTTTTTTTTTTTAGGATAAAAAAAGAGTCTCTTTCAAGAACTTTCGTCTGGTATTTTCCTACCGGAAGTATTTGATTGATAGAGACGAAGTACTGCTTCGGCGAGTCCGGACTTTACCTACTAGACCAGTGGAGGAGGTCAGTAGATCTTTATCTCTAGCCCTGAGAAGGTGAAAATGCTAGAGGGAAGATTTAGAAAGAACACCTACCGTGACAATCTCGAGAAAGGGCAGTCAAATTGCATCTATGACCGGAAACCGAAGCACTTACAGAAGTAGTACAATGTGCACAGAAAATAAGTAATTGTTGCGAATCAACTTCTTTTGATACCCACTTTTAAAGGACCCCACGCATTTTAAACTGTGGTTAAAAAAGAAGCCTCCGGCTGCCGCCTTCAAGTATTATTTGAACATAAAGCGGCTGCTCCAGGTTAGTTTAAATAAATTAATCGTGTATTGCTAATTTGTATGATAGGAATGAAAAGCCTCTCCACGAAATGATGTCGAAAAAACAGGGGAAGATTGGGCAAAAAGGGACATTTTCTTTAGAGAGAGTAGACAAAAAATTAAAATACTTTTAAGCATATCGATAAAAAACTATAAAAAATGATAAATTATTGATTTATCCTTATCAATTTTAAACTAATATATATTTTTTTATTTTTAAACAATAATATCTATGACATTAATGGGAATATTTTTACATAAAGTAAAATTAATTTGTTTTATTGTCAGGCATGCATCAGGGATTTCTTTGCTATATTCCTTGAATGTTTCTTTCAAATAAAAATAAATATATATATGAAATATAAATATTGATTAGAAATTAATTTAAGAAAACTCAATACTCATGCGTGAGAAAACAAACTATTTAAACATATATTTTTATACTATTTAAACATAACTATATATATATATACACACTATATTTCCAATAATGATCGGTCACTTGCGATTTTAGACGTTTTGTTAAATATCTGGAAAGATACATGAGGAATTATCCTGAAACTTCAGGAATGTAAACAACATGATAAACGTCATATATTTCCGCTAAGATTTTTTCCCGAAACCCCATAAGGGGCCGTCAACAAATTGAAGAAAAACGAATATCTTTTGGCTAACCCTGTAGAAACTAATATTGCTAAAGCATTCAAACTGTAGAATATGATTAAGTGGCTTATTGTAATAATTTGGGTTCATTTTTATGAAGATAGCATGTATACTCGAAGAGAAATTCAGGTTTTTATAAAAACAATCCCAAATTTTACCAAGTTTTTTGCTTATAATTTGCAGAGTTTTTAATATAAAAACAAGTTATTTTCAGAAAATATGACAAACAAAATTGTACACAATACCCTGCAATCAGAATTAAAAAATAATAAAAATTGTATGAAAAATGAGCAGGTTTACTAAATATTGTTTCACTGCGCTTGCGAGAATTCAATCAAAATATACTGTGCGTAATATATTAGCTAAATGTATAGACCAACTTTTATGAAAGTCTCAAAAAAGCTTGAAATTTCTGATAGCAATCGTCGATAGAATAAGCTCGAATTTCGCCGTTCCCAAAAGGAAGCAAAAAGATGAGGGGTTGTATCCAAATATACTAGCTTATGAAAGTTGATATAATAAGAATGAAGTGTCTCTCATTCTATATTTGATACAACCCCTCCTCTTTTTGCTTTCTTTTGGGAACAGCGAATTTCGAGCTTATTCTATCGGCGATTCTGGTTGCAGGTATTGTGTACAATTTTGTTTGTCATTTTTTCTGAAAATAACTTGTTTTTATATTAAAAACTCTGCAAATTATAAGGAAAAAACTTGATAAAATTTGGGACTGTTTTTATAAAAACCTGAATTTCTCTTCGAGTATACATGCTATCTTCATAAAAATGAACCCAAATTATTATAATAATCTACTTAATGATAATCTACAGTTTGAATGCTTTTGCATATTAGTTTTTACAGGGTTATCCAAAATATATTCGTTTTTCTTCAATTTGTTGACGGCCCCTTATGGGGTTTCGGGAAAAAATCTTCACGGAAATATATGACGTCTATCATGTTGTTTACACTCCTGAAGTTTCAGGATAATTCCTCATGTAGCTTTTCAGATATTTAACAAAACGTCTAAAATCGCAAGTGACCAGTCATCATTGGAAATATAGTATATATATATATATATATATATATATAAAGATTGGAAATGTAATAAATTTAAGACAAGCACAGACACAGAGAAGGTTATTAAAATACTTTAATTACTTTGTGTTCTTTTTTATTAATGAAATATCTTTACGGCATTTGAAATTTGCAATTTAATGATTTTTTAACGTGTTCGTTCGTAAAGAAAAATTAAATTTTGTGCTATTTTTGATCAAAAAAAAAAAAAAAAAGAAGAAGAAAAATTTGGTAAATCTATTTAAGCGGAACCTGTCTAATGGAAACTGACTAAACGAGAAATTTTCATGGTCCCCTGCCTGACGAATGAATGCCATATAATTATAATGGAAGATGAACCTTCTAAGACTTATTCAAAATTTGGGGAACCGCAAATGGTAAGCAATGTTTGTAAAAGTGATATTTTAAATCTATTCTAAAAATCTATCTTTACTGTCATCCTCATTTAACATAGATCAACATTTTGTTTTGTTAAACACGGGATTCCGTCATAAGAGGCAGGTTCTTTTTCTCAGGTTTTACTGTATTTTAATTTTATTGCTTGGAAATGCATCTACCCATTTAAATATATATATATATATATATATATATATATATAAATTTTAATTGTGGAATAATAGCGATTTAAAAATACGTGCATTTTTTGAAAAAAAGAAAAAAAAAATGGACCGGGCCAAATTTTATTGATATTTTTACTGAACAGGCCAGAGCCGTGCCGGTCCAATGATTTTCATATAAGCTGGGACTGAAAATTTCTGCCTGTTCAGACGTCAAGAAAAATGCAGTCCAGACCCGACGTGGGCCGGAAAATAAATCTAGTCCCGGCCCATCTGCGTCTGAATCTCTAGAAAAAGTAATCCCCAAACCAAGCTCGGACCGTGTGTCGGAAAGGAAAATTGGGCAGGGCGAATGAAGACCCTTACAGCGAACAAACAAAAGGTTAGTTCACAAAATTTTGTAAATTTGGACGATAAAATTCTAATATATTAAAAAAAAAAAAAAAAAAAAAAAAAAAAAACGAGTTTTTAATGAACTTCGTTCACTTTCATAGATGAGTTTGAGTGGAGCGAGTTCGTTTGAAAAATTTTGAATTTGAACGTGAACTTGACTCATTTTTGAGAAAATGAACTTGAGTTGAACTAGTTCGTGTTTTTTGTGAGCGTGCCCAACACTGCGTCCCACTTCAAAAATTGCATTCATATCCTGAAAGAAAATATTATTCCGAATCTAATGACACCTTTATATGATTTTATCGTAAACAGCCTGCGAATAAAGACATTGTATCGTTTTAACACTTTTTTTTTTAACACAGTTGAAAAGTTTTTATGAATTCGGTTTGTCCGGCCCTCTGTCTGGCAGATCTCATAATCACTATTCAAACTATGATTACTTTCTTTGTCAATATCGTATTTATTAATTGTTTATCGTTCAATAAGTGAGCTAGTATTGTTTTGTATTCATAGTTTTCTCTCAATTTTAATTATCATCTTGTAAAAGCTCTACATCTCCTTATAATTATTTACAATCACAATTGCTCATTCAGCGCATTATTGTATCTAACTTGGCTTTTCTCTGTGATTGACATTGTAAACTTTGACAGATAATTTTCAATAGTGAGGGATCCCCTTCCCGGGTGGTCCTTCCAGGCATCGCTCCCTGATCTGGGGCCTTGCCGCATAGTAAACAAATCTGCTGTGTGGGGTTAGTTGAGCTTAAGCCGAAAGGTAGGCCTCTCCGCCTGGTTTGACTTTGACCTTGTCTACTTAGACATAATCTTTCACCGTAATAAATAGTTTAGTTTTGTTACAGTATTCTGAATGTGTTGAAAAGTGGTTCATAATCTATGCTTGACGAAAGATTTTTCTTTCTGGTTCTAATTGGCTTCAATTAAAACTGAAAAATTAGCTATTATTTGCATTTTTTCTTTCAGATTGCATATTAATAAAGCAGATTTAAAGTATTATATAGGCTGAGCTGATAATCACGATCAAAATACATAAAAATATTTGTTTATATTATTTTTTATTCTTTAATTACTCGTATTGCACTTCTAAGCATATTAACTGAACAAAATACAATATATAAGTAAAAATTGACTTTGTAAACACTGTAACAGAAATTTAAGATGAAAAATATGTTTGATCTGCAAAGAAGACAAGCGCATTTATCTACCACACCATCAACGAGATAGCGATGCTAATCCGTCCATTAATTCAAAACCAGCTTAGGTTTACTTCCCGCAATTATTTCCGTTAGTCAAGATCTGACATAATAACAAAACACTTTATCGTATCCATTTATGCATTTTTAAAAGGTATTTGATTAATGTATCTGACGGATTCTGGTACTTCTCCATTATCCGTCGGCCACGATCTATTAAAAAAAAACAAAAAAAACTGTCGCCAAACTAATTTAACGCCAAAATGCATGATCGTGATGTGACGTCACATTCACTTGACCTCAGATTCGTTACACGTATTAGTTACGTTATCAAGTTATTTTTAATTCGATGTCAATCTGTATTTTTAAGGATGTTTTACTGACTTAAGTAATTCGGTAATTAAAATGACAATTATGTCACTAAACAGCGACGTCATGATATTACAAGAGAAAAAGTATTGTAAAAATGTTGCGATGCATAGTTACGAACGATAAATAGATCAGTTGCAACTGACGTCACAAACAATTATCTATCAGTTGAGAGGGATAGATGCGTCAGCTCCTATTATAGGAGTCTTAGAGAGGGATAATTAAGAAAACTAATGTAAATAATTAAATATCGAAGATTATTTATTTCTGTTTTCACAATATATTGTAAATTTTATCGCTTAAAGTTACTGATAGTTGACACTATTGAGAGGGGCTTCTCCAAATTTCTTGTATTTTGTTTTTTATTATTATTTTTTTTTAGATTACAATGGCAACATTCTGCATTTGTTTATTGGCATTGGCGTTACAGTTTGGCGATAATTTATTTATTTATTTATTTATTTATTTTAACTTAAAGCGGTCGACTGGATAATGGAGAAGTACCCCAAATGGTAAATGCCCTAAAACGTATTCCAATGTATATTATAAAACCATATTAACCCTTTCGGAACTAACGGGACTTAAAGTACAGATAGATCAATTAAAATATATTATTTTTTGTCTTAACAATTATCTTTGTTATTATCTGTTATGTAGTAATTAATGATAGTATATGTCTATACATATTTTATAATCATTTCTTTTATCTTTCATCATTTAGTAATAAAACAAAAATAAAATGTTTGCTTAAAATTCTTTGCAGCGTTGGGCACTCTTTTACTTTAAGGCATGTTATAACTTTTAAAAAAAATATATATATGTATCTAAAATTTTTCTACTTTTTAGCGATATTTTTGAGCGCAATTATACAGTAATAATAATCGGTTTTTTTGCAAATTAAAAAGTATATCTTGAAGTTAAAAAAAAAATTGGAAATTGATTGAAAAATGATCCTTTGGCGGCCTTTGATACAGGGGTGTGCAAAAATTGAAGCGTTCCGCAATACCAGATGAATCGTGGAATCTGCTTAAAAAAAAAAAAAACCTTAAAGTTTACTATATTTTGTAGTCTTTCTCGGATAGGTTTATCAATTTTTCGATCCTGAAGAAAACAACGGCCGTTCAAATTTCAAGTTGTAGATTTTAAACAAAAATTTGTGGATTTAAATCGCGCAAAAAAAAAATATTTACAATTCTAATACTGAAAAACGCGCATGCGAGGAACTACCAAGTAGTATATACTAGAAAAACATGAAATTGTCAACCAAATCGGTCGATCAGTCTGCAGTTCTGCCTGGTACCGAATTGTAAAACAGTGTTTCTAGAAAAACAGGTTTAAAGTTTTACAACGTTTTTAAACAAACATGGATAACAGTGACAATTTTCAACTTACATAAAATCATCTATACTAGGACTATATTATGGACACTCCTGGACTTTCTCTTTCTCAATTCTTTTGTTTCTACATTAGCGCCGCGCACAATACGCTAAAAACAAGCCTATTCACTACAACACCAAAAGGTGGATAACTTTTCAACCAATACGAATTAAGAAAAAAAAAATCTTTACCACAAAGATTTTAAGGGTTTAAAAAGTGAAAATATGTAAAAAAAATTTTTTTTTTTTCGATTTAGAAAAAAAGTTATAACATGACTTAAACATGCGTTTAATTCTTTAAATTTGAAATAGATACTATTTTTCGACACCAATAAGTTATAAAAAAAAATATAAAGCACTGGAAAGTTGCCGTTATTTAATATTGTTGCAGTTTAACAATTTCTAAACGTCTTCAAAAATTCTTTCTTAGCCTATTTTCATATCAATCGAACGCAAAATAACCATATTCGAAGAATTTCATTAAGTGACATATTCGTTAAATTTCACTAAACGTTAACGTTTGTGATTGGGACAGCTACTTTAAATTTTTTTAGCCTAAAAGTAACCCCCCCCCCCCAAAAAAAAAAAAAAAAAAGGTTCTGAAAGAGTTAAATAAAAACAATCATTTCATTTTTACACTTTTTGAGTAGCAGTTCTAAAGATAATAATGATCAATAAATATGTTAAAGATGTGTTTCTAAATGTGATGTTTCTAAAATATTCTGGTTTATTTTGGTTACTTTTAATTTTTTAAAACCTAAAAGTAATTCCCCCCCCCCCCAAGAAAAAAAAAAAAAATCCTGTAAGGATTAAACAAAAACAATTATTTCACTTTTACACTTTTTGAGTAACATTTCTAAAGATAATATGACAAATAAATATGTTAAAGGTGTGTTTCTAAATACGATGTTTCTAAAATATTTTTTTTTTTGGTTACTTTTAAAATTTTAAACCTAAAGATAATTCCTCCCCCCCCCCCCCCCCAAAAAAAAAAAAAAAAAAAGGTTTTGAAAAAGTTGAATGAAAACAAATATTTCGCTTTTACACGTTTAGAGTAGCATTTCTAAAGATAATATGACCAATAAATATGTTAAAGATGTGTTTCTAAATATGATCTTTCTAAATTATTTTGGATTTTTTGGCTACTTTAAATTTTTTAAACTTAAAGGCAATCCCCCCCCCCCCCCAAAAAAAAAAAAAAAAAAAAAAAAATCGGTTCCGAAAAAGTTGAATTAAAACAAGTGTTTCACTTTTACACTTTTAGAGTAGCATTTCTGAAGATAATATGACCAATAGATTATGTTACAGATGTGTTTCTAAATATGATGCTTCTAAAATATTTTGGTTCCAATTTGCTGTACCTTTATCTTGAACAGCCACTTTTTACTATGTACAAAAAAAGTAATAACAATAATAAAATTCACAACGATGAATATCCTTATGAAAAACACAAAATGTTTCAATATTTTCTGTTTTATAACCTTGTTGGTGTAGGCATTTTAACTAAATAACCGAGTTGTAAAGACTACGGTAGAACTTGATGAAAAATATGTTTCATCTGCAAATGAGACATGCGTATTTATATACTACCTTATCAAATACTACACCAATTACAACCAATGCTGATCCCTTCATTAATTCAAAACGAGCTTAATTTTACTTCCCGGTATTATAACCGTAAGTCAAGGCCTGATATAATAACAAGGCACTTTATCGTATCTAGTTGTGCATTTTTAAAACATATTTGATTAATGCATCTGACTGTATAATGAAGAAGCAAACATACCTCTCGATTTATATCTGAACGTATAAATTTAAATGCCCTAAAATGTATTTCAATGTATATTAGAAAATCATATCAAATGAAATCAGTTATTTCGCGTTTACACATTTTAAGTCGTACTTCCAAGGATAAAATGAACAATAAATATGTTAAAGAAGTGTTACTAAATATGTTTCTAAAATATGTTGGTTCCCATTCGCTGTACCTGTAAATTGAACAGTCACTTTTTATTATATACTAGCTAACCCGCCCGGCGTTGCCCGGGCCCGAGATAATTACAATCTCAGAGAAAGGCGTTAACCCCCTCCCTCCCCATACCCGCAAATATAATGAATAATTTGTTCAAGAGAACCACCGTCACCTACATTAACGCGATCATTAAAAAAAGAATTACATTTTTCTGATAATTAGAACATAACGAAGACGCTACGCTAAAATAGCCGGCAGATGACACCCCTTCCCGACCTCAATTTCAAATCTATATCTTAATTAGTTACCTAAATTTTTGTTCATTAGTAAAAATTGGCAATTATTTCCTTTCATTTTCGCAAACTAAATGGAGGGTTCGGCCCGAGAAACAGATCTCTTTGTAGTTCAGTTTTTAATGAAAGCAGATCCCTGTCTGAAACTTTCTCGGATCGTTTTCACTGGCGCCGGCAGATTTTTGGCAGCTTTTTGCATAAATAAAAAAAATTACCAACCGAATTTTTCAAAAATCACATATTCAGATACAGAATATTTTTTTTACATATGCTCAGAAATTTTCAAATTGATATCTCAATTAGTTTTCTTAAAATTCGCTAATTAGTAAAATAATTTCGAATTTGTTCATTTCCGCTTGCAAATCCAACGCGCCAGTTCTTTTCTTTCGCCATTTTGACTTAAAAGATGACATTTTAGAAGCGATGGTTAATGAGAATCTAATTAATATCTAGGCTAATTATCAAAATATTAAAATTCTGAGGCTCAGGTGCACATGGCCAGACCTTGGACTATCCACACCTAAATTTCCAGACTTCTAGGTGGGCTAGATTTTGCTAGCCATCGCCAACAGACACACACACAGACACACACACACGGACACACACATAGAGCGAAACTTTCTTTTATTAATATAGATATAAAATATTAATATTAATAAATTTGCAATAGAAAGTTTCAAGAATTCTCGCTAAACTATCCGCAGCTCAAGAAAGAACTTATGAATTGCCAATTTGTAGTGACAAAATTGCCTGTTAGAAGTGTTCTAATTTTTTATTTAATGTTTTTAAAAAAAAAGCTTATTATCCAAATTTTTATGAGTATTAAAAAAAAATGTTTCCTAAGCATGGGTATAATTTTTGTGTGAAAATATTAATATTTAGCTGGAAAAAAAAAAAAAAAAAAAAAAAAAAAAAAAAAAAAAAAACAGTAATTCATGAAACACTCGACTTTCATCCAAAGATTTCTAACGAAAAACGTCCCTCTAAAATGTTTCAAATAGATGGTGATGGCGCTCGAGTAGGACAGTTGCATCAGTTCTTCTGCGTTAATGACACTTTCAGTTTCGCGTCGGCAGATGGCGCTACGTGTGCACGGTTGTATGTTTCTAACGGCAGAGCCGTGCGACCACTATTTCCTTAGAAATCCTTATTTTTGCATCGCTACTCTGGTTTATTTAATTACTTCTGTGAAGAATCGATGCAACCAACCAGTGAACCAACCAACCCAAGAGAATAAAAGCGTATTTTTAATGAGAGTGCTTTGTGCATTTTAATTAATATTTCAGAAAGTAATTTCTAAATATGATGTTTCTAAAATATTTCGGTTCCCATTTACTGTATCTTTAACTTGAACAGCCATTTCTTACTATGCATAAAAACTAGTCTTTGGGGGGGCCAACGTAATACTCAAACATTATGGATATGAATATTTCGATAGTCCGAAAAAATAGTTCCGTATAACTGAGGTTACTGAAATTTAATAGGCTTTGTCGCACTGTTACATTCTAAGTACATACAAATTTCAAGCCTCTATCTCAATTTGTTCGGTAGATAGAGTTTTTAAAATCGTGGCTTGATGACGCCATAAACTGTAAATGCTCTATTACTGAATTGCGTAAGAAAAACGTTCTTATAACTCCAAAAATGATAATCATATTAACTAACAGTTTATTGCTTCGGATTAAGCGTCTCATTTCCAATTAAAATATATCTTTGAATTGAAATCTGAATGAAATGTAGTGTCATGAAAAATCGAAGAGTGTGTAAAATAGGATTATAGGTATCTCGGCAACTCATTGTCCGATCGACTTCATTCTTTATGCAAAATTTATGTTTTTTTATTGTCTTTTATATTCACTCCTTAAAATAAACAATAAAGGTATAAAAAAATTTTATACCTTATATCAGAACGAATATTTCGAGAGTCCGAAAAAAAAATAGTTCCGGATAATCGAGGTTACTGAAATTCAATAGGCTCCTTCTCATTATTACATACTAAGTACACACCAAATTTCAAGTCTCTATCTCAATTTGTTCGGGGGATAGAGCATTTACAGAACACACACAGACAGACGGACGGCAATTTTCATTTTTCTAAAAATATGTTTTTCGGAATCTCCAGTGTCTGAAACGTGTAAATACGTCGAAAATATTTTTTTTGATTTTTAAAATGATTACAAGACTTACCCTATACTACGTATGATGGGTAAGTAATAGCAATAATAATAATAAACTTCGCAACGATGAATATCATTACGAAAAACACAAAATGTTTCAATAACAGTCGACCTTGTTGAATTTCTAAGCATTTTAAATAAATAATCGAGTTGTTAAAATTGCAATAGAATTTGATGAAAAATGTGCTTCATCTGCAAATGCGACATGCGTATTTATCTACCACATCATCAACTAGAAACCAATGCTAATCTCTCCATTAATTCAAAACGAGCTTAGCTTTACTTCCCGGTATTAAGTCAAGGTCTGACATATAATAACAAGTCACTTCATTGTATCCTATTATTCGTCTTGTAAAAAGATTTCTATAATGCATCTGATTATATAATGGAGAAGTAAGTATAGATCATCATTTATGCCTAATTGTATACTTTTACTTAAGATAATTTGAAGTTAATTTAACGTGTTTGCGGAACTTGACGATTAGCTTTGTGAGAAACGTTTCGGTAGTGAAAGATAATAAATTGGGGAAATTGTTTTAAGATTTTGCATGAATAGAAATATTATGAAACAGCATTAAATGTATTTCTTAGTTATCCTGTGTTAAAGTATTTTATTGTTTCGAAATTTTACATGAAAGAATTTATCTATCATTAAATTTTAAAGAAAATTGTCACTTCTGTTATAATACTAAATATTAGAAAACAGCATAAAATGTATTGCCAGTATCTTAAAATTTTAAAATTTTGCATGAATAGAAATTATCAATCAATAAAATTTAAAGAAAATTGTCACTTCTGTTATATTACTGAATATTAGAAAACAGCATAAAATGTATTGCCAGTATCTTAAAATTTTAAAATTTTGCAGGAATAGAAATTATCTATAATTAAATTTTAAAGAAACTTATCACTTCTATTACAGAATATTATAAAGCAGCACAAAATGTATTTCTTAGTTATCCTGTATTTTATTTAATTGTTTTTTTAATTTTACGTGAATAGAATTTATCTATCATTAAATTTTAAAGAAAATTATCACTTATGTTATAATACTGAATATTACAAAACAGCATAAAATGTATTGCCAGTATCTTAAAATTTTAAAATTTTGCATGAATAGCAATTATCTATAATTAAATTTTAAAGAAAATTATCACTTCTATTACAGAATATTATGAAACAGCACAAAATGTATTTCTTAGTTATCCTGTATTTTATTTAATTGTTTTTAAATTTTAAGTGAATAGAATTTATCTATAATTATATTTTAAAGAAAATTATCACTTCTGTTATAATACCCAATATTATAAAACAGCATAAATTGTATTTCTCAGTCAGCTTGTATTAAAGTATTTTACCTTTTTAAAATTTTGCAGGAATAGAAATTATCAATCATTAAATTTTAAAGAAAATTATCGCTCCTATTATAATACAGTATTATGAAAAAGTACAACATTTATTTCTTAGTCATCCTGTATTTTATTTTATAGTTTTTAAATTTTACATGAATAGAATTTATTTATTATTAAAGTTTTAAGAAAAGTATCACTTCTGTTATGATACCGAATATTATAAAACAACATAAAATGTATTTCTTAGTAATCCTGTATTAAAGTATTTTATTGTTTCAAGATTTTGCATGAATAGAAATTTTCTACAATTAAATTAAAAAAATATATATATCACTCTTGTTATAATAGCGAATATTATAAAACAGAGCAAAATGTATTTCTTAGTTATCCTGTATTTTATTTTATTGTTTTTAAATTTTACATGAATAAAAAATTATCTATCATTAAATTTTAAAGAAAATTATCACTTCTGTTATGATTTCTAATATTATAAAGCAACATAAAATGTATTTCTTAGTCAGCTTGTATTAAAGTATTTTATCATTTTAAAATTTTGCATGAATAGAAATTATCTATCATTAAATTTTAAAGAAAATTATCGTGTCTATTATAATTTCGAATATTATAAAACAGCATCGTCAACCAATATTAAAGTATTTTATTGTTTTAAAATTTTACATGAATAGAAATTATCTATCGTTACATTTTAAAGGAAATTATCACTTCTGTTATAATACGGGATATTATAAAAAGCATAAAATGTACTTCTTAGTCAGCCTGTATTAAATTGCTTCAAAATTTTGCATGAATAGAAATTATCTATCATGAAATTTTAAAGAAAATTATCACGTGTATTATAATACAGAATATTATGAAACAGCACAAAATGCATTTCTTAGTCTTCCTGTATTTTATTTAATTGTTTAAATTTTACATGTATAGAATTTATCTATCATTAAATTTTAAATAAAATTATCACTTCTATTATAATACAGAGTATTATGAAGCAGAACAAAATCGATTTCTTAATCATCTTGTATTTTATTTTAATGTTTTAAATTTTATACGAATATAATTCATCTATTAGTAAATTTTAAAGAAAATTATCACTTATTTTATAATACTGAATATTATAAAACAGCATAAAACGCATTTCTTAGTGAGCTTGTACTAAAGAATTTTATCATTTTAAAATTTTGCATGAATAGAAATGATCTATAATTAAATTTAAAATAAAATTATCATGTCTATTATAATTCCGAATATTATAAAACAGCATCGTCATCCTATATTAAAGTATTTTATTGTTTTAAAATTTTACATGAGCAGAAATTATCTATCGTTACATTTTAAAGAAAATTATCATTTCTGTTATAATATCGAATATTATAAAAATGAAAACATCGATTTATTCAGATTTGAAAGTGTCATTTTTCTCTGTGATAGCTTACATCGTTTCTCTAATATCACATTTCAATAAATAATAAAAAAATATTTTATCTTTATTCCTGGAACCGTTTTCCAATTTTCCGGAAAACTTGATTTTTTGAGTTGACTCTTTTCGAATAAGTGTGTAATATATATATATATATATATATATATATATATATATATATATATATATATATATATATATATATATATAAAACTTTAAGTAAAATTTAACCATTGAAACATAAGAAACTGACCACATACACTGAAATCCCGATACCAAAGAGCCCTGTCAATTTACAAATTAATATATATATATATATATATATATATATATATTTATATAAACTATCAGTAAATCATGTAAATCAATCTAACGGGGCATGGAAAATTGCAAGTGCCCTGGGCACAGAAACTTGCTGGTCAGGTCCTAATACAACAAAAAATGCATTATTAATTTTCAAATCAGAGCTAAAGAATAATTTCCTCGTACAATGCCAACCGTGTGAAGAGAAATAAATGAGGAAATATACTTAGTGGGTTACGGTTAAATGATATAACTTTTGTTTCCTCCACGACCTCGAAATTCAGAGCGATCGAGGAAAAATGTAAATTAATTGTGGATTCCATGAATAATAGATTGAAATTACGAGAAATTCCAAAAAGAAGAAAAAATTTTTGTTTTATAATTCTTAATTGATATGAGGTAGTTTTAAAAGCATGGTTAATACATTAAAATGCAATAGATATAGAAAATACGTGACAGCTTTTTAAGGGTTCAACATTTTTTTAAACAAAAAAAACTTTTTTTTTTAAATTTAAAACTATAAAAATGTTGTTAGTTTATAATATTTTAAACAAAAACGCATTCAAAAACATTTTTTAGAACAATAGAATAACAAAAATTACATCATCTCTCCATATAACGCCATAGAAAAATTTCATTTTACATTAATTTTTTTTATAAGCGGTTATTTTTACAAATTACACGCATGATTTTGCGAAAATGACTAAATAGATTTTCATGAAATTTCAACACATAATCTTGTACAGTAAATTCACTTCTATAAAATAAATTAAAATTTCATTTTTTACAGAAAATTTATAAAATATGTTTTCTTTATGTTTTAAAAATGTATTCGAATTTCCAACATTTGTCAAAGATTTATTATTAATTTTTGAAAAAATAGTTTTGATTCGATAGTTGCTACTTATTATGTAATTAGATACTGCTTGTATTAAAGTAAAATAGCTCTACGGTTCACTTATATGCCGAATATGTTATAAACCACAGTCGCAAGAACTTTATAAATTTTCGTACAAATCGACCGGCGGTATTTAACCCATTTTTAAACTATTTTGGGGCCGATTCGATAGATAAAATCAACAAGGAAATGTAACAGAAGTGATAAATATTGCAGCGATGTAAACAATCATTAAAAGCGCAGAGGTAATGCCTCAAGTTTCAAAACGTAGGTCCAGCCTTCAAAACCAACCGAATCCATTGTGTCAGAAATGTATGTATTTTTTTCTTACTTCCTAGACACAGTTCTGAACATACAGTTCTGAAAGTCGAATGGAGTCACTCCAGATTTTTTAAATATAAAATAATGCATTTAACAATTTCATTTATTTCAGTTGGTTTAATTAGTTATTTAAATTTAGTTAGTTAAACTTACATAATCACATAATAAGATCACTAATTATAATTAAAATATAGATAAAAGGCTTAAGTGATACAAAGAGGAAACACAAAAGGCTTTTAAAACCTCTTAATGATCGACATATGTTTCAGCGCTCATACAGCGCCATTAAACGCCATATAACGATAAACAAAAATATTCTCGCAAATTTTGAAAATAAACTTGAAAACATAAATCACGAGAACATATATGTAAAAAAAGCAGGTGCTTGAAATAGTCAACTGTAAACGTGAAAATTAATATTTACTTATTGCTTTTTTAAAACTGAAAAGTAGAATACTTAAACTTAGCTTAGTTTGTTAAATTTAGTTTAGTTATAGGTAGTTAGCGACGTAGTCATTACAGACTTTTTTTTATATAAAATAATGCAATCGACGATTTCATTTCTTTCGGTTGGTTTTATTAATTACATAAACTCAGTTACTTCAACTTAGCCTAATTAAGCTTAGCTTAGATAATTAAACTTAGCTTAGTTATAGGTAGTTAGCGAAAGGAATCACTCTAGATTTTTTAAAATATAAAATAATGCATTCGACAATTTAATTTCTTTCAGTTGGTTTTATTACAAGTAAGATTTTGGTAGTTTCAGGTAATTTAACTTTATGATTTAGATTATACACGGTATCCTACAGTGATACTCTAGAGCTTCTTATTCTTGTGAATATGTTTTAAGAATTTTTTCTTCAGAGAACAGCTAAAGCAATGACAAAACTCTTTCTTTCTCAAATTTCCGTATTTACCGTATTTTCCGGTGTGTAAGTTGACCCTAAGTTTTAATCGCAATTCTGTAATAAATCGGTGACAACAGCTGTTAAATTAAATTCATTAATGTAAAATTTAATTCTGTCTAAGTCACAGCGATGACAAAACTTCTTCTTTGTCAAAATTTTGTATTTACCGTATTTTCCAGTGTGTAAGTCGACCCTAAGTTTTAATCACAAGTATGCAATAAAACCGTAACAACAGCTATTAAATTAAATTCATTAATGTAATATTTAATTCTGTCTAGTTATTGCAATGACAAAACTTCTTCTTTGTCAAATTTCCGTAGTTACAGTATTTTCCGGTGTGTAAGTCGACCCTAAGTTTTAATCACAATTCTGCAATAAAACCGTAACAACAGCTATTAAATCAAATTCATTAATGTAATATTTAATTCTGTCTAGTTATAGAAATGACAAAACTTCTTCTTTGTCAAAATTTTTTATTTACCGTAATTTCCGTTGTATAAGTCTACCCTAAGTTTTAATCACAAGTATGCAATAAAAAAGCAAGAACAACTGTTACATTACATCCATTAATGTAATATTTAATTATGTCTAGTTACAGCAATGACAAAACTTCTTCTTTGTCAAAATTTTGTAATTACCGTATTTTCCGGTGTATAAGTCGACCCTAAGTTTTAATCACAAGTATGCAACAAAACGGTAACAATAGCTGTTAAATTCATTTCAGTAATGCAATATTTATTTCTGTCAAACAGAAATGACAAACCTCCTTTTTATCCAAATTTTCCTATTTATCGTATTTTACAGTGATTATTATCAACATCCCAGAGTTTGACCCCAAAATTCGAGAGATATAACATGTCTTTAGGTTTTAATACCAGCATTTTCATGTATTTTTCTTTGCATTTTTAAATCGCAAATTCGTGATAAATTTCCGTGATTATATAAGGTGAGAATTTCCATACAAAATACTGGTATTAAATAGAGCATGTTATTTCTTTCAAAGTTTGTGGTAGACTTGTACTCTGAAAAATAAACGGTGATTTTTAAATTTGTACAGAATTCGTATGAATATAATGAGATTTATAATTTTATCAAATTATCTTCATGAAAAAGTGATGTTCAAATTATTTTCTCCAATCTTTGAATATTTCAAAATTATATAACTATTCTCAATTTATAAAAATAATAATTATTATTATTATTCAAAATTTATTATCAGTTGTAAGATGTATATGTTCGAGAATATTAGATTTGAATTTATTTCTTATATAACATTATGGTGTCTTGAAAATAAGTAGAACAGTCTAGAAAATGTTGCTTAGCAACATCGAAACATTAAGAAGGAAAATCTTTGTTTGAAAACCCCATTGAGATGGATATTTATTTTTTAGTTCTACCGATCAATGTTAACTGAACGTCATTGCCTTTAAGTGGTGAAACTGCAAACTTGAGTAAATTAATTTGCAAAATTAAAATGCTCCATTATATGTTACTTTGCGTCATCAATTTTTATGAAATTGTTTTTTGTTATCTCTTTGAGATCATATTAATTTAGGAAATGGAGATTTATCATGCGTATTTTATTAAAATGACAGTTTCAAAAGAAATTTTTTCGACAAATATTTTCGCTGTAAATTTTATAGAAGCAGCATGACTTCGTGTACATATATTGACATATTTGAAACAGTATTCTCTTTACAAAGGCACATTGTTTGATATTATTCTAGGTTTTTCAACAAGCCTTTGACATAGTCACTAATCATGTTGTTTTACTAAAAAATGCAGTTAATTAAAAACTAGTATGTGCTTGTGATCACAAAACTTTCTTCTATATAAGTCAAATCGTCTGCTACTTTGAGCCATCATTTGTTGCTCATTATATTTTCGAGGTCATATTATTAAATGGCGAATTATCATGCGTATATTATTAAACTGATATTTTCAAAAGAATTTTTTTTTTGACATTTATATCGCTGTAAATTTTATTGAAGTACTCACAGCATCACTTCGTGTATATATATTGGCATATCTAACACCGCATTCTTTTTACAAACGCACATTGTTTGATATTATTCTAGGTTTTTCAATAAGCCTTTGACATAGTCACTAATCATGTTGTTTTATTAAAAAAGGCAGTTAATTAAAAACTAGTATGTGCTTGTCATCACAAAACTTTCTTCTATATAAATCAAATCGTCTGCTACTTTGCGCCATCATTTTTTATCAAATTGCTGTTCCTTATATTTTAGAGGTCATACTAATTTAAGAAATGGCGAATTATCATGCGTATATTATTAAATTGACATTTTCAAAAGAAATTTTTTTGACATTTATATCGCTGTAAATTTTATTGAAGTACTTACAGCATCACTTCGTGTATATATATTGCATATCTAGCACCACATTCTCTTTAGAAAGGCACATTGTTTGACATTGTTCTAGATTTTTCAACAAGCCTTTGACATAGTGCTCTCAATAATCATGTTGTTTTATTAAACAATGCAGTTAATTAAAAACTAGTATGTTGTAATCATCACAAAACTTTCTTTTGTATAAATCAAATCGTCTGCTACTTTGTGCCATCATTTTTTATCAAATTGTTGTTCCTCATATTTTCGAGATCATATTAATTTAGGAAATGGAGATTTATCATGCATGTTTTGTTAAATTGAGAGTTAAAAAAAAAATTTTTTTGACATATATTTTCGCTGTAAATGTTGTTGAAGTACTCACAGCATGACTTCGTGTACATATATTGACATATTTGAAACAGCATTCTCTTTACAAAGGCAATTTGCTACACTGCAAAAAACAACTGTCGATTTTACAGTATAATACTGGCATCCCAGCTGCCAGCATTATACCGTAAAATTAACAGTAATAAACAGTAAAATAAGCAGTAATACGCTGCCGCGCATGCGCGGTAGCGTATTACTGCTTAATACTTATCCATCATACGTAGTTTAGTGTAAATCTTGTAATTGTTTTGAAAATCGAAAAAAAAATTGACGGATTTACTCGTTTCAGACACTGGAGATTCCGAAAAACATAATTTTATAAAAAAAATAATTGTGCCGTCCGTTTGTGTGTGTGTGTCTCTGTGTGTGTCTGTGTCTGTAAACGCTCTATCTCCCGAACAAATTGAGATAGAGTAGAGACTTGAAATTTGGTATGTACTTAGTATGTAATAATGGGCTTATTGAATTTCAGTAACCTCGATTATCCGGAACTATTTTTTTTTCGGACTCTCGAAATATTCGTTCTGATAAAAGGTATATAAAAATTTTCGAAATTGTTTATTTTAAGGAGTGAATATAAAAGACAAAAAAAACAAAAAAAACAAAAAAAAAACATAAATTTTGCATGAAGAATGAAGTTGATTGGATAATGAGTTGCCGAGATATTTGTAATCCTATTTCCCACACTCTTCGATTTTTCATGACCCTGTATTTCATTCAAATTTCAATTCAAAGATATATTTTAATTGGAAATGAGACGCTTCATCCGACGCAGTAAACTGTTAGTTAATAGGATTATCAATTTTTGAGTTATAAGGATGTTTCTCTTACGCAATTCAGTAATAGAGCATTTAAAGTTTATGACGTCATCAAGCCACGATTTTATTCAAATTGAAATGCATTTTATATGTAGTTTACACATGTTTTATTTTCATATTTTATATTATGCATATCCATGAGGGGTAAGTATTACGGTGGCCCCCAACGACTAGTTTTACTTCGTCCACCTCTAATCATATTTCATGATTACTTATGTTTTCCCCCCTCTTCGCAAAAATTGAAGAGAATAAAGAACTCAGTGATGAAGCATTAATAAGATACTTGTTGCCTTTCACAAATACAGAGCTTGTCGAAAGAGCATTTTTTTCTTCTGCATATAGTATTAAGAACAAATATCACAATAAACTTGACACTGCTCCTGACTTGAGATTATATCTATCTCTGTTTGAATCTTATTTTGAAAACTCAGCTACATGAAATATCCCCAAGGATTCACGTTGTGAGTATTAAAAGCCATGTTTGACTACTTGTATATCATGATGACAAATTGTTATAAACTTTCATCGTAAGTTAAAAAAATCTTTTAATGCTATGTTATAAAAAGTAAAATTAATTATTAATTGTAAGTTGAAAAAAAATAAAAGATTAGAAATATGTCAATGTAGTTTGAGTCTATTTACTGTTTACCTCTGCTAAAAATATTAATAATTTAAAATAAACCAGCATGTTTGCGTTATGTGGGTGAATAGGGGCGTGTGTATTAAAAAACGGGGGTGGGGGTACTTCTAAATAAAAAGCCTGAGCAAAGGGGAACGTGAAGGAAAAAAGGTTGGGAACCGCTGCCATTGACCATAATATAATTGACCATAAAGTTTTATTAAACAAGAAAGATAAATTATGCGTCAATATAGATTATGAAAGACTTTCCAACATATTTAGAATACTGTAACAAAACTTATCAGTGTACCAAGTAAACAAAGTCAAAGTCAAGGAGAGGCCCTCCTTTCGGCTTTAGATTAACTAGCCCCGCTCAGTAAGTTTGTTTACTATGCGGCAAAGCCTTACAAGATAATTATTAAAGTTGAGAGAAAACAATAAATACAAAACAACACTAATAGTTACAATAAACATTTATTAAATACGAGAAAATAATCAGACTTTGAATAGTAGCATCGAGTGTATAAAAAGACTTATTTGGGGAAAAACTTGAATAATTAGATAGAGGGATTTACAGTGAACAGTTAACACAATTTAAGTACAGCAATGTACTAGTACTAAGAATATTAGGGGATGACATAGGTGATTGTATAGGAATATGTACATGTAGTGAAAACAATAAACACAAATAAAATATCACCATGAGATTAGAGAAGTTGTACTGAAACTTAAATTACAAAAATTCAAATTTTGATAATATAATAACTGAAAAAACAATTTACTAATTATACTGTGCAAACTAAATAATACTATGAAATATTAAGCAATAATTAAACTATGTTATACTGAAATATGAATTCTATTATTACAAAATTCTGAAAATAAAATTTACCAATCATACTGAGCAGTACTCTATAATAATATGTGATACAGCAATAAACAATTTAGAAAATGCATAACACATTTAAAAAACCCAATTTTAACAGTTACCATCTACAGTCGAAAAGTATCCGAAATATTTTGTGCAGCCTTGTACATCATCTATAGAATTTATATATCACAACAAGTAATAAAAAAAAAAATTAGTTTAATTTAAAAAAGCGTACCACAATTTATAACGCACGTCCAGCAATTACTGTTCATTAGGCAGTACTGTAACCAAATCCAGTGTCCCTGTAAATGAACGATGAATGATATGCACATTCTATTCTATAGTAAGTCTAATGTAATGAACCTCAGTGATATATATGAATTTCAATATGTTTTAAATAGTGCAACATCATTAAAATAAACCGGAAACGAATTTTCCCCCATAGACTGTAATGTAATGGGATTCCTTTGAGTTATCCCGTAAATGAATTATAAATGTTAGACACTTCATTTTTAATAGCGAACATGCAATAGTAAACCTCAATAACATATATTAATTGCACGGCAATCTGAGTTCCGAGTATATTTACACGAGTTAGAGTACGGACAGATAGACTGCAGACAGAAAGACAAACCGAATTCATAAACACTTTTCAAATTTGTTGGAAAGTGTTCTGTGTGGTCTTGCAATTCCCCTCTTACATGAAAAATATCCGAAATCTTTCGCGCAACCCTGTATATGATCTACAGATTTGTATACATACTACATAGTATGGAAAAATTTATTTCAATTATAAAACACATAAAACAGTTGAAAATTTCCCTTCAGCAAATTATGGGAATCAGCAGAAATGTACTGGAATTTTTTTGTGCAACCTTGTATATGGTCTATAGAACTTATACACATCGTTTTATATGCAAAAATTAGTTAAATTTAAAAATGCATATCAAAATTGAAAATTCACTTCCAGCAATTATTGCCCAAATACTATAACCGAAGTACTATAACCTCAAGTACTGTAACAGAATTATTTTGTGTGCCCGTGTAAACGAACGATAAATACTATGAAAACCACATTCTTTAGTATCTCATATTCTATAGTGAATCTCTGTGGTGCATACAATTTCAATATATTTGAAATAGTGTAGTGTCATTAAAATATATTGCAAACGATTTTACCCATTCACCATAATGTAACTGAATTCTTTTCAGTGTCTGTAAACGAAATATTAATGCTACACACTTCATTTTCAATACATAACACGCCATGATAAACGTCAATAACATATAAAAACTAGTTGTTGGGGGGGGGGGGGGGCACCGTAATACTTACCCATCATGGATAGGCATAATATAAAATATGAAAATAAAACATGTGTAAACTAGTTATAAAATGCATTGCATTTCGAGTAAAATCTTGTCTTGAAGACGTCATAAACTTCAAATAATCTATTACTGAATTGCGTAAAAGAAACATCCTCATAAATTCAAAAATGTTAATCATATTAACTAACAGTTTACTGCGTCGGATTAAGCGTTTCATTTTCAAATAAAATATATCTATGAATTGAAATATCTCGGCAACTCATTACTCGATCGACTTCATTCTTTATGCAAAATTTGTTTTTTTTTTATTGTCTTTTATATTCACTCCTTTAAATAAACAATTTCGAAAATTTTTATATACCTTTCTTTCGATAGTCCGAAAAAATAGTTCCGGATAATCGAGGTTACTGAAATTCAATAAGCTTCTTCTCATTATTACATACTAAGTACATACCAAATTTCAAGTCTCTATCTCAATTTGTTCGGGAGATAGAGCGTTTACAGACACACACACTGACAGACGGACGGCAATTTTTATATCTAAAAATATGTTTTTCGGAATCTCCAGTGTCTGAAACGTGTAAATCCGTCAAAATTTTTTTTCAATTTTTAAAAGATTACAAGACTTACCCATCAGGGTAAGTCTTGTAATCTTGGACTACGTATGATGGGTAAGTAATTACATGGCAATACGAGCCTATTTACGTGAGTCATAAACAATTTTCAACTATGTAGAAAATGTTAATAGAAATGTTATATATTCACGCTATTCTACCTGCTCATAAGAAATCGGAAAACAAAGAATCAATATCAGAAATAACATGCTGCTTATCTCACTGGATCAGACAAATAATTATGGTTCTTTGTGATAAGTACCCCTATTACTTTATATATAATAATTTGTCTATCCATAAGCTTTCTAGCCATTAAAGGAAGACGATGAAGCATATGCTTGAACTTCCCAAATAATATTCTCCGTGAACTGCATACTGATTTGTTTTCACCGAATGAATGAAAGTCACTTGAAAACGTGACCTGGATTATAATTTTGTAACTGTTGTCTTTCTATTATATCAGATGAAAAATCGGTAAACGATAAGAATCTACTTATGGTTATTTCACGCTGGAATTGTTAGTCGAATTCACCTAATGGGATGTTGGTTTAGATGTATTTATATACTTCGCGGTAGGTTCTTTAAATGTTTGTACAGCTATCTAATCTGGTGATGATTAGGCAGTACAAGTATTGTTAGATGTAAAATTTACTAAACCTGGTTCTAAATATGCACAATATTTATGAAATGGAGACTAAACTAATGTCTTTTTTAAGAGTACAATATTTAGGGATGTTGATTTAGATGTAATACTCAACGGTAAGATTCTTTAAATGTTTGTTCAGTTATCTAATCCGGTAATGATTAGGCAGTACAAGTAATGTTAGATGTAAAATTTACTGAACGTGGCTCTAAAATGCACAATTTTTATGAAATGGAGACTAAACTAATGTTTTTTTCAAGAGTACAATATTTAGGGATGTTGGTTTAGATGTAATACTCCGCGGTAGATTCTTTAAATGTTTGTTCAGTTATCTAATCTGGTGATGATTAGGCAGTACAAGTTATGTTAGATGTAAAATTCACTGAACTTGGCTCTAAATATTTACAATATTTATGAAATGGAGACTAAACTAATGTTTTTTTTTGTGTGTGTTTTTTTTTTCTTTAGGAATAGAATACTTAGGGGTATTGGCTTAGATGTAAAACTTAGTGGGAGATTGCTTAAATGTTTGTTCAGTTATCTAATCTGGTGATCATTTAGGCAGTGCAAGTTTGAGCATGGCTCTAAATATACTCAATATTTATGAAATGGAGACTGAACAAATGTTTTTTGAAAAATACAACATTTAGGGATGTTGTTTTAGATGTAAACTTAGGGATAGATTGCTTAAATGTTTGTTCAGCTATCTAATCTGGTGATCATTTAGGCAGTGCAAGTTTGAGCATGGCTCTAAATGTACAGAATATTTATGAAATGGAGACTAAACAAATGTTTTTTGAAGAATACAATATTTAGGGATATTGATTTAGATGTAATACTTCGCGATAGATTCTTTAAATGTTTGTTCAGTTATCTAATCCGGTGCTCTGATTTAGGCAGTACAAGTTTGAGCATGGCTCTAAATATACACAATGTTCATAAAATGGAGACTGAGCAAATGTTTTTTGAAGAATACAATATATAGGGATGTCAGTTTAGATGTAAAACTTCATAGTAGATTGTTTAAATATTTATCCAGTTATCTGATCCGATGATAGTTAGGCAGTACAAGTTATGTTAGACATAAAATTTACTAACCCTGGCTCTAAATATACACAATATTTATGAAATGGAAATCTAAATTAATGTTTTTTTTTTAAGAATACAATGTATAGGATATAATAAGAAAAGTGGCCAAAAAGTAGTATAATACACGCCAAAAAATGGTGATAATACACGGCAAAAAGTGCTGATAATAGATCTCAAAGAGTGGTTATAATACACGCCAAAAATGGTGATAATACACGCAAAAGGTATGCTGATAATAGATCTCAACAAGTTAGATATTGTAACGTTAAACGTGACATATCAGGTGCGTTCGTTTTATAACTAGCTTCAAAATGTAAAAAAAATCATCCTTATTATTTCAGTGAAATGAATTATATCGTCTGCTGTAAGCGAAATGAATATGCCTTATCTTTTTCTTATTACGTATGCCACGTTTACGAATGCAAATTTTTTTTTCTACAGAAAACAGCGCTTTTGAAAATTCATAATGGATATATTGCTTTACGAATGGTTGAATGCATGGTTTAATATTTTTATGACTCATAATGAACGAATCTCCTTAATGGATTGAGATATTCGGCTGATAACCCAATTTCCATTGAAGTTATCTCAGAATCTATACATTTTCTAATGTAACTCATCTCCCAAGTGAACAATTTTTTTGAACGATCTTTCTAAAAATGTAACTTTTATGCAATTTTATTTTTAAAATATTTTTGAATAAAAATGGCCGCCTGGCATATGAAAAAAGAAGTGGTTTGCCCGTATTTATTTTCCTCAGTCACATGACTTGCACTTTTATTATATAGAGTACGTACGATTAGAGAATAAAGACAACTTTTATTAATACCTTTTTAAGTTTTGATTCGATTTTCATAAAATGTGAAATGACTCGACAAAATTCTGCAACCATAATATATATTAAATTTCGAACCATTCGTTTGTGTAGTTTTTGCGCTGTTACATGCGGACGGACGGACCAGACGACGACTACATAGGTGCTACATTTTTATATAGTTACGAACGCACCTAAACAGCGGTAATAATACACGGCAAAAAGTGCTGATAATTCATCTAATAAAAAAGAAAACTGCCCAGTTAAACTGAAGGCATTGAGCTCACATGCTATTCATACTAATTGTATATTATACTCTTATTTCAAACAATTTCAAATAAGACCCTCGAAAAATAAAGAAATCGACAGTATAGTAAGGGGGATCATCCCCCTTATAATTAACCAATGAACACCCAAAACTATTCAGGGAAGAGCCTTATTACAATGAACATATATACAAAATTTGAAACAAATCGAATAATTCTGCATGAAAAATCCATTTGTCTAAATTAAGGGGGGATTAGACCCCCGTATTCCTCTTTATACTTAAAACCAATGCAACCCCAAAACTAATCAGGGAAATGCCTTACCACAATGAACCTATATACAAAATTTGAATAAAATCGGATAATTCTGCATGAAAAACCCATTTATCTAATTTAAGGGGGGTTAGCCCCCCGTTTCCCGTCTTTATACTTAACCAATGGACGCCCAAAACTAATCAGGAAAACTCCTTACTACAATGAACCTATATACAAAATTTAAAGGAAATCGGAAAATTCTGCATGAAAAACACATTTATCTATATTAAGGAAGGGTTACCCCCCATTCGCCCCCCTTTATACTTAACCAGTGAACCCCCCAAACTATTGAAGGAAACGCCTTATATCACAATGAACCTATATACAAAATTTGAAGAAAATCAGATAATTCTGCATGAAAACCCCATTTATCTAAATTGAGGGAGGGGGGTGTTAGCCTCCCGTTTCCCCCTTTGTACTTAGCCAATGAACCTCCAAAACTAATCAGCGAAGCGCCTTATCACCATGAACCTATATACAAAATTTGAAGAAAATTACATAATTCTGCATGAAAACCCAATTTATCTAAATTGAGGGGGGTAGCGCCCCGTTTCCCCTTTATACTTAACCAATGAACCCCCAAAACTAATCAGGGAAGCGCCTTATCACAATGAACCTAAAACAAAATTTGAATCAAAACGGTTATTTCTATCTAGAGTTATCGCGTTACGTACATACATACGTACATACAGAACGGGCGGGCACATTAGCTCTCAGGCTTTGATAGCCTGTGAGCTAAAAAAGTGGTGATAATACACGGCAACAAGTGCTGATAATACAGGTCAAAATGGACCATTTATTAAAGAAGAAATCAAAATCGTAATCCACATATGTCGGATTCCATTTCTCCGTCCACACAACTTCGAAATAAATCCGGTCTTTTGATATGCTGCCACCACCGATATGAATACGTGATATCGGGCACGATACTTGATGTATATTCAAGAAAAACCTAACTCTTTCAACTAAAGCTAAAGTAACAATTTATTAACAATATTTACACTTACACTCGGATGTAAATTATCCGGTTTAACACTAAATCAAAACAATTACAGAAAACACTCTACGTGTACCGTTAGACTACGTCAATTCATTCCGCACTGAGATTTCTATTCATCTCACACCCGCTCTCTCTTTCTTTCGAGAGATACCGCTAAACACACGTGGCTCAGATCGTCAACTCTCAACGACCTTACTCCTTCACTACCCCGTTCGAACCAACTTCACCTCTGCTCATTCCCCAGCGCACCCGCTCTCTCTCTACGGGGCTGCTGTTTTATTTCCAAGGGTCGCTTGACAACCGTTCCTCCCTCTTGACTGACCTGTCTTCCTAAATAAAAGGGTGCACCCTCTTTCTTGTCTATCAAAGACAACAATGCAATGGAAATACCTCTTTCATTATGTCCAAGTCGCCACCCTCCGGATTAAGATTTTTCTTAAACCAGACTCTAACGGTACACAATAGATACAGATACAATACGCTAATCCCTTAAGAATAGCTTTCAACTCTTGCAGCTGTGAGAGAAACCTGACACCCCCCACCTTAGCGGAAAATATGTCTTTTAGGGGCTAATTTTCCTCAAACTATGTAATGTCTGAGAAGAGTTCAACAGTTCCTTGATAGGTTTCTTCATTACTACAATTACATAAATATTTCAAGGTGTCTGAAAATTTAACTACTGACATCTCTAATGAACCATATACTAATGTGATAACTACAGAAAAAAAATTACACAATATGCTAATACACTGTTATAAACACATGATGCAAATACAATTATAAATACACAAAAAAATAAAGTTACACTAGTATTATGTCATTTCAATGTCAGTCCTTAGGCTGATATTACTGGAGGCGGTACAACTTTTTCCTTCCAGTCCTTCCTCGTTAACTTAATTGGTACATCCCTTTTCGTAATGCACCCGCTTGAATGGCTAACTTCTGCCTCTGATGTCCCAATTAAATCTTCCCCTAACCAATCAGGCACTTGTCTGTCCAAGTCCTCTTTGTACGTGATGATAACATTGTACAATTTTTGTTTCATCTTAACCCTCTCCGGTTTACGACCAATCCGATTTTTCTCCATTTCTACCAGTTGGATAGGACACATAAATAATTCCTTATTTTTCCTTAAGATTGATTTTATGTCCCCAACTTGAATATTTGTTAACCCTTTTATTTCAAATCCCTTCCTGTCTTTATTTTCCGGTTGTTCTCTGTCTAACAACAGATTTTTCCTACAGTCTTCAAACTCCCCGTCACTATCCAAGACAATATCGACTACTTTATTTTTAGCCATAAATTCTCTCATTTCATCTTGATACACACGTTTCTTACTTCCACCCACTAACTCAATTATATATGCAGGTTGACCTGTTCCTCTTTCTCCCTATGACTTTCATTTATTTCCCTCGTTAAACGACATTCTACACATGATTCGCAAAACGTTTTAGATTCCTCTGCCATCTTTTCCCAATAAAATGAATGCTTGATTCTTTCTAACATTTTCTTAACCGCGTGATGTTCTCCATATAAGGAGGTATGCGCTAATTTTAGAATTTCCTCCCTTCTAATTTTAGGTAATACTAATTGAGCTACAGTTTCATCTACTAATTTCTCTTTATGATATAACATCCCATTCACAATATAATAAGACCCTCTCTCATTTTCAGCCAATTCCCAAGCTTTCTCTAAATCCTTACAACTCATTTGGGATTCCTGAAATACATTTAAACTACTTTCCGTAACTTGATTAATCTTACTTTTCTCTACCTCGGCTTTTTCCTTCTCCTGACTTTGTAAATTTTCCGATCTCGCGTCTACGACATAACGATTATTATTACCATTTCTAATCCTTTCCCCTTCTTTCACTTTATTCCTACTATCTTCCTTACATTCCCTTTCTACCGATTTTCTTAATGATTTCTCGTTGTTTAACCCTGACAATTCATTAGCCACGTCAGGATGTAAAATTACCTGTTCCTTACTATTATCAATTATTGCACAAAGTACATCCTGATGAATTACATTAGTTTTACCACGTTTTGGAATAGCTAAAGGTAATTGAATTAACGGCGATTTAACTGCCTTACCAAATGTCCCTTGTAAATAGATGCTCCAGCCCCTCTTAATTTTTCTGCTGGTACTAAATCTTTATGAACGACGCTAATTTGGCAACCAGAATCCACTAATCATTTTGTTATCTTCCCATTTACACTAACTTCCACTTTCTCGAGTTGATTTAACTTCTCTCCAATAACTTTAGTTCTCCAATTCCCTTTTGCTCCGATTCTTGCCATACTCTCTCCCCTTGGTAATTCTTTAATTCCTCGCACTGAGACATTATTGATACTAGCCCTTGGTTCTTGTCGGTTATTAATTTGATTACTTCCCTCATTATTTCCTTTTGTACAAAATCGCTGTACATGTCCTCGTAAACCACATTTGTAACAGATAGGCGTCGCATCGTTAGGTTTCCTATATTCCGGTTTTCTACCCAAAAATGGACTAACTTCATTATTCCCATTTTGTCTCCAATTACTACTAACTCCCTCATCTTTTTCCCTTCTAGAATCTCCATTATTTACGTACCTCTCTTTACCTTTATAGCCCTTATAAGTTACCGCATAAGATTTTTGTTTAGCATCAAAGAAATTATCACATTCCTTAGCAATTTTCGAAACTTCTAACCAATTACTGTGCTGAGTTAATCCAATATGCGTCGCGGTTTCCTCATCTAAAGTAGTTAACAACTTATCCGTGACAATTAACTGATTAACCTTCTCATACGTATCTGCACCTCTAATCTTACAGTAATTTTCCCACGTTGCTATTAAACGTGACACAAATAATACATGAGTTTCATTTTGATTCCTTCTAGCCTTCTTGAAATTTTCCAAACACGCCTTCGGTGTCGGCTCGTGTTCCCTTAGAACTAATTCCTTTAACTTCTCATAACTCTCAATTTGTTCCCTAGTAGTGTATATTAGCAAGTTATCGGCCTTATCTCCTAACATATTTAGCAGAATTTCGGCCTGCTGGGTTTCCGGTACATTTTTTGTTTGGAATGCCCGTTCTAAACTGCTAAAAAACAGATTCCATCCCTCAGTCCCTTCTGGAACTTTGATAGACAAAGTTTTAACACTTTTAATCAATTTCTCTAGGCTACTCTCATTATTATATTCTCTAGACCCATTAGAATTATTTGCCGAACTTTGAATTTTTATCCTTTCCAACTCTAACTCATGTTCCAATCTCAATTTTTCAGACCTTTCTTCTCTATCTAACTTTTCTCGTTGTAACTTTTCCTCCTTTTCTACCTTTTCCCGTTCTAACCTCTCATCCCTTTCTAACTTTTCCCATTGTAACTTTATTTTTTCCTCCCTTTCTAACGTTTCTCGTTGTAACTTTTCCTCCCTTTCTACCTTTTCTAACCGCTCCGTAACAATAGTGTTAGATAATTCCATAACGGCCCCCTCTTCATATTCGTCGCTCTCCACTATCTTTTTCTTAAGCTTAAACCTGGTATCATCTTCCGAGACCTCAATTCCTAACTCTTCACATATCGCCTGAAGATCCACCCTTTTTAATTTTAGTAAGAAAGCCATACTTTCTACTGATAATTATTACCACCCTACAATAATACTTAAGCACAATATCAAATTAATATTTCCTCAAATCTTACCCTCATAAGTTACCTCCACATATTATACTATTTAACATATTTCAAATAAATAATAATAATTGATAAATATCCTTAAACAATGTTACCCCACAATTTGCTTCCAATAACCAAGTAACAATAATTTCAATTTGATTAGTATGCAATACAGATTTTTAATTTATCATAAATAATAAAATACAATTTACACAATAATACTGATACGTTGCAATTTGAATAAAACACTGATGCCAATCACTACATAAAAATATCCACCTAACAAAAATTTGCATGAAATACACATAAATTCCTAAATTTAATCTCAATAAAATATTTCAATTTCAAAATTAGTTCTCACATTAAAAAATAAATCACAGCACCCTTTTTTTTTTCTTCCTGGTTCTTCAGTTCTTCCTTGAAGGTTATTTCAATTTAATTTAAATTCTACACAAATTTGCTTTCCTCATTTACTATCCATATTTCAAACTTAAAACAAACAATATCACTTAATTTAAATATTATTTTAATAATAATTTAAATTTAAGAAATTTCAATTATTCCTTCCAACTATTAACACAATGCATTAATTTTAATCATTAATCCTATCCGTAAAAAAAAAAAAATTAGAAAATCACTTCTAGTAATTAATATAAGATCCTTTTCTTAAAACAATAGTGTAAAATGGCTGTTAATATCTCATTTGATTTAATCCAATTATTACATTGCACATAAATTATTATAAATTAACCACAACATTAACTTAAATTACCATCAATTATACACAATAAAAAAAAAGTAGGTTCGAGAATGTCAGTAGAGTAAAATGATCAAAACACCTTACCCCGTACTTCATTCGCTGGGGCAATTCTCTGCTCACTTTTCCACAGGGTAAATCTTGCACTCTCGGGCAACAATCACTGTAACTTGAATCATTGTGTACACAAACACTACACACAAACACTGGAACTAACACTACACACAGCACCAACACTTCCGCTGGACGATCCGGCAAGGCACTCTGTAACAAGGCTAGCTGGCAAACTGGTCTACGATGATAGGGCACACACACTTCCGCTAGACGATCGGGCATAAACTGACTGTAACACGGCTAACTGGCACTGGTGGTCTACGACGATAGGGCACAAACACTTCCGCTGGGCGATCCGGCACAAACTCTCTGTAACACGACTATCTGGCACTAGTCTTCGGTGATTCAGATCCCGTCGCTGCCAACATTGTCGGATTCCACTTCTCCGTCCACACAACTTCGAAATAAATCCGGTCTTTTGATATGCTGCCACCACCGATATGAATACGTGATATCGGGCACGATACTTGATGTATATTGAAGAAAAACCTAACTCTTTCAACTAAAGCTAAAGTAACAATTTATTAACAATATTTACACTTACACTCGGATGTAAATTATCCGGTTTAACACTAAATCAAAACAATTACAGAAAACGCTCTACGTGTACCGTTAGACTACGTCAATTCATTCCGCACTGAGATTTCTATTCATCTCACACCTGCTCTCTCTTTCTTTCGAGAGATACCGCTAAACACACGTGGCTCAGATCGTCAACTCTCAACGACCTTACACCTTCACTACCACGTTCGAACTAACTTCACCTCTGCTCATTCCCCAGCGCACCCGCTCTCTCTCTACGGGGCTGCTGTTTTATTTCCAAGGGTCGCTTGACAACCGTTCCTCCCTCTTGACTGACCTGTCTTCCTAAATAAAAGAGTGCACTCTCTTTCTTATCTATCAAAGACCACATTGCAATGGAAATACCTCTTTCATTATGTCCAAGTCGCCACCCTCCGAATTAAGATTTTTCTTAAACCAGACTCTAACGGTACACAATAGATACAGATACAATACGCTAATCCCTTAAGAATAGCTTTCAACTCTTGCAGCTGTGAGAGAAACCTGACAACATATTTAGTCAAAAATACAGGGTGTCCCAGTCTAAGTCAAATCCTTGTATTAGAACATAACTTTAGCAATATTGAAGATATTGTAACGATAATAAAAAATAATGTGACGTTTATCTGACTGCAATCAGATGAATAATTATAGTTTTTTCTAATAAGAAAAATTGTTATTTGATATATCATAATTTGTCTAGGAACAGTTTTCTACACTTTAAAATGAAGAAGATGAAGTAGATACTTGAACTTTCCCCATCATGACCTGCATACTGATTCTCACAAATAGATGAAAGTCATTTAAAAACGTGACTTGGTTCATAATTTTGTTATTGTTGTATTCCTAATCAGATTAAAATTCGGTAAACGGTGTGAATCCAATTATGATATTTCACGCTGAATTTGTAGACGAATTCTCTTAACGGCATGTCAGTTTGGATGTAAAAATTATCGAAACAGTGTATGTGTTCGCTCAGTTCTTTGATTCTGCGATGATTAGATGGTAAAAGTATCGTTATATGCAAAATTTAGTAAAATTGGCGTGGAATATATGTAATATTTATGAAATACAGACTAAAATTTATATTTTCTCGATAATATAATTTTTATGAACTGCTTGGATTTTTGTCGCGAAGCTAAAATTTTAAATTTAATCTTTTATTAAGAAAAAATCTGCACTATCCATTTGTAAAACTTAACTTTGTAATCCAAAACCTGTAGTTCTCATTAATAAAGAAGTTTTTATAAGATAAAATCATAGAACATATCGCTCACTCGCAAGAAAATTGGCCCAACTCAAAAATATTACATTTCGTGGGAGAGACAAAAGAAGATTAGCATTTTTCTACTATAATATAAAACTTAAATCTGAATCCAGTTGTAAAAGCGTACATAAAAGTGTAATATCCTTAAGATTCAACACGAAAAGAGATAGGGAGGATTGAGAAAATTTATCTCCTACTCTCTTTGCTTCTCTATTGGCAAAGTGACACATAGCGTAATCTAGTGGTTTGGATAACTGCATTTATGACACTTTTACTGTAGCAAGTGTTACGGTTGGTTTCAACAAATTTTTTTTTTTAATCTACATTAATTATTTAAATCACTTTCTCAACATTTATTTAAAAGCACTCTTTTTTTCTGTTTCTAATAAAAATTTAAATAAATAAAAGTAATTGTAATAATTATAATAAAATCAGTTTTTATTTTTTCTTCTTTCTTTTTCTTTTTGCAAAGTAATTTCAACGTTTATAGTCTAACGTAGCTTCCTGTTTTTCAAATACGAAAAGCAGACAGCAAGGGAGGGATGTTTTGTCAGTAGACTGCACAGGTGGAAAATTTGGAGTCATCTAGTCTGACTTTGATATAAGAATGACCGACCGCCCTGTATAAGAATTACGTTATCTTATAAGTGTACTATACACGCAATTAGGCTTTGTAAGTTTACGTCAGGCTTCAATTGGCTCTGCTATCAGGCGGATAGCTGGCGCCCATGTAAACAGAGGCTGACAGGACCCCCCTTCAGCACACGCCATGGGGGTGATGCATGGTTTCCTTCCCCCATGAAGCGGCCGGCAGAGTGGAGCGGCTGTTACGGTTGGTTTCAACAAATTTTTTTTTTTAATCTACATTAATTATTTAAATCACTTTCTCAACATTTATTTAAAAGCACTCTTTTTTTCTGTTTCTAATAAAAATTTAAATAAATAAAAGTAATTGTAATAATTATAATAAAATCAGTTTTTATTTTTTCTTCTTTCTTTTTCTTTTTGCAAAGTAATTTCAACGTTTATAGTCTAACGTAGCTTCCTGTTTTTCAAATACGAAAAGCAGACAGCAAGGGAGGGATGTTTTGTCAGTAGACTGCACAGGTGGAAAATTTGGAGTCATCTAGTCTGACTTTGATATAAGAATGACCGACCGCCCTGTATAAGAATTACGTTATCTTATGAGTGTACTATACACGCAATTAGGCTTTGTAAGTTTACGTCAGGCTTCAATTGGCTCTGCTATCAGGCGGATAGCTGGCGCCCATGTAAACAGAGGCTAACAGGACCCCCCTTCAGCACACGCCATGGGGGTGATGCATGGTTTCCTTCCCTCATGAAGCGGCCGGCAGAGTGGAGCGGCAAGCTGTAGTCTTCACGATGAGTCCATTTTTCCTTTTGTTTCCATTCCCGTACCCCTGGCAGAGTGGATCGGTCCCGTTTTTCAAGCAGCGCGGAAGAATGAATGTTTACGACACTTGTTGCTTGGCCAAGAGACCTGTCGTTTGACTCGTAAAAAAAATTCGACTTATTACGGGGCTCGAAGATTGGCCTGTGGGCTGGATCGCGAAGTTGTTGAAGGCGGACAGGTTTCTGGAAGATTTTTTTTTTTGAGAGTGGGGCATTGATGGCCCTACATTAACCATCCTAAATCATGATGTTATGATGAAAAGAGGCTATAAGGGCATTTTCGAATTGCGGATCTATAACTGTTAACGAGAAATTAAGAAGAAGATATGTGTAGCCTATTTTTTTTTGGCGTAGTGGCGCTCCAAGATTATGACTTCTTAACCATCAGAAGTGATCATAGATATTGAACTAAACCGGTCGTTAGAAGTCGTAGTGTTCTGAGTTACGGTGATGGCTATCTTCGAATAAAACACATGCTTCAGGAAGGTGAAATTACTGACTCCGACGGTGAAGTTCTGGACCGTAGAACGATTTTCCCCTCCGGACTAGATGATGGACCTAGTAGTTGATGGCAAGTGATGCAGTGAGATGAGAGGATTGATGAATGTTAGCTTGAAACCACGTCTGAATTTTTCCCCAGCCTGAATACTCCAGCTTAAGTGCTTCATCAGATTTTGAAAAAGGAGGAAATGCTCCTAAGTGCCCATTGACTAAAATTGTAGAACTCTCTACCTGTTGTAAGTACTATTTGCATAGTTTTTCTTTTTATTTATTTGTACCTCTTTAAAAAAAAAAAAAAAAAAAAAATATGTTTGCTATACCAGAGTTTAAAAGTGAAATGAATATCTTTGGATAATTTCAATAAGAATAAACATTATGAACAGAAATAGTCTGTAGGTTAATATATAATGTTTGTATGTTTGAACGACCATTAAATGGTAATATGATGGTAATTTTAAAAATATGATGTGTAATTTAAAAGTAACCAGTGAGTGGTTTCAACTTAAAAGATCAGCTGTTATATTGTTTTATTAAGATTATTTTTGATAACTTAGTTGCTTCATTATTTTAAATGTTCAAATAAATTGTGTTTTTTTTTTTTTATTTATTATCAAAGTTGGTATGTTTTTCTTTGTATAAATCTCTAAATAATTAATTTTTTATATTCACAGTAGACCTATAAGAATGGCCTAACCTTTCTGTGATTAATTAAAAAAAAAAAAAAAGGGGAGAGAAAATTCAACTTTATTAAATTAGAACTTTAAAATTTCTTAGGTTTAAATTCATAACTGACTGTTTTAATGAACATAAATTGAAGTTCACTCAATGTTATACAATCGTATTTTTGATCTTGATTTAAGGATGGATAGATTAATAAGTGAAACAGTAATATTAAATTTAATTTCATAAAATGTTAAATTAAGCTTTAACTCTCCTCTTTCAGAAACATTGTTTTTCTAAAATATACACCAAAATTGTTTTATTTTAAAAAGTAAAAAAAAAAAAAAAAAAAAAAAAAAATCCAGTCATTATACACCACTATACGATTCTTGGTTAACCGATCGGATCTTGTTCAGAATCTCTATGGTTGTTCTAAAATTTTAGTACATCATCATATCCCTATTCTATTAACGGATTTAACTCTTTCCCCTTTTGGTCCTCATATTGGAGGAATTTCAGGTTGCCTGCATTTTTCCAAATTATATGATGATTACACTTTTGTTAATTTAATGTGTATGGAGATTTGAGCTTGATCGGGTTGGAGTGGAGTTGGGTGTTCTTTATGCAATCCAGTATGCTACTTGATTTAGAAATCTGTTGCCCCTTACTACATTTAATATTGTCTTAAAATGATGAGTTCAAAATTATCATTGTTGTATTAACCTATTCGGATTCTTAAGTTTTGATATTTTGATTAGTTTAATATAATTTGCTACCTTTTCCATGGCAACAGATTTCAGTGGAGCTAATCAGGGTATACTTATTTTTTTCTAAATATTTAATTGTCAAGTGAAGATTGAGTAATAAATGAGCTTTTTAAGTTTAAGTAAGTTGTGTTTTAGAAAGAACCCCAAAACTCCACAACACAAGACGCACCTAAGTCAGACCTATTAGTGTGATAATACGCCAAATTAATATTTTTAGAGTTGTGTCGCTTTTCTTGCGTGTCAGCGATATGAATATTGCATACATACAGGGATTTTTTTCCACGGGGCAAACGTGGCAAAACGGGGCTCCCAATTTAATTAAACTAACCAAATAATTATAATGTATAAATTTTAAATTCAATCTGAAATATAAAAATTTATTATTTTAAGAAACAAATTACTGATGTTTTGTAAATTGTGGTTCATCCACATATTCATCTGCTGCCTGTCTAACAACCAATAATGTCGGCCGTGTACATAAACATAAATATAAGGGGAAACTCATTTAGACACATCCTCGCCCACTGCACATAATCTATTGACATCTAGTATGCCAATATTGAATCTATATTGACATCTAGCACTTTGCCATCATCAAAATTTTCAATCTAGTTATTGATAGTTACTAGCTGGCTTCGCCCGCTAGCGGGCCCCTAATTTACATCGGTGCCTCGAAACTTTTGTATTCTCCGGCTCGCATCCCCCTCGAACCGCACGAATCTCCAACCCGGGTCCCCGCTGACTTCGGCACCGTCGCACGCACCGGATAATCCCTTAATTTGCATAATCCCTTAATTTGCGCATCGAATAGTATAAACCTCTAACTGAACGAATCTCCGACCCTGGTCCGACCCCTGGTTAATTCTGATGTTTGGAATCAGTTTGGGGGAAATTCGTAACATAGTTTCTGAGTTATAGAAACGGACCATAGTTAAGAGCAAAAAACTTGAAGGGAGGGGGGGGGGAGGGAGGGGCGAGGACACTGCTTTTCCTTAAACAACTGAATTAGACTGCCGGAAAAGAAGATCTGATGTCTTAATTACATAAACCGTCCGGATTCGATAACGGGCGAAGCCCGCTTTTTACTAATCGAAAATAGTGGTAATTTTTCTATACATATAAACAATCAAACGTTTAAAAATGTTAAATTTGTTGAAATGGAATTGGTTTCCTCAAAAATAATACAAATGTACAAATATGTCTTATATACATCAACCGTCCCGATTCGATAACGGGCGAAGCCCGCTTTTTCTTATCATAGTATCTGGTTGCCACTCTAAAAGAAAAACTTAAAATACTCGTCCTGCAGTTTTTAGACGCGGCCTACTTCTTAAAATCGTAATATCTGGCAGGCACTGTGATGGAAATCTTTCTTTTGCTTTAATTATACGAATGATGATTAATTATACAATTAAATAATATATCGACTCGTAATGAAGATATGAGAATAATTTTTAGATATTCTGAAAGCAGAATCAATTTTGCGTCGCCCTCTAAAAGTTAGGAATTACTGCGCCCCTTAGATTCGGAGATTGGGCCCCCCTCTGAAAAAACCCAGTTGAAAACCACGTGATCTCCGTCAAAGAAAATGCGCCTGGCCTCTTGAAAATCGATCCAGACAATTGTTGTGCCGCCTGTCTGCGGTCTGGCATTCGCAGCGCGGAAAGAAATGAAAAATTATTTTTTATCGATCGATTTTTAAAGGATTTTTTCGGTTCTAATTGTCGTACGGAAATGATTTTTCGAATTTATGAAACCGGACGCCCTCCCGGTTGCGTACGTACCGCTTTCGAATTTCTGGGCCGTAGACTTTCGCAGATACGGGTCGGTTTAGGTAGATACGGGTCCGAGAGACCGGCAACCCTTTTCGGAGGCGAAATTTTTGCGGCTTTCAGTTCTTTTGCAAGATCGGTTTCGGTCGGTAATTGAAACACTTTTGTTAATTAATAACTCCCCGGGGAATCTATTCTGGTGTTATCGGAACGCTGAAACCGGTCGGAAAAAGCCATTGACTAGTAATATAAATGGACAGCGGACCAGCAACCCTTTCTTGAAGAAAATATGTCCTTTCCTCCAGCAGGTGTGGAGGAAGAATATTATGCCAAACAGGTTTTATTTCGCGCCAAACTGTCACGGAAATTCCACAGCTCCCGAGAAGAAAGAGAGAACGGAAACAGAAAGTTGCCAAGAAAGGGATTACCGCCAGAAAGCCGCACCCTTTCGCCTTTTTTTGGCGATGAAAGGTGAAAGATATTTTCTTCAAGTCTGTCGGAAGAAAAGAAAGGAGTCCGCTGTCCATTGTATATTTCTAGTCAATGGAAAAAGCCTTCTTAGCGACAATTTGCTATTCTGGTGTAGTAGAGTCGAAATTTTGCCTATCGGAGCGGGTTGCTTTTCGTCGGCGTTTTTCCGAGTGCTTCAAGCTGTCGAGATCGCAGCGGCAAGGCTCGGAAAGATTTTTTGTTTTACTTTGGAGCGCTTGTTTAACATTAAAAAAATAGAAAGAGGGCAAATTCTTTTAATTACCAGGATTCGTAAATAATTAAAAAATGTAAAACTTTATTACACTTAGCATGAAAACTTAATATAAGGGTCAACTAATTTAAAAAACACAATTTGCTTTTTACATTAAAAAAAAATTGTAGGATTTAATATCAAGAAAATGTTGTTTAATGCAACAAAATTTGAAATACAAAATAGTTTTTGTAATTGAAAAATTGGAACATAAATGTAAGCTTGTCTGCTTTTTCATTCCATAACCTGTTGTATAGCTTAAACTAAACTAAGTAAGGTCTGAAAAGATTCTTTCTTATGAAGATTTAAATAAAAATCCGAGTATATATTATATTTGATATTAAATGTCAAATATCGAAATTATCAAACACCATGATAGTTTGAAAATATCGCATATATATCAATATCAACAAACCGTATTTATTACAAAATGTTACTTTCTTACATAAAGCTTTTTTACAAATCCTTTGAAAGTTTTTTAACTCAGAAATCTGTGTATTCTTTTTTTCTTATCGGTAAAAAGGTGCAACTAATTTACTTACAGATTTGATTAATAAATCTATATTAATCCAGACAGAAAAAAACAAAACAAATAAACTTTCAATTTACATAAACAAAAATTAGTTCGAACACGGAATTTAAAAAAAAAAAAAAAAAAAAACAATGCGTATATTTTAGACTTGTAAACAAATCAAAAGTTTCGGTGGAAAGACACGACAACTGACACTTTTTTTCTGTTTAATATTAAAGCTGTTCTAAAATTAAAACTGTCTATTTTCTGACACATTCCTGAGTTCATTTTTATTTGCAAATACAGAAAATTGGTAGGTTTTCTTATTAAGAAACTGTGAAATCGAATAGCATTTCCCATTTTTCGATAAAGGCAAAGGATCGTTCAGAAAACGCAGACAAAATAGGCATTTTGAACCGAAATGACACACGAAAAAGGTCGTCATGAGACAACAATCGCTTAAACTCAAAATATAATGCATCTATCTATCTATATATATATAATAAAAATAAATAAAAGACGCTTTTCGATTCCAAATCACTTCAATTTTCATATCTACCAATTTCATGCTTTTACGTTTAAAAATAAGTCTGTGAATGTGCAGGGCTCGATCAAGCAAAAGAGAGGACGAAAGCCAGATCCTTTTGATATGCTGTCACAAAAATGAAACATGTTCTATGCCTTAGAATACTAATATAAATATATAACTACATATTTAGAAAATATATAATTTGCGTTTAATCTTTTCCGACTGTAATTGTACAAAATATGAGTTATAATCAGCTCAAGGTCGAAATAGATTTACAATATTAGCTTTAAAATATTGCCCACTAAGTTTGGGACCCCTAAAATCAATGGGACTCAGAGCCACGGCCTAGTTGGCCCCTTTTTTAATCAGGGCCTGTGTTTGTGTCAGAAAATATCGCGTTGTTGAACGGAGAAAATATTTTTTTAGATCCACTTTACAATATATTATTATTTTTTTTAATTTTCAAAACTTTTTAATGTTTGTTTTTACGTTTAATGATTTCTTTTTCACTAAGAACCGCGATTTTCAATTTAATTTTTGATTAACATATTTAGTGATTTTTTAAATAAGTAATAAAGCAAATTGATGATCTGTTTAAGTATTTAAAATATCAATAATAAAAAAAAACATTTGAACGACTTTCTTTAGAATCTTTCAATTGTCAAAAAAATAATTAAATCTTGATGAATTTAAAAATGACTTTAACAAGGGAGGTGGGAGATATAAGTATAAATCTAAATTAATATACTTATTTTATTTTATTTTTTAAGTATATTGTGGATTTTTGAGATTAAGAACAACTAATTACCCGAGTCCTTAAGCAAAGCTAGATTTTTTTCCTGCAAAGATACAACTAAATTATATTTAAATATTCAGCCTAATTTACATTTTTTTCAGTACTGGTGTCACAGTTAAATGTTTATAATAAATGGTCTAAAGAAACAAATAAATAAAAAAGTTATGAACTATTTTATATTTATTTTTAAAAAATTTGATTATATTCTTAAATATTCATGTAGCGCTTGATAGAACCTACAAAAGTCCTCCTCCTCCCTATTTAAAAAATTTGATTATATTCTTAAATATTCATGTAGCGCTTGATAGAACCTACAAAAGTCCTCCTCCCCCCTATTTAAAAAATATTTTGCAGTGTATTAAAAAAAAAAAAAAAAAAAAAAAAAAAAATCTGACAATTTCACTGGAAATTTGCTAATCGTTTTCTGAGATCAAAATAGAGCAAAGTTACTTTCCAAAAATTTTGGTTCAAGAATAATAATAATAAATAGTGTTTTATGCACAATTAAGAATGCAAATAGATATTTTTTAATTTTTCACTTCGGCCTGGAAATATTACACAGATTGCAGGAACGGACACGCTTATATGAAAGAATCGTATTCCCTCATTCAACCCTTTTATAAATAACCCAAACATTATTTCGCACTGGACAATAGCCCAAAGGAAAACAGCTGACATCCCCTCTCCCAAATAAACGAAAATACGTGCGTACTTGCATCTGATTGGCTACAAACATGTCCGACTGCAAGCAGGGGATTTTCTATCTTTCATCCTCTACTGTAGGATAACGAGGTGAGACCAGAATAGCTTTTGTCGTGTATGTCCAATAGCTGTCGTTATGAAATGGGGATTCCGGTTCCGACATGTAGTTATTACCCGATAAGACCAGAATTGCTCCCCCTGTCCGGGTCGGACTTCCGACCCGGCCGAACTTGAGCTTCGCGTCTTTTTTCCGAATTTTTCGGTCCGCGTCCGCCGTCCGTGCGTCGAGTGGTCCCGGAGCCTTTGCGTGTACAGACCGGGAATGCACAGACACACTCACTCACACACAGACGTATACGGACATTAATAATATTGATTAATGAAGTTATTATTTTTTATTTGATATATCATTTTTAGGAAAAACTGTGAAATGATATGAGGGTGTGCGCTTCAAAACTCGCCTTTATCCAAAAAATCAAATTTTGAGAAATCACGAAAAAACCTCTACCTGCACCCATTGGTTTTCATTGTAAACTAAGATTTTACAATGCCAGAAATACATGTTAAAACTAGTTTTTTTGCAGAGTGTAGTGTTTTTTCGGTGCAGATTTACCAACAAAATATAGATTTTAAAAAAAAATTACGATTTTTTTTTTTTTTTTTTTTTTTTTTTTTTTTTTTGATAAGGCGATTTTTGAAATTTTTGTCCTTATATAGATAGATGATTAATTATCATAAAAATGTTACTTTTTTCAAAATTTTAATTGTAATTATTAATTGGAATGCACCCATGTTCCCAAAATGCATGCACCTGACCCTATTTGCCTCATCTTCGTATACATTGCTGCACAAGCTGTCCCTCGAAGTATTTTTTTGCCCTGGACTTTCATTTCCATAAATCGGCCCTAGCATACATATAAAGAGAGCATCTGAATTTTCTACGAAATAATTATAACAAATTGTAGTTCATCCACATATTCATTTGCTGCTTGTCTAACAGCCTATAACTTCGGATGTTTTTCTATGTATTGGGTTGGCCGGAAAATTTGTACCGTTTGGGGAAATTAATTCATCCCGGAAAATTCTGCCGGTATATATTAGACATTAGCTATCCGAATTAATGTCTAATAATTAAATGATTGAATTTTCAGGTACGAATTCATTTTCCCAAACAGCACGGAGTTTCCGGACAACCCAATACATAAACATAAATATACGGTGAAACTCATTTAGAAACATTCTCGCTCAATGCACAAGTCTATTGACATCTAGCATACGCTTCTTTCTGCATAATAAAAATAAATAAATCTTGGTAAAGTAATTTTTTAAAAAATGTATATTGTATTTATTAATCTGAGAAGACAACCATTTCTAAGCATGTGAGAAGGATGGGCAGTGATATAAGTCGCAGGAATATGCAGCCCGGGGATAATTTTTAATACCCCTTCAAACTAATTTTTCTGTAGTAAATTATTGTTAAGAATAATTATGAAATGAAATTAATTTTAAAAATGGTTAAATATTACAGTATTTTTCAAATTTTGAATTATCCTATATATATTAAAATGAAAAGGGATTTCTGTAAGATTCACAAAAAAAAATGACCTATTTGCGCATGAGTGAGATTAAATCTAAAACTGTTCAGTTTTGTGGTACACTCGAATGCGGTCAGCGTAGCTTAGTAGTCTAAAGCGTTAGTTCAAGTTCTGGCTTTTTGCATAGAACGTGGGTTCGTATCCTGCTTCCGACAGAATGATTTCTGCAATGCTTTTAGCTAATTCATTTTAATTACTTTCATATTTTCAGAAAAAGACATTATATGAATTTCTTTTTAATTATTGGAATCCTTTTACCCAACAATATTTTTACAAATTAAAAATTGTATTAAAAATATAATAATATAAAAAAAATTGTAATAAAAATATAATAATATAAACAAAAAATATTTGCATTAAAAATATTTAAATTTTAAATAGTGCATGTAATTATAGATAAAATAAATTGAACTGATCTACAACTTCTTCTATATTTTGTATGATCATTATCAAGAATATATTTACATGTATACTAAGAAAAATATCTGATTATTTTACGTAAAAAAGAAAAAGAAAAGAAGAGAATATAGAAAGAAGGAAAAATAGGAAGAACTAAAAATATTCCTCTAAGAACTATAAAATAAATTCTTAATATCCATGGTTTAATAATTAAATAATGTATGAGCATTCTAACCCGTCAGAACACGCGCCCCTTTCTATTACGTTACAACAGGCGTGGGATAAATTTTACCCCAATGGGTTTTCTTGTGTCAATTTCCCCCCGATTTGATTATAAACAAAAATTTATATTTTGAAATAAACTATAAATCAATAAAGAACATAATTTAACTTAAAATAAGTTCTTTTATATTTAAAGCAAAAAAAAAAAAAATTAGCACTAAGATTTTTTTTCTGCATATCATTACATACAAAGCTTTTACAATCCAAATTCAGCCATAAAAATACAAAAAAATATAAAACTGATATATAGAAACTGTATGTGGGAGAGTTGTTAACGTTTAAAAGAACAATTATATTATTATTTGCATTGCATAAACATTTGCATTAACATTTTCCTATCATTATGGGTTATGTTATAACACGCGTGGGGTAAATTTCCTCCCAAGTGATATTTTTATAACAAAATAATGCAAAATCCACAACCGGAGGTGATATCTTTTTGGCCACATCTTGTTATCTTTCAGCTTAAAGGTACTATAAAGCTCAGAATGACCACGAACGATTTTTGCACATTTTTAAGTAATAGTTGTGAGCTGGGGTACATTTTATCCCAGCGCGTGTATTGACGGGTTTAAATAAAATTAAAATAATTAAAATGTATATATTATAAATCGTCAGCTGAAAGCAGCAAATTTTAATTTCGGGGTTTTAGAGTGAGACTGATAAAAAAAAAATTAAGGAAAAAGTTTAAAGGTCGCGAAGTTTTAAAAGAATTTGAAAATACTAAGTATTGTTAAAAAATTGAAAATACTAAATATTGTTATTTTTTCAAAATATTGAGACTACAATAAGTAAAAATAAATGCCCTAATCCATTCAATTAATATTTTTAGTTAAACTTCTGCTAAAAAACAAGCATAAAATGTTATAAATTACAAGTTTAAAATTCTTTCACTTCATTAATTGAGTATGTCGGACTGACAACACTATCTGTCGTCTTATATCTATGGGAATCGCTTATACAATATAGAAATCATTCAAGTTTTCAATACTTCATTAATTTAAAATCAACTAATTAAAAATTCAAACATTTTTCTAATGAAACTTTCAAGTTGTTTTTCTGTCAATACTTGACGGGTACTATCTAGCAATTTTTAATTGAAATGCACCCAGGTTCCCTAAATGCATGTATCTGGGGGCAGGCTACTCTATTTGCCTCATTTTCATACATTGCTGCACAAGGGGGTACCCGAGTATGCTTTTGCGCTGGACCTTATTTATATAAATTGGTTCCCGCATACATGTAAGAGAACATCCAAGAATTCTACGAAACAATTACAACATTTTGCCGCAAATACAGTAATATATCGGTTTTCGTCGATAATCCGCCCGAAAATAATCGGCGAAATCTGAAACTGACGAAAACCGAGTCAATTATATCCATATGAATCTATGTAAATCCAATTAATTCGGTCTAAACTCTCCAAATACGTATCAAAAACAAAAATAAGTATAGCGTTTAATACCTAAAACAATAGTAAATTAATATAGAGTTCTTAGCGTATGGTATCAAGGTACTGTATTTGGGGGTCATTTCCCTTTTTGGTCTTTTGGCAGTAGGACTAGCTTCAGAGTCAGAGGACCTATGTCGCTCCAAAAAGCTGCCCTGAGTGGTCTGTTTCTGCCGCCTCTAAGATTTGCCTAAAATGGAGCAAGACATTATTACATTAAACGAGTTGCTTGCAAGAAACTTTCTTTGGTTCCATGATGGAGCACTCGCAATTAATAAAAGTAGCACAAAAATACACAGGAAATAAACGAAATCCAAGGTAACAAACGAAAACCGAAATAAATTTTTCACGGGTATATAAATTAAATATTTTAAATTAATATTTTTGAAGCACCTTAAAACCAGTTATATTAAAACCAATTATTCCCTTTCAGATTGAAAAAAAGAATATTTGAGAAGTAATTATGCCTTCGGACACATCAGTTGTGGACTACACGACTAAAGAGGCACAGAGCAATGCGTTCAACAAGAAAATGATAAAGATGATAGAGAAGCGCGAGGATTCGAAGTTGGAATACCTGCCTTACCACATCGGATATCTGACGGACGAACTGCGAGATATGGCAGAGAACGAACTTCATGAGACAGAAGAGCGGAAGGAAAAGTGCTTGAAGAAATTCCGTCAGCTGATTGCTGGTAAATTTTTTTGCCTTTGTTTTTAATGTTTTAACAAGTGAAACGGTAAAAATTCTCTTTTTGTTGTACCGAAATTTACCGAGTTGTCATAACTGAAATTTCCTGAATTTTCATTGTTTTCCGGCACTAAAAACATGCTTTTCCGTTTTCAGTGAATGAAAATTCATAAAATTCAAGGTATCATAACGAATTAATTTTTGGTCGTATAAGAATGGATTTTTTACTGTTATAAATGTTTTAACAAGTAAAACAACAAAAATTCTATTTTTGTAGTACTGAAATTTACCGAGTTGTGATAATTGGAATTTCCTGAATTTTCATTGTTTTCCGTTACGAAAAACATGTTTTAACGATTTCAGTGCTAGAAAAATCTGAAAATTCATAAAATTCAGGGTGCCATAACTAGTTAATCTTTGATCGTATAAGAATGGAATTTTTACTGTTTCAAATGTTTTAACAATTAAAACAATAAAAAATATATTTTTGTAGTACCGAAATTTACCGAGCTATGATACTTGAAATTTCCTTAAATTTCATTATTTTCCAGCACTACAAACATGTTTTTCTGTTTTCAATGCTAGAAAACTCTGAAATTTCATAAAATTCAGGGTATCAAAACGAGTTAATCTTTGGACGTAAAACAATGGATTTTTTGCTGTTTTACTTGTTAGAACATGGAGGAATGTTTTCTAAGTAAAACGTATACGATAAAAACGGCAGTGTAAAAATTTTAAATTAGAACCTAAAAAAACTGTTTTGACGTAAACATGTTGTCATATCATGAAGAACAATTTCCGAAACATGTTTGCATAAGAACTTTACACTTGAAGAAAATAGTTTGGGAATCAACTGATGGTCAACGATAAGAAGAGACACCCTGTATATTCTAGCTCGATAAATTGTTTCAATTATCAGCACTGGTGGTTTCTCTATTGAAGCAGATGAGCAAGTGAACATCCAAAGAAACACGAAGATATAAATTAACAAATTATATAAAATAATATTAATCTCATTTCCAAATATTTGTCAATTTCTAGGATGAGTTTAAATACGCCCCCCCCCCTCTTCTCTTTTAAATACGTACACGGCAAAAGTTACTGTAGTAATGTAAACTAGCTGACCCGCCCGGCGTTGCCTGGGCAGACTGTTACTGTAAAATATAACAGTGGAGTGAACTTCCTAAAAAAAAAGACTGAATAATATTTATTTATACTAAAAATTTGTAAAAAAAATAAATAAGAGCTAAATTTTCAAAAGTATAACAGTTACGTTTAAAAAATGAAACGGTCAGGGAAAATTATTACACTTAATTTTCCCTTTTTACTGAAAATTCCTTCTTAAAAATCATTACTTTGATTACATTTTAATTTTTTTTATTGCTAATTGTATTTTTTTAAATTATAAATATTAAATGCTTACAAAAATCAATATTTCAAATGAAAATGTATAAAAATATATCTATTTAATTGTTAATGTTGACAAATTATAATTACAATTTATCTGCACTATAATCAAGAAATCATTGTTTGTTTCGCTTTTATTTCTGTAGATGGCAACAACAAAGAGTTAAATGTAAAAAATCATGGCCTAAATCCTGCCAAAGGACTTTTAAACAATAACCAATGAGATGCATTTCATTCGGGCGTTGCTTTTAAACAATTAACAAATAATCGCGATTTCTGTGCCACGTACGATAGCGTAATATATATATATATATATATACATTTCAAAAATTATGAATAGTGAGCGCTTGTTCTTCCAGGATCGCACGTGCGATCGAAGAAATTACTTTCGAAACCAGCTAATGTCAATCAAAGACGCTAGGGGAGTGTGAGGCACTGAGATCCCCAATAGAACGGAGGGCTAACTCATCGGTCCACTTTCTACCGCAACCGCATCACAATTTCAATGAGAATATATCTTTTCCTCAGACGAGAGGTTCAATTTAGATTAACTGAACGGTTTCTTTTATTACTGGCATGATCTTTGATGTGAAAAAAGAGCTATTAAAAAGCAATATTCTCAATACGGTCGACGAAGTGTATTTGTTTGAGGGCAATATAATGGAGCAACTGCAATAGCATTTTTAAAGAATAACAAATTTTGAATCATATCAAGATATTCTGGCTGATAATTTATTCATAATGATACAAAATACATTACTTAAAGGCATTTAATTTTGATGTAAAGTATTTAAAACCAAGTACTTTCAAACGCAATCGCATTCGTCATCAGCGTTAAAATAAGAAAATACACAATCAGAGAAGAAAACTATTACAACATGAAAATTGGTTGGTTGGTGGATGAAAAATTTCATGACTATCGGAGTACCGTAATTTCCGGCGTATAATCCGCAACTCAAACAATTTTGTTTCAACCCAGAAATTTTATTACGCCGGAAATTACGGTACGTTGAAATATCATAGGACAAGGCATCGTTACAAACGCTATTACTCCTAAACAAAATTTCTAAAGACTCTCTAATAGAGATATTGTGAAATCCGAACATATTTTCTTAATAATTCTGGCTTTCTCAAAATGTATATTAACTTCCCTTCTTTGGATTAATTTTGAAACAGCAGTGCGAGGACGGTCCAATTTAATAGGAAATATGCTCTTTAAGTCACGTTTTAAATTTCCTTGAGGTCTTACCAATATAATTCATTTTTGCATTTTCATCATCTTTTGTAGTTACCGGGATAATATAAACTACTGCATTTTCGTTCATGGGGATGGGGTAATTTAGTACCAGAAGCTCATCTAATTATCAAAGGCGAATGCATATTTCAACAGTATAATGCCCCAATCCATGTAATCATTATCAACATCAAAATCATGATTTCAAATGGGGATCAATGCTGGACTGACCATCATAAAGCTTTGACATAAATCCAATAGAAAAACTGTGGAGAATATTCTAAATCTATCATTATATATTTTATGAGAGATATTTTCACAAAAGGTAAGTATTATGCCAATAACGACAAACTAAAATCAGCTATCAAAATATCCTGGAATAAACTTCCCAAAGATATATCCTTAAAGGTGTTTCTGACTCCGAGACGTTTATCAATATTTATTAAAAAATGTTTGTAATATTTTTAATTAGTAGATTTATTTTTCCAGAATTCTCCGCTCATGTCTCTATCTTTTCTCCAGCTTTCTTCCTGTACAAATGCAATAAAAATTAATAAAAATAAAACTACGTAATATTTTGCCGAATGTTCGACATTAGAAAGATTTATAAGCGTAATTTGCTTTCCCATAAATGGTATAATTTACTTCAAATACTGTAGTACTTTAAATATACCAATTTAAATTCTGTTTCTATATCTTTTTTTTTTTTTTTTTTTACTACTGTACTTCCCTGAGTAAAATCTAATGCACATACTTGGCAGATTAAGTTATACAAATTTATTGCTTTTCGTGTTTTAAAACAGAAATATCCTAATGCATTTTTTTAGACGCTGCATTAAAAATAAGTAATTTTTAAACCGGAAGGAAAAATAAACGTTAAGCGTATGAAAGGCAACTGTTTAGCTATGTAAAAAGAATATAATAAAAAAGAGTAGATGATAAAAAAAATAATAAAAAGGAATTTGATATACATAATTTATATAAAAAATGATTGACATATCAATTAATTTTTTTTTAATGGAAATAAAAATGTAAAGCAGGCCATATCAATCATTTACCCCTTGAAGTTACCGGGGCTGCACCAATTACTACATTTAAACTGACTTTTGACTTTTTTAATAGCTGGTTCCACCCTTGCTGTTAAATAATTTAAGCTACTTAACATTTGAAAAGCAAATAAAAATATTGCATTCAATTAATTTTTTCTTTAGTTTAACAGAGCAAGTGATGGGATGCAATCAAAAATTTACATTTTTGTATTCTCCGTAAGGTATTTTGCTTTAGATGAATTAAAAAAATATTTTAATTTACATCTGTAAAGTTTCGTAATATAGTTCATCATCATTATGATTACTTCCGATGTATTTGACGTTTCGTTTTTTCCCATGCAATTATGAACTTTTTTTTTTTCGGAACACGTGTACGGCTCCGTTTAAAAATGTATACATACATAAAGGGGGATAACCCCACCTTAGTATTTGCTGAAAAAATTGTAATAAATGTAAGCCGAGAGTATAGTGTTGTGAGGTGTTCCGATTTTCAGGTGTTCAAAGGCCTGTCCCTCGAATCCACTTCGTGGGATGCCAACAGTCCCAATTTTTCACGATGCTCAAATTCTTTTTAATTTATTTTAGTATCATGCTTGTGATGTGGAATGACATATGTTTTCCTTAAATTAATCCTTTGCTCTAAATTTCAATTATCACTTTGCCTTCCGCATGTCTCGTAAAAATACTTCTATTCGTAAAATGTTGAAATGATTGATTGACACCAGAATTTTGAACCAAATTTATTCGAAAATAAATAAAATCTTTTCTTCATGGACTTGATAAAAAGGAATTTTTCATTCCAAAATTCTGGTGCCACTGTAGAATTTAAGGATTAAAATTAAGTTAGTTTACGTACGACACCACTGTGGTGTCGCCGGATGGCAAAGTGTTAAAAATTATTTATAATAAATTATTTATTTTATCGTAACTTTTTTAGTCACGTCAAAATTTCCTCCATTAAAAAAAAAAGATATTTAGCCTATGCCTTTATCACTAAAACTCCTCTCAAATAGATATAATTCATTTATATGATTAAAACCCCCTGACCGCCGAGCAAAAGGGCAAATTTGTAATGTTGTTTTCTCTGTAATTTTTTTAAAATGCTTAAAAAATCTGAATTTTCAAACCTGAGATAAAAAACTTAATGACGTATATAAGTATAACCCTTGAGAGTATTAATCATTACTTGATGTTTTAAAAATGCATTATATTTGTAGAATTATATTAATTTAAACAAACCTTGTGTTGCTGTGAAACCTACAGCATAGTGAACGGATATATCAGGTCGCGGCGGTGAGAAGGTTAATCATTCTCACTAGATAAAAAAAGGGGGGGGGGGCATGTAAAGATTGACTTTGTATTAGGTCGACATTTTATTCTCATGCCGTCCAATGTTATTTGGAAACATGTATGTGGTCTGCTAAGTTTTTGACTATAACTTCCTCGTTAGATCATAAATTTTCCAGTACCTGAGATCGGTTTTTGTCTTTTTCACGCGACGTTCCCAAAACTTTTCTCCCAGCGTACATTTGGCGTACAAATTCTCTCTGGCTTACTTTTTAGGACTGCTATTGTGGTAGCCCTGCCATGAAATTCAAAATTATCCTAAATGTTTAAAGGGGTAACTGATAATTTCTGCTTAGATGAGACAACGTAATTCATATGCTCTTTCGCCAGTTTTCCGTGGCCAACATAAATATATTGCAAAATCACCATGTGAAGAAGTTGACTCATTCTCTTTTCACGATATTAGTAATGCAGACTCACATTACTTAAACATGCTCTCAGACACCATTCCTGTCCCCTTCTGTATGGACTGTTTAATCTTGCATTTATACTTCAAACTTCTAATAAACAAATATCGTAAAGAACTATTTCAGAACATTTATTTCTTATATAGTTACTTCAACCTTCAGCATTTTAGCAACTTGCATTGGATCTGCACCATTGATCGCAATATACTTTTAAAGGCGTCCTTCCCGCTATAACACCAGTCTTTAGTCTGCATTGATTTGAACTTAATACAAAATCCGTAAAACCCGTAAAAACAAAACCTATAGATAACGGAATTTTTTTATGATTCCGTCAATATATATATAATATATATATACCGTACAAATCTACCAGCTAAGACGGAAACCTGTTTAAGATGGAATATTTTACCGTTTCCTATCGATTTTGTTTTCCCAGGTGTTTTATTGTAAGTTGTACAGTAAAACCTGTGAAAGCGGAATTTCGTTATAACGGAGTCATGTCTCAAACGTAAAAATTTCATTGTTTCTATGTAAGGAATACCATAACAACTGCTTTATACAAAAATGTAAATATGAAGAAATTCGTACTTTTCACTAAGTTGTAGCATGATAAAGACGTTTTTTTTTTTTTTTTTTCATAAACTAATGGGTTTATAGAAAAAACAAACCCTAAAATTATGAAGGATACTCTTGTAAAAATAAGGAAACAAATGCATAAAAATTTAAAAATTGTTTTAATTTTAAACGTTTTAAAATTTTCTTAATTTTTTTAAAAATTTAGCCACGATATATTTTTGTCGTGAAAATAATCTTGTTTAATAATTTCATTTAATGATATATAAAGGAGGAACAAAAAAGATATAAGGAAAAGAAAAATTCATTGGGTCCCATTAAATTGAATTAAACGTTTTAATTTACATCAATAAAATACCATAATATAGTTCATCATCATTATGATTACTTCCGATGTTTTTAACTGTTCCCATGCAATTAGAAACATTTTCCGGAACACGTGTATAGTTTCGTAATAATAAAAAAATATTTATAGCGAGATAACCCCACCTAAACCTTTGTTGAAAGTTTATAATAAATCAAAGGCGAGAATGTCATTCGCGATTTCGCTGTAACACTTTCTTCGTTCGTACCTTTTGACCCATGAACACACCTTACAATTTTTTTTCCGGGTGTTCCGAAAAGATTGGTGAGATACACCCGCATTTGAACTCTGAACTAGTAAAAAAAGAATCGAATCTTTTCATGTTTTTGTTTCTATGTGGGAAAGAGTAAAATGCTTTGTAGTTTGTTCGTATTATTTAAATGGGAATAAATGTATGCAAATTGTACGACTCATTCGCACGTTAAGTATTAATTTATACAAATTGTTTTGAATGGAATCCTCTTTAATAAAAAGGTATGCGTTGCTGACGACTGGGATTTTCGCTAATCGTTGCCACAGATTAATCTCGGAAAATGAAACATTTGAAATTACTAAAAAATTAATTGCTCGAAAAGTATTTGTCAGAAAATTGTTAGACAAATTGCGTTAGAAATGTAAAAAATTGTATTTTTCTTGATATAAATTTCAAATCCACTGATTATGCCATTTTTCAAATATTAAATTTTAAACATTACCAAATTTCACAATGGAGTACCACAGCGAAAACTTCACGGGTAAAAAAAATAATAATAACAGCAATGTGTCAGCACGAGTCACAAATTATAGTAACCGTATTATTCTGTTAAAACATAAAAGTGAATTATGATGTCACGAGTGCATGATTTTTATTTAATTCTCGACAAATACTTGATGCGCCATTTCTTTTTAGTTGTGTATAATATAGGTTAATTCACGTTATTAAAAACTGTAGCTATAAAACATATAAATCAATGGAAAACGGTAGGTAATAAATTGTATACGTAATAATAAACCGTATTAAAAAAACATAACTTAGTGAAATAAGTATTCGTTTTATGTTATTTTAGGATATTCCAGGTAAAGGCACTTTAAAATACAAGGTTAAACTCACCGATATATTTCGTTTGATTCCAGGTTCTTTTGGAGAAACCGACCAGCGCAGCGGGCGTAGTCTGCTAGTAATAGTATAAATAAAAACATTTCGTTTTAATTGAATTAAAATTTTTCTTCTGTGTACTTATGCATTATTGTTGTCTAACTATATTTTATTTTTAGGGTTTCAGTACTTAAAAAGTAAAAACGGAACCATTATAAGATCCAGTAATTGTCCGTCTGTCTGTCACAGCCCTTTTTCTCGTAAACTATGTGACGTGGAAAGTCCAAACTTCGAAAGTTGTAAAGGCTCTTACCCACACATTTTCAGATTATTAGTCAATAGTCATTCACAAACATGTTTACAGGAAATTTAGAGGGCTATAATTAAGTTACTTGAAAAAAAAAGGTTCCTTTTTGTCTATCGTGTGGGGTATCGTGTGAAGGATCTCGTAATACAGAACTCAAAAATACATTTGTTTTAATTTTAGATATTATATTTTTAGAGATAACGCCAGAAATGCACTGATAAATTAGTCCCCCCCCCCCCCTCTTTATTTCCGAATCTACTAAAACTAAAATTCCGAAAAAATTAGGGGTAGTACGAGTTTATTTAAACCGTGCAGGAAAACAATAGCAATTTTCCTAGGTAACATAGATTTTGAGTAAAACGCATTTTGCCGTTACACACAAACTTTACTTTTCGAGCAGTCAGTGGGTGTTGAGGTATGTATTGACGTAGAATCATCCACGGATATTTGATAATGATTTTCGAAAAAAATGTCGGTAATTAGCCGAAACATTCATTAATTAAGTTACTTGACGAAAATTTTCCTTTTATGTATCGTGTAGGATATCGTTCAAAAGATCTCGTAACATCGAACTCAAAAATATATTTGTTTTAATTTTAGGTAGTATATTTTCAGAGATATCGTCGAAAATGCACTGCAAAAATATGTCCTCCCACCCCCTATTTCCGAATCTATTGTAACTAAAATTATGGAAAAAAAAATAGGGTAGTAGGAGCTTATTGATTAATAAATTTAACGTACGGAACCATTTGAACGCGAGTTATACTCGCATTTGATTTATTTGAGATATAGTGTTGCCTAGTAATGTCAAAACAATAAAAAAAATATATCCTTGAAGAATTGTACTGGGATAATTGTCCATTATTATTGTTATTATCCAGCTCAATGAACAAGTCTGCTTTAGCTCTTAGTAATGAATTTCTATGTTTTAGAAAAAATTACTTTTCTTAATTATTTTATTTTTATTTTGTTTTTGATTTTTTTACATTTATTTAAAAAATTATCTTTATTACAATAGTTAAATTGACATTATTTCTTATTACGGATAAATAAATGTTTTGGTTGAACAAAAACATAGATCGTCATCGATCCCGAACGAATTTTGAATGGCATTTATTTATTTACCAGATAGTCCCGTCAAAACTAAACAGTAAACAACTGAAAGGTTTCACTGAAAAAAAATTATAGCTTTATTAAAATGCGGGAAATTTTTAAAGAATATTTGTTAGCAATAGTTAAAACCAGTTTACCCGGGCAATGATTTTGCATAGCAGTCTAATATTTTTTTAGTAATATCGAATATTTTTTAGATGCAGATTTAAACTTCTAAAGGAAAATTATAGATAAAGATATCTGCAAGCAACATTAATCAAGCCAGAATATCATCTCATTTATTTCATCAAAATGATAGTATAAACTGACATGCGCGATAAAAAAATCTAACAATAGTATTTTAAGTAAATTAGAAGATGACGTCACCCGCTTCGGGAAAAACAGGGACAAAGTAGAATAAATTGAATATATATAAAAAATACAATTTAATCTAATATAACAAAGCATTTTAGGATATATGTGAAATACCGGTATATTTTTCTTCTAGACATTTCAATTTCAATTTATCTTTTTAATCATAAGTAGAAAATAAACCCGTGCGGAGAAATTACACTTTATCATTTTTGGTACTACTTACTTGTTTTATAATCATTGTTGAACACGATATAATGCGGTATTTTACTTTTGTAGCAACATTGATTTGAGAAAAACCCTTCATTTCACTTATGATAACATTGCCGATTTAACTTTTAATTAACTGCAAGTTTTAATTAAAAAAACATGTTTTAACGAAATGTGAGTGTGCTATATCAGAAGCCGGTTCAAAAACCTTTCGGATGATACCTCATTCATTGTTGGGCGTTTTGTAAATGCATAGAAAAACGGCTGTTGACAACAGAAATAATATATATGATAAATACAAATCTCTCCTTTCATAACCGGGTAAATTAATTATCTTTACATGGATACAGGCAACAGAACATTTTCCAGATAATTCAGTTTTCAAATCCAAAAAATAAGATTTTTTTTTTCTAATTTTACAAATAAAGAAGTTTTTTGAAAGTTTATTAGTTTTTTTCAAATCCAAAAAATAGGACTTTTTTTTTTTACTTTTACAAATAAAGAAGTTTTTTGAAAGTTTATTAGTTTTTTTCAAATCCAAAAAATAGGACTTTTTTTTTTAATTTTACAAATAAAGAAGTTTTTTGAAAGTTTATTAGTTTTTTTCAAATCCAAAAAATAGGACTTTTTTTTTTAATTTTACAAATAAAGAAGTTTTTTGAAAGTTTATTAGTTTTTTTCAAATCCAAAAAATAGGACTTTTTTTTTTTTTTTTTTTTTTGCAAATAAAGAAGTTTTTTGAAAGTTTATTAGTTTTTTTCAAATCCAAAAAATAGGACTTTTTTTTTTTAATTTTACAAATAAAGAAGTTTTTTGAAAGTTTATTAGTTGTTCTCAAATACAAATATTTAACTGCATTGCAATACTAATAGACTGCACCATAATTTTGGCAACACTTTTCAACTATGTTGGAAAGTTTTAAAAATATAGTTTTGTTATCTAAAACAAAAAATTTACTGATTTCAAAAACTAAATTATTTCGTAGTGTATAGCTGCAACAACAAGTTTTACTAACTTGTTATTGCAGATATATTGCTTGTATATCAGTAAAAAATTACTTTTGTTGGGAAAAAAATAATGAGATAGTAAATATAAGATTTAGCTTTTGAATTAAAACATGCCGGCAACTCAAAAAAATTATGTTACTTTTTCACACTTTCCAACAGAGTTGAAAAGTTTTTATGAATTCAGTTTGTCTGTCTGTTCGTGCTCTAACTCGGGTAAATATACTCGGATTCTCATGCAATTAATATATGTTACTGAGGTTTGTATCTGTGCCATGTTTGGTATTGAAAATGAAGTGTCGCATTTATAGTTCATTTACAGTTATACTCAAAAGAATTCCGTTACATTCCAGTCTATTGGGGAAAAATCGTTTGCGGTGTATTTTAATGATGTTACAATATTTCAAGCATATTGAAATTGATATATATCACTGAGGTGCACTACAAGAGGCTTACTATAGAATATGGTGTGCATAACATTAGGTTACAGGAACGTACAGAATAATTCATTGCTGGAAGTGCGTTTTAAGTTGTTGTACGCGTTTTTAAATTAAACTTATTTTTTGCCTTATTACTTGTTGTGCATAAATTCTATAGATCATATACAGGGCTTCACAAAAGAATTCGGATACGTTTCCGACTATTGGTGGTAATTTCTGAAATTGAGTTTTCAAACGTGTTATGCGTTTTCCAGAAGTCACTACACAAGAAATTTCATACCAGAAGTCTCACAACACTTCCAAATACAAAACAGGTTCCTTTACTTATTTTTAACCAACCACGGACCATTTCAACAACACTTATATACAATAAATAAACGTGACTCACCACTTTATATCTGGGGATCACAATCCACATCTTTACACTACATTCTGAATTGTACACTAACTTCACATTACCACATTAAAAAAACCTAGCACTATGAATTTACGTGATTGGCTGATCTACCTGCTCTACCGGCCAGTTCTTTTGAATAGAATAATGGATTGTATGAAATTTTTAGAAAACAATGAATTCCTTTTCTCAAATCCTCTCCCTTTTTAGCTTCCGGCCAGCACTTCTCTTGTCACTCACCTGAACAGGAGCTCTCTAACTGTTTCAATTTGTATAGTTTTATCTGAGTTGGTAAATTCCAGCGTTTTTCCCATTGTAAATTTTGTACATATTTATCAGTTTATATTATTAGTTTGTTATATTCATTAATATCTGAAAAGTAATAGTTCTCAACTTGCTTAGTATTATTGTACCACTATATTTCTTCACAAACATTGTATATTCTTTCCCAATCATCTTTAACCTTTGTCAAATTTGTTAATTTAAATTAATGTGCATTCTTAATACAGTTAAGTATCTAAATACTTGGTTAGACATGTTTAGTTAAATAATTGTGCACTTTAAACATTGTAGAGGTTTTGTTAAAGTATTCTGAAAGTGTTGGAAAACGTTTCATAATCTATGCATGATGTTTCGTTCGTGTATTCACGATAAAATGGCTTCTTCAGAATTGCTCAAGATTCTTAATAAAACTTTAAAGAGCGTAAAAGAAGCGTTTATAACGAAGGTGTTTTGGTAGGTGAACTACAATTCTCGCAGCACATAATCAGTCATTTTGCGCAACTTGACATTAAATCGTCGGCTGTGAATCAGGAAAGAATATGGGTTGGCTTCAGATGACTTTTAAGAACGTGATTCACAAACTTTTTTGCCCTTATTTTTTTACTTTTTGCATTTTATTTTTTGCACTTTATTACAAATGGGAGAACAGACTTTTTTTTTACATTATGTAACACAGGCACGTTTTGTGAAAGTTCAATGACTGCGTTCACTATGAGGTAACAAAAACATAAAACAAAGAAAGAAAGAAAGAAAAAAGAACACCTACTTCTTTTTAGGTAGATTTCGTAAGAAATACTACCTATTACATTCTCCCCTAAGTTGGAATTTTCGAAAAATTATTGCAGATCTACACCGATTATGACTCCTAGAAACCAAAACCACCCCCAAGTTCAAAACTTTATCTAATAATTCTGAAAAAATCTCTTCCAAACTCATACATAAAATCAAGGGGCATAAAATCTCGGACAAGTTCGTTAATGGGCTACATCGAACAAATGGGGAGGGGGGGGGGAGCTTTCTGTGAAAACAGAAAAAAAACCCATAACTTCTTAATTATGATACGTATATCGAATCCATTTAAAGTTATTAATACTTCTAGGAAAATGGCCGAAACTTTATGTATGACATATTTTTTATATCATTAAAAATGGCCCCAAGGGGGGGGGAAAGGGGGGTTTCAGAAGAAAAAAATTCATAAATTCGTTAATTCACAAGATATCAAATCCGCTTCAATTTATTATAAATCCTCTTAATATTATCTAAAACTTTTATATTGACAAGTTTTTTATAGGACCAATCCTTATAGCAAAAAAAAAAAAAAAAAAAAAAAAAAAAAAAAAATCCTACCGGCTCCGCCTGCAAACAAGTTAGATTTTGAAATGGGCGGTCCCAACTGCGGCATGATGACAAAAAAATAATTTCTTCCGCATTTCCCAACAAACAGGCGCCCCCACGGTCTGCGTTTTCGAAATCTACCTGTGCCTGTAGGCCGAACAGTCAGGGATTTTTTTTTTCCTTGGCGATGAAGTAAGATCATATAAAATAGTTGAAGAAAACCATTTAAAAGCTCAAGTGTATAAAATTGCGAAATAATAAATATTGATAAAAAAAAATTCTGATTCTATGAAATCTCTATAAATATATTGTGAGAAAGGTGTTAGATTAATGAAATATATATGCCTAAATACGCCAATTTGTATTTTGGTAACAGTTTTACAAACTAATAAATTTGTAAAATCTATAATAATAAGGAAAGAAAATTATGTGTGTGTGAGTGTATCTCTTTGCTGTGTTTTGAAGACACAGCTGCACATGAAGATTGGTAAGAAAGGTAAAACGTCTATATCTGCAGTTATGCACCTTGAAGCCTCGTTTTTGAACTTTGGATTAGATTGCTTTTAATTAAATTTATATGCGACTTTTAGTGATGTTTCATGTTGCTTATTAATTAACCAATCACATATGATTTTTATAATTTATATGGACACGCGCAGAATTAGTAGCACCCTAAAAATCGATATTTAGGTTTGAGAAAACTGATTAATACGCTATAAAAATATTTGCTAACGCTTCCGAAAATTTATGGCAGCAAAAAAAAAAAAAAAAAAAAAAAAAAGGGTTTCTAAGGTTTCTAAAGATAAAGACCGCTTTTCGGAATCATGAGTAAGTCGGAAAAGGCTAATTGTATATTTTAATTCCTAGTTTTATATTTACATGGATTAAGAAACATTTGTTTTTATTTTTACGATGTTGAAATTCGTATATAAATATTTAAATGTGTATAAAGTACTCCAAAATATCAAAATTAATTCTTAATGTAAGTTTTTAAACATTTTTTTTTTATTGTCTCTGAAATACCACCTTTTTCTTTTCTCATAACTAGAAAGAAATATAAAACTGTTAAATTGGATATCTTAAATATTTTTAAAATGCGCGTATCAAAATCGTTGCATAACTTTTAAAAAATTTGAAACAAAACAGGTCCAATTTCGGGAACATTTGGTAGATTAAAAATCCAAGTTCATATCTTTTAGTATCTTACACAATTTGACACTATGTAGACGCTCTAAATTAACTGAAACAGATGGGCTGTCTTCAAACGCCTTTCAAAAACGTGATTCGCAGATTTATTGCATATATTTTGAGACACATTACGCAACTGATGGGATAGACTTCTTTTATGTGATATAATAGATAACCATTTTCCTACAGTTCAATGACAGCATGTGATGTAACAGAAAATTTGATGAACAGATTTTCCTTTCGACCTTGTCGATAAAAAGCATTGCCGTAAATTATCTTGATGCAAAAGATATTAAAAACTTAATATCATAAAAGTGTAAATCAATGATCGGTAGTGAATAATTTTTAGACATGTGGGTGAAATTTCTTTATTTTGCAATTAGAATGGCACATTTCAATACTCTAGATTAGAGTTTTGCATCAGGTCGGGTAACCCGATTTTGACTTAACCCGACACGAACCGCAAGTCGGGTAAGGTTGACGATATTTTTTTTTTCATTGCGGTTCGGGTCGGTGTGCTAAATTAGACATTAAAATAAAATAAAATAAATAAAACACAGCAGAACAAACATATTTTCTAATCATTATTTCTCAGTCTGGTGTTATGATTTTTTTTTTTTTTTTTTTTTTTTTTTTTGAATGGAAAAAGCTGGCTTTAAGGAACAATAGACGACAAAAGTCAAGATGTGACATTCCTTTTTAAGAAATAGAGAGTGTTATTGATATTAAAACGAAAACGAAATTCCACCTGGAGCAATTGGAGAAATTTTAAAAGTTTGAATAGAATTTCAGAAGTATAATGTTTAAATTCTGCGTAGATTTTAAAAGACGTATAATAGCAGAGATGTTGTGTTTTTCCATATTTGAATTCTCAAGCTTTTAAAAAAATAACAAACAGCAATTTTATTTCAACAAAGATAAAAAAAATGGCAGCGAAAAATGTGACTTCAACTAAAATCTGAGTTTCACACTGTAAAACTAAGCTTGGACAAAAACAACACTATCTTGTTAGAATTTTTTATTAACACATTCCAACCTAGTTGAAAAGTGTTTATGACTTCGGTTTATCTGGTAAACGACTAGTTTTTTGTTGCGGGACAAATTCATTTTAAATATTTCCGTTTCCGGTCAGTTTCGGGTTGAGTTTTGATTCTTTTGGTGTCGGGGTCAGTTTCACCCTATTTTTCAAAAGAAAATCCTGAATATTTTTCAATTGAAAATACTATACATTTCCACACTGATGAATGCGTAGATATAATTTTTTATGCGAAAAAGATAAAATTGATTTTAGAGGTATAATTGTGCGATATTCTTAAAAGTTAAAAAATTATGAAGATAACAATAATAAACAATTTTTTTTTCGTCTTTCAAATCTTTCCGAAGCCCCTTAATCCGAGTGTAATCAAGACTTTATATTATAATTATAATGCCGTATATAATATGATTATATGGATAAATATTTGATTATAATGTGCATGTTGCAATATGAGCTTAACACTAACTGAATGAAAGAGATCATGAAGCGTTACTAATCTCTTTTAAGTATGTGGACGGGCAGTGAATCGAATTACAGCGTGTCGATTGAGTGTGGAAGAAGAAACAAAAGCTTATTTTGTAAAATCTTTATATTTCCATTATCTAAGCTTATATCTAAAATGTGGCGAGACTAAAAAAGATAAAAATAAAATAAATAAATGAACAAAAGTTTGAGGAAATTCACCAAAATGTTCTTAAATGCTTCGCCAACAAAAATAATCTCAGAAAGATTGTTCAGTACATCAAATTATTGTTGATAGAAAACGAGGTCTATATTAATAAGTATGAAATTTATTTATAATTATATTTTTTTAAGTACACTCTTTTATAAGCTTCAAAGTTTATCTTGGAAATCACGCCTAATTCCAGGACTGGTAATTCATGTTTTTTCAAAAAAAAAAAAAAAATGCATCTTATAATACATTAAATTGGTGTGGGCAACGAACTCGACTATGGAAGATCTACTATTTTTTTTTAATGTTTGGTAGAATAAGCAAGCTAGTGAGTTTATTAAAAAAATGGTGTTGTTTATGAATTCAGTTTGTCTGTCCGTACTCTAACACGCGTAAATATACTCGTCTAACCTTGAAATTAATATATGTGATTGGGGTTTACTATGGCATGTTTGGTATTGAAAATGAAGTGTGTAGCATTTATGGGTCTTTTCAGGGACACTCAAAAGAATTCCGTTACATTATAGTCTCCGGGGGGGAAAACCGTTTGCGGCTTATTTTAATGATGTTATACTATTTTAAACATATTCAAACTGATACATATCACTAAGGTTCACTACAAGGCGCTTTCTGTAGAATATGGTGTGCATACAATGTATCGTTCATTTACAGGGACAATCAAAAGAATTCCGTTACATTACGGTGTGTGGAGAAAAATGATTTGCAGCTTATTTTAATGATGTTTCACTATTTTAAACATATTCAAATTGAAACATATTACAGAGGTGAACTACAAGGCGCTTTTTGTAGAATATTTTATGCATAGAATGTATCGTTCATTTACAGGGACATTCCAAATAATTTGGTTACAATACTGTCTATAAGCAATAATTGATGGTAGCTCGTTTTCAGTTGTGGTACGCGTTTTTAAATGTAACTAATTTTTCGTATATTAAATGATGCATTTTAATACTGTAAATCATATACAGAGCTACTTAAAAGATGTCACGTACATTTTCGTTTATTAACGAAAATTGCTGAAAGAGAATTTTCAATTGTGCAATGCATTTCCAAAGTGAAGACAATTTTAGCATACTGTGTAGTATACATACAAATCTATAGATACAGGGCTACACAAAATGAATGGGATATTTTGTTTGACTATTGGTAGTAATTGCTTAAATTGGACTTTGAAATGTGTTATGCTTTTTCTAAAATGTTAATTTAATAAACTGTGATGTTTAGTTACAGTATTCTCAATGTTTTGGAAAGTACTTCATAATCTATGCTTGACGCATGATTTTTCGTTCTTGTTTAAGATATGGTAACAGGAAAGAAAATAAAAGCATTATTTAAGCTATCTGTTCATAATTTGTAAATTGTTTTCTCAACGTATAATCGTAATTTAATTAATAGTTGTTGCTCGCAATCTAAGGTGCGATTGTTTATAATTACACTGTAAAAAAAAAAAATCTTGCGGTTATTAAAATTTTTTTAGTAAATTTGTATTCCACAGATTTTTTTTAGTAACCGGTACTATAAACCGGAATCGTTGCTAGCTATTTTCTAGTAATGTTACTAGCTGTTTTCTACTAATTCTTACAAATTTTCATGTAACTGAGTAAGAATACAAAACATTTTTTAGTAATTGCAAAGATTAGTGAGAAAAACTACAATTTTTTTTTGTAGATCGACCCACTTTTTTTTTTTACAGTGTAGTTCCCGAGTTTTTGAGTATTGAAAAATTGGGTGATTGATTGATTTTACCGGTTTTGCTCTGTTTTCTCAAAAACTATTTTAGATATCGGAATGTGACACACTGCAGATTGTAGCCAGAAACATATTCTATCTGATAAGTTTAGTGCTTGCTATACAACCGTTTCTGGGTCAATTTCGGACAGATATACAGACAAAAAAAATTAAAGGTTATTTTTTAGTCTCAGTCGTTCAAATATTCGAATGAACTTAAAAGTAGATGTTCTTCTGAAAATCACAGACAGATTCTCTAATTAGTGTAGATAGATAAGATATAAAGTCAAAATGCAAAGAAATTTTTAGCGGAAATTGTTAATTATTTTTTTATTTCCCTTCCAATTCTCTAGAATATCTACAAATTCTCAAACATGCGCGTGTCGTTTTTAAAAGAAAAAAATCACATTGTTTGAAATCAAAAACTGCATTTTTAGCTTCCAATTTTTATTTTATTAATTATCTTTTTCTTAAATTTTGGTCTCGTCTGTAGATTTTTCTTTAAATGCTAGCTCGCAGCATTATTCCTTTTCATTAGATTTTTGTTTTCTTAAGAAATGTTTAAACTTTCAATTAATGATTTTTGTTTCTTATTTAAAACTAGTCGTTGGGGGCCACCGTAATACTTACCCATTATGGATATGCATAATATAAAATATGAAAATAGAACATGTGTGTAAACTATTTATAAAATGCATTGCAATTAGAATAAAATCGTGGCTTGATGACATCATAAACTTTAAATGCCTCTATTGCTGAATTGCGTAAAAGAAACATCCTTATAACTCCGAAAATTATAATCATATTAACTAAGAGCTTACTGCGTCGAATTAAGCGTCTCATTTCCAATTAAAATATAGCTTTGAATTGAAATTTGAATGAAATACAGGGTCATGTTAAATCGAAGAGTGTGGAAATTGGATTACAAATATCTCGGCAACTCATTATCCGATCGACTTCATGCTTTATGCAAAATTTGTTTTTGTTTTTATTGTCATTTATATCACTGCTTAATATAAACAATTTCGAACATTTTTATATACCTTTTATCAGAACGAATATTTGAAGAGTCCGGACAAAATAGTTCCGGAAATTCAATAAACTTCTTCCCATTATTACATACTAAGTACATACCCAATTTCAAGTCTCTATCTCAATTTGTTCGGGGGATAGAGTGTTTACAGCCATATACACACACAGTCGGACGGACGGACGGCAAAACTTTTTTTTCTAAAAATATGTTTTTCGGAATCTCCAGTGCCTAAAACGTGGAAATCCGTCAAAAAAAAAAAATAAATAAAAACGATTTTCAAAACGATTACAAGATTTACGCTATACCACGTAGGTTGGGTGAGTAATAAAACATATTACCATTAGATCAAAGTTCTATACTTTGGTCATCTCCTTTAAATATAGAAAGGAATTACAAACACTAGATCAGGGTTTACCAAAGAGTGGTACGTGTTTCCCTTGGAGGTACACGATGAGGATCTAGTATGTACACGACGAGTATGTGCCAATCTCAAAACTTTCTTCTATCTCATACATGTTAACACTTCAAAATTCGCTATCACAGCGTCAATAAAATCACTATTTTTCAATATTCTGTTGTACGTTTAGCTGCTTGCGAAGTGCCGGGTTACCTTCGCTGCACGAGCAGCCGATTTACAACAGAACTACGAAAAATCCAGAAAATCGATATCACAGCGCCCCCATTCGTCAGAATAGCCCCAAATTCAACTGAGACCTCCAGGCAGTAATAAAAAAGATACACATAAAATTTGGTTCAATTCTATGCCTAACTTTATACACTTTCCGATGATGCTATAATGAAAATGGTAGAAAAAACGCTATTACATAGCCCCCTTCTGGCGGAATGTCTCCCAATTCAAGAAGAACCTACTGACCATAGTCCCAAACCTATAAAAAAATTTGGTGCAATTCTATGCGTAACTTCATGTACTTTTCGATGATACAGTGAGTACAGGCACACGGACAGATAGACATTTTGTAAAAACATGTTTTTCGGGATCTCTGACCCCTAAAACGTGTAAATAACTCGAAAACGCGAAGTCGAAAAAAATTTCGATTGTGATACTTTCTTCTGTCATAGATAGAAGAAAGTGCTGAAAGTGACCAAATGTTGATGAAGATGACTTACGACTCTATTTTTCCGGAATTTATCTCTCTAAGCCTTCAAAAGTTCAAATATAAAATGTGGTTGTTTCGTTGTTTTCATTAGTTCAAAAAGGGAAATACGTTATGTATATTTTTTAACAATCTTATATTTTAACACTTTTATCACACATTCACTTCAGATTATTCAAATTTGCGAACCGCGATTAAATTATTGTCGCCATCTGTCAATATCAATCATAAAAATTAAACGAAATGCAACAGATTAAGTTTTTCCTTTGTTTCAAATATTCAAGGTCGCTTTTGTTTATTTTTCCTGTTATATCGTTTTACAAATTTTCAAGGATTATAAGGAAATTTTAAAGGCTTAAAATATAACGAATCTAAATTTAGCTACAGTTTTTGAAGGTGATTAATAACTTACGCTGAATTAAGAATTCGTTACTCAAGCGCAGCAGGTTACAATGTATCTGGGAGATTATTGTGTCTCAGAACAACGCATCGTACCACAGCTTAAAGTAGCTCTTAAAAGAATAATGAATTCAAAATAAAATATAAAAATAAAATTTTTATAAACCATTTACCCCTCTCTTTTACTAAGATCTATATTTATGGTAAGGAACTTTGATCGAGCCCTTATGCCTAAAAATCGTGTTCACTTCATTATCAGATCAGATTGTGGATACATTAGGAAGCTTCGTTTGTCTTCGGCTCGCTACGCTTCAGTGAAGATATATATAAAAAAATTAAATATTTAAGAAAAATGTGAAGAAAAAAAATTATGAATTGCATAAGATTACAAAAGTTCAATTATTAATGAAAAGATTCAGAAAAAAAGACAGACGCAAATTGTTAAAAACGAGAAGTGAAAAAAAAAAAAAAAAAAAAAAACAGTTTTTTCCGAAGATCCGGAAACAACATTTACTCACGAATATTGGCGTCCATTTTAAAATTAAAAACAATAAACAGCTAATTATCATCAGCAACAAAACACAAACTTTTAGGTAGATTTCGTAAGAAATACTACCTATTATACATTCTCACCTAAGTTGGAATTTTTGGAACATTTTTGCAGATCTACGCCGATCATGACTCCCAGAACCCAAAACCACCCCCAGTTCAAAACTTTATCTATCTATCTATGTCACTTTTTTTATGGACACGATAACTGCAATAATTCTGCACAAATCTCTTCTAAACTCATACATAAAATCAAGGGACATAAAATATCGGTCAAGTTCGTTAATGGGCAAAATCGAACCAGGGGGGGGGGGAGGGTGGGGTGGGGGGCTTTTTATGAAAACAGAAAAAAAACCATAATTTCTTAATTATGATACGTATCGAATCCGTTTAAAGTTATTATTACTTCTAGGAAAAGGGCCGAAAATGTATGTAGGACAGATTTTTGATATCATTAAAAATGTCACCAAGGGAGGAAAAAAAAGGGTGGGGGGGGGGGGGGTTCAGAAGAAAAAAAATCATAACTTCGTCAATTCAAAAGATATCAAATCCGCTTAAATTTATTATAAATCTTCTTAATATTATCTAAAACTTTTATAATGACAAGTTTTTTATAGGACCAACCCTTGTAGCAAAAAAAAAATAAAAAAATAAAAAAAAAAATAAAAAAAATAAAATAAAATAAAAATCCTTGCCGGCTCCGCTTGCAAACAAGTTAGGTTTCGAAGTGGGTAGTTCCGACTACCGCATCATGACAAAAAGGTCATTTCTTCCTCAATTCCCAACAAACAGGCGGCCCACGGTTGTGTCTTCGAAATCTACCTGTGCCTGTAGGCCGAGCCGTTAGGGATTTATTTAACTGTATCATATAAAATTCACACTAAAGTAACTTTTATTTTTATCACGCTCTCTCGAATGAAAATACATTTTAAGAGAACATATGGTGAAAACATGGAGTTGTATTACAATACAATTCATATGGTGAAAACATGGAGTTGTATTACAATACAATTCCTATTGGAATTCAAATGAAATTTTAGAGAATCAAATTTAACACTATTACCAGTATATTAGCTTTTAAATTCTAATAAAAAGCCAATCTAAACAAAATCTATAAATCATACAAGAGGCTGTACATTGTAACGTTATCAACTTTTTGTTAATTTTGGATGCATTTCCACCTTTACAATATTATATGTTATCATTCTTCGACCCCCCCCCCCCTCTTTCTAATGATACCACTATCAATGTCAAAAAATTCAATGTATTTTCACATTTTTTTTTTCTTTTTTATACGTTTCCAAGGAATTCAGACATAGTTATACATTTGTTTTTCGCATTCTTTACTGGTTAAAATGAAGAGATGAAGTCAATGAAGTATATCACTATTATACATGAAATAACTTTTATATCAAACAAGTTGAAATTGTACGTTAAACGTGACATAGGAGGTGCGTTCGTTTTATAACTAGTTTTACAATGTAAAAAAAAAAAAAAAATCATCCTTATTATTTCAGTGAAATGAATTATATAGTATACTATGAGGAAAATGAGCATGCCTTTATTATTATTATTATTATTATTATTTATTACGTATGCCACGCTTACAAATGCGATTTTTTTTTTCCGACACCAAACAGTCCCATGGAGATCTTGCTTTGCGAATGATTACCTCCATGGTTTAATATTTTCATGACTCATAATGAACGAATCTCATGTCTTTATTTACTTTAATGGATTACTTTAAAGGCTCTTAACCTTTATTTTCACTGAAGTTATCTCTGAATCTATACATTTTTTAATGTAATTCATCTCTCAAGCAAACAATTTTTTTGAACGATCTTTCTAAAAATGTAACTTTTATGCAATTTTACTTTAAAAAAAATAATTTTGAATAAAAATGGCCACCTGTTCTATGAAAAAAAGAAGTGGTTTGCCCGTATTTGTTTTCCTCAATCACATGACTTTATTATATAGATTACGTACGATAGGATTTAATAGAATAAAGGAAACTTTTATTAATATCCTTTTAAGTTTTGATTCGATTTTCATAAAATTTGAAAGGACTCGACAAAATTCTGCAACGATAATATATATTAAATTTCAAACCATTCGGTTGGGTTGTTTTTGCGCTGTTATATGCGTACGGACGGACCAGGCGACGACTATAGGTGCTACGTATTTATATAATTACGAATGCAACTAAAAACTAGTCGTTGGGGGCCACCGTAATACTTACCCATCATGGATATGCATAATGTAAAATAAAAAAATGTGTAAACTATTTATAAAATTCATTGCAATTCAAATAAAATCATGGCTTGATGACGTCAAAACTTTAAAGGCTTGATTACTGAATTGCTTGAAAGAGGTTTTTCCTTATAACTCCAAAAATAATAATCTTATTAACTAGCGGTTTATTGCATCTGATTAAACGTCAAATTTTCAATTAAAATATATCTTTAAAGTGAAATTTGGATGAAATACAGGGTCATGAAAAAACGAAGAGTGTGGGAAATAGGATTCCAAATATCTCGGCAACTCATTATCCGATCGACTTCATGCTTTATGTAAAATTTATGTTTTTTTATTGTCTTTTATATTCATTTCTTAAACTAAACAATTTCGAAAATTTTTATATACCTTTTATCAGAACGAATATTTCGAGAGTCCGAAAAAAATAGTTCCGGTTAATCGAGGTTATTGAAATGAAATAGGCTTCTTCCCATTATTACATACTGAGTACATACCAAATTGCAAGTCTCTATCTCAATTTTTTCGGGAGATAGAGCGTTTACAGACACACACACAGACACACAGACACACAGACGGACGGCAAAAAAAAAAATTCTAAAAATATGTTTTTCGGAATTTCCAGTGTCTGAAACGTGTAAATCCGTCAAAAAATTTTTTTCGATTTTCAAAACGATTACAAGACTTACCCTATAATACGCATGATGGGTAAGTAACACTTAAAAGAGATAGTAAAAGTATTTAATAATAGTTTCCTGTTACACAATGCATTCAACAGTAAATTGTCTTCTTGCACCTGTTCCTTGAACGGGAAGGGGTTCTTATCAACAAAACAGGTGCACAACATTCTTTCTTTTTTCTACAACAAATACATTTCAAACATACTTCGCACCTCTCGTTTCTCTGACAACGGATTATATGGACACATGGCTGAAGAATAGCAATGTCAAACGTTGTGTCAGTATCAGTATTCCATATTTTGGAATGAAATGTTTTTATAATCATTTCATGGCTTCAAAAATAACTTTGTATTTTCATAAATATAGATAACAGACTATTTAGATGTAAAGAAAAATTTACAAAATAAAAAGAGAAAATTCTTGTTAGATCAAAAATAATACCGATATCAAAAGACGAACCTCCTCCACCCCTTAGAGATATCTTACGATATCAAGTGCCAGTTCCCCCCCCCCCCATAAAGTGATAACATTATATATATATATATATATATATATATATATATATATATATATATATATATATATATATATATATATATATATATATATATATATATATATATGTACAGCTCCCAACCACACAAGCGCTAGTTTTTCGGAGTGCATCTCTTTGAAATGATTTCATATTTTGCCAACCTCTATTCTTTTCCTTTCAAAACGATTTATAGACAAAATTTGGCAAATTTTTTTATCGATTATAAAAAGAAAAGAAAAAAAAATCGGTGCCAGTAATAACGCATTTCTTCCGAAAATTCTATTCCTATGAAAATAATATTCGAAAATAATATATATTGTAACTTATAAATATTGTAATAGAAATCGATTTCTAGAAGCTTTAAATATATATGATTTCAAGATTTCAGCTCATTTCGCCGAGTAATTTTGGAGTTAAATTACCCGCTTAGCAATCTGTCTTGCAACAGTTAAAAATGAATTTACTATTAGGCAAAATTGAAATTTTATTTCAATCTTTAGCGATTTCGCTTTCACAGGTTTTATTGTATATTGTTGTATGTAGTACAGTAAAATTTGCTTTTTTTTTTTTTTTAAATTTCGCAAAGCATTCTAGTTGTTTAAATATTTATTTTTTGCGTTCACGGCTAATGTTAGGATCATCAAATCTATAAATTCCTTGACAATTATATCAACTGTGCCCAGGACCGATTTGCGAATTTGGGAGCCCTGGACACAGATGCTTATGGAGGGCCTCTTGCACTAATGCTTGTGTAAAAATATATATTAAGAAAGAAAAAAAAAAACTTTAAACAAAATCGAAAAAGAAAAAAAAGTCTTTTGTAAAAATTGACTTCAACTAATCAATGAAAAAGAAAAATAATAATAAAAAAAATAATAAAAATATTAAAGTGCAAATGAGATATTTTAAAAAATATCTCCCATAGGATTAACATTAGCAAGCGGGTGTTTTCACTTGAGTGAAGTAGCCCCTTAAAAAGTTATTTTTAAATGAAATAAACGATAAACAGATTTTTCCATATTATTTTTTTTAATAGTAAAACTTCATCAGATTTTGACCAATAATTGAAAATTTTTCAGTGGCATTTTGGGGCCCCTGAAATTCGGGACCCCTGGGCCCGTGCCCCGAATGCCCTGCCGTAAATCAGGCACTGCCTGTGACTGTTATAAATAAAGTTAATACTATCTTTTTTCTCACGAAGCAACGTTTAAAAACAAATCTAGAGCAAAAATATTATTTTTAACGTTTTTTCGAATTGTATAGAGCTACTCGCGTTTCCTAAAAAGACCCCAATTGCCGTTGGGCCCTGGGCAGCCGTCTCGTTTTCCCGATGGTTGCGCCGGCATTGCTGGCAACACCACACAGCATTTCATGCAGCATATACTAAGATATACAGATAAAGTCCCAGTAAAATGCCTATCACTGTTCCGTCCGATAGCTTGTTCGATTCCCCCGTGGCGCAATCGGCTAGCGCGCGGTACTTATAAGGCAGTAGTCGTGAGTGATGCCGAGGTTGTGAGTTCGAGCCTCACCGGGGGAATGTTTTTTCCCATATGCAAAATTCGTTGAATTTTAAACTAGTGTTAAATTCTCAAAGATCGTATAAACCAATCGAATCATATTTTCCTTTCGTTCTTCCTTTTCTTTTTCTTTTCTTCGAAATGCAAAATTAATATCTTAACAATGTTACTAAATATTTTATAGAAAATTATTTTTTTTTTTAAACTGAAAAGTATTACAGATAGCGGTAGTGTAATCATAAATGTTGATATTACTTGTTTATTAATAAAGCTTGCATTATCTAAAATAATGAAACTGATTTTTGAAAAATCACATCCATTTTTTAAAATAAAAGAATAGTCTGCGAATATTAAAAGTTCAAGCTTAGAGATTAGTTTTATTATGTTTAAAGCTATTTTTATATAGCATAGATTATTTATCCAATTAATAATGCAAAATTAATATCTTAAAAATTATAGCCATGTAACTAATTAATTTATACAAAATTTATTTTTTTGAAACTGAAAAGTGATAGTGGTAATGCAATCATAAACAGTAATATTACTTAATTGTTTATTAATAAAGCTTGAATTATCTAAAATAATGAAACTGATTATATATATATATATATATATATATATATATTAAATAAAAGAGCAGTCTGCGAATATTAAAAGTTCAAGCTTAGAGATTTGTTTTATTATGTTTAAAGCTACTTTTATATATAGCATAGATTATTTATCCAATTCATAATGAAAAATTAATATCTTAAAAATTATGGGCATGTCACAAAATATTTTATAGAAAATTATTTATTTGAAATTGAAAAGTATACGTAGTGATAATGTGATCATAAATATTAATATTACTTAATTGTTTATTATTAAATCTTGTATTATCTAAAATAATGAAACTGATTTTTGAAAAATTATATACATTTTTTAAAAATAAAAGAATATTGGTCTTCTAATGTTAAAAATTCAAGCTTAAAGATTTGTTTCACTATGTTTAAAACTACTTTTACGTAGCATTCACTATTTATCTAATTCATAATGCAAGATTAATATCTTAAAAATTATAGCTATGTTACAAATTATTTTATAGAAAATTATATTTTTTAATTGAAAAGTATAAACAGTGGTAATATAATCATAAATATTAATATTACTTAATTGTTTATTAATTAATCTTGTATTATCTAAAATAATGAAACTGATTTTTGAAAAATTATATATATTCTAAAAAATAAAAGAATATCGGTCTTTTAATATTAAAAAATCAAGCTCAAAGTTTTGTTTTACTACGTTTAAAGCTACTTTTGCATAGCATAGATTACTTAACATATTCATAATGTGTGATGAAAAAAAGTGAAAAAAAAAATAGCAGAAACAGCTGAACTTTCATCGAATCCTTTAATGATATTAGCTTATTTCAAATTTTAATAGCTACAGGAAATTGGTTAGAAATATATTTCGAGGAATGCGGGGGTGGGGGGGGGGGGGAGGAGGCAGTTCATTTTTATTTTATGTAGTGAAAATTTAATAAAATTAACGGAATTCAACAATTTTTAATAAAAAATATAGGTTTGTAAAACTTTGTGGAGAAGTTGATTTGAACCCCATAAATTGTCCCCTTCCCTAGCTATTGCCTTGCATACACACTTAACCTGATTACTTTATTTTACCTGATTCTATTATTTTATGGATTTTTCACCAAAATTATTTATGCTTTCAGTTCGTCTGACTAATTATATAAACAAAAACGTGCGTTAATAGTAAAAATTTCTGAATTGAGGAATTTATGTAATACGTTATAGAAATGTACATTAGTTTAATTCTTAATGACAATGTGAAAATAATAACAATATATATATATATATATTTAAAGAATTGCATTAAGAAAACAAATGGCTTTTTGGATACCAGTATTTTATTATAGAAAATGTTTTATTTAATCGGGGCATTCTGCAATTTAAAAGAACAATATTTTTTCTAAGCAAATTACTGATATACAAAAAGCCGACGACTTGCCAACTCCGGAATATTAATTAAAAATTATTTATAAAATGTTAATTATATAAATTGGGTAGCCATAGTTGAAGTGCACATTTTTAAAGCATGCGGAAACAAGTTCTAAAAAAAATAAATTTTTCCGAGAGATGGCGCTGTATATAATTGAAAGAAAAGAAAAAAGAAAAATCGAGAATTTGCTACCAGCTAAATTTTAAAACTTTTTTTATCACAAATTTTACATGATTCTAGCTTAAGTTTTTAGCCATACAGAGCTTTATGAGCCTTAAAATTTTAGCAGGGAAAAAAAAGCGCTCTATAATAAAATGTTTTATTGAAATGGCTATAATTATAGCGCTGCTAAGAAAGAATATCGTCATCTCATACGATATTCATTTAAAATGAGTTATTTTTGTTAATATTTGCTAATAAAACATCCCAAATATTTAAGCACCATCTATCGGTAAAATTTCAAACTATTCATTTTTATTGTTTCTGCATACATTAAACAGTATAAATACCAAAGCTTTTAAAAATATTCCAAATAGTTTAACTTACAGAACCCTCCAAACACGTGCTATTTAATTATGGCCTCCCTGTATATCTGAACCTCCAAAAATTAATTGTAAAATCTATAATTGTTTTCTAAAGTTACTACTAATTTTTTTGAATTTAATATTATCTCTTTAAATTTTCGAAACATATTCATTGAAACGTATTACACAAAAATATACATAGACTTTTTGCTACAATCCCCAATACCTCCCCAAAAATATCCTAAATTGAGGTATTTTTCTTAAAATGAGTAAAAATTGTGGCTAAAAGCATGTTATAAGGGCCCCCAACTGGATTTTTGCGACACGACTCCATGTAAGGTTGCCCCACCAGTGGCTGAGAGGTTGTGCTCTCGAAGCTGGTAGACGGGAGGTGCTGGGTTCGATCCCAATCGCGCCCGTCGGCCTAATCGTTCGGAGTTTTCGTGGTTTTCTTCGAACCGTGGATTTATCCATGCGTAAATACGGGTTAGGTTCCCTTAGAAAGACCCCCACGAAGGGCACTCCCCCCGGGCCTATATCCCAAGTGCAGATAATTGGCCGTCAACAATCAACCCAACCCAACCCATGTAAGGTTAGTCGGGCCCTGTATGCCTCCTTGATTTCGTATGCGCTAGTCAAGGACTTCTATAGCTAAAAAAAAAAAAATCCCTGATGGCTCGATCTACAGGTACAGGTAGATTTCGAAGACGCAGACCATGGGGCGCCTGTTTATTGAGAATTGCAGAAGAAATGACTTTTTTGCCATGATGCGGTAGTTGGGACCACCCACTTCGAAATCTACCTGTGTGTGTAGGCGGAGCAGGCAGGGATTTTTTTTTAAATTATATTTTTAATTTAGTTTAAATATAAATATTTTTTTTTTTTGCTGTAAGAAGGATTGGTCCTATAAAAAGTCAATATAAAAATTCTAGATAATATTAAGAGAATTAAATAATTTCCTAGAGCCTCACTAGATGCCGGCACGAATGCGTGCAGTGAAAAAGGAATTTGTTTAGTATCAGTTCCACGCAATTTTGAAAATGTCTCCCAAAGCGTCATATTCAACTGAAGATCGTATTTTTATTGTTAAAAATTAGTATTTATGTGGTGAAAATGCAACACAATTTCTGCGGAAGTGGTATTCAACATTCAGAAGCCAGTTATCACCTATTAATACCCAAATCGTTATCGTAGTGGATCGCATTGGCCACTTTATTCACCAGATATGGATCCATGAGATTTCTATCTTTGGAGTCATATGAAATATTTCGTGTACAAGAAGAAGCCGATTGACCACATTATCCTCAATCTGACTCAATTTCATGCATCAAAAAATAAACGCTCCATTTTGTTACTGTCAACTTTGTGACTAATTAGCGCTATTGTATCACCTTTGAAGGTTCTGACTTTGAAACCCTTATCCATTAAATACCTTTTCCACGTTCTTCTCAATAAAAAAATGTTTGTAGTGCTATCTGCAACGACTCAAGAATTATTTCAGTTAAAAGTTGTAGGTTAATTAAAAGTCACCCTGTAAATAAATTGAACTTTTTAAATGCTAGGAAATTTTCTGACTGGTAAATTAACATTGGGTTTTTTTTACCTTCCAGTCTCCACTTGAACTTGCTGCCAGAAGCAATGTTAACCTATCATTGGTTAACCTATCACTGGTTTATGCCCAGAAAAAGTTTTCCTTCGTTTATTATAAATGTCCTGCAGGACATTTTCTACCCAAATAACCCAATCTTTTTGCAATGGTAAACCTGTTGATGTATAGGCATCTACAGTTCTTGCAGCTAATTACAAATTTATATACTGCTTTGTGAGCCCTAACCGCCTCTCTTTTATTCATTTTATTAAAACTGTGCCATCAGATAATCAACAGTAGTTAACATGTGTCGTCAACTAAGGGATTATTTTTCTACAGCCATTTGTGGTTAACCAAATACATCGCTAACTGAAGCAATCCTTAACCAAGCTATACTAATGTACACACATATATATATATATATCCAGTAAAATCTCCATGACGGACACGACGGACACTCCCAAATAGCAGATATATTTATTTAGCGAACACTCTTTTCAATCCACAACACATACATATTTGTATATTTTCCCCTCGGAAAAGCAGACACCTCCGAATAGTGGACAATTTCTGCGGTCCTGAGGTGTCCGCTATTAAGAGGTTTTGCTGTATATCTATACTTATAAAAGAGTAGCTGGATTTTCTCATAATCAACGCCGAACCTAAACCGTTTGTCCTAGAACCTTGAAATTTGGAAGACATGTTCTTTACACAGTGTAGGCAGCCACTAAGAAAGGAGTTTGAAAATTCACACCCTAATGGGGTTAAATAGGGGGTCGAAAGTTTTAGATAATTTCGTCTTTTCGACATATCTCAGTAGGAGTTTTAACCCATTCGGGACCATGGTCGCATATATGCAACCTCAAAAAGAGCATACAGAATTTGTTTTAGGCACCAGTAAAAAATAAAAGTAATATTTGCTTCCTCTAATTAGAGCATTTTTGTGATAGTTTAAGTAAAGGTAGCTTTTTTAAAAAAAGTGGTGCCAAGCGAATAAAATTTGTGTAAAAGCCGCCTGTCCCGAAGTGGCTAAGTAGGAGCGTGAAATTCGGGATAACAATTCTGCTAAACAATAGTTTGAAATGTATTTCAGGCGATTTTAGAAATTCAACCACTAAGGGGGTTAAATGGGGGTCGAAATTTTTCGGTGATTTCACCATAATTTCACCACATTTTCACCATATCTTATCAGCAGTTTTAGGTAAGAGCGTGAAATTCAAGATAACAAATCTACTAAAAAAATAATTAAACATGTATTTCAGCGATTTTAGAAATTCAACCACTAAGGGGGATAAATGGGGGATCTAAAGTTTTAGGTCATTTTACCTTTTCGCCATATCTCAGCAACAGTTTTAGTTAAAAGCGCGAAATTCAGGATAACAAATGTACTAAAAGTTAGTTAAACACATATTTAAGCGATTTTAAAAATTCAACAACTAAGAGGGTTAAATGGGGGGTTGGAAGTTTTCAGTCATTTCGCGTTTTCGCCATATCTCAGCAGCAGTTTCAGGTAGGAACATAAAATTCATGATAACAAATCTACTAAAAAATTAATTAAACACATATTTTAGCAATTTTAGGAATTCATCCATTAAGGGGCTTAAATGGGGGGTCGAAAGTTTTAGTTCATTTTGCCTGTTCGCCATATCTCAGCACCATTTTTAGTTAGGAGCTCGGAATTCGGGATAACAAATCTACAAAAAATATAGATAAACATGCATTTCAGCAATTTTAGAAATTCGGCAACTAAGGGGGGTTAAATAGGAGGTCAAATATTTTAGGTCATTTTGCCATATCGCAGTAGAAATTATAGGTTGAATTATGAAACTCAGGATAAGAAATCGACCAAAAAATAGTTAAACACGTATTTCAGCAATTTTAGAAATTCAGACACTAAAGGGGGTTAAATGGGGGTCGAATGTTTTACGCCATTTTGCCATATCTCATTAGACGTTTAGTTAGGAGCGTGAAATTCGAGATAACAAATCTACTTAAGAATGCATTTCAGGCGATTTTAGAAATTCAACTACGAAGGGAGTTAAATGAAGGGTCGAAAATTTTCGGTGATTTGACCTTTTCATCATATTTTATCAGAAATTTTAGAAAAAAGCGTGAAATTCAGGATGACAAATCTCCTCAAAAAAAATAGTTAAACAAGTATTTCAGTGATTTCAGAAATTCGGCCACTAGGGGGTTAAATAGTGGGTCGAGTATTTTATGTCATTTTGCCATTTCTCAATAGAAGTTATAAGTTAGGAGCGTGAATTTCGGGATAACAAATCTACTAAAGAATAGTTAAACTTGTATTTTAGGCAATTTTAGAAATTCAGCGACTAAGGGGTTAAATGGGGGGTTGATAATTTTTGATGATGTCACCTTTTCACCATATCTCTCAGTAGTTTTGGATAAGAGCGTGAAATTCAGGATAATAAATCTGCTATAAAAATAATTAAACACATATTTCAGCGATTTTAGAAATTCCCCCATTAAAGGGGCTAAATGGGGGTCGAAAATTTTAGGTCATTTCGAATGTTCGCCATATTTTAGCAGCATTTTTAGTTAGGAACTTAAAATCACAGATTCAGGATAACAAATCTACTAAAAAATAGTTAAACATGTATTTCCGCAATTTTAGAAATTCAGCCACTAAAGGAGATTAAATGGGGGTTGAATTTTTTATGTCATTTTCCCATGTCTCAGTAATAGCTAGAAGCGTGAAATTTAGGATAGGAAATGTACTAAAAAATAGTTAGATATGTATTTCAGCAATTTTACATAATAATCCATCAAGGGGGTCACGCTATGTATCGAAAGTTTTAGGTAATTGTGCCATATCTCAGCAGCAGTTTTAAGTAAGAAAAGGAAATCCGCTTTACAAATCTACAAAAAAGTACTTAATCATGTATTTCCCAGCGATTTTAGAGCTAGCGAGTAAGTGGGCAACATCGGCTGTGAACCCGATTGCGGAAGATTAGACGAAAAAGAGAACTATTGCTGATTTTTTATTATATATTTTGTGTGACAGTTTTTCCAAGGAATATATTTTTTTATTTCCAATTTTTTTGTCTTTTAGCGATAAGATTTAAAATTCTAAACAAAATATTACGCTTCTACCTTTTTTCAAAATACATTTTTTGAAAGTAAAAAATTGCGATTTAAATACTGATTGCCATACTTATAGGCTAGGGTATGCACAAGGATGCCTTATGCTGATTACTCAAGCGTGCAACCGAATGGGTCCTGTTAAAATTATTCCATTTCAATGATTTATGCACGCAAAATAACTGAATCACGTTATAGTGATCGCTGCATTAACGATGTATGGCTGAGAAATACACAGGGACCCGTTATTTTGATCACCTCATTAATAATTTATGGGCGTGACAGTATCCATTTACAATGATCGCCATTTATCTTAGGCAATCCCATTTTTATTTATTTCATCTGAAAGATCTCCGCTCATCTTAGATAAATACGCACAGGGCCAGTAGAAATTTGTCAGAGGGATTACGGAAAAAATATTATTAATGTCACGAAATATTTATTTACGTGCTTTATATATATATATATATATATATTTATTTATTATATATATATATATATATATATATATATATATATCTGACATATGTCATGCTGTAACTCTCTTATTTATGAACCGATTTGGATGTGACTGAGTATGCGCAAAGGACATAACCAAGGTCGCGACCGAGTTCATTGGTCAGCTTCATCCGCCATCTTGTTTCAAAATGGCGGTCAGTTAAAAAATTTTAAATTTTCAAAAATTCAAAAAGATGTACAAAATTTTTTTTTATTGAAAAACAAATGTTTCTGTTAAATGTTAGATAGTGATACATATATTCTGGAACATTTTTTGTTTCGGCTACATCTTAAAAAATGGCTGATATATGGTAGTTTGAAATTCTAGGATGGCTGAGATTTTGAAACATTCTGATATTTGTTATGCTGTAACTGTCGTAATTATGAACCGATATGAATGTGACTGATCATGTGTACAGAACATACTAAGGTCTCGACCGAGTTCGTTGGCAAGCTTCATACGCCATCTTGTTTCAAAATGGTCGAAATGTTTTCGAAGTGTTAGATCGTGGTATAAGGATTCCGGAACATTTTTTGTTTTGCCTTTATCTTAACAAATGGCTGAGATAGGGCAGTTTGAAATTTTAGGGTGGGTGACATTTTGAAATAATCCGATTTTTGTTATGCTCTAACTCTCATGCTGAAATTCGCATTCAAATTCAGTATAAACGAAAAGCGGAATTGAATCTTGTATAATCGGGTTCCAAGCATTTTAACTTCAGGTTTTTTACTAAAATGTGTTGAATTTTTAAAAACATGGACTATGAAAGTTACCTTTTCCTCCCAGTACAGGCCGGAAAGACTTTTTAAAAAAGAGTTACAGTTATTGAATATTTTTTTCCAAACGTATCTAACAACTTCACTGGATTTTTATGTTTTAAAACCTAAAACAAAATTTACTCCAAAAATAGCTACAGACCAAACATGGCTAAAACCTTCCCAGAATCATATGCATTAAAACAAACTAAATAAACAGTCATAAAAATAAATTGCAATAATAAATAAAATCCGACCACTTCTCGAGTCAGAGTTTAAAAATAGTTATTCTGCGCAGAATAAGAGAACAATATGAGAAAAAATAGTTTCTGTTTTTATTTTTTTCTCATTGCACACATTTTTATTGACAGAAACCTATTTATTAACTTGGCGACCCTAAGCACACTTCGTTTTTGGGGCCACTTCAAAAACTTTAGATATTTTTTATTCTATTTTTAGACATATCAGGATTTGGGGGCTCCTTTGAGAAATCTCTCTTTATGTGAGAGTGCAGGTATGTAACCCAAACGCCCTACCGTATAGACACAATTTATAGAAACTCTGTGTGTATTCAAAACATCTTAATACTAATGAGAATTGCAACAATTTTTAATAATGAAAACACTAATGAAAACACTATTGAAAACAGTAATGAAAACACTATATATTTATTTATTTTTTATATAAGGAAAAGTATCTGAAATGCATAAATACCAATGTTAATAAAAAAGCTTATTTTTTCAATACTTTGTGGTTAATTTGTAAATTCTTATGTATAATCGATGTGTTACGTATATTTACACTATTTCTTTTTCATATTTGAACTACATTTAATTGGGCATGGAGATACCCTTGAAAAACAAAAGTTAATAAGGACCCTTCATAAGTACTTATTAACTTCATCCCCTCAAAGGATATGAATTATCACTTACTACTCAGCATAAAACCAACAGAGTGAAAAAATGTCCAGACCGGGGATCGAACCCGTAACCTTTGGTATTACGAACCAATGCCCAATACGAAAGATTCCAGATTCGATCCCCGGTTTGGACATATTTTCACTCTGTTGTTTTTACGCTGAGTAGTAAGTGATAATTCATATATTTTGTTATATACTCGCGTAGATCATTGGCCGTAATAAACAACACCAACACCAACACCTTTGTTATGTAAGTAATCGCCAGCGTAATTTCAGCTGTGATGTAAAATTTAATTAGCATATCTACCACTCATAGTAAATTCTTTCACGCGTATGCAGTGCCGAATTTTCGATTTAGGCGAATTCGCGGTGTGACTGTATACTAGTATACCTCCTCAATCTTGGCGCCACCTATGGGAGAGACTAAAAAATTACTTAAATTAATTAAACTGCTTCTAGATTTGTCGCAACCACTTCTAAATCTTGTGAATTGTGCATATAATACGTATTCGTTTATCCACTAAAGCGTGTTTGGAGCTGTTTTTTAGTCATTTGGAAATAGATTTTGTGGTCTCAAGTAATTTTAGTCGCAGGACTGAGGAGGATAACGGACTAACGAGAAAAACAAGTTCGTTCCGTGCCAGAAAATAAAACAAATTTATCTCAAAAACAAATAATCAAAATCAGACCTTTTTTTCATTTCACTACGATCACTTTGGGGGAATGGAGATGTAACCCCTCCTCCACGCATTCTTTGCGTATTGTATGCTGTGGTATCACTGTGCACTAATATGGGACTAACGAGAATGACTAGTCTGTTGTACGACAGAAAAAAATTGCAATAGTATTTACAAATGAAAGTAAAAAAAATCAGTTCATTTTTTCATACTCCGGTTCATTTGTTCAGACTGCGACCATTTCCGGGCGTGAGGGGGCTGTAATCCCAAAAGCACCCCCTTCATCTTCAGATATGCGGTGGAGTCACTGTGCACTAATATGAGACTAACGACAGTGGCTAATCCATAATTATACAGTCATATTAATTAAACTGTCCTTAGTTGCAAAAATATCAGAGGGTATACGCTATGAGTAGTCTTTAAAAAATTCCAGAAGTTATATGACATATACCCTCAACGACATCTCTGCTAGTCCGTTGTATGACATAAAACAATTCTAAATTTATATCAAAAGGAATGAAAAAAATCATCTCTTTTTTTCATTTCACTGCGACCTCTTTGGAGAGGAAAAGGGACTGTAACCCATAAGCCCTCTCCCCCCTCTTTGGAGAGGAAAAGGGACTGTAACCCATAAGCCCTCTCCCCCCTCTTTGGAGAGGAAAAGGGACTGTAACCCATAAGCCCTCTCCCCCCTCTTTGGACATGCTGCGGTATCACTGCATTGATATGGGACTAACGAGTATGGTTAGTCTGTTGTATGACAGGAAAATAATTATAAATTTATCTCAAAAAGCAAGAAACAAAATTAGCCTTTTTTTTTTCACTGCGACCATTTCGGAAGGGAAAAGGAAGGCAGCTGTAACCCCATCTGTCCTCTTCCTCTTCTTGAGTGAGTGGCTAGTACATTGTATGCGAAGGGAAAAAAAAATATTTATCTCAATCAGAGAAAGAAAATCAGAACTTTTAATTAATTTCATTTTCGACTATTTCGGGGGGTGGGGGGTGACTGTAATCCCCAATATAAATTTATGCAAAAGAGAAAGGAAAAAAAAACAGCATTTTTTAAATTTCACTTTCGAAAATTTCGGTACTTCCATCATGGGCTGGGTTGGGACCGGAAAATTTCGTCCCGTACATTCCTATAGGAAGACCGACTTTTGGCAGAACCTGCGTCTGCAGAAAAAAGTAAGGACCGGGCTGGGCCCGGAAAGAGCGAAGCCAAGACGCGGCCCGATCCGAGTCACGTGAATGAAAATGCGCCCGTGCAGACTTCTAGCACAGCATATTACTTTTACTTTCTTTGTCCTTCCCAGATATAGTCGATAATACCCTAGTAAAATGGTGGGTGGAAAAAACGGAAATTATTATAATCGAAACATAATACTAGTGCGGGAAAGTTGCCATTGGTAATACGGGTTGGGTTGATTATTGACGGCCAATTATCGACACTAGGGATATAGGCCCGGGGGGAGTGCCCTTCGTGGGGGTCTTTCTAAGGGAACCTAATCCGTATTTACGCATGGAGAAAATCCACGGCTCTAAAGAAAACCACGAAAACTCCGAGCGATTAGGCCAACGGGCGCGATTGGGATCGAACCTAGCACCTCCCGTCTACCAGCTTCGAGAGCACAACCTCTCAGCCACTGGTGGGGCCATTGGTAATACGGAATAAAATAGTAAAATATTACACCAAATGGTTAATATATTTTACCGCCGCAGGAGGGAGGGGGTGGAGGGGCACAGTTTCTAAAAATCGCAAAGAATTTTTTTTTTTCTTTTGAAGAAAAAAAAATAAATTGTTCAACCATAGCAATACAATTTCTAATACAAAGCAACAGATACATCATGATGTTAGTAATGCTCCAATAAAATTTCGTTATGGTGAAATTATTTCTATTACCACCGTAAAGACGGACAAAATTTTGAAAAAACGGGCAAAAATTTCAATTTTCGGCGTTTTAAAAATTTCACAATTTTTTTATATGTCTAGAATTAAATACATTTAGATTATATCTAGTAATACCTTATAAATGTCTAGTAATTTTGATCATGAGCATTGCCAACCAAGGGCGAGAGCCCCCCACTCCTCCCCCTACCCCTAAATTTGAGAGAAAGGGGCTTTTTGAAGGAATTTTGGGGATTTTCCGGGAAATTTTGGTGATTTTTTTTGTAGGGGGGCTCCATACACAAATTCCACATCATTTTCTACTTTTCGTGCCCCCCCCCCCTACAAAAAAAAATCCCAATAAATTCCCAGAAAATCTTCAAAATACCTTCAAAAAGCCCCTTTCTCTTAAATTTAGAAGGTGGGCGGCCCCTCTCGCCTTTATTTGGCTACGCCCAAGATTAAAATTACTAGACATTTATAAGTTATTACTAGATTACTAGATATAATGTAAATTTATTTAATTCTAGACATATAATGACGATGGGGAAAATTTTTAAAAACGGAATATCGAAATTTTTGCCGTTTTGTTCAAAATTTTGTCTGCCCCTGCGGCGGTAATAGAAATGATTTCACCATAAAGAAATTTTATTGGAGCATTACTAACATCTTGATGTAGCTGTTGCATTGTATTAGAAATTGTATTGCTATAATTGGATAGTAATTTTTTTTTTTTTTTTTTTTTTTTTTTAAACATTTTATTTTTTCGATTTCTCGAAATTTTGTCCCCCTCTGCGGCGGTAAAAGATATTAACCATTTAGTGTAATATTTTGCGAATTTATTCCTTATTACCAATGGAAACTTTTCCGTACTATTTATGTTTCGATTATATTAATTTTGGTTCTTTCGACCCAATCTACCACCCTATTGCCTATCTCTGTCGACCACCTCTTCGCCTCAGGTAGGTTGTATGTATCCCCCGTGGCGCAATTGGCTAGCGCGCCGTACTTATAGACAGTATCCGTGAGCGATGCGGAGGTTGTGAGTTCGATCCTCACCGGGGGAATGTTTTTTTCCTCATGCAAAATTTGTGGAATTTTATACTCGTCTTATGTGCTAGATATGAAAAGTACATATAAACAAACTTATCATATTTTTCTGATCATCTTTTACTTTATTCTCCTTTTTTTTTTTAAACATTTTTATTTTTTCGATTTCTCGAAATTTTGTCTCCCTCTGCGGCGGTAAAAGATATTAACCATTTAGTGTAATATTTTGTGAATTTATTCCTTATTACCAATGGAAACTTTTCCGTACTATTTATGTTTCGATTATATTAATTTTGGTTCTTTCGACCCAATCTACTCTCGAAGCTGGTAGACGGGAGGTGCTGGGTTCGCTCCCATTCGCGCCCGTCGGCCTAATCGTTCGGAGTTTTCGTGGTTTTCTTCGAGCCGTGGATTTATCCATGCGTAAATACGGGCTAGGTTCCCTTAAAAAGACCCCCACGAAGGGCACTCCCCCTGGGCCTATATCCCAAGTGTAGATAATTGGCCGTCAACAATCAACCCAACCCAACTCGACCCAATCTACCATCATATTGCCTATCTCTGTCGACCACCTCTTCCCCTCAGATAGGTTGTATGTATCCCCCGTGGCGCAATTGGCTAGCGCGCCGTATTTATAGACAGTATTCGTGAGCGATGCGGAGGTTGTGAGTTCGATCCTCAACGGGGGAATTTTTTTTTCCTCATGCAAAATTTGTGGAATTTTATACTCGTCTTATGTGCTAGATATGAAAAGTACATATAAACAAACTTATCATATTTTTCTGATCATCTGTTACTTTATTCTCCTTTTTTTTTTTTTTTTTTTAACATTTTTATTTTTTTGATTTCTCGAAATTTTGTCCCCCTCTGCGGCGGTAAAAGATATTAACCATTTAGTGTAATATTTTGCGAATTTATTCCTTATTACCAATGGAAACCTTTCCGTACTATTTATGTTTCGATTATATTAATTTTGGTTCTTTCGACCCAATCTACCACCCTATTGCCTATCTCTGTCGATCACCTCTTCCCCTCAGGTAGGTTGTATGTATCCCCCGTGGCGCAATTGGCTAGCGCGCCGTACTTATAGACAGTATTCGTGAGCGATGCGGAGGTTGTGAGTTCGATCCTCACCGGGGGAATGTTTTTTTCCTCATGCAAAATTTGTGGAATTTTATACTCGTCTTATGTGCTAGATATGAAAAGTACATATAAACAAACTTATCATATTTTTCTGATCATCTGTTACTTTATTCTCCTTTTTTTTTTTTTTTTAACATTTTTATTTTTTTGATTTCTCGAAATTTTGTCCCCCTCTGCGGCGGTAAAAGATATTAACCATTTAGTGTAATATTTTGCGAATTTATTCCTTATTACCAATGGAAACCTTTCCGTACTATTTATGTTTCGATTATATTAATTTTGGTTCTTTCGACCCAATCTACCACCCTATTGCCTATCTCTGTCGATCACCTCTTCCCCTCAGGTAGGTTGGATGTATCCCCCGTGGCGCAATTGGCTAGCGCGCCGTACTTATAGACAGTATTCGTGAGCGATGCGGAGGTTGTGAGTTCGATCCTCACCGGGGGAATGTTTTTTTCCTCATGCAAAATTTGTGGAATTTTATACTCGTCTTATGTGCTAGATATGAAAAGTACATATAAACAAACTTATCATATTTTTCTGATCATTTTTTACTTTATTCTCCTTTTTTTTTTTTTAAACATTTTTATTTTTTTGATTTCTCGAAATTTTGTCCCCCTCTGCGGCGGTAAAAGATATTAACCATTTAGTGTAATATTTTGCGAATTTATTCCTTATTACCAATGGAAACTTTTCCGTACTATTTATGTTTCGATTATATTAATTTTGGTTCTTTCGACCTAATCTACCACCCTATTGCCTATCTCTGTCGACCACGACCACCTCTTCCCCTCAGATAGGTTGTATGTATCCCCCGTGGCGCAATTGGCTAGCGCGCCGTACTTATAGACAGTATTCGTGAGCGATGCGGAGGTTGTGAGTTCGATCCTCACCGGGGGAATGTTTTTTTCCTCATGCAAAATTTGTGGAATTTTATACTCGTCTTAGGTGCTAGATATGAAAAGTACATATAAACAAACTTATCATATTTTTCTGATCATCTTTTACTTTATTCTCCTTTTTTTTTTTTTTTTTTTTTTTTTTTTTTTAATGCAATATTAATATCTTTAGAATTATAGTTTTCAGAAAATTTATTTTTTAAAACTGAAAAGTGATACTGGTAATGCAATCATAAACAATAATATTACTTAATTATTTATTAATAAATCTCGCACTATCTAAAATAATTAAACTGTTTTTTTTTTCAAAAACTATCTATTAAAGAATATATATATATTGATCTTCTAATATTAAAAACTCAAGATGATTCAAAATAGTTTTATTATGTTTAAAGCTATTTTCAAGGGAAACAGAGGAACTTTCTGCTGAAATTGTAGTTTTCTATGCATATTTTTTTTATATAAGAAAAGTTTAGGACCTTTTCATTTAATTCGAGATCAATTTTTAATAAATCTTGCACTATCAAAAATAATTAAACTGTTTTTGAAAAACTATATATTTGAAAAAAAAAAAAAAAAAAAAAAAAAGGAATATTGATCTTCTAATATTAAAAACTCAAGCTGATTCAAAATTGTTTTACTATGTTTAAAGCTATTTTCAAGATAAACAGAGGAACTTTCTGCTGAAATTGTAGTTTTCTAGACATATTTTAAAAATAAGAAAGGTTCAGGACCTGTTCATTTAATTCGAGATCAATTTTTAATAAATCTTGCACTATCTGAAATAATTAAACTGTTTTGTTAGAAAAACTATATATTTAAAAAAAGTTCCCGATTTTTTTCTTATTTTAAAAACATGCCTAAAGAAAGCTATAATACATTTTGATCATTAAAAACCATCTTTTTCTTTAACCCATAAGAAAATTTCAATTATTAATTTGCATTAATATGAATGAAAATTATTTTTTCACATTCTTGTAAATTACAAATTATTTTCACTACAAAGTTCAAATCTAACTATGTTAAAAATAATTTTTTTATCCGCATTGGTATAATAATTATATGTAGTACACGACATTATATATATATTCCTCATATTTTAATTACATATGATAAGAAATATTCATTTTATTTACAATGCAAGCAAAAATTTAAAAATTAAGTGGCTATAAAGTAAGATTTAAAAAATGGATAAAACTAATTTAACATTTTTCGAAAGAAATAATAATAATTTTCATTCTATTTATATTGAATGAAATTTTAAAGCTATATAGTTAAAGCTTATAAAAGTTAATATCGAATTAAATAAATACGTCCTGAATTTTTTTATTTTAAAAATATGCCTGAAAAACTGTAATTACAGCAGAGAGTTCCTTTGTTTATCGTGATCGCCAATAGATGGCGCCAAAACAGTATTTTGAAACGAAGCTTAATCGAGGAGAAAAAATGCTGTCCTGATACACGGCTCAGAAATAGTGTTTCATTTTGTGTAAACAAACAATGAGCTGTGTAGTGAGTCATTCACTTTTAAGATTCCTTCACAAAAAAAAAAAAAATAAATAAAAAAAAAAAAAAAAAATCGCCTACTGAATATTTTGACTAGTACATGACTATCTTTATCAATTATTGCGAATTTTAAGTGAAACACACGAGTTCTATCACTGGACATGCGGTCAATTACCAAAAACTGCTTTTTTGTGTCGTTGTTCGACAATATAAAGAAGAAACTAAATGTAAATAAATTATTAGAATTTTCAATTAAAAACGATTTTATCATTGTTCTGTGAATTGAACAGTATATCGGGTGTCGTTAACCCGTGTATCCTGGGTTGCATTGCCTGGTTATTCTTAATCAAATGGTATATCTTTAATCTTTTACTTTTTGTGTGGAATCAGTTGAAAGTATCTACCCATTTTATTTTATTTTATTTTATTTATTTATTTATTTTTAGAACTGTTTAAAACAGATTATACACTCTTTTATACAACTTAACTTGGGTTTTGTATATAAAGATAGAATTTTGTAATCGATATAGCACGTACTTGCTGACATGCTAGGATCAGAAAAATTATGTACGCAGGTGTGTTTCCAATGACTTTATTTTTAGAACATAATTATAAACTAAATAATTAGTTTTAAGATATTATTTCATTAACCGGCCGCCGGTGATAAATCGTCAAATATTCCTTATGGTTACAATTGTATATGAGCTACAAAAACAGTGAAGATTGTAATTATGTGCCAAACCACGCTCGCCAAAGTATGGCAATTGGCTGTGAAACTGCAACATAGAAATATTTTAAACACTAAAAAAGTAGAATATTTAAATTAAAAATAAATAAATAAATAAATACTCTTTTTTTCATTTAATAGTTTAATATTAATTAACCCTCCTAATACCAACTTTTTTTTTCTTTCATTGAGTACCATTGGGGTCATATATGTGACCCACTAAGATTTTTATTTTGTGTGTGTTACATGTTATAAACCTTAAATTTATTCGTTTTGTTACGAAAAATGTGTTTTAATGTAAAATAATATAAAATTTTGTGTTTAAAATTTGATCTAATATATAAATTTGTATTGGGGTCACAGGTGACCCCAGTGGTACTCAGTGGATAAATTGTAAATAAAAAATAAAAATTTTCCCATTTTATCAATTTCCTCTATATGAGTCAAAAGTTAAGTATAAAATGAACAAATTATTATTTTTTTTTTTTTTTTTTTTTTGTGACATGTTATAAACCTTAAATTTATTCGTTTTGTTACAAAAAATGGATTTTAACGTAAAATAATATAAAATTTTGTGTTTAAAATTTGATCTAATATATAAATTTGTATTGGGGTCACAGGTGATCCTAGTGGTAGTCAGTGGATAAATTGTAAATAAAAAATAAAATTTTCCCATTTTATCAATTTCCTCTATATGAGTCAAATGTTAAGCATAAAATGAACAAATTATTTTTTTTTTTTTGTTACATGTTATAAACCTTAAATTTATTCGTTTTGTTACAAAAAATGTGTTTAATGTAAAATAATATAAAATTTTGTGTTTAAAATTTGATCTAATATATAAATTTGTATTGGGGTCACAGGTGACCCTAGTGGTACTCAGTGGATAAATTGTAAATAAAAAATAAAATTTTCCCATTTTATCAATTTCCTCTATACGAGTCAAAAGTTAAGCATAAAATGAACAAATTATTTTTTTTTTTTGTGTGTGTGTGTTACATGTTATAAACCTTAAATTTATTCGTTTTGTTACAAAAAATGTGTTTTAATGTAAAATAATATAAAATTTTGTGTTTAAAATTTGATCTAATATATAAATTTGTATTGGGGTCACAGGTGACCCTAGTGGTACTCAGTGGATAAATTGTAAATAAAAAATAAAATTTTCCCATTTTATCAATTTCCTCTATATGAGTCAAAAGTTAAGCATAAAATGAACAAATTATTTTTTTTTTGTGTGTGTGTGTGTGTTACATGTTATAAACCTTAAATTTATTCGTTTTGTTACAAAAAATGTGTTTTAATGTAAAATAATATAAAATTTTGTGTTTAAAATTTGATCTAATATATAAATTTGTATTGGGGTCACAGGTGACCCTAGTGGTACTCAGTGGATAAATTGTAAATAAAAAATAAAATTTTCCCATTTTATCAATTTCCTCTATATGAGTCAAAAGTTAAGTATAAAATGAACAAATTATTATTATTTTTTTTTTTTGTGTGACATGTTATAAACCTTAAATTAATTCGTTTTGTTACAAAAAATGTGTTTTAATGTAAAATAATATAAAATTTTGTGTTTAAAATTTGATCTAATATATAAATTTGTATTGGGGTCACAGGTGACCCTAGTGGTACTCAGTGGATAAATTGTAAATAAAAAATAAAATTTTCCCATTTTATCAATTTCCTCTATATGAGTCAAAAGTTAAGCATAAAATGAACAAATTATTTTTTTTTTTGTTACATGTTATAAACCTTAAATTTATTCGTTTTGTTACAAAAAATGTGTTTAATGTAAAATAATATAAAATTTTGTGTTTAAAATTTGATCTAATATATAAATTTGTATTGGGGTCACAGGTGACCCTAGTGGTACTCAGTGGATAAATTGTAAATAAAAAATAAAATTTTCCCATTTTATCAATTTCCTCTATATGAGTCAAATGTTAAGCATAAAATGAACAAATTATTTTTTTTTTGTTACATGTTATAAACCTTAAATTTATTCGTTTTGTTACAAAAAATGTGTTTAATGTAAAATAATATAAAATTTTGTGTTTAAAATTTGATCTAATATATAAATTTGTATTGGGGTCACAGGTGACCCTAGTGGTACTCAGTGGATAAATTGTAAATAAAAAATAAAATTTTCCCATTTTATCAATTTCCTCTATATGAGTCAAAAGTTAAGCATAAAATGAACAAATTATTTTTTTTTTTGTGTGTGTGTGTGTGTTACATGTTATAAACCTTAAATTTATTCGTTTTGTTACAAAAAATGTGTTTTAATGTAAAATAATATAAAATTTTGTGTTTAAAATTTGATCTAATATATAAATTTGTATTGGGGTCACAGGTGACCCTAGTGGTACTCAGTGGATAAATTGTAAATAAAAAATAAAATTTTCCCATTTTATCAATTTCCTCTATATGAGTCAAAAGTTAAGCATAAAATGAACAAATTATTTTTTTTTTGTGTGTGTGTGTGTGTTACATGTTATAAACCTTAAATTTATTCGTTTTGTTACAAAAAATGTGTTTTAATGTAAAATAATATAAAATTTTGTGTTTAAAATTTGATCTAATATATAAATTTGTATTGGGGTCACAGGTGACCCTAGTGGTACTCAATGGATAAATTGTAAATAAAAAATAAAATTTTCCCATTTTATCAATTTCCTCTATATGAGTCAAAAGTTAAGCATAAAATGAACAAATTATTTTTTTTTTGTGTGTGTGTGTGTGTTACATGTTATAAACCTTAAATTTATTCGTTTTGTTACAAAAAATGTGTTTTAATGTAAAATAATATAAAATTTTGTGTTTAAAATTTGATCTAATATATAAATTTGTATTGGGGTCACAGGTGACCCTAGTGGTACTCAGTGGATAAATTGTAAATAAAAAATAAAATTTTCCCATTTTATCAATTTCCTCTATATGAGTCAAAAGTTAAGCATAAAATGAACAAATTATTTTTTTTTTTTGTGTGTGTGTGTGTTACATGTTATAAACCTTAAATTTATTCGTTTTGTTACAAAAAATGTGTTTTAAGGTAAAATAATATAAAATTTTGTGTTTAAAATTTGATCTAATATATAAATTTGTATTGGGGTCACAGGTGACCCTAGTGGTACTCAGTGGATAAATTGTAAATAAAAAATAAAATTTTCCCATTTTATCAATTTCCTCTATACGAGTCAAAAGTTAAGCATAAAATGAACAAATTATTTTTTTTTTGTGTGTGTGTGTGTGTTACATGTTATAAACCTTAAATTTATTCGTTTTGTTACAAAAAATGTGTTTTAATGTAAAATAATATAAAATTTTGTGTTTAAAATTTGATCTAATATATAAATTTGTATTGGGGTCACAGGTGACCCTAGTGGTACTCAGTGGATAAATTGTAAATAAAAAATAAAATTTTCCCATTTTATCAATTTCCTCTATACGAGTCAAAAGTTAAGCATAAAATGAACAAATTATTTTTTTTGTGTGTGTGTGTGTGTGTTACATGTTATAAACCTTAAATTTATTCGTTTTGTTACAAAAAATGTGTTTTAATGTAAAATAATATAAAATTTTGTGTTTAAAATTTGATCTAATATATAAATTTGTATTGGGGTCACAGGTGACCCTAGTGGTACTCAGTGGATAAATTGTAAATAAAAAATAAAATTTTCCCATTTTATCAATTTCCTCTATACGAGTCAAAAGTTAAGCATAAAATGAACAAATTATTTTTTTTTTGTGTGTGTGTGTGTTACATGTTATAAACCTTAAATTTATTCGTTTTGTTACAAAAAATGTGTTTTAATGTAAAATAATATAAAATTTTGTGTTTAAAATTTGATCTAATACATAAATTTGTATTGGGGTCACAGGTGACCCTAGGGGTACTCAGTGGATAAATTGTAAATAAAAAATAAAATTTTCCCATTTTATCAATTTCCTCTATATGAGTCAAAAGTTAAGCATAAAATGAACAAATTTTTTTTTTTTTTTTGTGTGTGTGTGTGTTACATGTTATAAACCTTAAATTTATTCGTTTTGTTACAAAAAATGTGTTTTAATGTAAAATAATATAAAATTTTGTGTTTAAAATTTGATCTAATATATAAATTTGTATTGTGGTCACAGGTGACCCTAGTGGTACTCAGTGGATAAATTGTAAATAAAAAATAAAATTTTCCCATTTTATCAATTTCCTCTATATGAGTCAAAAGTTAAGCATAAAATGAACAAATTATTTTTTTTTTGTGTGTGTGTGTGTGTTACATGTTATAAACCTTAAATTTATTCGTTTTGTTACAAAAAATGTGTTTTAATGTAAAATAATATAAAATTTTGTGTTTAAAATTTGATCTAATATATAAATTTGTATTGGGGTCACAGGTGACCCTAGTGGTACTCAATGGATAAATTGTAAATAAAAAATAAAATTTTCCCATTTTATCAATTTCCTCTATATGAGTCAAAAGTTAAGCATAAAATGAACAAATTATTTTTTTTTTGTGTGTGTGTGTGTGTTACATGTTATAAACCTTAAATTTATTCGTTTTGTTACAAAAAATGTGTTTTAATGTAAAATAATATAAAATTTTGTGTTTAAAATTTGATCTAATATATAAATTTGTATTGGGGTCACAGGTGACCCTAGTGGTACTCAGTGGATAAATTGTAAATAAAAAATAAAATTTTCCCATTTTATCAATTTCCTCTATATGAGTCAAAAGTTAAGCATAAAATGAACAAATTTTTTTTTTTTTTGTGTGTGTGTGTGTGTTACATGTTATAAACCTTAAATTTATTCGTTTTGTTACAAAAAATGTGTTTTAATGTAAAATAATATAAAATTTTGTGTTTAAAATTTGATCTAATATATAAATTTGTATTGGGGTCACAGGTGACCCTAGTGGTACTCAGTGGATAAATTGTAAATAAAAAATAAAATTTTCCCATTTTATCAATTTCCTCTATATGAGTCAAAAGTTAAGCATAAAATGAACAAATTATTTTTTTTTGTGTGTGTGTGTGTGTTACATGTTATAAACCTTAAATTTATTCGTTTTGTTACAAAAAATGTGTTTTAATGTAAAATAATATAAAATTTTGTGTTTAAAATTTGATCTAATATATAAATTTGTATTGGGGTCACAGGTGACCCTAGTGGTACTCAGTGGATAAATTGTAAATAAAAAATAAAATTTTCCCATTTTATCAATTTCCTCTATACGAGTCAAAAGTTAAGCATAAAATGAACAAATTATTTTGTGTGTGTGTGTGTGTGTGTTACATGTTATAAACCTTAAATTTATTCGTTTTGTTACAAAAAATGTGTTTTAGTGTAAAATAATATAAAATTTTGTGTTTAAAATTTGATCTAATATATAAATTTGTATTGGGGTCACAGGTGACCCTAGTGGTACTCAGTGGATAAATTGTAAATAAAAAATAAAATTTTCCCATTTTATCAATTTCCTCTATACGAGTCAAAAGTTAAGCATAAAATGAACAAATTATTTTGTGTGTGTGTGTGTGTGTGTGTGTTACATGTTATAAACCTTAAATTTATTCGTTTTGTTACAAAAAATGTGTTTTAATGTAAAATAATATAAAATTTTGTGTTTAAAATTTGATCTAATATATAAATTTGTATTGGGGTCACAGGTGACCCTAGTGGTACTCAGTGGATAAATTGTAAATAAAAAATAAAATTTTCCCATTTTATCAATTTCCTCTATACGAGTCAAAAGTTAAGCATAAAATGAACAAATTATTTTTGTGTGTGTGTGTGTGTGTGTTACATGTTATAAACCTTAAATTTATTCGTTTTGTTACAAAAAATGTGTTTTAATGTAAAATAATATAAAATTTTGTGTTTAAAATTTGATCTAATATATAAATTTGTATTGGGGTCACAGGTGACCCTAGTGGTACTCAGTGGATAAATTGTAAATAAAAAATAAAATTTTCCCATTTTATCAATTTCCTCTATACGAGTCAAATGTTAAGCATAAAAGGAACAAATTCATTTGAATTCTAGAATTTTAAAACTTATACATTTTTTACAGTACGGTAAAGTTGCTCTGAGGTCACAAGTGACCCCATGGTAGTAGGAGGGTTAAACTATGACTACATGTTGAGAAAACATTTTAGAAATCCTGAATAAATAATTGAAATAATGCTTTATTTTTTATTTTTCTATTGTCATATCTTAAAGAAAAAACAGAGCAAAAATTATAATATCTTTAATAAATGCAATAATTAGCGCTTTCTACTAAGCGTAAATCAAAGCGGTGCATTTTCAATAATAGGAACCCACGCGAAATTAACGTATGGTAATGGAAAGTTTTGGGAATTACATGAATTGTATAACATTGTAAGATAAACATTGAATGCTTATAAAAGAGTTTTTTTTTGTTTTAACTATTTTGATCTATTTCTTAAAACGGTACGTTTATTTGATTATTTTGTCTTTTTAGCTGAGAAGAATTTATTCGTCCGCTCCGATGATTTATGTCTACTGGCCTACCTAAGAGGAAAGAAATATGATGTCGAGAAGGCCTTCAAAAGCATGCAAAACACGTACAAACTGAGAATGAAAAAAAGATTCTACGATGCCGATGACAACACCGTTGTCCATGATGTTTTTAAGCAAAACTACATCGGATTCTTGCCATACAGGGCGAAAAACGGAAGCGTTATATTAGTGGTAAAATTAGGTAAGCATGTAGTTAATAGTGGTAACAATTAGTGGAAAATCATCATCATTTATTTATTTGAAACGTGTTCTCATTTTGTTTTAATTTATTATTATTTTTTTTAATTTGAGATAGATCTGTAACAGATCGATATTATCTAAATATGAACTCAATGAGATTATAAAGTAGCAAATCTATATTAACAACATATTGAACTCATGGAGGTTTTAGAGCAGCCATACTCAACTTGTGGCCTGGGAGCCACATGCCGCCAAGTCACCTTTTATGTGTGGCTTGACACAAACAATTGTTAGTATTTATAAAAAAAATTGAGTTGTGCATATAAATGTATTTAAGAATTTTACTGTTGTTTTATTTATTTTAATGGGAACACAAAATCGTCTTTGTTATTTATAATTAATTTAAAATTACGTTTAAACATCCTATGTATTTCATTTGCTAAGTCAAAAGTTCTTTTTACATAGAACTATTTGCATTACCTTGGTATGTACATTTTTTAATCTTCAAGACTAATCAAATATTATTTTAAACTAATTGAATTTGTATTGTGTATTTTAACATTTTAAAGGGTAAAAAGTGTCTACATTCAGCGAATGTCTGATTTATTATTAAAAAAAATCTTCTAATTTTATTATTTTTAGAACTTGGAAATTATTCATTATTATGTTATTATGTTATATATTTATTATATAGTTACTGATTGTATTAATAATTTTGTTATATTACTTTATTATACTACTTTTGTTATCTTACTATTTTAGCTACCCTTTTATAAAAACAATATTATAAGTATAGTGTGTTGCGGCGCACGAACAGAAACTTTTGAGTATGGCTGTTCTAGAGTAACAAATCAAATATATAAAAAAATTAAACTTTTTTAATTCCATAGTAACAAATCAACATTAGTTAAATATTGGGCTCACTGACATCGTTACACAGTAACAAATCAATATTACCAAAATTAGGCTTGTTGACATTATACAGCATCATAGAATATTACAAAAAAAAAAAAAAAAAAAAAAAAAAAACAGTGGATTCATCTTTTAAAATATAAAGTTGTTTTAACGTTCATGCATTTATAACATTTTCTCAATATAAATGAATTATTATCTAAAAGTTTGAAATATTTCCAATGAAATACCAATATGCTTCAATACATGGATAAAATTCCAAAATATATTTAAGGTAAAATATCAATATTTCTGTAATATCCGTAGTACATTATAGTTTTACAACTGTGATTCATAAATTTCCATCGTATTGATATTACCATACTTTTCAATATATACTTTGAACTTTGAGCTTTAAACAATGCAAATAACAAAATAAATAAGTGAATGAAATAAAATAAATAAAAAATGATTTCCGCCAAAAAAAATAAGATTAGTTTATATTGGAAATATGTTTCAAATATTACTTACGGACATAATGAC